>JABYQM010000006.1:2400000-3000000 GCA_022606115.1 Daedaleopsis nitida | reverse complement strand
TGGTTTGGCAGCCCTCGAGGAGCGAGACCTGGAGGTTGAAGTCGTGCAGGATCTTGATGAGTGCACCCTTGAGGCCGGGGATCTCGAGTCCGTTCTTGATGCGCCGTATGAGCCGGATCGGATCGATCTCCGCCCCGACGTTCTCGAGAAGCCCACGGATGAACGCTGTAGCATGGTTAGTGAGAGTGCTCGGAAGGGGCAGTCGCACTGCGCACCTGGTCGTGTCTCCGAGTAGCGGAGGAGGTCTTCCCAGAGGTCGTCGTCGTGCTGCTCTTTAGCGAAGTCAATTGCGCGGTTGACATCGCCGAGGCGGTCGATGATGAGGTACAGGGCTTTCTTGTTGTTACCCATTCGTCCAAGGAGGAAGACCATCTCGAGCACGAGATCACGCTCGTTGCACACGTTGTACGCCTGGTGGGGCAGTGAATGTAAGACCTACGTTCTTCGTCGAGTATGACAATAGTGAGAACCACTCACTTCTTCCAAGCTGTAATAATTACTCGCGCGTAGAAAGTCGATGAGTCGACGTGGTGCATACTCCGCATATAGTTTGACCTAGATGAGGAATGAGCTACTGGCGCGCATCATACTTGGGACGCACGACACGACGTACCTGAGTATCAGCATACGCGGACGCCAGATATGGATCCTTTTGGAACATCACATTCAAGTAAAGGTATAGATAGTACGGTCGGCTCTCGAGCTGTTGCACCACGCGGCCAATCTACAGTTGCTACGTCAGGAGACGCATCGTAGTTTGGGGTAGCAGCAAGACGACTTACAGGTATGGAATGAACATGGTCGACGAGCAGGGTGATCGCCGCGACAGGGTCCGTGTCCACATCTTCTCCGTCCTTCTTCTGCTTCTCCCGCAGCTCCTGATCGAACTCGACGAGCAGAAGCGCCTGGTCCTGCACGTCTGTGAACAAGTTGTTCTCCCGGATGAGGTCGAAGACGTTTGGACGGCGCAAGCGGAGGAAGAACGGGAGTGCTTTTCCCGGTTGTCGGTTGAGTGTGTAGCTGCATCGAGGAATATGTTAATAGCCGTGTACGAATAGGGGAAGTGATACGAGACGGACAGCTCTGCAAGACACTCCATGAGGATGATTGTGTCGGGTCCAGTGGGCTTCATCGACGAAGAAGATGGAGCACGGTCCAGTTGTGACTGGACAGCAACAATGACAGCGGGAATGTCGTATATACCCTTGGGCCACGTCTTGATAGTTTGTAGCAACGTCTGCGGGGATCATCGAGCCGCGGGTTAATACGCCGTAGGAAGCAAGCCAGAGTCTGCCCACCTGTCGATCATTGTTCAGGAAATACCCCAGGATCATGTCATACACCAGCTGCCCAAGCGTCGGTGTCTCCGTCGGGATGTACGGTATAATCGCCTGCAGCTGGTGCTTCTGCGCAAAGACGAAGATCCAATCCTCCCACCGCTTCGTGTCCTGCCCGCACACCTTCGGGCATAGCCGCGCCGCCTTGACGAACTCCCCCTCGCCGACGAGGTGCTCAATGTACCGCTGCCCGATCTGGACCGCGTCGAGCTCATCCTTGTCCTCACTCCGCACATGTCCTTCGCTGCCCATGCGTTCGATCACGTCGAGGGCCTCCTCATACCGCTTGCGTTCGACGAGCCACGCGACGTGGTCTCTCCAATCGCGTGGCTTCACTACGACCAGGTCCCGGGGACTGAGCACAACGTAGTATCTCTCTCCGCCCAGAGCCGTCCCAGGTGATAGCGTAGAGCCCTTGGTGATGGGCGCCTCGACGTCGACAAGCACATAGTCATTGCAACCCCACCGCTCGTAGCCAGAGATCCCGAGCGCGTCTGCAGATAGCTCTTCGCCCCCACGTGAGATGATGCGCAGTTCAGGCCGCTCGGCGAGCTTGCGAGCCTGCTCTGCGCGGTCAGACGTCGCCTCGTTGCCGGTCAGAAGGGACATATCCGGCGGGGAATACGCAACCACGAGGAATGACGTCAGCGTCAGTGACTTGGTCGACCGTATCGAGCCGTTCGTCTTGATCGACGCGCCTGACGACTGGGGGGCAGACGGTGACGAGGTCATGGGGTGCGGAACGATGCCTGCAATCATGCAGTCGAGCTGGAAGACGGCGGTGATCTCAACCAAGAGCGGGGACAAGTTCGAGGCGGACGATGACTTGCGTGGGCGGGCGCGTACCCGAGCGACCTTGATCTGGTCTGCCCAGGCGATGAGGAGGGTCGACTCGTCCTGCCAGTGGAGCGTGCATTTGAACAAATCCGCGCGCGGACTGTCTGGCGGACGGTCGATGAACGTGATGCGTGACTGGGATTGTGTGTCGTAGATCTTCACGCCCTATAAGCATACGATATTGTTAGATGGGCGAGCATCACGCTGGGAGAGAGACGCATTTACAAGGTCGTTTGCCCACGCGATGAGGTTCTCGCGCCAGCGGACTTGCCACACGGGGCCTTCGCCAGAGTGCAGCACCGTCTCCTTGTAGCCGAGCCACCCCTTCTCGTGAAGGACGAGGTTGCCGGCCATGCCGCCAGAAACGAAGGAGCGCGTGCTGCTCTTCGCAAAGTTGGGCTCGAGCGCAACGGTGCGCACGGGTCGCTTCATGTTGAAGACGTGAGTCTCGGGGTTACTCACAGAGTACACGGCGACCTGTCCTAAGAGCGACATTCAAGGTGGCTTGCGATGAGTCGCGCGCGAACCGTCGACTGGGTTCGTTCTCACCGTCTATCGATGCCGTTGCTATCCATTCTCCGGTGATGTCGAGGGAGATGTCAAGAACGGAAGCCGTATGCGCGGCGAATGGCTTGACGAGTTGCCCGTCGAGGGTGAGGACGTGCAGCTTTCCGCCATGGGTGCCAAGAGCCTATCAAGTTGAGCAGTGAGCACAATACAACTGACGATGAGAAGGCAAATGAGATGCTGACCAGCCGTCCGTTTGAATATGCGAGCGCGGAGGCAGAGTCCTTGGCCAGGAGCTGGTGCGCAATCCCGCCGAGACGTTCGTACTTGAGTGAAGGCTCTTCGTCATCCTCGTCGTCCTCATCATCGTCATCGTCATCATCATCGTCCTCCTCGTCCGTCTCATCATCGTCGCTGCCTCCATCGCCCTCGATGTTGTGATGCGCCTCCCCGTTCCCCGGCACGCCCTCCTTCTCCTCATCTCCCGCCTCTGTCATGTTATCTGGACTCGCAGTCACTTGACCTTCATCGTTGTCGACCGCATCTTCGTCGTAGGGCTCGGCATGCATCCCGCTCCAGTTCAGGCCCTAGACATGCGCAGCAAGAGGGGAAAGCGTAGGGGAGACGCGAGGAAAGATGACGCACGAAGCCAAGCAGGCGAGCGCTCAGACTCTCCCGCTTGACCACATCCTCGTTGCATACCTTCTCCTCCCAGTTCTCTTTCCATCGACTTCGACGTCGAGCTCGGACGACATGCCGGCATTCTCTAAGAACCCCCTCAACGAAGCCGCGTACAGCAAGCTCTTCCGGAAGTACCCTGCGCTGTTTGGCGTGCCGTTCGTGCTGCTCATCGTCGGCGCATCGTACGGCATGCAGCAGTTCACGCAGACTCGGTACGACTTGCACGCGCAGAAGGTCACTGCGGTACGCACAATCGTCTACCCGGTAATTGGCACTGGCTGATGCTCTCCGCGTCCGGGTTGTGGGGGTCTCGGGTATCGGTGTACCGTGTGGCAGCTGAACAAGGAGCAGGAGCTTGGCCTCGCGCAAAACAGGAAGAAGTTCGACATACGGGAGGAGTATTTCGTGAGTCCTGATCTATGTTTTCCTCAGAACAATCGCGTTTTGAAGCATGCTGCTGGTACGCATGATATGCCGGGTAGAAACTCAGCTCGGCGGCGGAACGGGAATGGGAACCCAAGCGCATACAGCGACCAAAGGGTCTCCCGGAGTGGGGTGTGCCTCCTCCCGAACCACCTACCAATCCCAAGAACGATCCTTGACACCATACAACGCTCAGATATTACTGTATATTAGCCAATGCTCATCCAACCCAACTCGCACAAGCGTATGCTTCAAACTATCATCGCTCGACAGCTACCTACAATACAAGGAAATGGAAGCAGTCCGCACAAAGTCAGTACAACACTTTGCTCAACCTCTGCACTGCGTTCAAGAGAATGTCGCCCTGCCGGATGACTGTCTCGTACTGCGCGTTCTTGACCGACGGTCGGTTCGTGACTACAACCCCATTCACCTTGTCGATCGTGCAGTGCAACCGTCCTGACGCGATGAAGCGGGAGAGTTCGCTGCAACGAGACACCTGTGAGTGCATGTGGAAGGGCAGGCGGGATGAGACGCACCTGTTCACGAAGTCGATGCTGACGCCGAATGACCGCGCGAGGCTGTCGAGCGTCAGACTGCGGTACGACTCGAGCAGCTGGTTGTATGCGAGGATACGCATCTCGCGCACGTAGAAGCGTGCATGTGGCGCGAGCAGACGATTTGGTTTGAGGTGCGTTTGCTCGAGGGCGGCTATACTTGAAGTCGTCATCAAATCGAGAGTTGTATAGAACGTGGAGACGTACCGAGCGCAAGGAAGAACTTGTCGTAATGCGAGTCATAGAGATTCTTCATGAGGTCGGCCAGGGTAGGTAGGTCAGGCAAGACCTGGATGACTTCTGGTGCAATGATCAGCTACCGAACCAATATCAGCTGTGCACAGTGCAATGGGATTCTTGAACGTATCCCATACCTTCTTCTTCAAGTCTGGTCTACTGAGCGTGAGGACGTTGGCCATGATTGTTGACGCGACAAAGTCGTTGTACGAGATGAGTTCGGTCGCGGTGAATGTCGAGAGCGCGTCGAGGAGTAGCTCGCCTCCGCGCTTGAATTGTCGGATGGAGAGTAGGTGCAGGCCACGGTATACCTTTAGCCGGTTTCGCCGATCCCAGTCTCCGCCCTTCTCTACCAGTCTGCGCGCATACAGTCAATCACTCGCAAAGCATACCACTTCTGATTGACGTACTCTTCCGCTTGTTGCAGGTACTGCGTGATCATCTCATGGTCACCGAAGAACAGCCCGATCCGGATGAGCGTAAGGACTATGTCTATCCTCGAACCCAAACCTGGCGTCTTCTCCAGTGCCAGCTTTTGAGCCTCAGTCGACTTATCCTAAAACGCGTATAGACAATGAAGCATTAGGTTCCGCCACACACGCGGCGAGGTGGGCAGGCACGGCGCATACCTTGTCCCCGATCCTCGTCAAGTAGTTCGCGCGCGCGCGAAGCGCGTCCGCAATGTCCGTCTCTCCTTCGGTCTTCTTCGCTTCCTCTAGTCGCTCCTCAAGCTTGTCCAGCTCGTCCTTGTTCTCCTTCTCCATGCGCTCAAGTAATGATTGGTCCAGTGGCAAGGCTGAGGTTGAAGTCACTATCCTGTAGTACGGCGCCATTTCTGTTGCATACGGTCAGCTTTCCAATAAGCCAAGCAGGGCTACTTCCAAGAACGCACGATCGGCCTGGACACCCTCGAGGAGAGTCTTGCGCGCATTATCGTGCAGGTGCGCGAGGGAGGGTGAGGAAAGCACAAAGTAGTCCTGCGCGAGGGTCAGGTTCGGGATCGGGAGTACCGCGTCTTCGGCCATAGTTTTATCAAGCGTTCTCGCTTGCTATCAGTACGAGCTAGACGTTTGGGACAGCGAGTTGGAAGACAAGGACGATGAGAGGCTGAAGGGAGGTTCCATAGCAGGCGTCTACAAGCGACGCGTCAGTACCGCGAAGGTTCCCACGCTCCTCGACGCGTCACCTCGCGTCCACCTCCTTCATTTACTTACTTACAGTACGCCGTCTGCACCACTCGTGACTTCCTCTTCCTCTCGTTGATATCGCCGACGCTGAACCTACGATGCCGACGAAAGAGGAGCTGTTGACTCAGGCCCAATCCGCTTCGGACCCCAAGCGCGCGGAGGCACTATACAAGGAGATCTTAGGTGAGCTCGGAGGTATGCATGAGTCCAGTTGGGTGGATAGCTCAACGCGCGACTGCAGCGTCGCCAATCAGCGAGCATGCGGCTGTTGAGGAGAAGGAGAAGGAGCTGCGCCACCAAGAGAGTGCGCTCATGAAGCTGGGGGAGCTTTACCGGGACCACAAGTTCGTCTTAACATATACTGTGGCTGAACTCATGATGTCTCGTACTCTGCGTACTGACGGCATTTTGAAGTAACGCGAAGGGTGTTGCCGAAGTCATCACGCTATCTCGGTCGTTCGTCTCGTCGACCGCGAAGGCAAAGACCGCCAAACTCAGTGCGTCCCCCGTTCCCTCCGGAAGTGCAGCCCTAAACGCACGATGCAGTCCGCACGCTCCTTGATTACTTCTCCGCCATTCCGAATAGTCAAAAGATACAGATCGAAGTTCTTCTCGAGAACATCGAGTGGGCGAAGCGCGAGAAGCGGATATTCCTCAAGCACAGTCTCGAGACACGACTTGTCGGTCTGTAAGTGGTGTACGAGATATATGCATTCCTGCGTCAGTGATCTCATGTCATTGTTGTTTGCAGCCAGCTGGACACACAGCAGTACAAGCCTGCGCTCAGTCTCATCGACACCCTTCTCACCGAACTCAAGCGACTAGACGACAAGATGGTCCTCACAGAAGTACACCTACTCGAGAGTCGTGTCTATCGTGGAGTCGGCAACCTTTCAAAGGCCAAGGTCTGTTCTTATAGGCCACTTGGCCACTATGCAACTAACGTCTTGGGCTATGCTTAGGCCGCACTTACGTCTTCACGGACGGCTGCGAACTCGATATACTGCCCACCACACCTCCAAGCGCGTCTCGACCTCCAATCTGGCATTCTCCATGCAGAAGACAAGGACTACACGACTGCGTACTCTTATTTCTACGAGACGTTCGAGAACCTGAGTACACAGGACGACCCGAGCGCGCTTGGGGCGCTGAAGTATATGTTGCTCTGCAAAGTGATGCTCAACCTCGTACGTCCCCGTCCCAGTTACTCTCTTCTTTATCTCACAGTCCCATGTACATATCGGCTAGCCGGAAGACGTGACATCACTCTTGTCTATCAAGCTCGCGTCCAAGTATGCGCAACTCCGGGACGTGGAGAGCATGCGAGCCATCGCGCGCGCGCACCAGAAGCGGAATCTTGCAGACTTTGAGAAGGCGCTGAAGGACTACCAACAAGGTATGTCTTTTGAGTTGCAGTGACTGACTCAATACTGAGGTGATGCATCCATACAGAACTTTCCTCCGACACGACGATCCGCACACATCTTTCTGCCCTGTACGACACGTTGCTTGAGCAGAACTTGCTTCGGATCGTCGAGCCATACTCGGTCGTCGAGATTGAGTACATCGCTCAGCAGGTCGGCCAGGGCCGACAAGCGGTAGAACTCAAGTGAGCCCTTCATCTCTCCTGGTTCAGCGGCGATGGTCGTGTGCTCAATGGTGGTGTCTCAGACTATCACAGATGATTCTCGACAAAGTCTTCCACGGAGTTCTTGATCAAGGACGGGGTTGTCTACTGATATTTGAGGAGCCAGAGGCAGATGTACGTCGTACGCTCCTACTCGACTTCATATACTGATGACCGCTTCTCGTGACCTCAGCCGACGTACGGGGCGGCTATCGATACTCTGGAACAGGTCGGGAAGGTTGTGGATTCGCTATACGCAAAGGTAACGTTGTCTCATCCGCTGAACGTGTTTCTCCTCTGACCTATGGGTGTACGACTCTCCAGACTGTAAAACTAGCATAGGACTTTTTGCTTGCAATCTCCATTTATCCGTCGTCTTCCATTGTATTGTGCGTTGGCGTGAAGCCCGTGCGCGAGATTATGTCAGTTCCAGACCTTGGAAGCGTAGTCTGCGTAAGTGTAGAAGACTGCGCGGAGCGACTCAATTGGAATGTATTTTTATGATTGAGGCAAGCTTACACGGTGTATACGTGACACCTCTCGCGTACCCGGCTCAGCCAGACGCTACATGTCCATCTGCATTCATACGCTTACGCTGACCGCGCCAGGGGGAAGACGGTTGGTGTGAGTTGATTCTAGGTAGTTATGTTATCGGGCGATCCGGGCCGGGCGATAGCCCTACGATGGAGCTCATCATTTCGTCGACATATGTACGGGCGAGCAAGAAAATGACTCCTCCTCCAACAACCACTATCTCGCACCCCGTCCGCGACTGCGGGCGACTAGACTCATAGTCCTTGCTGGTTCCGCTGGTCATCAGATAGTAGCGCGTGCTGCGCACATTGCGATTGCGCTCGGCTCACTGACCACATCGGCTAGATCATGAGTGGTAAGTTGACCCGTGAATGTCGAGCTCAGGGGCAGTGTGCTGAGAAAGATTCTTGCAGTCACCGTTGTGCTCGGGTCGCAGTGGGGCGACGAGGGCAAGGGCAAGCTCGTCGACATCCTGTCCGCGGACTTCGACATTTGTGCGCGATGCGCGGGAGGGAACAACGCCGGCCACACTATCGTCGTGCCCATGGGTCCAGAGAAGGTTCCTAAGACCTTCGCCTTCCATTTGCTTCCCAGTGGTACGTGCATATACCCACCTCCACCTCCTACCAGTCGCGTATAAATCGTCGTTCCCGCGCTTTCCGCTCTCCCAGGTCTCGTCAACCCCCAGTGCACTGGAATCATCGGGAACGGAGTGGTCGTGCACATCCCCTCGTTCTTCGCCGAGCTCGACGCGCTGCAGAAAGACGGTACGTACACCCGGTCCTTGCTGCCGATATGAGCGTCGCGGTGACGTGCTCGATCCTTGACTCTCGATGTACAAAGGACTCGACTGCACCGGGCGGCTGTTCATCTCCGACCGCGCCCACCTCGTCTTCGACTTCCACCAGATCGTCGACGGCCTCAAGGAGGTCGAGCTCGGGGGTTCGAGCATCGGAACGACGAAGAAGGGCATCGGTCCGGCGTACTCTGCGAAGGCGTCGCGCTCGGGTCTCCGGGTCCATCACCTGTTCGACCACGATACGTTCGCGCAGAAGTTCCGTCGGATCGTCGAGAATCGGTTCAAGCGGTATGGATACTTCGAGTACGACACCGAGGGCGAAATTGAGCGGTATAAGGTGCGCACACATTTTCATCGAGTACTCATAAATACACGCACCGTTCGGGCATCCCAGTCAACAGACATTTTTCAGCCCCTTCAGCTCAATCTCGCTCCTAGAATGCGAGTTGATTTCTGACGGATCCTCACAGGCTCTCGGGGAACGACTGCAACCATATGTCGTGGACAGCGTCGTGTACCTGCACAAAGCTTTATCTGAGGGCAAGAAAGTCCTCGTGGAGGGCGCGAACGCACTCATGCTCGACATTGACTTTGGGACGTATCCGTTCGTGACATCGTCTTCGACCACGGTCGGCGGTGTGTGTACAGGACTGGGCATCCCTCCCAAGATGGTCGGCACCACTATCGGTGTGATCAAGGCGTACACGACCCGCGTTGGTGGCGGACCGTTCCCTACCGAGCAACTCAACGTGAGTGCACCGGAGACCACTACATACACTCGGAGCTGATGCCCCGCACAGGAGGTCGGCACGCACCTGCAGGAAGTCGGACGCGAGTACGGGACGACGACTGGTCGACGGAGGCGATGCGGTTGGCTGGACCTGGTTGTCATGAAGCACTCGTGCCTTATCAACGGCTACGACAGCCTGAACCTCACCAAGTTGGACATCTTGGACGAGCTAGAAGAGATCAAGGTCGCGGTAAAGTACCTCGTAGACGAGAAGGAGCTGCCAGGTTTCCCCGGTACGTGACACAGCCAGCTACGTAGCCTGATGCTGATTGCAGCACCTACAGCCAACCTTGAGGTGCTCGCCAAGGTAGACGTCGTGTACGTGACGCTGCCCGGCTGGAAACAGTCGATTGCGAATGCGAGGACGATAGACGATCTGCCAGACAACTGCAAGAAGTACATCGGGTTCATCGAAGAGTTCCTTGGCGTGCCGGTCGAGTGGATCGGCGTCGGGCCTGGACGAGAAAGCATGGTGAAGAAACAAGGAAAAATCCTACAATAGAGTAAAATACATGTACTGTTACAGTAGAATCTGAACGAGATCCCGTACTACCGTGACTTACACAGTTGCAAGAGGGACGCCTGATGAGGGCATGCGGCATAATTCCCACGCCACGAGGGGTATAAGAGGCGTGTGACAGGAGGGCGGGCCTCGTAGTCACCTCGTCGTCACAACTGTTACCACCCACCCTCCCCCCTCTCCCCTCGTCTCTCAGCCTCGTCTCGCTCGCAGGCTAGCAGTGTCTGGCTCGGAATAAGACTCGTTTGCTCGCCATGGACCCGACAGCGCAGCACATACCCTCCACTCCCTCCTCGTCGCGCAAGCGGTCGCGTGAGAACGAGACCCCCAGCCAGAGGCAAAAGCGCGTGAAGGCGGCTGATAGGCAGCGGCGGAAGCGCGAGCGCGACAGACTCGCCGCACAGGCCGGCCTGCAGCAGAACTTTCTCGCGATCGCACAGCAACAGGCCCAGCAAGTACCCCCACCCCAGCTCGAGGTTGCGCCCCCACCCGTGCCGTCGCCAGAGGAAGAGCAGCTCGTCTCCGAGTACAAGGGTGGAGAGCTCACTGCCGAGGATGTGGCCAAGCGGGACCGCATCAGGGCCGCCGCGCGAGAACGGCAGCGCAAACACCGCGCGCTCGCCAAGGCCCGCAAGCTGCGCGAGCTCGGGCTCGACATGGGCAACGAGATCCTCCCGGGCATGGACGAGGTGCAGTACCGGATGAACGCCGAGGGCCAGTACCAGCCGGTCATGCCGCACGAGATGCCGCCGCACCCGCACCCGCAACCACACCCGATGCACGAGCCCCCGTTCCCGCAGGGCCAGCCGTTAGGCGGGCAGACGTTCGCGAGCACCCTCCTGCTCTCCTTCTCGTGCGCACCCCTCCTCAAACAGCACCTCCTTCGGACGCTCTCCATGACGAACGAAGAGCTCGCCTCGCTCGAGCCGATCATCGCCCAAGCCTGGGATCACTGGGATCAACAGGTGCGTACCTCCCTCCCCGCCACTACCAGCCCCCGTCAATTCTACGTCCACCCGAACTCGGGAGAGAACCTCTCGAGGTAACGACGTTGCAAGTCCTTCGTCGCTATTATTCCCGTCTGGCTGTCAGCCGGTGCACGTCCCGCGATCGCCATCCGATTTGCGGTGAATGTAGAATTGAGGGAGGCTGATAACACCATCTCCATCTACTCGCTGCTCACTCTGCCGGTTCCTTTCCCCCCTTGCACCACCCACAGCGACGCATGCACTACGCCCAGCACGCGGCCAAGCCTCCCGACGGCTCCGCGCTTGCCGACCCCGCCGCGAACTACCCCCCGATGGGCGAGCATGTCCAGGGCCACCCGTACGTGCACGACCCCTCACAGGCGACAAACGACTTCCGCGCGCGCTTCCACCGTCCGCTCGTCGCGCCTTCACCCTTCCGGTCGACGGTCGTCGGCGGTTCTGCGCCTGCGGACGGCAGTACGCAGCAGCAAATGTCCGCGTCTGCGCCCCCGGGGGTGCCGTCTGCCCCCTCAGCCTCAGGGGTGAACGGCGCAGCGGCGGGAGACGGGTCTGCAATCAGCGCAGGAAACGGCGTGCAGGAGCAGCGGACGGTGCAGAGCACGCCGGCAATCGACCCGCAGCTTGGCCAGGCGCGGGACGAGGCGGCGGGGGTGGCGGGCAAACTCGAGCGGTCGTGAGGTCGCGGACTGGGCACTGAGTGCGGGCCTGGAGGATGGCAGAGAGAGACAGTGAGGGGAGTGGGTGTGTAAAGTTTATTCGTACGTTAACCCGAGATGCGTACGTGTGTCCTGTATCCTGCTGACCCGGACTTAGTAATTGTATGGTTCAAGAGAAGTGTTGTGTATTATAATAGCTCACTCCCGTATTCCTAAGCCTTCTTCCAAAATGCGAGCCGTATGTCTATTACATATGTGGCAGTCGTCGCAACTCGTCCGGTGAGTTACTTATACCACCGTTGCCGCCAGGGTCGGAGTGGCTTGGCTCTTATTCTGCAGATGGGTTTGTGGGCCCGTCGAACCAACGTCGGGTTGCGTCCGAGTTCGACGAATAAGCGGGAACATGATAGAGGCAATTGGATTATCAGCGAATCACATGGGCAGCAGCGATATCGGTGCCCGACGGTTACGTCTGCCCTGACGGAATCAGCACCGAGTGCTTCAAGTACTCGCGTACTTCATCCTCGCCGAATGGGATAGGCGTGCCGAGTTCCTCCTCCAGCACGACCTCGTAAGTGGTGTCTACGTCGCCGTCCACTGCCTCAATTCTGAACGAAACGACGTGCCACTTCCCACCAACATCCAGCGACGACTCAGCGTCAGCGGGCGGGGTGCACAAGAATCGCTTCCCGAACAGGGTGCGTGGGTTGTTGATCATGTGCTCCAAGTTGATATGGTCGTCTGCAGAAGCCTGCAGCGAGGACGTGGCAGCAGGGGTAGGGGGACCGGGTGTGGGAAGGTGTCCTGCTTCGGTCGGCGAGTTCGATGGATTGTACGGGCTCGGTGCCTTGCGAAGGGTGGGCAGCACCTCAGCATACCATTCGCCCATGCTAAGAGTGTAGCGCTGGTTAGGAGGCATCGCGGCCAATGAGAGCCACAGAGAAGGTGTGAGCACGTACTGCCGTTCCATTGTCTTCGCAACAGCATCTTCATATCTTCTCGGAAGGTCCATCAAGGCGTAGTGGATCTTGTAGTGTTGGAACACCATCATGGCTGCATTCGCGAGATGAGCGCGGAGAACGCGCCTGTCATACTAGGCGCATCAGCAAGGCGGCTGACTCTGAGACTATGAAAACCAGCGACAACTCACTCCTCTGAGTTCTTCGGCGGCGTCAGTCCGTCGATCTTCTCGTCGACAGCCTTCAGGAAAGGGTCAGGGTCGTCGTCGAACTCGACAAACTGCTCTGGGAATGCGTTCTCCGCCCCCTCCCCGCTGTCGTAAAGTCTCTTGATGAGGTGGTCACGCAGTGTGGGATCCAGCTGGCTCAGGACCTCGGCGTCCTCACTGGCGATCTGTATGTATCGAGCCCACCGACGGCCAAGATATTCCGTATCGACTTTTTGTCCCGTGGGAATTTTGTACATGTCGGTCGTTGGCCAGTGGGTGGGATGTACTTAGTGGAGATGAAGGACAAGGACAAGTCACGCCAGTCAGGCTGCGTGCTAGGGAGCGTCGCTACGACATGTTGTGGCTGCTGTTTGTGTCAGTGGGCGTCGTTCGATACGCGACATGATGGAGTTGCACATTGGTACATACTGTTCAAGCGGGTACAAACCCTTGGTATCGGGGCTGATTAACGGGCTACACACGTCTGCAGCATAGGTCGCGCCCGCAACGCTCAGCCTGCGAACACTGTGGAAACGTGCGCATACCGCTGGATCCCTTAGAACCTGAAAGTTTCCAACATGGTTGTAGCGGGAGTCGGGCGGCGAAGGGCTCGAGGACTCCGCGCATCCTTTCATGGTGTCCTGCAAACAGCGGTATTGAGAGATATATCAAGTTAGCAGGAGGCCAACCTTGCCAAGACAACGAACTTCGTACCCCGGTAACCGGAACATATGGTGCGTATGTTGGAGGCTGTAAGCTTTCTGGTGGACATTTCGCTTGAATGGGGGTCTGTGGTCGGGGAGAAAGGGCTCTCGGAAGTCTCGAGCATCTCGAGATTGAATGTGGTATTGGTTGAACTATCGTGCTGTGGGTGATGACGACAAAAGTCATATAGAGGTCCTCTAGATCCCACCGCATAGTACCACACGAGTTTACGAACAGTCTGAAGCTCTCAGCAAGCCATTCCACGTATGAGGAGACGAAACGCGTTGCCGCGCACTGGCAGGCTTTGAATGTCGTCCGTTTGCGTCTCACGTATCACGAACGATAGATGAGATGGACCCCTTGAGGATCTCACCATGTAATTCACGCAGTCGTACATGCAACAGTCAAGTTCGGATATAAAGAATCCTGTAGCATTCCACAACACCTACAATCTGTTGTTCGGTTACAGGCAGACAAAACAATAGCGATTGAAACATCTCACCATTCTCGAGGTAGTCCTGGTGACGAAGGCTGAGAGGTGACCGGGTAGTGATATGTACTGGCTCTGATGTTCGTATATTGACCGAGTAGTACAGTTGTGGCACTGAGGTACACAAAAGGGCCAACGCGAGGGATAGTACGCTTTCCGTCTAGTGAGATGTCCGGAATCGCCGAGGTCTGTGGACAACGGACCAGATCCATGCCAATGGTAGCCTGATGATTGTCCGGCCCAAGTTGTAGGTTCGTAGGCACGGGCTGAGCCTTTAACCGGAAATAAATGAGCTGAGGGGCTCTAACCTTGAGCTCCAACACCCATTCGTTCAGCTACTTGCCTCTCACCACCCTAGCGGAGCAGACTCACATTCCTTTGACCAACACATACCGTCACATATGTCACATATGATCTCGACAGTGAAATACGCGAACTTGCTTCTGCACACCGCAGCCTTCGCTCTTGCGTACACTGCCGCGCCCCACGACGGTCTCATCCTGCGAGACGCCACACTCTCGTCGGTCGGGATCCAAATCCTGTATCCCCGTTCTGAGACGACATGGTGGGTCGGGCAGTGGCACAACATCACATGGTGAGTTGCATCCTCCCTAGCGGAAATACGGTAGAATTGAACGAGACGCCGCGCCACACACGCAGGGACCCGTGCTCGCTTCCGGAAGACCTGGTCGACGGTACGTTAGGCACGTTCTACCTCTTGAACAACGAAACGAACATGGATCCTGGTGAGCCGTCCAGAGCATCTGAAGTTAGACCCTCGCTGACGCGTGGTCCGCCCGCAGTGCCGCTCGTGAACACGACCGAGTGGTCGACAGACCGGGTCCAACTCGTAGATCCCATACCGTCTGTGGCGGACAGCGCAGCGTACAGGATAGGCCGTACGTGTTCCGCCGGTTGATGCTTGAACAGGGCAGCTCATCTTCGGTCATAATGTTTGCAGTGGTACTAGGCGACGACCCGAGTATTGCCGGGAAAGGCTGCGATGTCGATGTGAGCTGTGGCGAGCCCTTTACCATCAGCGATGGCACGGAGGTGAGCGCCGGGGCAGATCCTGAGGATGATTGCACAGATTGAAGGATGTGCTCGAGGGCCATGTATCACGTCTGTAGCCTGTCCCTGTTATTGTGTATGTGTTTATGCAGCGCAATCGAACGAAGTTTAGATACCAGCTTACCTATAATGTACTTGGAAGGGGAACCTAGGCATAGAAAAACATAGTTACGACTGCCGGAACGACACGATGCTTGAGTCTCAGATACGTTGTGATATGTTCGGATATGACATTGAGATGTGCTTGTTCGAAGAACTGCAGCTCTGACTGTACGAATGTTGATCCGAAGGCTGAGGAGACTCGTTCAAGTGGTCAGATCCTGAAAGTGACTGTGATGAGATGACACTGTCACGCAGAACGGTCAAAACACACCTCGAGTGGAAGTTTGAGTAATGATTGTAGTACAGGCGGTTGTCTATTGTTCGCCGCAGACAATACGCGACATGTACCACAATCTGGATCTAGAAGAGAGGAGGTGTTTCAGTAGAGCAGACATAAGAGACCGCACGAGAGCAGTGGCCGGCACCATAACATCCGCTTCACGCACCACTACTCACAACATCCGCGTCGGCCACAGGCTCCTTTACTACACACTCGTTCATACGTCAACGCACCGATTAGCATACAGATGAGATTGAGCACCGCTTCCGTCGTCCCGCTTGTCGCCGCAGTATCGCTCGGATTCGGCTTTGTGGCGGCGGTCGATGACCATGTCATCCTGTACCCGAAGGCGGACACCGTCTGGTACTCGACGGACCAGACTCATCACGTCGTATGGTGCGCGCATGTCCGACCGTCTAGAATCCATAGACCTACAATCATTGGCTCACGATTGTTGCTCAGGAACCCCTCAAAGTTGCCTGGGACGTCTGTCGACGCGACCCTCCAGATAATCCACCCTGACCTGGCGAACCCCGGTGAGTATCCGGGTGTGCCGCGTGGACGGTGGGGTAATGATCCACTGACTGTGCATGCCAGTTTCCCTCGGGACGAAATTGAACGTGACGCAGGGCTCGTACTCTGTGGACGTGCCCGAGAATGTCCTCAAGCGCGCTGATGCCTATCAGGTTGTCAGTGAGTGTCGCAATAGAGTCGGCAGGGTAATCCAGGGAAGTAACGCAATGGAACCCACCAGTGATCGTCAACTACCTGTTGACTAGCAGCGAGATCAGCGAGCAGAACACCGCGACCGACCAGAACACCATGACCGACCAGAACACCGCTACCAGCCAGACCACCACGACCGACACCACCACGACCGCCGCCACCACGACCGACACCACCACGACCGACACCACCACGACCGACACGACCGACACCACCATGACCGACACCACCACGACTGACATCACCACGACCGACACCGACACCACGACTGACACCACCATGACCGACACCGACACCACGACTGACACCACCATGACCGACACCGACACCGCGACCGGCACCACCACGACCGACACCACGACCGACCAGACCGCCGCTACCGGGGATAGCACTACAACGCAAGCCAGCACAGCGACGATGGAGAAGAGAGGAGGACGGAGAAGCCCCAAGGGCAGGTTGATGCATCTCAACAAGAGGAAAGCAGACCAGACTGTCCCATACCGCCCTTCGCGAGACGACACAACGGAGGCACCGCCCACGAGCACCGCTCCGTCGTCGACGGCGACGGCGACGGCAACAGAATCGAGCAGCACAGGGAGCGGGCCTTCGTCGACGACGTCTGACACGGCCACGGCCACCCCGGCGTCCTCGGTGACCTGCGCGACGTGCTCTACGACTCCAGCGATCTCTCCTACGAGTGGCGTCGTGAGCACGTCCTTTCCAAAGGCCACGACGTTCTTGAGCCCGTCGTTCACAATCCTATCTCACCCGTGATTGATTGATGCTATAGGACGCCTTAGAACTGAGTAGAACTCAAGTATGCGTAGTACCCACCTTGACGTAGTGGTCTAGTCAAGAGATTCTAGTCAGAGTCTGTTGATAGTCGCATGAATATTACGTTCATGGCCGGAAGCATACATACGTCTGCCCGGATACCTACTTCAACTGCAAGTTGCACGCGGGGGTAGGCGTAGAGGTTATGATGCGGGATATATCCGGCCGCGAGCAGAACGGGAGCTGTCGGTTCAACGCTCAACACGTAAGTAGCAACACAATTCAGCGACGAATGGCCAGAGCGGTCATCCAGATGAGATAAACGGTCGGCGGCATGGAGTTGGAATTCGAGATGGCCACGGATGACGGGTATGTGTCCATTCTGGACTCCGTCCGCTCCGGGAAGGCGTAGTGTCAAATCTAGACTGGCCGCGACACCGGTATAGATACGTCGAAGAACTGATAAGACGGATGCAGAGTGTAGGGGAGTGATGGCCGTGAGGATAACCGGTCACTTCGTCGAGGATCTCTAACTTCCTGGCTAGAGGTGGTCGAGAGAGGTGAAGACGTCTAGATACTCTAGACTGCAAGGTCTAGAATCAACTTACAGAGACTGATCATACCTGAGTGTAGATGTCAGCTCACACTGCGGCGATTGTCATGCCATGATGCGATATGTGTGATCCCGAAAGTAAGTAACAGTTCGGCCCGAGACCGCGACCGCGCGTGTTGTTCATGGCTGCCCAGAACAGACTGAGATAGCTGGATAGACTGAGAACTCGTACGTCAATAGCCATATTGAGATTCAGATCGTTCGAGACCTGCCCTGTGTTATGGCCCTACGCTAGCGTTGAAGCATTCCAGGCGGTGAAGTGGTGGTCGGCCGATGGTCGAGAACAATGGCTGATAAGAGTATCACGCTCACAGGGCAGATGGCAGCAGAACAACATGTTGACCGTTTGAATCACAGGCTCAGGTCGATGAGGGAGGAGGACAAGCAGAGTTCGAATTGGTTCGAATCGGACGGAGAGTTGGGAGACGGCGCTTAGTATTTACGGGGAGGGCCAATGGAAGCGTGGGAAGGGAAAGGAAAAACGGAGGGCAGTTCCCGGAGGACGTGCTGGAGAGACTCCCCCAGAAACCCCCACCGCGTATTTTGGAGAAATCGATGGCTACGACCGCTGCGGGCTCGTCCGCGCAGGCCTCCTCCTCGTCCACGGCCATCCTTGCCACCGGCGACTGGACAAAGAACCTCGTCCACCTCGCAAAGACTGCAGAGCTCAAGTGCGTCCCTCGCTGCCTTGCTGTCCCTCCTCGCTGTCTCCGCTGACGTGCACAATCATTCTCTCCTCCATCTCGCTGCACACCGGGCCTCTTTCCATCCTCCACGATTCGCACACGGCCCACACGATCTGTCCGGCGGCATGCGGCACGGCCCTCGAATCCCTCACTTGCCATGTGCGACGGTGTGCCGGGCCTGAAGGAAGCATGCACTCACCCTCCAGCTGCATACCGCGCACATTCTCTCCGCCCACGCCGCGCTCGAGCAGAAGAACAAGGCCATACAGGACCTCAAGGAGCAGAAGAACAAGTCCGTAGCCTTCCTTCGTGCTCCGTTTGACACCGGCAGGTCTCTGACGAGCGGACGGTCCGGCAGGCTTGAGAGCGAACGCTCACGGTTGCTAAACTGCCTTCGCGAGGTGCGTCCGTCTGAGTATCGTCCGTGCGCGAGTGCTTCCATTTATCCTCCTCTCCTCCGTGCCTCTATCTCCATCACCACATGCACGGCCCGACATTCGTACCCAGGTCAATGAAGATCGTGACAAGGTCGAGAGCTTGACGCTGCTCCTTTGGGCCATGTTCGGCATGTCTAACCCATCGCTCACATCAGGCTGATCTCGCGGAAGCCACCCTTGACAAGGAGTGCGTGCTCTCTCTCCTTCTCTGTGCGCCTCCACGTCTGATCGAACGAGCGGCCATGTGTACTCAGGGTGAAGGACTTGCACACGAAGATCAGGTCCATCACAAACGGCGACTATGCCACCGCGAAACAAGACGTAGACCGCTTACGGCAGGAGCTCGGACAGGACCCACTGCCGAGCTTGCAGACAACCCTCGAAGAAAAGTCCGCGGAGTAAGTACCCGCGCGCTCCTGTCACCCCTGCCTGCGTCCGAAACGCTTACTGACCCCTCCCCCCTCCCTCGCCCGCCTTCGCGCCTCTCTTTCTTGGACGTCTCCTCGGCCCTCCACGCCTGCCCTCCTGTGCCTACTCTCCCCTTTCCCTCCCCATTCACATTCTCATCGCAATCCGCCACGCGGCCCCCTACCCGTCCCCGTCCCCCACACGCACAGGTACCTCAAAGCGCTCCGATTACAGGCCGATGCCGTGACCGCCGCCGCGGGTACGAAACGCCCAGGCGAGGACCTCGGCGCGGACGGCCAGCCCGTCAAGCGGCCGCGCGGGCGTCCAAAAGGGAGCAAGAACTCGAAGACGAAGACGAAGCCCGGCGCGACCCCCGCCCCGAACGGTGCGCCCGGCTCATGATGTGCCATCGCGCCCCCCATCCTGCTGGGTTTCCCTTGAGGGCAGCCTTGGAGGACGCAAGGGCTGCACGGGCCAGCATGTTATGTCCGCGCCCGAGCCCTTCTTGGACGTCTGGACCTTCGCCTTGCGTGGAGCGTTTGATGGCCCGACCGCGACAAGAGCCGCGAGTTGAGCGTCGAGGGCCGAGGGCCGTGAGGATCGACCGGTCGCTGTATGCGTCTTGCGTACGCGTCCTCCTGCGCACGCGCCCCCTCCATCCATCTTTCCATGCACCCTTGCATTTTCTTTCGTGTCTCGTTTCGGCTCGAACAGTCCCGCAGTGTACGCTACGCTACGTGTCCCCCGCTATCCGCTGTACAATCCGCTTTCGCTTATCAGCCGTGTCCGTTTCATTGCGTGCGTGCGTGCGCAGCGCTGCAGCTGGTCCCTACTACCTATCACCACCTGGATGTTGGATAAGTATCTGGTTACTTATCTGGATGTCGGACCCTCCGGTCCCGCAGTTCGAAGGGCGCTCCGCTCGCCCGCGCTGGGCGAGTGTCAAAGGTCGGTGGGATCACTCAGTACTTAGGCTCGTTGCACAGGAAACGAGCGCCGTACGGGGCTACGGACCTGCTAACCACCGGAGGGCGATCCCGCCCTGGGCGGGTGCACGACTCCGAGGAATTTGTAAGACGCGCCTAGGAAGTCCAAAGACTTGGTGGGAGAAGCATAACGAAGGATGCCGCGGTGAGTAGCTTTGGTTATTGTATGCGCACGATCTGCACGCCGCTGCACCGTCGTGGCGCGCGCGCGCACCCCCGCACACTCGTATGTATGTGACATCTTACCTTCAGTGCTTGCGTTCAACGTTCAACGTTCAGGGCTGATCGCATCGTACAGACCTCTACACAGTACACTCGCGCGCACGCCCGACCTGGGAACCCCGCGCCGCGCGGAGTCTTTCGGGGACCGGCGCGGACCCGGCGAAACAGGCAGGTGTACCGTTGCCGTTGACATTGACATTATTGACATCAATAATGTCTCAGTCTGTTGCACACGGCCTGTGCATGTGAGTACGTGTGGAAATTCGCAAGACATGTCTGGGGCGCGCCCCGCGGGCTGCGACTCGCGCGCGACCTTCGTACTGAGGATGCAGAGCCTCGCGCGCGTCGTGGGCCGTGGATCGTGCGGCGGAGGCCCACGCCCACGGGGAGCGTGGAGGCCGGGGTACATCCTTGTTCGGACACGTTCACCGGTGTCGTCCCACGGCGGTGGTGTCTGCGCACAAAGGTGCGGCGCGGTGAGTAAGTGCGTTTGCCCAGCAGACAGCCGCACAGGCCACCGTGGCGGGCGCGCGCACGACCGTCGGACGGTGGAACAGATCTACTTACATTGCGCACGCCGCACGCAAGGGCGCGTCGTCCCATCATCCATGGCCAGTCGCGTTTCCTCTGATCTCCACGCGCACGGTCGGTGGCTGCATTCGTGGCCGTCGTGACTCGCAAGTGGGCCACAGGCACGCGCACGTTAATGAGAACGCCGCGTCCAGACGACGGCGGCGGGAGTGCTCGCGTAGGAGACACGCCTTCACCGATCTCCGGGGGTCGAGACCGGGGGCGCCGTCTGTCTGTCTGCATCGTTCGACGGCTCATGTCGTCGCACCGGGAGGCGAGCAGCCTGCGGAAGACGACCGACGGACGGAATCTGCAGCTGGGAACTCGGGTTGGGATTCACGCGCACGAGCCACCAGCATCATAGTCGCTGCTGGCAGTTGATATTATGGGCATGGAGTCTGGACACACAGAGACACACAGCTGGGATCGGCGCCACCCCGCCCGACTCTCGAGGTTGAGAGCAACAATATTGATATTTACAGCTGGTCTCTTGCGATCTGCAGTAATCTGAGACTGAGTTGCGCCGCCACGCCACTCGGCACGCCAATTGCGAACTGCGCTACAGCTACAGCATACCAGTACTATGTATCAGTGAGTGCTGTCGCTCTCTCGCGCGTCCCTGATCTTCCCCGCCCTTGCTCTAGAGACGAGAGTCTAGAGCGCGGTCCATTAAGCTATACGACTCTCAGGCGTTGGGGACTTGGGGTGCGCGTGCGCGTGCGAAGCGGGATGTGCAATGTGCATGTCGTCCAAGCTTTCGCTATGAGCGACCCATTCACAGCTGGCGACAGAACGCGGCTGCCTGTCAACGTTTCAAATTTCAACAGTCAGGCAGGCTCCGGAGCCCTGGACGTCGGACTCTGGAGGGATCCTGATCTGGCACCGCCAACGGCAAGCGGGGCACTCCGCGAGAGGTGGGCACCCAGGCTGTCACTGGCCCGACCATTGTACTACTGACTCGGCGAATCTCCAAGTCAGGTCCAACTTATGCGTACGCGTATACTAAGCTTATTTATGGGGCTTGCCATGGGCACCGACGTCGCGTACTTACTTCGCGCCGCGACGGGCGAGTCATCGCGTAGTAGTACCGCCAACCATAACCGTCAGGAAGTTCGATCGCATCTCGGTGCTAGCTGGGTGCACTGTGCACACGTCCGTAATCGCCGCCCGCGAGCACGCTTGGCGAGTCCGATTTGTGGAACAATCGCTGTGGCCTGTGACTCGTGAGTCTCCCAACCCGTTCTCCTTTGTTCTTCGCTAACCGTGGGCCGCGCGAGGTCACTACTAGTCACTGTTCGCTTTTCTTTTCACATCAAGAGCCGACTCGAATTTGCTTCCCGATTCCCGAATGCCGACTAAGTACTCGCCGACCTTCCGGGTGGACGCATATGAATGTACGGCGGCGCGTGCCGATCCCCCACATCGCACGAGGCAAGTACTGGCTGGCTCGAAAAAGGTTTCCATGGTACCGTTCAATATCGCGAAGCTCTTCGAACTACTTCCACGTCCCGGATTCCCAGCAGCACGGCCGGCCGGCTACTTGCGTACAGTGTACACGTACAGTCTCGTCCAGTACTTACGCATCGTCCGATCCTGTCACGCTCAGCGGCTGCACGAGCGGCCTACATAAGTACTTACGCGACTCGCCAGCCGAATGCACGATCACCCGTCGGGGTGGCCGTCCTCGGATACGGACCGACGGTGCATCTATCCATCTAATAAATCATCTATACATCTTCCAGGACCAGTACTAATCCATCTCGAGCGCGCCATCCGCATCGTCTGAGGTCTCACCAGTGTGTGTTCCTGCCGTGGCCTGCCGTGGCCCGTCGGATACCCCAGGTGACTCTCGCGTGCAGGTGCCGGCCGGGACGCACGTACGCACCTTCAACTGTCGTCTTGCTATGATTCTACTAAAGTACTTACTCGCAGGTCCGACCAGTCTACTTACATCCACGTGCTCAAATCCACTGGCAGCGCATCATCGTGAGCACAACACCTTCTGACAGGCTTGTCTCAAGCGGGCTGCCAGGACATATGTACTTACATACCATGCCCCTACAAAGTCCACCTCTCACCAACGTGTTGACCTGTACAGGACTCGAACACCGTCGACAGGCAGAGGCACCGATCGTATACTTACAGTTGACCGACCGCAATGGCATTTGCCGCCGGTGCATTTTGACTCGCACCGCATCAGCGCCCGCATAAGGCAGGTCCGGCCGGCCGACCAGCGTCCAGAATGTGCGATCCGATCTGCCCGTCCGTCCCGCCGGGGCTTGCGCGGGCTCGATCTAGATAGCGATTATACACAGAAGACGACGCGGACGGCCGGTCGGACTCGCTACATACATAGTCAAGCTCAAGCTTCGGGAGAGCGAGGGGGAAGCGCGCGCACCCACCGAAGGGCCGACGAAGGCCGACCCGGGCTTTCCGTCGCGGGCTTCGCGAGGGGGACCCACTCCGAGGCGCGACGCGAGTCTATCCCTCTATCTGGCAAGTACATACGTATGCACATATAGCGCGACTGCACATATATGGAGCCTGGCATCCGACTTCGTAGGTTCGCGCGCAAACGCCGGCGAATCTGACGTCGGCCGATCGCCCGCGCCTTGCGCGAGCAGCCCAATACCGACGCTTCTGTCCGTCGCGCGGCGGGGTACGGGGTGCGGCGCAGGCTCGGGCGAGGCCGCCGCGTTTGTGCGGTCGGGCTGCCATGCCATGCCATGTAGCGTACGGCGATCGGGGTTGTGAACTAGGGATTCGGGATGTCGCGGCGCTCTTCACCGGCCAGTATCGAGCCCATCACTATAGTCACCACTCGTCACTCGAGGACAGCTGGCCTCCGAGCTCGCGCTCGAGCTCCAGACCTGCAGTGGCGGACGCGCGGGGTACCGGTATGTGCAACGGCGGCGGCGGTTCCATTCGGAAGGACAACGTACGTTATGTCTGTCTCGCGCGCGCCCTCTCCCTCGTCCTCTTCCCATTCATGTGCGCGAGAAGCCGCGCGGCGCTGGATGTGCGTGACGGGTGGGATGGTGATACTAGTACTGGCAGTGGCCCCCATGGGGCACGCGATCTGCTGGCGCTCTGAGGAGGGGAGGTGAGTAAGTTATATATCCGATCGTCATATGATGGTTATGGCTTCCGGCGGAGAGGGCTTACCAACACTAGTGGTCATCATCGCGCGAGCAGCCTCTGCTACAGTGCTCAGAGAAGCACACGATCCTCGCGCTGGCCATGGGGCGCGTACCTCAGGTCCTCAGCCGATCGCACAAGTTGAAGACGCAGTGCAGCTGTGTTCGTTCAAAGTTGATGCCCTCCTTCCCCCGCACCCCGATTCCCCGTGGTCTTCTCTTCCATGCCGGCTGGGACACTGGAGGCATGCTCGTTAGACTCAGGCTGTCCGCCATGGCGCCGAGGCCAGCGTCACTGCGCCTGCATCGGCGCTCGCGCAGTGCGCACCCACGGAAAGACGACGACGACACTCACGCTCACTCACGCCGTCGACTTCTCAACCTTAGTCACCTTCTTTCGGTCTTCGAGAGGAACCTCGCCTCGCGCGAGTGAGAGCCCGACGACGCGAGGTGAACAAGCGCGATCCCCGAACCCCTCCGGGAGCTTAGTACTCAGGCCACCCACGGTACGTGCTTGCTTGATGATTGATGATGATTGACCTCCTCCTTCTCCTTCGCAGACCCTCTTCGAAGCCCGTCATTTGCATTAACCCGCGGGGTGTCCATGCCTCAGCATCAGCCTCAGGCGGAATGGATGCCACCCGCGTGCGAACAAGGCAATCCGACAGCTGCCCCTCTCGCGCAGATTGACAGCAGGCCCCCTCGGAAGCTCGTCCCGCCGGCGTGCACATGGGCACGCATATCGATTCAGATCATGGACTGGAAGGTACCCTGCGCGCAGGGTGATTGTGCAAGCGGAGGGACTCGGAATGCAGGCCTTTAACTTATTGACACTTGCAGAGTGTGGCCTCCATTGCACGCACCCCGAGTCCCCCGCGCAGGCCGCACGGGGTTAAAACGTTGAGCGTCGGGGATATAGCATACTCGACTCCGACTCCGAGGCCGCCGCGCGCGACGTCGACGTCGAGGAGGAGAAGCGTCGGACGCGAAGCCAAGGTGCAATTGCGTCCCGATCGCGCGCGCGTTCCGAATCCGGGTCCTTCAGCTCCTCCCGGCCCACGGCCCCAGGTCCATCCGGGTCCCGGTACGTATCCCGAAAGAGATCTGTCGCACAGGGCACGCGTGCGCCCGGTGACCACCGCCGCGAGTAAGTACGTATACGTGCGTCGCGCTGCAGGCTGCAGCACCGTGCCGCGCCGCGCCGCTGCAGGAAGGTAGGCATCGGATGGCACGGGTGCACCGTAACTCTAAGTCATGCTGCAGACCCCAGGAACACGTTACATACTTACCGTCAATTGGCCAATGCGAGCGCAGGAGGAGGAGATCTGCTGTGGGCCTTGCGTATGTTATGACGTCGGCATCGTCGTCGTCGCTCCAGCGCTCCCGGGCCGTGTCTGTGCCGGCCAGTCGACGTCGCCGTCGGAAGAGTTGTGGATCGCGACTCGCGAGCCCCGCGCGCGCGTAGGTTTACGTCGACGTGGGATCCGGAGTAAGTACTAGTGGCCTGCAGCTGCAGTCGTCGCGAAGGATCGGGAAGCGTGCAGATGATAATATCGGGCTCAGAGATAGAGTTAGCGCACGCACGGTGTATGTATGAGGACACACCACGCTCCTCGAGCTGCCGGACGACGCTCGAACCGTCGGAATACGGCCGGGCCATGTACTTACTTTACTTACATGAACGTGCGAATGCGATAGAACGTGTGGGCCGGAGTGCTTGCGATATCGCCCGATACTTGATCGATATTCAATTTGCGCGGGGGCAGCCAGGAACAGCTCGCGCACGATCATGTGAGACTTGGAGGATACTCGAGAACTCGCTGGAGGACGGGTGCGGCGCGCAGCGCAGAAACTTGAAAGAACGTGTGTCGACGGCGCGCGGTCGACCGGGTGTTGTGTTCGCGATCGCGACACGTCGCGCTCCTCGGAGGCCTGGCTTCTGCTGATCTAGAGAGCTGCTCAGAGTCATCCGACTCATATGCAGGCCGGCTGCGAAGGCAGACGTACGTGCATCACTTACGCATGACGCATCACGCGTTCGTACGCGCATCCTCCTCCGTGCGAGGTCAAAAGTCTGCACCGGCACGAGAGTAAGTAAGTACTGCGGCCGCATGCGCAGCCAGTCCGGGGCGAGACGCCGACGCTGCGGCGACACGTCGCGCTGCGCTGCGGGCACGCCCCGGCGCCAACGTGCCAATCACCAACTACACGCCGCAACTGGTGACTGTACTTACTTGTGATTGGTACTCACTACATAGTCACTTACTGTGCGCACTGACTGCGCAAGCGGTTTGGTATGTACTTAGCAGATCCGGAACGAGCACAAGCAGATCTAGCCCCTGCGCACGCGCGAGTCTCGAGTCTCGAGAGCGGGACGCGTCTACGTGCCGCGGCGCCACGTACCTGGCCCGAGGCAGGTGCCTGCCGGACGATGGACCCGGGGCGACAGGACGCGCTAGGACGCGTCGCGCGTAACGGATATGCACACTAGGTACCACTGTCCACCACCAGCCGCGTACGCACACGTGTTGGCGATTCATGGTGTCCGCGGCGACGCGACGTGCACTGCACGGTCTGCAGCAGCGCAGATGGCAAATGTTGGTATGCGGATACGGCACAGTCGGCAAGTACTGCGTGTCCGCAGGCTCGAAGTGCCGCAGGCGGTCGACGTCGGGCTGCCCGGTGTCATCGACCGGGCGCGCGTGGTGTATATTTGATGACAGAAAGCCTGGCAAAGTCCACTCGGATCGGACAGCTCCCTCGGCGGCTGCAGCCTGCGAGCGCGCGTGCCCCAATATCGCCATGATTGCATGCCGGCGCGCCAGCCGGATTCAGAGCGAATTCGGAGGAGGCGCGGGGGCGTCGTGCATTAATCGCAGGCGGGTGGAAACGCCGGACCCGGGACGGGACGTGGGCATATTCGTGATGGTGCAGGCCGAATGGCCAGTTATTGCATTTGCGTGGGCGGCGCGGGCGGGCGGGGAACACGACGGCCGGAGAGCGCGAGGAGGCATCTCAGGGCCCCTGCGAGCGAGTTGTCAGGACCTGTCGCGGTGCCACGGTGGGCGCGATGCGATCTGCTTCTGTGCGAGCAGTAACGCGAGGATCGACGGGGGCAGCGGCCTGAGCGGTGCATTTGAGCGTGTGTGATGGGCTCTGTCGCAGGGGGGGGGGGCATTAACGTTGCATTTGCGTGCTGCATGTTAGATTGATTGAGCTTGCGAGGCTGCGAACCCGGGCTTATTGGCCTGCACATGCCTGTACCTCTCGTCGACGAGTTGTCATGTACGATTATGATTGTGCACAGGCGGCCCAGCCGGTATCGGGTTCGTGTGCAGTAAGCTCGTGCGAGACCGAGGAAGGCAGCTAGTGGCGGTCGGCGAGGGTCTCGATGGAGGGTTGCGCTGGATGTGATAGGACGAGTGCCGGGAATAGGCCTGGAATACCTGCTGAGTGCGACTGAGACGGAGGC
Organism: Daedaleopsis nitida; assembly: GCA_022606115.1. Taxonomy (NCBI): domain Eukaryota; kingdom Fungi; phylum Basidiomycota; class Agaricomycetes; order Polyporales; family Polyporaceae; genus Daedaleopsis; species Daedaleopsis nitida. The sequence goes on along the minus strand of JABYQM010000006.1, from coordinate 2,972,472 downwards.
CTAGACACGTTCGGTCGAGACGCGGGTGACGCGCCTGGAGCCCGTCCGCGAGATGCGTTCGAGCTGACGCGAATCTGTATGGGATGGTAGGCCGTGTGAGTCAGGATATGCGACGGGGAACGATGACTGAGCGGGTGACAAAGACGGAAAGAGGTGCGCACACGGGCGGCTCGGGGGATCGGGCGGGCGGAGGGGATGGATCTGAGAGGAGATCTGGCCGAGGATGGTCGCTTACGGAGGTGTCGGAGTGCTTACGGAGGGCGAAGACGCGTCGGACTCGGATTCGGAAGTGCGGTGAGTGAAGCCGCGCGCCTCTCCCCGGCGTCTAGCGCCCTCGACGGCATTCATTCCAATCTGAGATCTGGGCCACCCACCACCTCGTCCTCCTCCACGCCCGCAGTCTTATAAACAGCGCCTCGTCCCCCTCCATGGCCTCCCCAACCCGCCGCCTCTCGACTGGTCCTCCGCCACCGCCCCTCCTCCGCCTCTCATCCAGACATGCTCTCCTCTCCAGTCCACCCAGCTAGCCTCGTCGATCCCACACTACACTCCCCTGCTCTCCTCGAGCTCGTGGATATGGAGATGAGCAGGACCCTCATTGGTGAGTAACACAGCTTCTTGTTCCCCGATCTCGATCCTCATCCACCTTCTCGCGCGCAGAACATGTCGTCGACACGGTCACCGAGACCGTCGACTATGCTTTGGGCCGCCCCTCCTCCTCGACCCGTGGCCGTACCATGTCCCGCCACTCGGAACACTCCAAGTTCCTCAAGTTCGTCACCGACGTCCTCTCAAAGGCAGAGGTCAAGGTCCCTGCCCTCCTCGTCTCCCTCGTCTACATCGAGCGTGCCAAGCCTCATATCCAGATCGCCCTCGAGCAGTGGGCGAATGAGCGCGTCTTTCTCGGCGCACTCATCCTTGCCAACAAGGTACGCTCTCTCACTACGTCATTTCCATATCAGTACTTACCCCTTCCCCCAGTACCTGAACGACTCCACTCTCAAGAATGTCCACTGGGCACTCTGCACAGGCGTCTTTGGCAAGCGTGACATCGGCCGCATCGAGCGTGAGTTCCTCGACGTCCTCGACTTCGAGCTCTCTATATCCGAGTCCGATATCCTCGCCCACCACGACGCCATTCTCGCCCTTTCCCGCCCCCACCACGCCCGCCACCAACATCACATCGCTGCTCGCGAACAACACAAGCGCCACGCGCGCCGCGACAGCTCGCCCATCAACTCGCGCTGGTCCACCGACTCGAGCGAAATGGACGTCGACTCCGAGTCCTCCTTCGAGAGCGTCTCTCTCCCCCGCACGCCCGAACCCCTCTCCTCCGCCGCGGTGCCTTTCTCCACCAAGGCTGAGCTCAACTTTGCCCCTGCCGCGCACGCGCACGACCACCACTTGCCGCATCACCATCCGCACAAGTCCATGCGCTCCTCCGCGCTGTCCATCCTGCGCTCCTTCCCCCTCCCCCAATTCCACCAACATCCGCAGCCGCACCTCGCGACGCCTGCGCCGCCATCATTCCACCACCATCCCCTCGCGCCGCAACCGATGCCCGTCCGCGCATAACCGCCACGGGCCGGTGCACCCTCCTTCGCCTTCTCTGTACAAAAGCCTTTCGCCCGCGCCGCACACTCCCGTCGCGCGAGCGTAACTTATTCTTGTTTGCCAACGGATCACGCCTGCATCGACACCCTCCGCACTGTCGCATTGCTGTAGATCGCACCATACACTCCTTGCTCTCCTACATAAGTCTCTCTGCTCTCCCCCATACTCTTATTTTTGCTCTGCCATCATCAGCCAGCCAGCCACGATATTCTTTTCTAGCATAGCATAGCAGCCCGTGCAGCCCACGCTAATCGAGACTCGACACGGCCGCTCCATCTCCGTCTCCCTCGCCGCATCCGTCCTCCATCCCCAGTGCATTCCTCGCGCCCCGCGTCCGTCTCGCCACATACACATAGTGTACTTTTAGGTAGTAGCCCGCGCGACGCGCGCCGAATGACACGACGCTGAACACCCGACGTGCCTTGCCTTGTGTGTGTGTGCCCCTCTCCCAGCGTGCGTGTGTGCGTCAAGACATTCATTGTCAAGCTTCAAGTCCGAGTCGCAGCCTTGGGACCGAGCAACCAAGGGGCCCATCAACTGCAAGCCACTGCAAGCCACCCGAGAAGGCACGCCAACTGTCGACTAGCGGTATATTTGACGTGGACGCTGGACGCTGGACGCTGGGCCAACACAGCGCTGCAACGTCTAGCAACGTCGACGCTAGTGCTAGTCGGCCACGCCGGACGCCCTACGAGCCCACCCACCTTAGGTCCGTCACGGCATTTCCTGGCTTATGCATGAGATCACCTATGATGATGACGTTGATGCCGATGCCGATGATGGTGGTGACTGTCGCTGACTCCTCCGAGTCCTCTCCTCCTCCTCCGAGCCCGAGCCCGAGCCAGCCCGCAGGCCTCAGGTGCGATCGCTTGCGATGCTCATGATCACGCGTTATGCATATGCATATGCTTGTATGTCTGGATCTGTGCCCTCCGCGGCCGGTGCCGGTGAGTGTTGAACTTGTTTGAAGCTTCCGTTTCGAGTCGTCGGAGTATGTATGTACTTACTTGAACTTGGACGCGACCCGGACCCTCGGACCAGGACGTGTCACGCGGCCCGTCGGCCGAATCGGAAAAGCGCGCGGACGCGAACGTACCGGCGTCTCACGCGCGTCGGGCCGTCGGCCTCGGACGCGCAATTGGACCACGGGCCACGGATTGCAATGCTCATGGTGCTGCGATGGCGAGTGCTAGCTTCCTGCTCAACTTATCGAGTCGCGTGTCGCGCGATATCCGTCTTGATCATGATCCTTTGTTGTTGCCATCAAGCACTGATCGCGACGGTTATAGACTCGGACGGATATTCCTGCCAGTGGACAGCAGTGGCACCGGACAGTGGACGCCATCGTGTTATGTACTGCTAATAGTCTTGCCACTCGGGTCGAGGAACGGTTGGTCCCGGTCAGCCACCGCCGGCACCGGTGCCAGTGCCACCACGAACATGCGACTGTGCACGGTCGTGACGGTCTGGTATGTTCAGTGTGCACTGTGTATTTCACCCTCTCTCGCCCCGCGCACACACTAGTACCAATACTAGTGCGGGTGCTGACCGACTATATGCCCGAGCGTGTACGTGTCAGAGTCACAGGTGCCGCGCCATCCCCGAAGCCGGACTTGCGCTGCGCCGACGCAAGTAATCAAGCTTCAAGTCTATATGTAGTATGTCAAGGATGTATGGTGGACAGCTGCGCGTCGCGACTCTGAGCCTCTGACTGATGACGATGACTGGGGCGGATGACGACTGACTGACTTGTGCACGTAGTACCAGTGCCAGTTGCAACCTGCGCTCGCCGAGCCGGAGTCGTCGCGCGGAACACGAGTGGACTCCATGCATGCATGTAAGTACATGCATGTATGCGCGGCCCACGAATATCAATCGGTATCAGTACTAGTGAGTGGGGCATCCGTGTCTGTACCCGGCAGCTGATCGTGACACTGACAAGCCAGGCCTGCTAGGTCCGGAGCACTACATAGTATATAGTACAACCTTCAAACAGCGGTTGCGGCTCGTCCGTCCGTCCGCACACACTGCGCATAGCACGCTGGCAAGTATCAACGTTCCACCATGACTGCGCACCTTCTCGTCCGCGTCGACTCGGACTCCTCGATTGTGCAATACCAACGCGACCGTCGACGCCCCTGCCAGAACCTGTCAAGCGTCAAGCGTCAAGCGCAATTGCAAGCTCAACGGGTCAGGGAAGCACGCCCCGAGGCCGCTCCCATCGTACTCGGGCCTCGCGCCCGCCCCCGCGCTCGCGCCTAGTGCCCGTACTAGTGATAGTGTCGGTGCCAGTGCGCCTTTGCCTTTGCCTCTCGCCCGAGAACGCTCGTACGGCGGCTGCGAGTGCCACGTACATGGACGGCGGCGACCCTGACGAGTAAGCACATATCCCCGGATCCCTCAGGCCTCAGGGAGCAGTGCTCCCTGACTCCCTGACTCCCTGACTCCCTGACTTCATGGCTTCCTGACTTCATGGCTTCCTGACTTCCTGACTTCCTGGCTTTCTGGCTTCCTGGCTTCCTGGCTTCCTGGCTTCCTAGCCGGCGCTCCCTGACAGACTACGACTTATCATACTTGTCCACCTCGTTGCAAGCTTCCCTCCTGGGACCCTCGTCCGCACTCGCACTCGCACTCGGGCCCGCGCTCGATGGCGCGCTGCGTACTGGCCGGCGGCCGCGGTGTCCGCCTGCATCGCGCTGCAATATGCGCATACGGGGCAGAGGCGGCTCTCTCATCTGGACCCGCCTCATCCAGCATCGCCTAGCCTCGCGTACGCTCGCTCAAGCCTCAAACGTCCGACGCGGAGTCGGAGGCGGCCGGCCCCATGCGACTCCGAGCGCGCGCGCGCGCGCACGGCGGGCCTGCTGCGAGGAGACCCTTCGCCGACGCTCGCTGCCGCGTCGGGAGCGTCGTGTGCGCGGGGATGGGGGGACGCGCATTCGGGATGTACGCCGGGACCAGGGCGACTCGCGGCGGAGGTGTCACGTGTGCGGTAACCATAGCCTGTGCCGTCGCCTCGACACACAAAGTGCTGGATGTTGCCCGACTACGGAGGTCGATCCGTCTTCGCCGTCCATGGCCAGCGTCCGACGTGTCTACAGGTGTCACGGACGACGCGGCACGTCTGTATAAGTATCTGCGAGCGTCGCGGTCGCGCGTCGCTGCAGCCCATGATGCATGATGGGTTGTGCCGCGCCCTCGAACCGGTGCGCACACTCGGGCCAGTATCGCGAACCGTCGGTATTCAATATTCATCGTGCTGTTCACCTCCCAGGGCGACAGAATCGCACCGTTCTTTCCCTACGCTGCACGGAAGTTCAAGGGCCGCCGCGAGCTCCAGATGACAGTCCACGAACGCTGTTCATAGCACCCTTGAAGGCAAGACGGCAGGTGTTGTGCAGTGAACAGGAAGTGCATCCGACCAGTGGGCTCTACCTCAAGACAGTCGTATTGCTCACACATTGCAAACAACGAGAAACGTGAAGATTATGGCCACTGATTAATGATTCCCGAGGCTCCGAAGCGCGGCCCCGGGCCAAGTGAGTGCATTTCCCCCATAGAGCGAGGAGTAAGTCGCCACGCCAATTTGCTTGTCATCGCGAACGACGATTGACAATTGCAGCAGTAAGCTGGTAGTGTTTCCGATGGTCGTATCCCATGACGTCGAGGGACGACTTCCGAGTCAACGACGCGATCATGCCAGTGGAGCATCGTGCATCGTGGACCGTAGTACTGACGGGTGCGCGTCCCGCCCCCGGCCCGCGACCATGCGGTGTGGACGCGACCCATTCGCATCCGAGTCCCCGGCGCGCAACATAACTAGGAACAAATTTGAGTGAGTACACCCGCATCTGTATGTCATCAACAAGGCACACAAGTACTGGCACGCTGCCAGTCCCAGGATGAGAGAGAGAGAATCTTTATATTTATACTGCGTGAGCAGGCGAACGAATGCGCCAAGACGCAGCCCAGGATGACTTCATCCCCCTCGCATGCGCAGACTACAATCGTCACGCTGGAGCGATCGTTCTCGACTGACAGTGACACGTCCCTGCGAATGTTCGTGTGGTGGTGGGGCCCGCCATGATGCATGAAACTGCTACAGTGCTCGGAAGGTTCAGGCAAGAGCTGCCGCGCGCGTGCGTCGCCGTATGCGAGCGAGTCGAAGCCTGGATCATGTCCGCGCGCCCCGGAGTCGCACCGCGGGGAAGCGGCTCGTCCCAAGGCGGACCCGTTCGTGTCGATGACATACGAGGCGCGCGGACCCAGGCTCCGAGCCTGCGTCGCTCCACCGCCCGCGCCCGCGCGTACCGTGCATGCAAAGCCCGACGCTGGCGCCCGTTCAAGCAAGGAAGGACGGGGCCTCGTGGTGCGCAAAGTCAATATCCCCACAAGCAGGTGCGGTTCTGAGTTCTATGTTACATACATACATATACATGCATATAGTAGCTGATATTCGCGCGCGTCCCACAGTACTGCTCAACCTGTCCTGGCAGGCCACGACGGTGTCCGCCCCGCACGGTCGCACATATGCGTGCTCGCCGCGCAGTATCAGGAGGAGCTAGCTCACGCGCGTGTGCATGCCTAACGCGCGCACGTCGTGGGCCGGGGGCTCGCGCGGACGTCGCGAACCGCTCGCGTTCGGTACGTCTGTCACGGACCGGGATATGTACTTACAGCGAGCTGCTCCTCGACACAGCATCGCAGCCTTCAGGCGGTCTCTCTCGTCCGACCCCCGAGGCTTTCAGCGCAGCGCAGCGCGGTCGGTCCGGCCGAAAGTCGAAAACGAATCGTGGTTGACTTGACGGATCGAACCGCCCCTTCGTTCGGTCGAGTACGAGCGGTGCGCGATGTCCGGATGTGCAGACAATGACATACGGAGGAATGGACTTGGACTTGGTGGCTTGCAATGCGTATATGCGCCTTGCTGCTTGCACGACATCAGCACGATGTCCGGACACGCAAACTTAGCCGCGGACATTGGATACATATGTATCCCTGGACCCTCAGGACGTGTAACCGCGGCCTCGCGTGTCAACCGCTCGCCGTTGCACTTCGAACTTCAAACATCCAGCATTCCGCACATTTCCAACATTCTCAAGGACATGAGAGACCATTGAGAGACCCTGACCTGTTTGCCGATGCTCGTTGTCCGTTGCTCGTTGTCCGTTGTTCGTTGTTCGTGGCAGCTCGTTGTGAGTCACCCGTCACGTCCGCGCGCGCGCGCGAGGCGAAGAATGATCTCGCTCACAGCGCGCGTCGGCGTGTTCGTTTTTTTTGGCAGATGCTCGTGAGTCGTGCCCTGTCGTGCCGGGTGCAGAGGGCGCGCTATCCGGCAGACTTGAAAGTCGAGTGATGCAGGCTACCCCGGTCCCCGGCGTGCGCATGATCGTTGATTGGCGTGCAGAGAAGGCTGGGGAACGGGGTGGCGATACACGTCTGGACCTGAACTCCTTCTCTCGCGCGCGCGATTTCACTCGACGGCGTCCGCCGCGCGTCCGAGACTCCAGTCCCCCGCCCGCCTGTCACGGATCCCGAGTTGAGCCACTGGAGAAAGGCAGAAAAGACACGTCAGTACTTCACATCATGCTCCGTGCGCGTACGCACGCGGCACGTCCGGCGTTGACGTTGCATAGCTGTAGCCTGTGATCTGTGCATGACGTTCATGGGCGGTCTCTTGTCGCTGTTGCGGCTCGCAGGCGTGAGCATGAGGTACGTGTTGCAGATGCCGGTCCTACTAGGACGAGGTCGATGAGCCCTCGGACCAGATAGGACAGTCAGAACTTAGCACGTGTCCCTTGACACTGATTGTGTTTGCACTTACTTACTCTTACGGAAACGATGGACCTATCGTATGACCCTCCGAGGACATATTGCATCCAGAGTACATCCACAAGGCACAACTCGGGTGTATCCTAGTAAGTAATATATGTAAATAAGCGCCATTCTCCTGGATCACGCACTTTTGTCATAGATCATCGCCAAAGACACGTACTTGGTGTGGAGGCAAGCCCATGCCAGACTCGACCTGACGTTCAAATTCGCATCGTCAACCCACTTACACCTCCGACTCGCGACCGGAGTCCCGAAAGCCGACTCGGAGGTCGAGCGCTTGAGATTAAGCCCGAACTTGAAAGAGAATCCCTCGCGCGACGCGGATGACGAAGTCCAGTCCACTTCGGTACGTGGAGGGGGTTCTGGTTCATACTAAGCTTCGGTGATGCGGCGCAAAAGTATCTCCTCCGAGCATAGTCGCCGCTCGTGCCCGTGCTCGCATATCAATAATCAATCGCATCTCAACCAACATTGCGCTCGGACCGCTCGTCATCAGAGATGACAAGTCGCCCGAACGCAGCCAGCTGACTGCTCACAGTGATCTTGGGTTGATCACTTGCCTGCACCTCGGAGGCTACTGAAGCACTTTGGGGGAGTGTCGCGGCTCGCGAGTGGGTCGGGGCCAAAGGAAAGAACATTTGACTCACCTAGAGCTTGCGTCCTACAAGCGGCGACGGCTCTGATGACCATAATGACTCTTGCGAGTTCATTGGGCGGGAGGGGTCTTCGGGTGATGTAGGGATAGTTGAACCCGGCCGAAGCCTGCATGTGGAGGGAGGTACTCACATACTCGTGGTAGTATACTGTATGCCCTGGTATGCGCGTGATCTTCCGCAGGCTGGCAGTGATCCAGGAAAAAGAGGAAAAAGAGGAGAAAGAGGATGAGGAAGAGGAATGGTGCGGATAAAAACGCGATCAGTCACGCGTGACGCTACGCGTTTGGGCGTCGGCGTACTATGGGGCCAATCGTTGAACGTTGAGCGACCGCATCGCGCGTGTTCGTACGCGTGAATTGTCGTACAGCCCACTCCGTTCCCTCTGCAGCGCGGAATGTTTCTATCGATATCGTGCCACCGGCCTGCCACCCGACGCACCGGCGTGCCAGTACAACCTTGGTATGACGCTGCCAGGCCCGTCCAGCCGTTGTTGGGCTTCGCAATGAGAAGTAGAAGGACTCGAGCTCGGGATCTCAACGGAGTTACCTCAGTGCGCGCGTCTGGAGGAGAAGGCATCTGAATTCCGAAGCGCGTAGGAAGCGATTATGGTACAGATGGTACAGGCAGGCGGTAGTACTTGAGGTGAGTCGGAGAGTTCGCAGTTGATTCTGAAGCGATATATTTCACTGGCGGGAAGAGCCATAAGTGACACAATACAAGGGAACACAACGACTTGCCAAGTTACCTCCTCAGCTCGGACGGCGCGGTTCGCGATGGGACAGACTGTACTCAGCATGATGGTAGTCAGATTATCTCAGTCCCTGTCTCCAATCATACTGCAGGTCAGACCTGCACACTCGAATGTCATGAGCGTGGCACCCATGGCAGGCAGCGCACGCGCAGCTCGCGCAACGTCTCATCACGCTATCTTGTACAATGCGGCCGCGAATACAAGGATCACAACGACAGTAAGATGACTTGGGCGTGCTACAGACAGAACACAGGGCTTGTAGAACTACTTACGACGAGGCATCATCATCACGACCACCGGCAGTCTGGCTTGTGCCTTTCCCAATGCTTACTCTGACATATCTCATTGCAATACCTGCAGAAGATGAGAAGTCAGAGACCTGAGAGTGCACGGAGTTTGCGACTGAAGCCTCACGTACCAGGCATCATGGCACCCCCCACACCTCTTCAGCCGCGCGGTCCGCCTCGTACAACACGAGCACTTGTACAGTCCCGCCGCCGGGCCCAGTCCGCTGCTGGGACAGGGCTTGCTGTCGCATCCGCAGCTCACCGGGTTGAGCAAGTACCCGTCGAGTCCCACAGCGCAGTGCTCCGACTTCCACCGCCCGTTCGCGACTTCGTCTTCTGCCGAGATTCCTGCGGGGAGGCTCAGAGATGGGGCTCGGAGGGCAGCACGACGTTTCGCGTCCCGCTGGTTCAGCCGCCCGATGACGTCGCCCCAAGTCTTGATGCCTTGACAGGAGTGGCGGATGAGCATATCGCACACGGCCGTCACTTTGGCCTCTTGGAGGTGGTACCCGAGTTCCACGAGAAGGCGTGCTGTGCGTTTGATCTTCTCCAGAGCCGGCTGACGGTGCAAAGTAATAGGTGATCAGATAGTGGGGACGATCAGCAAAGACATGCCGTACCTGTACCTCCGAGAAGTCGTCGCTCAGCTCGGGCCCGCGTAGCATAAGCGTGGTCGTAATCTGCGTCACGAGAACATCAATATTGTCTAGACAGTCGGGAGGTGACTCCGACAAGAAGACCTCCGTGTAGTGGTAGGTGCGTTTGAAGAGCTCAGCGGCAAACGACTGTGCGCGTCGGTCCGATGGAGAGGAACTGGAGAGAATGGACATTGCCTGGCTCGCGGTGACATCGACCAAAGCTTGCAGAACCGTTCGCAGCATATGGGGGGACAGGCCATCAAGTTCCAAGCTTCCCTTCGCGAACCGGATGAGCTCTTCGTTGTCGGCTGCATATATAGAGAGCTTGATGTGGGCGTAGACGTGCCCCGGGTTGCGGGAAAGCACGGTGCGGCAGAGAGCGGCAATCTTCTCCCAGGTCGGGGCCTCGGTCCATAGCACATACTCTATGTCGAGCGTGTCTGCAACCTCAAGGTCCCCTAAGTCCCCAGCTTCCCTAAGTGCAGTAGCAGCAGCCAGAAGACAGTCTGTCCAGGTCTTGTATGGAAACTCCGAGAGCTCGTCGGATTCGAAGTCCGGCAGTTTGTCCTTGTCCAGTACGTCGCTATATCTTCCGCCGATGATGATGTTCGCCAGATTCCTCCCCAGCGCACACAGATCCTGATCGCCATGGAGGAATCCCTCGAACGCTTCCATGAATGCTACCGCCGCACGCTCATAGCGCTCAGACTCGCATCGCATCGGTCCGAACTCCTCGATCATGCGGAGGGAATCTGGGGAGAGCCGACTGCGATCGGTCCACTGCTCTGCGGGGAAGTATGGCGGATGGGGATGGCAAGCTCGCACCTGTGGTCGGTCTTCGGAGAAGGCTTTTATGCAGGCGGAGCGATGGCTGATGTCTTCACTTCGAAGCAGGGAGCCAACGAAGTCTAGGAGTGGTATCTGGTCGGAATGCGTGACCTCCTCCGAGGAGCATGATCGGACGCGGTGACACAGGATCGGAAGCGCGTGGACTACCACGTCGTGAGGAGGTGAAGGGCGCCGTAGGAGTTCCATGACGGCGCCTGAGGTGTGAGTGAGGAGCTGCAAGGCCATGGCTGGTATAGAGCGCACTTTGATCGCATGATAGAACCTAACGTCGAACGCATGTGACAGAGTCATGAGCGTGTACTCGACCGTGTCTGAGTCGGCGGAGTCGCGCCAATCTTGCAGTATGTCAATTAGAGGCCTGATGTCCTCGAGTGATCCGGTCGCAAATTTGTCGATGTTGTATCGGGCGATGACAGATAACAGCTGGAGAGCACGAGCTCGACCGTCGACGTCGCTCAAGATGACCGCGAAAAGTCTGCCGAAGATGCCTATAGAATGGTCAGCAGATGGGGTCAGGACAGTAGATGAGCACTACCTGCTTGCAACAGCCTGTGGCACAGTACGATATCAGAGCACATAGAGAGCCATATCGTGACAATGGCTCTGGTGATGTGCTTCCGGTTGTACTCCATTGCAGCATCGAAGACATAGCGGAGCTTCGTGGAGATCTCCGCCAACCGACCGAATGCCTCCTTCAGTCCGCCACGCGTCGTCAGATCTGAGACGAATATCAATGGTCAGTCTGGCGGTGCCGGCGAGCAACTGCCAGTGGAGATGACGTTGTCTGTACGCACTTGGTATGTCAAAACGTTTCCTGATGCGAATGATTGTCTCTCTCGGCGTTGATCGAACGGTGTCGATAGAGATCCTATGGTAGAGCTCATAAAGAGCATCGCTCGTGATATTGGGCCATGTGTCAGGACCAGGCGAGGGCCCTTGATGAGGCATGATGTCCGCCTCTATCTATGCCCGACACGCGTCGACGGAGGCTCCGCACGGCTGGGTGATGGCTCGCGAGGATCTCGACGAGGTTGAAAAGAGGTCTTTTGTCGCGTCTGGTGGTCTCGACGCGTCCGGTAAGCGTATAGACAGGCGTAGCGAACACGTACAAATGTCTCGACTGCTTCTGCGGGAAATTCAACTGGAAAGGCGAGGAGGACAGGAGGTTCGCGCTGTCACGTTGACCGACTCCGCGGTGACGACTTCGACGGTCTGCAGGGGTTCTCGGGAGGACGTAGACGGCCCAGAAGGTCGCAGACAGGCTCGCAAATAGTGCTGTGGTTGATCTACGGCAGTAAAGGATCACAGAAAGATAGGAGAGGGCGGGAGGGTCGTGTTGACGGTGGTGGTACGACGATAAGAGCTTGATTGCCGGCGTCTGACATGATTTCTATGTACATGCTCTGACTACCATGCGGCGACTCCTCCTGCGTAAGCACCCTCTGCTCCCTTGGCCGCAAAGTCGAATCGAGGGACTCCAAGTTGCATCGCAGACCACACTCACGCTCACACTGGCTTCTACTAGTGCTGTGGGTGGACATATGCTCTGGTACCACCACACTGCATAGTGCGGCTCAGGTAGCTACTGGCTGTCAGTGGCTGAAGCCTTCGAAGTTACTTAATTCATCGTCAAGCATTTTTACTATGTCGTGCGCACGCCCGGCTCGTTTTTGAGTCGCCGGACACTCATACGCTACACCTGGGGTTTGAATATACTACTCGTAACTCCCTGTTTGTAGAAGAAGAAGCTTGTACCAAGCGCGAGGAGTCCGATGAGGCTGCGCTGCCATCTCGGATTGATATTACGACCACGTGACTATGACGTAGCGCGTTTACAACGTGAGCGCTAGGCTCTAGCCGTCAGTGGCCCAGATGGGGAGCGCTGGTTCGCCTTTGACCACCATCTTCACCGTCGCCTGTCGTATCGATTTCCAAGCTGGTTCGACATCGCCCATACCTACATGAAGACATACTCCGGAGCTCGCAGTGGGACATATTTCCGTGAGGAGAACAGGATGCAACTAGATGGTGAGTATCTTCTTCGTGGCGTCGTCGGGGAGAATGTCGCCGTTGCCAGGGTGGTATGTCAGGCTATGGGGCCGCAGGCAGATGGCGTGGACAAGCTCGTCGTCATCTCTTCCAAAACACCCCGGCCTGGAGTGTCCCAGAACTCAGAAAGATGTCACCTGCAGCGCCTGCGGACGTACAGACGAGGAGGCATGAGGTGATTGACGTCACTTCGCTGGGGCAACATCTCCACTTTGTTGCGTCTCCTCCTCGTCAACGCCCATGTCTCCAGCTTTATAAATCCGCCAGGACAACAATCACATCGTCCAAGAACACTCGCAACCCGCTCGACATCGTCTGTCGCAATGATGACGCTCGCTCGCTCGCTGTTTGCCTTGTCGCTCGTCGCGTTTGCCGCTGCGAGCCCAGCGCCGAACCCGGTCCCTGACCCGGCTCCCGCTCCGACACCTGTGCCAGCACCAGCACCGCAGGCAGCTTCCTCTATCGAGTCTGTATTCTCGAGCGTCACAGGAGCAGTCGCTTCGGCGTTGCCAAGTACGTAGCTCATGTCTGCCTTCGGTCCCACAAGACCCTGACATATTTCGTTTTTGCTTCAGCTGTTCTTGGTGCCTTCCCGAGCTTGAGTGACATCGAGAAGAAGGCTGGGGTGAGCGATGGAAACGATCTCCAGAATGTACCAGCGGCAGGATTGCTCATCCCATCGTATGCGAATTACTCGGGCAAGTGAGTAGATTTTGAGTGTGCCGCTGCAGGTTCACCGTGCTCACCAATTGACTACAGTTGGAATCTCCGCTTCTACGGCCTCGCGTACAAACTCCCGAATATCAGCACCGACGACATCGTCTCTCTCATCGACGGTCTGTCCACCGACAATCTGAACCAAACGGATCAGCAACTACTCCAGAACCGCACGCAAGATCTCGCTTCCATACCTATCCCGAAGGCCAATCTCACCGCCATCGTTTCAGCGAATGGTTCTTCAGTAACCAACTCGTCCGGCATCCAGCTTACCACTGCTGACGACTTCGGCGAGTTTGATCAGTTCGTCACAGTCCCCGGTCTCGGCGACAACAGCAGCACGACAGCGCGTGTAGTAGAGACAGGTCTCATGGACATCACCGGACCCGGAAACGGCACTGTCATTCTCGTTCCATCAACAGGTATCTCAGTCGTGTCCGACATCGACGACGTCATGCGGATTACCAAGGTGTACGTGCCCAACGAGGGGTTACTCAACTCGTTCGCTCGGCCATACGTCAACGTCCCGGGCATTCCTGAGCTGTTTGCGAAGTGGGCGAAGAGCCTTCCGTCTGCGGCATTCCACTACGACACCACCACGCCGGTCGAGCTGACGCGGACGTATGTCGATTACCTGTTCAGCAACTTCCCGCTGGGTTCGCTGGAGATGCGCCCGATCAACCTCACGGAGCCGTCTGAGGTGCTGGACGCGCGGCAGAACAGCTTGCTCAAGCTTTTCCAGACGTTCCCGCAGCGCAAGTTCGGTGAGTACTAACCCTTTCTATCTGCCATAGTGCGTCTTCTGATACATCTCCATTTGTAGTCCTCGTCGGCGACAGTTCGTCTTCGACATTGCTCTCGGCGTACCCACAAATCGCTGAGCAGTTCCCGAACAACATCGCCTGCATCTTCATCCGAAACACGTCCGCGACGGACTCGGACGACAAGATTCCGTACGACACGAGCGAGTTTAAGAACATCCCGAACAACACGTACTTCTTTTATCGCACCGCCGAGGGTACGTTCGCCTTCGTGTACGTCTCTCTTCTCGTTGGCTCACCTGCGCATTCCATGCAGACTTGATGAACCTCGACATCGAGAACGGCGAGTGTGTGAACTCTACCGTTCCGCAAAACATCACGTTCGGCGAGCAAGGCGGGGTGCTCGACAACAACGGGGCTGTTGCGCTTGGACGCATGCAGTACGCTGCAGCCGTCACAGGCACGCTGGTCGCGATCGTCTTGAGCATGCTATAAGTTGCTGTGTTATCCGGATCCCCTGCGGACTTGGACTCGAAATGACGTCATCATGTATTCACGACGACGGACACACGCTTTCGTCTGTAGCATGTCTGAAGTTACTGTAATCACTCCTGTATTATTATCAAACAGTATCATCGTCCACAACGGTGTTGTATTTCGACTGTAAGAGCCCGACGTGATGACGCTGATTTAGATGAGCGCCAACCCCGCATTTGCGTCCATTAGGATCGAGGAGAACCTGCCACTGCCGGCGGGAGCTCCGAGTCTCTCTGACAGTGTTAGTATGCGGCCGCGGCTCCTGTATAGGAATCAGGTAGTTGAGGGTAGAGAGCAACTGTCGCACCCAGCTTTTCTCTTCTCTAATGTATGTCGGCAACGATAGAGAGCGTCGTAGGCTCCGGCGACGTTTAGACTACGGTGCTGTGGCGATGATGATGATGATCAACATAAACCCATCTGCCAGAGAGTGACAAGATTTCGACTCCCTCTTGAACAGTTAAGTGAAGAATTGAACTGTTCGGTGACTCTCGTAGAGGTGGAGGAAATGCGTGCTGCGTGTTGCAATGGCCATGGATTATGGATAGATTTACAGTAAGTACCGGCCCGTCGTCCTCCGCCATCCTTTTGAGGATGTGCCGCATTGATCCGAAGTATCGTAGATCTTGGTTCTACCAAACCCAATGGCCGCCGTATGCAGCACCCGACTCAAAATACCTACTTCCTAGAACTAGAAGCTTTTCCCGCAGTAAAAAAGCCAGTAGCGCGACGTTCTATCCTTGCAGAGGATGCTGCGTGGATCTGAGTCTATGACCGGAGATTGACTGGACGCTACAGTGCGCATTGCTTCGCCGGTTGTGGGCACATATGTATTCAAGTCATATCACAAGCGGTACTAGTATACAATGACATCAGAGGATCAAACAGAATCATCGTTGGTGCTTTGTTGGAAGTATCAAGCGTTCCCCGCACCAGGCCACTTGGGAGTAAACCCCGCCATCGTGCTCAAAGCACTCGCGATCGGGGTAGGCGCAGGGGGAATGTTGGTGAGGCCGGAGCTGCACGATGAGTCGCGCGACGGTGTTTCAGTGTCACATGAAAACCAAAGAGACGGTGTTGGAGCATAAGTGCTCGCCTCGTGTCCTGACAGTATGCACGCAGAAAGATGCGCATTTTCGTGTCAGCAAACTCGAGAGTGACCGTGGGCTGCAGTAGTCCGAGTCAGCGACCTGTGGGTTCCGGCGAGCGTCCACGATAAGCTGATACACACTCCTCCACTACCTTCTCCGGTCTTGACAGCTTTGCCAACGTAGGTGGAGTTTCCGACGACAATTTTAAAGTGTTGACCCTGAAAGTATCACGTGTACAGTCGGAAAGAGTTGGGGCAACCAGATTTTGCAGCGGACTGCAGCGACGCGACGCGGCGTGACGCGACGTGACGCGAGAGTGAGCGCCGACCGGGTATAGACGCCAGTGTTTAATAGCAGGCACCTGCAAAGCGCCTGTCGTTCGTCTGAGATTACACAGGTACAAGGGCTCGGAAAAGAGGCTAGGTAGTCGCATTCATGCATAATCAAGCTGGTTAGATTTTCTGTACTCAACTTGAATGTATCTAGTTACCTGAGGACTCACAACACGCTTATTCCAGCTGACTCTAACGCGAGTCACGGCCACGGTGCCAACCAAAGTTATTCGGTACTATAGTACTAACTCAGTATCTTGGCATATGGAGCTATCTAGACGTAGAGATACATAGTCGACCTTAGGCTACTTAATGTAACAGTAATACTACCAGGTAAGCTATCGTCATACTTGGTGCAGCGGACTGACGCGAACTGACGCTGCTGAGTGCAGCGACTGTGACGCGACTGCAGCGACCGTGACGCGCCGTGCAGCGACTGTAACGCGACTGTGCAGCGGCTGTGCAGCGGACGTGACGCGGTGCGCAGCGACCGTGCAGCGACCGTGCAGTGACATGCAGTGACCTACAACCTGAAAACAGTCTTATTGGGTGTGCTTGGTCTGTGTTTAGGCTAACAGTGTCTGGTAGCTACCACTGGAATGGTGTACATGTATATCTCGAATGCCGGAAATGTTGTACTCAATGAATGATCGTGCTCAGTCGGCTAGCACCAACACTCTACATCTCCCAATATTGATGGCCTATTGCCCAAACAGCCTTCTGTGCATCTGAAATAGTCATTAATGACCATTGAGATGTGGAGAGTCCGGGAATTTCTCCTGCGAACACTGTTCCTGCCACATTTTCTGAGCGGTGTCTGAGTGAGCTAAAATGTGACGCGCCGTGCAGCGGTCGCTGCACGTCGCGTCACACCGCTGCATTTTACCTGTGCCCAAAGAGTTGAACAACGGGTCTGTAGCACTTACGATGATGCTAGACTGAGCAGGCTTCGAGGACTTGTTAGTACAGACTTCCAAACAGCAGATGCCAATGCAGAACAAACCATGGTAGTATGTTCTTGGGGCTTTGTTGAGGGAGACGGTTTATAGCGCAGCAGGTCGAGGTGAGCTCTACGGCTTCGGCTCGAAGACCTGACCTTTTATGCTGTTCCTTCGAGCTCCGCTGTAACCAGCCTTGCAGAAAAATAGCAGAATTACGAGAAACATCAAATCGACTCGGGAGGTTTGACCTCATCTGCATGGCCGCAGTGTACAGATGCATCGTGTTGCGCGCAGTATCGCCCAACATACCCTAGAAGAGTTAGCAACAACGAAGCCATCCAACAACACTAGAAGCTGACGCCGTGGTTGCAATCCCGGAACACGTTGTATGTGTGCGGACCCACTTGGACACGCAGCCTCTAAAGAGGCCAGTCGTAAGTTGACTCACCGCACGAATCGGTGGGTGGCGTCGGAAGCCCCCGTGCTTGCCAAGGAGTGAGCCACGGCCAGATCATGATCGGGTGGGTGGATAAGTAATTCATCTCGCACACTAGGTTTGATCGGGATTGTTATCATTTAGCGGCACAGAGCCTCTCTCGACAGAGCGGAGAAGACATGGCATCTAGAATCTGGATGTAGCAAGAGAAAGGCGATCCGGATTCGTCTCTTATTCCTCGTGCGGATCATACGGTGTAACTTGTGGGGCTATCTTGAGAGCTGTCGGTGGCACTGCATCGATTGCAGCGAGAAGAGCCTTCATCGCCTCGTATGCAGTCGGTCGAGTGACTGGATTAGGATCCGTCATAGAGACAAGGACAGTGTCGATTTCTGGAATTGTGCTCTGCAGTTCCACCGGTCGGTAAGATGTTCATACAACGATGCCACGCAGCGACGAACCTTGAAGTCACTCAGACTCGTGCCCAGCTGCCATACGTCGAGCTTGAAAGGATTGTATGGCTTTTCGGAGAAGACTTCCGGAGGCATGCGACGGCCGTTGTGTGCAGGCAGAGAACCACCTAACGGCGGTCCGATCGACACACGTTGTTCGTCGGGCACACCGTCGGGAAAATGGATCGCCAGTTCGAAGTCGGTGAGATACACGCGTGGTCTGGACGGAGACGTGTGTTCCATGGCAAGGGTTCCTGGGATCCATTGGACAAGAAAGTTGTCCTTGAAGACGTCCTTACAGGGGCAAAGTCAGTCGTCGATTCCGACGCGACGCACAGGAGGACTAACCCTGTGGGCGATGCCCAATGGATGCAGGAAGACAAGTGCCTGTTAACAGTGTCGCGGCATTCCCATGAGTAAGGTGACATGGTGATAGCATCAGCGACGCACCTCCAGACACTGGACTATCAGGTCGAGCACATCTCCAGCAGAGGAGTTTTCCCAGTTATCGTACGCGTGGTCCATCGACGTACCGACTTTCGGGAAAACTCCGAAAACAATATCATCGAGCGCTATCACTTCCAGCAAAGGAAGTGTATGATTCATACTGATGAGACTCATAGGGCCGCGTGCGATGAGATCGAGTATATCGGCATGCTCGCGGCCGTCGTTGCCAATGGCAAGCACCCGGATCATGACATCGCGCCCATCACTTGTGCGAGCGGCGCGAGTAAGGGGAGTCTAAGTGCACACGCGGTTTGGGTAGGAACGGAGAAGTTGAGTCGGTAGGCCACTCACAACGAAAGTATACTGGAGGAGTTCCTGAAGGGTACCTGAGCCTGTCTCCAAGAAGGCTCGAGCAGCTGTGGCGAACATGAACCCGGTCGATGTAATAGTTCCAGGGGGTGCGACGAGTGTTGTCATGATCTGGTGTTGATAGAGAGTGATTCCTCTCTCTTGGAAGAAACCACCCAAGTCCTTCCACAGCAATTCAAACGCGTGGTCTTGAGGCTCTCGCCAGGTGCGCAACTCCCGTGGTAGCTGCAAGACGAGTCAGCGACTTACTGGTATATCTGAGAAGATGCTCACGGTGGCTCGTATCTGTCTCAACTTCTCGCGCTCTTTGACTGCCTCCGATCGACGTTGAGAGGCTTGAGCAGCGTATAGCGCTCCTGCTCCGAGACATGCTGATGCTGTGACCGCGACAACATAGGGCCATTTCAACGAGTCTCTGCTCATCCTGGAATGTCAGTCAAGGGAACGGTTCGTGTGGCAGAGATACGGGTTAGTGCCACCGTTCAAACGTTCACGGCGAAGTGTTCCTCGGTCGGTTTCTGCCTGAGGCGACCCGAGTTCACGAGGCTCTGGTGGGACCCGGAGTCACCGACGACCGTGAACATCGGTCGCCCCGGTCGGAACGAGCGGACTTGGAAATCTACCTCCGATGTACACAGCCACTACATCGTAGATTTGCCTTGAGGATGCTTGGGGGCCTGCAGTGCCTAGGCCTGCTCAGTGCTTCCGTGGACCGTCCGAATCCGTGGAAGCATGGTACATACGAGTCTGGTACCTCAGGCCTCAGGCTCGTCCCTAGACGTATGTATGTGAAGCCCGTAGACTGGAGTCAGGCTTCTATCAGCAACGCTCAGGTTGATTGAACGTTGAACGTTGAACGTCGAGGTCTACTTCATATCGATCATGTAAACAACGAAATAGTTGTTGACCGCGGTGATTAGACCTGAAATTGCCAGTCCTGGCGGATGTGATTCATAACGCTTTCGAGCTCAGCATCCCCATATCTCGCGACAGTGGGTATCGGTGCATGCAACGAGAAGGATCGGCGAACCGCCAAAAGCATCTAGATCCCAGGGCCATGACATTGGGATGTTGTGCAGTAGGCCACGAGGATCCCAAGTATCCTGGAAGGCAAACGGCTCAGTGACTCAGTTCAATGCCAAACAGAGCATCGGACCTGAGGCCAGAATCCACGGCGGCAGTGCCACCTATTATGGCGCCCTAAGGATAGGTTCAGACACGGCTCTATTGGAACCACATTGCGTGCTTACCGACCAAGGCAAGAAGATGCATCGATTCATAGGCTCCACATGGCAGCGGGCTGGCTGCGGTATTTGAATTTGAAAGAGGGTGACCACTGACTGTGTTGGGCAGAGTGGAGAAGAGCAGACTCGTCATGCACGCCCGAGAGACTCGCGCCCAGATCGTTCGAAGGACGTAGCAGGACGTAGCCGACATCTTGAACGAACAACGCCCTGCCCACCGTGCTTGCCTGTACGGGATGAGATTTGACAACTGGAGTCTAGCACGCACCTTCGTACATTATTTGCCCCCACACAGTCGAACTATTGGGTGCGATGCGGGTAACTTCTCTGAGGTATTGCACGTTGACGAATTCAAGAGCTTGGTCGAGGCAGTCGAGGAATAGCTAGTATATGCGAACGAACGGGGTATAGACGAGGGGATTAAGCGATTCTACGATGGCGTGTGCGTACTGATTAAAAGACATGCCCGTACCAAAGACCGGGTCAAGACCATTTTCCAACTGGAACCCGTCATTAAAGCTAGGGAGTGAGTGAGCGGTAGCGAAAGATGCTATCCAATTCTGAGTCCACCTGTATATCTCGTCGAGCCTAGGTTTCGGTACGTGGGTGGGGTCGTAGTGTGATCCGTGGATGTTACGTGCAGATGCGGGTGCGAGGGGAGAATGCGGGGTGGAGAGGTGGAGGTGGAGGCGACCAGCGTGTCCGGTAGCATATCCTCGCGACTGAGGTGCAATATGCGATGGTAGGTGGTGGAGGTCGTACGGGAGAGATGTCATTGGGCATATGCCTCGCTTATCGGGGATCCGGCCTCGGACGCAGCGACTCCAGCATCGTCGACAACGCTCTGTCGAGAACCGGCCGCCGCAACATCGAGAGACAGACGCTCTTGCGACGCACCCTTGTCTTGACTCTGGGCCGTGGAAGCCGTCAGCGTGTCCGATAGCAGTTGGTCCCAGGAATCCTGCGCAATCTCCTGCTCCCAGGCCGCGCCGTCCAGCGACGGCACACGCTCGCCGTCATACTCGGGTTTGTGCGCGGCATCTTGTGCATCGTTTTGCGAACCACGTACCGGCTTCTCCTTCAAGGACCCACTCCGCCGAGGCCCGCCCTGCTCCCCATCCCCCGGTCCTTCTGCGGCGGCCTTCGATGTATCCTCCTTCTCCTTCGACCGCATGTCGCGCATCGATATACTCTTGAAAAGCGTCCTCCCCGCGCCCTTGATGAGCTTGCCCAGCGCTACGAATGGGTCTTCAGAGGCGTCGCCCGCCGCGCGGTGCCGGTGATGGCGCGTCCCAGCTTCCTCGTCTGCGTCCACACCTGGCTCCGCCTCCCGCACCTCGACCGGCCCGAACGAGTCCTGGTAGCCCTCCCCGCCCGCGACGCCGCTGCCGGGGCCGTACTGGTATGGGACGGAGTTGGGATCGATGCCGTTCTCGCGGAGCATGCGCCGATGGCGGAGGAGGCGCGAGCGGGCGGCGACGCCGAGCTGGTGCGACTTGTTGCGCTTGCGGGGCTCGGTCTGGGGGAGGGGCGCGAAGGAGATGTTCGGGGACGCGGACGCGGATCGGGAGGTCGGGAAGGTGATGTCGGAGTTGGAGCGGAGGAGGATACTGGGGCACGGGCTCGGGTTCGTGCTGGACGCGGCGGACGTCGTCGAGGACGTGCTATGGCTGGTGTCGAGCGAGGGCGGGGAGAGGGATGAACCGGCGCTGGTGTTGGACTCGAGAGAGCCGGAGGAGCGGGCGATGTCGACCGCGGCGTCCGCCGGATCTTGGGGTGTTTCGGCTGGGAGATGAAGCATGGTCGTCGTCTGGAACATGCGGAGGGTCGTAGCTCGTCGTCGAGAAGGCGAAAGCAGCGAGAGCGAGGGAGGTCAGGAACAGCAGTGGTGCACAAGGTCCGTCGGACCTGATAGAGTTTAGAGAGGTAACGAGCGGTAGGTGGAAGGAATGCTTGGGATGCGGGCCCGCCTGAGCTCGTCGGGGTCGACGACTACGAGGGCGACGATGGCTGCTCGCGCGCAACGTCGACGTTGGGTAAGAAATCACCCGTCGAGTCTCGGCCTCCGCTCCTCGTCTCCGTAGGTCTCCGTCGGCAACTGTCGGCAACTGTCGGCGACCCCTCAGGAACGAGTAGGCTTATGTAAATGATTCCCAGTCGTTTCGTGTTTGAGGGCGATCGTCATCACATCTCTCTCGAGATCGACTGAGACCACCAACTGCACCATGGACCTACACCCTGCGAATGCGCGCGCGGGATTCGCTGGCCATCAAAGTCAACGTACATGCAGAATAGAAAGCTTCACATCCTAATCTATCGGACATGCATCGTGTTACCCTTGCACGCTAGACCGAAGTTCGACTGTCGCAGCTGTTGAACCAATACTAGAGGTGAGAACGTAATCTGCTACTGCCAGGCTTGAAGATACTTACCGCGATCCCTCAACCCAGCATCTATGATACACAGCGAGCTATATCTGAGCTTGATATGAGTCTACATGCAGCTCACGTTAGGTAGCGGAGACACCACGCGCTGAACGTCCTCATGCATGCCGAGTCGACAACTCAGCCGCAGCACGGTGCGTCTTCGCCTTCCTTGTCTTTTCCCCTCTCTCTGTGTCTGCCAATGCCTGCATTCAAGGCTTTTGTGGCCATCGCGACTGCAGGCACTATCTTTGCGTTATACCACGTGAGTATTGTCGCTTTTCGTCCCATAAACTAGAGTCCCAGGCTGACCCAGTTAGTCTAGTTTGTATATAAACCCTACAACAAGCGTCGCAATCGGTTTGTATTCCATGCAACCTCGACAGAGGGGTCGTGAAACTGAAGATGCATTTAAACGACTCGGACGTAGAGGTGACTCTCATCAGTTGTCCAACAACCCTACTGCCGAACAGGATGGAAGGAGATCCATCGGCGGCGACAATGTTCACCTAAGTACGATGCTGCCGGCAGAGAAATCAATCACAGGCCCGCATGGTACGACTGGCCGCCGCCACAGAACTAGAGATAGTCTCGGTTCGAACCCCAAGGTACGTTACATTTGGCACTACTCATATCCTTGACCTACACCCACTCTGCAACAGTCGAGCGGCGTCCTAAATGAGAGTCCCGTCCCGTCGTCTACACAGACAAAAGGGCACCCCTCCGAACTTCCGTTGCCTACGGAACTAGCAGCTCACACGAGTAGTCTCCCACCTGCTGCCATCATCATCATTCCTACGCCCCCTTCTGGGAGTACACACTCCCGCACTTCTATGACGATGTCGCATTCCTCCCAAAACTCACCTTCTTCTCCTTTCCATCTGACACACATCATCACCGGTCGATTGGTGCGTCCTTCTTCGTGTTGCAGCAAGAGAGCTGCATCTGACGAGCTCGTGCTCATTCTGCGACGATCTGCGTCTACCATATCAGGGTGAGTGGCCCTTATCCTCGTGCGCGTGCCCAGAGAATAGCCCTTCTGACTTCTCACCGTCCCTCCGACAGAGCAGATCTCTGGTATGCAGATCGTTCGTCGCGGGACAAGCCCGCTGTGCGTGTGTGCGACGCTGACCACCACAATCTCCAGAGTGCAGGGAGGCGTTCTCCCTCTTCGATAAGGGTGAGTCCGCCCGTTGCGTCAGTTCTCTATCCACGACGCGAGCAAGTTCTCTTCCCTTCTTCTGCGTTTCCCTTGCCGTTCGAGCATTTGCTGACCGCTTGGCGGCGTTCGTACAGACGGCGATGGCACGATCACCACGAAGGAGCTCGGCACCGTCATGCGCTCGCTCGGGCAGAACCCGACGGAGGCGCAGCTCCAGGCCATGATCAACGAGGTGGACGGGGACGGGGACGGGACGATCGACTTCCCCGAGTTCATGACGATGATGGCGCCCAAGACGCCCGTGACGCCGGCCACGGACAACGAGGAGTTCACGGAGGCGTTCAAGCTCTTCGACGAGGACCGCAACGGGTACATCTCCGCTGCGGACTTGCGGCACGCCATGGGCAGCCTCGGTGAGGCTTCTTGCGGTCTTCCGCGGAGGCAGAGAGACTCACTGTGCGCACTGCAGGCGAGAAGCTGTCCGATTCCGAGGTCGACGAGATGATCCGTGAGGCTGACGTCGACGGTGATGGCCAGATCAACTACGAGGGTGGGTGGTCCATACCGGGCGATCGATGCTCACATCACTGATCGCCTCCTTGTGCCTTCAGAGTTCGTGAAGGTATGTTCGGTCCCGTGGCTCATTCTGACTCGTTTGTGTCTGATATGCGCACTCTTATCATAGATGATGCTCTCAGGCTCCCCTTCCTCCCCTTGTAACGACCGCGGTGAGGCTGCTCCCAATCCTCAAGATAGCGCCGCCATGCCCCACACTCCACCCACCATGTCGCCGACCTCACCGACTGGCTCGAACACGCGGGTTTTGACCCCCTCGAGCGGTAGCTCCCCCGTCTGGGCAACAGCACCTACCTCTCCGGTACAATCCCCCACCATCCGGTCAGGCCCGTTCCTCGAATCTCTGAACGCCAAAGTCCAGGAGTGGCATTCTCGCAATGGAGCATGGCCTCCCAGCGGCGGCCCGGAGTCGCGTCGATGATCACTTAGGCTCAGGTTCAATGCCTCCAGAACTCTTTGTCGATCGCTCATCCGACTTGCACGAATGCGTTTTGGCTGACCCGCGGAGGTCCTCCTTAGGCTCTCCGCATATGCAGTTCCATTCATGTGAGGTATCGCACCGTGTTTCTACAGTTTGTGTTTTCCTCTTCGCGGCCAGGTGCCTGACGTTTTCAGTCGTACTTTCGTACTCCCTCTACTAGTACTAAGTAGTATTGTAATCAGTGTCCGGTTTGTTGTCGATCATCTGTATCCGTTTCTGCTCGACCGTCTACTTGCGTGACTTCCTCGCGTGCTCGAGATACACTTATCTGTGGTAAGTAGCACATGTACAGTACAGTAGAAAGATCGACTATCATCTTTCTATCATGGTTAGCTACGGAGACTACAGTACAGTGGTTGCAGAACGCGCTCGGAAAGGCATCCGATGGCCACTCCGAAAAAGCTCCGAGATCGGAATCGTATGATGGTGATCATGTCTTACTTACTTACATAAGACCAAGTCGGTACTCCCTAATACGTGTTAGCGTGTTCATCGCGGAATATCTACTATTACCGCCAGTTTCCTTGTTGAATGCGAGCGTTGTGCGCGATCTGTAGCGGTATGACACCCGAAGCTCGTCAACGAGCGGTGACGCACAGAAACAACAGAACACTCTATAGACTATAGTAGTCTCAGACTCTCAGTAGCGTATTCTAGTAGCCTCGTAGGCCCACAATCATTCGTCCTGTTCTACGCTAGTCTAACATCTTCCCGGGTTGTACGAAACGTCTGAGGTCGTACGTACTTATGGTGCCCATGAGATATATAGTGGATCCCCTTCATCGCGGCTCGTCTTACCGTTCTCTTCCTTCACCGCGACCAGTGCTATACGCTCCGACGCATATACTCACACCGACTGCCACACCCGGGCGGCCATGTCCGAAATGGGCGTATATGCAGGTACGACGCCATGCGACGTTCATGCAAAATGAAAAGGACGCATACACGCACTCCTTGACCACCATCCCCCAACATCTTCCTCGCCTTGGTCCGATGCTAACGGCCCTCCATCTGCCGCGAGACGTAACCCGAATCGCCTGGGAATGTTCTCGACCACCCACCTCGGACTCCGGGCGGCTCGCTTAGTGATGACGCATGGCTCGGCGCTCCAGATCTCGACGACGTGCGCGGCGATGAGGGCGTTGGGGGACAACGGCGAGGAAGAGGAGGATGACTCGAGTTCAGTCGACGATGGTAGGCGGACAACATATGACCAAGGTCTGTGAGATGCGGACCAGGAGGTGCGCGGCCGGCTGAGTGGGCGGATGATGATGACACACCCTGACACACCCCTGTCGGAACTTTCGGCAGGCTCATCTGGATGAGTCAGCATCCAATCTCCATCTTTTTCCCCTCTCCTGTCTATCTATGGCAGTATCCACCACATCTGGCTCATCCAATAGCCCTTTTTTGCCCATCAACAGCCTATCCTTGGCAATCCGGATGCGCCTCACCTCTGGGTTCATCAGGATGCTCGTCGGCTTTTTCCGACATGTCCGGCCTATAGTCTGTTTATAGCCCAGTCAGCCACGGCTGCTTCACAAGCTTTCAAATTCCCTTGCCGGCCGCCTTCACTCGTCCTTGCCTCTGCACCTTCACCCGCCCACTGCTGCCGTCGACGCTCGAGCTTGCTCACCCCTCCCTTTCCCCCAACGGCCATGCCGTCCACGTTCGCTGCGTGGTACACCAAGCTCGCCGACTTCAACGTAGAGTCTCTCTTCGCCAAGCGCCGCGAACCCGGGCCACCCCGCACCGTCTTCGTCAACCACCCGCTCCCTGAAGACTATTACGACCCCAAGAAGAAGCACAAGGTGCTCAAGGAACATGTCTTCTGCTCGAACCAGGTCATCACTTCCAAGTACACCGTAATCACCTTCCTTCCCCGCAACCTCCTCGAGCAGTTCCGTCGCATTGCGAACATCTTTTTCCTCGCCATCGCCATCCTCCAGTTCTTTTCCATATTCTCCACCGTTTCTCCGGGACTCGTCATCCTTCCCCTCCTCATTGTCCTCACCATCACCGCGCTCAAGGATGGATATGAGGACATAAAGCGGCATCAGTCGGACCGGAGCATCAACTACTCCCAGGTGCGTGTCCTCGCTGGCGGCGGGTTCACAAACGAGAACGCCATGGCTGGCAAGTCCAAGACATTCGTGCGTGCTATCGTTCCCAAGCGTCTTAGACGCACGACAAAGAAGGGGCGCAACGACGGCGATGTCGAGATTCTGCAGCACGGCGCGCCGCCGGAGGGCATTCACACGGATGGCGCCGACCTTGAGAACATACCGACACGGACGGAGGCTGGAGGTGACGACACGGAATACGAGGACGGGGAGCCGGTCGAGGAGGCTGGAGGGATATTCCATCACCACGGTGCGTCCAAGCGCCCACACTGGAAGATGACTATCTGGGAGGACCTGCGCGTGGGGGACATCGTCAAGATCAAGGAGGACGAGTCGTTCCCCGCGGACATCCTCATATGCTCTACGTCCGAAGACGAGAATGTGGCGTTTGTCGAGACCAAGAACCTGGACGGCGAGACGAACCTCAAGAGTCGCTCCGCCTGTTCTGCGCTCACGCACCTCAACTCTGCGCGCGCGTGTGTACAGAGAGAGAACGCGTTTCACATCGAATGCGACCGCCCAGACACCAACCTGTACAAGGTAAACGCGGCGGTGGTCACCTCCGACGGACACAAGACCGCCGTGGACACCAACATGGTCTTCCTGCGCGGTACGGTGCTCCGTAACACACGATGGGCTATTGGCGTCGTCCTATTCACCGGCGAGGACACCAAGATTGTGCTCAATTCGGGCGCGACGCCCAGCAAGAGAAGTCGTGTCGAGCGGCAGATGAACCCTCAGGTGTACGTCATTTAGTGGCTGTGTGTCATGACATATTGACCGTATATCTGCCAGTTTCATCAATCTAATGCTGCTGGCTGTGATGGCCATCACATGCGGAATTGTCGACGCGGTGCTTCAGCAGCATTATTACCCCCTTGGCGCTCCATGGCTATACGGCGACGACCATTCCGATGACAACCCACATATCAACGGGTTCTTCACCGCGATATATGCGCTCATCACCTTCCAGAACATCATCCCCATCTCTCTCTACATTTCAATCGAGGTTGTTCGAACATGTCAAGCGTTGTTCATCTACTTCGACCGGGAAATCTTCTACGACAAGACAGGTCAGGCGACACTCGCGCGCAGTTGGAACTTGTCGGATGACCTTGGACAGATCGAATACATCTTTTCGGACAAGACCGGGACGTTGACACAGAATGCCATGGTCTTCCGCCAGTGCACCATCGGCGGACGCGTGTACCGCGGCGACGGCGGAGCGACCGACAGTGACAGCGAGGTCGCACGTATCCCTACCATTCACGAGGGCGAGGAACGCAAGCCGTCACGCCCCAGCTCTGCGGAGCAATCGACGGCATCATCTTCGTCTGCCACCGAGACGGCCGACCCTCTCACTGCTGGTGGCGTCAAGAAGGCTGAACATGTCCTTGCACGCTTCCGCGATTCCGAGCTGCAAGACGATATCACCGCGGCTCACCGCGGGGTGTCTGGCTCGCCTGAGGCCCTACACGGCACGACGCTCAACGGGTTTTGGACAGTCCTTGCTCTCTGCCACACTGCGCTCGTGTCCGTCGACCCAGAGACAGATGCCATCGTGTACAAGGCACAGAGTCCTGACGAGGCCGCGCTCGTACAGGCCGCTGCGGATGTCGGGTTCGTCTTCCGGGGGCGCGAGCGCGAGGTGCTGACCCTGCAGACGCCGTTCTCGGACTCGTACGAGCGGTTTGAGCTCTTGCACATCCTGGACTTCACCAGCGCGCGGAAACGGATGAGTGTGATTCTGCGCCGGCTTGGCGAGGACGGAGAGGCGGACGGGAAGATTTTCTTGCTCGCGAAGGGCGCGGACAACGTCATCATCGAGCGCTTGAGTAGTGGCCAGGAGGCGCTTGTGAAGACGACCGAGGACCACTTGTCCGACTTCGCGAGCGACGGGCTCCGGACGCTGACGTTGGCGTACAAGATCATTCCAGGTGCGTTGCGTATATTCCCGACCCTTGGACTAGTTGTACTGACCGCGCTCGTCATTTAGTCGACGAATATGACGCATGGGCCAAGCGCTACCACGACGCAACTGTCTCTTTGGCGAACCGCGAGGAGAAGACCGAAGCTGTATCGGACGAAATCGAACATGACCTCCGTCTGCTCGGTGCGACGGCCATCGAGGATCGTCTCCAAGACGGCGTCCCTGAAACCATCGCTGACCTCAAGGAAGCGGACATCAAGGTCTGGGTGCTGACTGGCGACAAGCTCGAGACCGCCGTCGGTGAGTGCATTCTGTGCCCATATAGATGACATAGGATTATTCGCTGAATCGATCACGCCAACAGCAATCGGTCACAGCACCAACCTCATAAGCCGCGACGACAACATCATCATTATCCGTGGCGCTGGTAGTGGCGCCACCCCCGTGTACTTGCAGATGCTCAACGCCGTCGAGGAGTTCTTCCCGGAAAGCGGCATCTTGTCCGAGGATGGCGTTGGCATGGACGAACAGCAGCAGCAGGAGGCACAGGACCTCGCGCTGCACCGCGTCAACACTGGTGTCTCGTCGATCGTCGGGCACAACAACGGCGCGCGTCCGGGCGGGTTCGTCCTGGTCATTGATGGAAGCGCGCTTGGCTACGTGAGCGTTTCGCATACGGTACCGGCTGCAATCGCTCACGCTCAGGCTTCTACAGGCGCTGGCGGACGAGAAGCACAAGCACCTCCTGCTCCGGCTCGCGATGCAGTGCGAAGGCGTCATCTGCTGCCGTGTGTCTCCGCTTCAGAAGGCGCTCGTCGTCAAGCTCGTCAAGGACGGCGTCGGCGCGATGACGCTCGCGATTGGCGACGGGGCGAACGACGTGAGCATGATCCAGGCCGCGGACGTTGGCGTCGGAATCTCCGGTGAGGAGGGTCTCCAGGCTGTCAATTCGTCCGACTATGCTATTGCCCAGGTGCGTTTGATTTGTCATTTGTCGCACGCTTGCTTCCCGACCGTTGCTGACGATATGCTGTCTCGCGTTGCAGTTCCGCTTCTTGAAGCGGCTGCTACTTGTACACGGGCACTGGTCTTACGCCCGCAATGGTAACATGTGCGTATATACGACTTGCACACGTTCAGCACATGGAATGACTGAACGTGTGCATGTTTACACAGGATTGTCAACTTCTTCTACAAGAACATCATCTGTATCGGTGTGCTGTGGTGGTTCCAGATCTACTGTGGATGGAGCAGTCAATAGTGAGTCGTCCGCGTCTCCTTTTTGTGTTGGCGGAATGCTGATGACGCGAGCAGCGCGTTTGAGTATACCTACCTGTTGTTTTGGAATACCTTCTGGACGATCGCCCCGGTCATCGGCATCGGCCTCTTCGATCGGATCGTCGGTAAGCGGCACTCTCCTTGTCCCAATGTCCCTTTTGGCAGACGCCTGATGTTTTTGCTCCGTGCACAGACGACCATGTCCTCATGGCGATGCCAGAGCTGTACCGTCATAGCAAGCGGCAAGAGTACTTCAGCACTAGACTGTTCCTCATTTATGTGTTCGATGGGGTCTTCCAGGTAAGCCGCGATGCGAACCTGGTAGTAAACGCATTGCTAACGGGTATGGCAGTCTGCGATCGTTTTCTTCTTCATCGTGTACACCTACGCGACAACGAGTTCGCGGTCCGACGGGTATGATGTGTACCAGGATGAGTTCGCCACGGTATGTTCAGTCCGGGTGATAGAGCTGCTCGAGTCTCGTACTAACATGTTCATCAGGTGATGGTCATCGCCGCGGTGCTGGCTGCTGATTTTTTCAACGGCCTCAACACTCACGTCTGGACCGGCTGGGTCTTCTTCGCCGTCGCTCTCGGTATCGTCCTCGTCTGGGGATACACCGTATGTGTTTTTCTCGACTGGCACTCCCAATCCAGCGCTAACATCCGGCTTAGGCCATCTACTCCATCATCTCCCCAGGCTGGGTCGCCACGCCAGTGTATGGCAACGACTACTACCTCTTCCGAGCGCCGTACTTCTGGTTCTCAATACTGCTCGTCGTCGTGCTCGCGCTTCTTCCTCGATACATTGCCAAGGCGTACAAGTTCTCCTTCGCTCCGAACGACCTCGACCGCGCGCGGCACCTGATCAAGCTCGACCCGAACCACGATTTCACAAAAGAGAAGCACGGCGGCCTCGCGCACTTCAAGCGGCCCACCAGCCGCGCCAGCCGGCCGTCCACCACGTGCCGGCCGCCGCTGTTCCAGGCGAGCCGCACGGACATGTCGACCGGGCTGCGGTCCGTGCACAGGGGGTTCGACTTCGCGACGGAGGAGAACGGCGTCGCGATTCAGCGCATGCAGAGCCACCTGTCGGAGCGGCACCAGCAGGTGCCGCAGAAGAAGCGGCGGCGGAACCCGGCGTCGCTCATGCACACGTTCTCGATCTCGCGCACGCTGCGGCGGAAGAAGCACTCGCTAGAGTCGTCCACGTCGCAGGCGCGGTCGAGGGAGGATCACGAGCACGGGCATGCGCACGGGCACGCACCAGAGCCGACCCCACTGTCGCGCCCGCAGTCGCCACATTCACCGGCACACTCGCTGCACTCGGCAGCACGGTCGCCGCGCTCGTCGCGGTCGCACAAGTCATAGCATCCAAAGAACATGGTCACCGCGCTCGTCACGGTCGCACAACTTACAGCATCCAAAGAAGATAATGGGACTCCTGTCGTGGACTTGTACATGTAAACGGTCGTTTTCTATTTATGCTTCCGCCGCTTGCTACTAGGTCTCACCCTCGTCTACGTCTACCCTCCTCCCCCGGATCCCAGTGTTCGCCATGCCCCCCACGTCCCCGTCCCCGTCTCCATCTCTACATCCATCCTAACCTCACTCGCATAAGCCGCCTGCATCGACCCGCATCCCTTGTTTTGC
The DNA here is from genome assembly GCA_022606115.1 of Daedaleopsis nitida. Lineage (NCBI taxonomy): Eukaryota > Fungi > Basidiomycota > Agaricomycetes > Polyporales > Polyporaceae > Daedaleopsis > Daedaleopsis nitida. Next base: position 2,940,841 of record JABYQM010000006.1, on the reverse strand, counting down.
TAGTCTAGCCCCCACCCATTCTGCATTGTATCCATGAGCAACCCTTAGAATATCTATGCGACGCCATCTCACGACCCCCTCCCCCTCCACTCCCCTCTTCGCACACATCCGTCCCTCGCCCCACCCGTTCCCCACCGCTACCCCCACTATCTACAGCGACCCCGCTCAACCAGGGCTCGGTACTCTGTCCTGCACGAATCTGAATGACGAATTAATGTGTATCTGTGCTCGAGCTGCACGAGCCGAACTAGAGTGATCCTGCGGTCACTATCTTGCCCATCTGTGAGCCGTCGCAGTGTTGGCTATGGATGTACAAGACTCGGATAGGTACACAACTTCCATTGGCATTGGCACATTTGTGTCCCACTGGCATGAGATGGATAGGGCGTGTGGCTGGTTATTCTACTACGGATAGTACTACGTGGGAGGATTGTGGGATCACTGACTCGCTTCGCCGCCGTGTGCCTCACACTGATTGCCTTATGACACGCACACGTATGCACACATCAATGATACTAGTATATAAACTTACCAGCGAGGTATGCTCTTCAAGCAAAACACTCAACTTCTCTATCTGTCTGTTCCTTGACAACCGCTTGATCACCACCGTACTAGACGCGATCACACACATCGTCAGTATCCCAATGTCGTCCAACCCCAACTCGAACGACATCGAGTGGAGATTTGGATTTCATTTCTGTACTGCCCACTTCGGGGTCATCGCAGAGCGATGCCTGAAGGCTTCGGAAGATATCCTGGCTCAATATTCCAACATTTGCCTAGAAGACATACCGGACAACCTCGAGCCTATCACCTTCTCAGATCCCTCCAAGGCATCGGAGGAGCATGAGCGCGGAGCCAAGCTCCATGGTTGGCTCATCAGGACATTCAGGATCCTGGCTCCCAAAGTCGAGGACATTTGGACACACATCCATTTTGACGGAGATCGGGATCTCGTCTGGGACGAGCGAGATATGTGCAGCCACATCATCATCGAGTTCGCCTCGGTACGGTCGCCTGTGAAGCCCACAGAAGACTCGGAGTACGTCAAGGGCGACAAATGGCCTGGCGAGCTGCCACCACCCGGATCGAACGAGCTTGAGATGCATTATCGTCTGTTTGGGAAGCCGGCAGGCTGGTACGGATGTTGGGCCGATGCCCTCTCGATGGGGCTTCGCAAGCGCGAGGTCGGGTCGGAGAAGCCAAAGGATGGCACAAACTCCACTGCCAGCAAGGCATGCATGTTCGCCTAAGCATAGCCTATGCTTAGGCGAACAGAGATTGCCCCATACGACGTGGCTTACATCAGGGAACCGAGCGCTCTACGACAATGCGTGCCCATGTATGGCGCAGAATTGTCAGTACTTATCATTTGGTGTGGCCGATGCCGCCGAATGGTCGACAGTCGCCATCGCGCGCGGTGCATGATGCAAAATGAGCGTGCATCGTCATCACTTGTCTGCGCAGATTTTGTATGCTCATTCACTGAGGTTAACATTATCATGCTTTACTATACAAATGCATCACAGATAAGTGATGACCATGTGTGAGCATGCGCGCTCTTGTGAATGACTATGTTATGCAGCCTGGACGCGCTAAGGGCGCGACATATTCGAGTCATCGACCACCCTGCGCCTCTGCTCCATCCAAGCTCCATTGATGATGCATCGATGACGCGTCGATGATGCCTCTCCCAAGACCCTCATCTACCCAACACGGTATATATAGCTTGCACCTTCTCCGGGTTCGCCAGCATCCCTTCCTCTCAACTTTCTCTCTCTCCACCACTAACCTGACTCACTTCCTCCATCTGCCATTCACTATGTCACTGTAGCCCATCTGCTCACGTTCCCACTGCCTCGTCGCCGCTGCCGCCGCCAGCATCAGTCAAGCACTTGTCACGACATCACCCTTTGCCTCTCTGGCACCTCTTACTCGCCGCCATGTCGTGGTCATGACCGGGCGCTAGTTCTGACAGCCACTTGATATATCCGCCCGTGATGTCCCCTCCTACTACTGTGCACTTGCTTTGCTGATATATTTGACGACTCCTTATTGACCTATTCTCACGCTGAGTGATATCTCTCGCATGTTCCTGTATATCACTCTGTTGTAGCTAGCAATATCTTAATTGCATTACATTGGGAAATGAATCTATATAATAACGTCTATTATAGCATTAAAACGTGACCGCCTCCCGGACAGTCCAACTGCAGAACCACAGGGTAGTAGTGGTGTGATCCGGTCCCCCGCTATCGACGGTAAGCTCAAAATAAGTAATGGCAAGCTCGCAGTATGAATATGAGCATATTTCACTGAGTGATGACCATGCATGGGCATACATGTTCATCACACTTCGAGGAAGTCACCATACATTGTCAGCTTCCACCGTTACTCTGGCCATGTACGGCCATCGGCTCCATTGTACATCGTCAGCAGTGATCATGAACGACCGCAGCTGACGCTAGAGCTTACCATATGCTGTAAGCTCTCCCTCTGCAGATGACCATCAATGTCCACACATTGCGCAAATAGACCAGGTCCATCACCTTGTGGCCATGGTATATGGCCATTGGCAATGTATTATTTGCAACCAACATTGATTGCCTTTCAGCGTGCAGGTTCCCTGATGACTATGGGCTGACTAGTATGCATACCCTACTATACGGATTGCCTGCCAAGTTCGTCAACTTTGCCATGATGTATAATGATAATCCTCTCAGCGCATCTAGCTGAATCACATCTGACCCATGAATTGGACTGCAGTGCATGCATGTTACAGTCATCAGGCGTCCAGTGGGTCACTATCGCCCAGTGGGTCACCTGCCTTTTTAGGTGAATTTCGAGGGCTAAACGCCCATAAAATGAGCGTTCAGCCCCGAATTAGCGCGGAGATGGAGCTTTTTGGGCGTTTAGCCCTCAAAATCTTGCCTGAAAAGGCAGGTGACCCAGTGGACGATAGTGACCCACTGGACGCCTGATGACTGTATTTCCCGCCATAATCTTCTCTATATGAAGAATGGGACGTGGGGGCGTCTATGCCACGTTGGCCGCGTGGCTGCCATGTGCGGTGTGCCGAGCCTGCGAGGCCTCTGTTTGGGCGCGCCGAGCTTGCGAAGCGCCCGTTGCCCGACTGTCTTTGCCGAGCTTGCGAGGCACCCTCGGGGAAGGGCTCTGACTGTCTCTCGCCGAGTTTGCGAGGCGGATTCCGGCATAGAGGTGAGCTACTAGAGCGCTCTTGGAAGTAAGCAAGCCTGTAGTACCACTCAAGTAAACCGTTGATTCCGAGAATCCGAGTGCTGTCAAACTTTGGTCCTTTGCGGGTAGTACTAGTGCCTGACGGGCTAGCCTTTAGCTTTTGGATTAAACGCAAGATGATCATGAAAAGCCACTTACAGTGACCTGAATATTCTCATATACTTACAACGGGCTCAAGTAATATGTATTTCGAGCTACTGTACGCTGCCAGTGTATGATACTAATCTTCGGTCCCTCACGGGCACGGCGGGCGTATTGGACAGTATCATTATGTGAGGGATTCAACGCAAGATGATCATGAGAAGCCACTTACAACTTGCATATACAACGGGCTCAAGTGATATGGCTCAATAGCATTTCAAGCTATTGATAATCATGTTGGGTATGATACTATCTTTGGTGCCTCATGGGCACGGACATATTGGACAGTATATGACGGGCCCTCCTTTCTCGGTACATGAAGACAGTTATTCAAGAGTGCAACGGGTGCAAGTAAGTGAGAGATATGTATGTATATGTCTACATGTCTCCTCAACGGGTGTAAAATTCATATCTGTGTATATTTCATGCACACGATTATGGACACAGTGAGATATCTGAAGGGGGAGTCAGTCATGCTCGGTCAATGAGCCGAAGGCGAAACCTCGAGTGGCAAAGCCACGGGTCGATAAACTAGTGGTAAGTAGAGGATGGTTGGTTACTAAGCAGGAGCTCGGTCCGAAAGCGGATGCTACTCTTCGTCATTGGGCGCTTTATTGACATGTTCTCTATCCACCACGTCCCAGTACCAATTCAACCTCGCGCTCTGGACATCTGAAGCAGTACGTTGAAGCTTCGCTCAGTGGCCCTCATCTCTCATCTCTCATCTCACATGGTCTTGATAACTAGCGTGGGGAAGGTGCTCAGATAGTGGCGGTTAGGAGCCAGTCGGACCAGCCAAGAGCGCACCGTGACTGGCATACTACGATTAATCAAATGCCCCCGCCTGACCCTCATGACGTGTGGTCCAATATGACAGCAGTGAACTTTCTTGAACTATCCCGCAGAGTACGCGTCGATACAGAACGATCGACACCGAGACGCACCGTCATGATCATCATGAAAATAGTCGGGGTCCCCAGTGCGTGTAGACAATGTGCCAGCGGCGGCACACACCCCCTGACTGACATATTGATTCTAGAGCTGACAAAGCGTAGTGGGCTGAAGAGGGCGTGCCGTTTGTTTGAGGGGATCGCTATGAAGCTGAACTGGCTGTTTGACCATGCGCTGGGAGAAAAATGGACACACATTACCAGAGCCATCGTCTCGATATGGCTCTCTATGTGCCCTGACCAGGCATTGTGCCGGAAGCTCATGGAAGCGGCAGGTAGTATTCTGAATCTCATGTCCTCGTGTCCATCTCCTGATAGTGATCATCCTATAGGCATATTGCAACGACTTCTCCAAGTTGTCGCGCGCGATGCGGACGGCCGCTCTTGCGCTCTTCAGCTGCTCTCTGTCCTGGCACTCTACAGCCTCGATAGATGTGAGACAGGGCTCCTAGAGCTCATCAAGCCTCTCGTTACCCTCCTCCATAATCAGGACGACTTGGATGTAATCGAAGACACGGTGGTCACTCTCGCGCACGTGTTCGACAGACAGTCTCATGTTGACGCTCCCGTCAGCGTGGGCACAGTATCAGACATCCTCATGCGGCCACTCGCTCAGACCGCGGATACTGTCATGGAATTATTGCGCCGACCGTTCCCTCCTCACCGTCTAGTGGTGCACGCGCTTCCGATACTCAACCATCGTTTCCGAGCATCTTCCTTGGTGGACATCACACGTCCTCATCATGCACCACTACTCAACCTCGTCGCATCTATGCTCCGCAGCGAGAATATCACTCTTCGTTCCTTCTGCGTCTTGAACTTCTTCGATCTCTTCAACCCGCGCGACGAGCTTTCTCCTATCACCTTCCCTGCGACACAATGGACCAATCGCAGTCGTCGCCTCTCGCCGGATTCGCTGCGCATCATCGAGGATTACGGAGCAACGCGGTGCGAATCCGAGCAATACGCACGTTCAGCAGACGCATTTGTTACAGCCTTCAACAGACTCTTGCGCGCTAGTCATCGGGATGTTTGCGACTTCGGAAGGAGACTAGTGAGCATCATTCTCGACGGGCGATATCACGACATCATCGCGAAGGAGAACCTACCGAATCGCAACATGTTCAGATCATTCGGCCTTCAGTACACGTCCTGGATTCACTACCTCTTACTCGCTGCCAGCGCGCTCCACGCGCAGGGCGAAGTCGACGCTGCCGATACCCTGCAGATAGAGTACTTGCGGCTCACCGCATCCACAGAGAAGATCGTCGCCTCCTGCAAAATTGTGGTCTCTCGCAACCCACGACACGTGTACGCACACATTCAACTCTCTCTCCACACGGAGAAATATGAAGAGTTTGCGCGCTTCTCGAAGAAAACAATGGAGCTCCCGGGACTTTCCCCGTCGCTACGGCGAAGTATCCTTCGGCGCTGTATCGAACTAACCGCTGGAAATGCGATAGGCCTTCTTCGTGCTGTCTCGCCATCTGATCGACCTTCACTACGATTCGCCGCCGAGCTATTCCAACGCGCGCGACGCACTGCCGACGTCTTCCTATCCGAGTCTCCTCCGGACTGTCCGGAGAATATAGTAGTGCTGCGGCTTAAAATCATGGCCAGCTTTGTGCTCTACGGACAACAACTAGGTGACGACTTCTCCGAGCTGCAGGTACGTCGTGCCATCGCAAAGTACCTGACCGTCGTCGTGAGCAACACAATACCTGATACCCACTGTGTACTGTCAGCCTTCTCTGCAAGCGATGAGGTGCACGGCCCGTCTTCTCAAAGACCTCGGGTACAAGATCCAGGAGGATACAATCACAGCAGAATTCGATATGATGATGCACCATTCCCGCGAAGGTCTCAAGAGTTGGGGAGGTCTCATCACCGAGCTGAACCGGAGGGAGACTGGGCGGCGGACCGACGTCCTGGCTACCGATCTCGACGTGCTTGCGGAACAATGGTTGGAAGACTACATCGAGCACGGCAAAATGCCTGCGCACTGCGAGACCAACAGGTTACATTTCGTGCACACTGGTCCGGTGTATTGTGGGTGCGACGGCAACTACCTCATCAGTCTACTGGAGACTCCTAGCCCGGGATTGTACAGGTGCTCTCGTTGCGGGAAGCGGAGTGCGTTAGTGAGGAAGTGTGGCCGGTGCCAAAATGCCTGGTATGCAGAAACCTCCCCCTAGATTTCTCCAGTAACTGACAGGTTCTCTCTACTAGGTATTGCAACACGAAGTGTCAGACGGATCATTGGGAAGCGCACAAGCGACAGTGTCGATCACATTAAGTCGGGATAATCTACTAAGTATATAGTATGTATATGCTCGAACTCTCTACATACATACACTTGTGCGAGTTTGTCGCTCGCAGCCTTGGCAAAGGATCTGATGATTTCACAGGGGTGCAGACACCCGAGCGTCGTGGGCGGAATATTGGGAGCTGGTGCTGCAAATTGATTCATTCCTGAGGTGTGTTCTTATATCGCGAGTGTTACAAGCTTCAGGGCTCTATATAAGAAATGGCAGTTGGACTCGGAGGCAATGCGGGCCACCCGCTGCGAAGTTTGCATGCCAAGAATCCGACGGTGTGAGATAAGGCGATGGGCCGAGCATTGCATTAATATTAACTACCAGATTCCATAAGAGATAGGTACATAGGTGAACAAGGAGAAGGGAATAAAGCGAAGGACACGCAGGTTCCTCGCAGTACATAATGAATAACCTACACATGCACATCAATCGCAATCATGTTAACGTAGGCACACGTGAGTCGTCTATGTCAGCAGAGAACAATCATGCCGGCCCCGAGAAGATAGGACGAACATCAACAACCCTCGCGACGCCTTCAATGTACAATGCATTCTCCAAGCATTGCACTTGTCTGAGCTTTCCCGCACAACAACCGTCCCCCCTGAGCTCGAGGACGACTTCGAGGTCCAGCTTCCGCAACTTTGCCGCGCCTCGCTGCTCGACTCTCCGCTTCATGAGCGGCCCAAAAGCAGACAGTTGGTGCTGCACGGCAGGAGCAGTGTACGCGACACCGCGCAGGGACAGGTATCTAAGGTCCTTACACAGCAACGGCTGTAGATCGGAAGCGGAAGCGTCCAGGGCCGCTTGGAGTGGCGCTGCTGTCCACTTTCGCTCGGTGTCGACGGCGCGGAAAGAGGTGAGATTGACGAGTTTGCCGAGCGTCTTTGACCAGGCCGCAGGCGTGTCCATAGCGCAGAGCGGGCCAGATATGATCAGCGTTTTGACTTCGGATGAGACAATGGCAGCGAGCGAGCGCAGTGCTCCGCAGAAGAGGATGCTGCAGCTCCCCGGATATTTGTGATCTGCAAACGCAACGACGACCAGCTTCTGCTCTGGGTATTTGGGCCCGAATGCCGTGATGGTGACCTTGTCCTCCGATGCGGCGACCATGACCTCAATGGGTTTCCAGGAGAGGAAACCGAGGGGAGTACCACCTCTCGGGAACATTTGCTGCACGACGTCGAGGTAGTATTGATCCGAAGACTCGCCTTGACACTTTGTGACCAGCTTGACAGACGTGGGGGCCACGGAGATAGTCAGATGCTCGAGCATACTGCGCAATCGGAAGCAGGTGTCTTCTAGGACGAGGTGACGCAGGGTTGGAAGTGATTTTCGATCAGCAGGGGGGGCAGCAGGCCGAGCTGCTGGAGAGAAGTCGACGATGGGGGAGAGGGAGGATATCTCCAGGTGTTGGACTTTGGCAGAAGCCCACTGAGCGATACAATCACATAAAGCACGTGGGGTCATGCGTGGCCAGTTGGTGAAGCAATCACGCAAGACGATAGTGCGTAACTGCGTGAAGATCGGCCATTGCAGCGAGATTGGTAGCCCTGTGAGGTGGACGTCGCGTAGATGGGGTTTGTTTTCGAAGGCCGCCGCCGTGTCGTTGGCGTTTAAATCACCGAACATGAGTCCGGAAGCAGCGAATCGAAGTTCTATGAGCCCGCTCATAGAAGAGATTGTCGCCAGCTCCTTACGAATCGCGTGACAACTCCGCGCGCTGGTGTCCCGAACGGTGAGCCGCGCCACACGGTGAAGGTCACGGTCGAAGTAACCACCGACTAGATGCCCCTCGATCTGATTGACGCTCGCAAGATGAACAGGCTGGGTGCTCTGATTGCCGTGAATGTCGTGGGAGAGGGTAATGGTGACATTTGCAGGCATCTGAACACGGCGAGCGAAGTCAGCGGGGTGAAACTAAGTGTCGTCAACACATCCTACGCACGGTGGAGGGATAGTAAGCTTGGCTTTTGAAAAGCGCGTGGTGATTCTCCGAGTGTCGAGATGAGAAAGTGAGGATAGTGAGGATAGTGAATAGAGAGACGCATCAGACTGCTTAAATACTCCCGCCATCCCTCCTGCAGACGCAAACATCCGTCACCTACTAAGCGACGCGGTAGGAGCAGCCACACTGCCTAGAGCCAAAGCACGTCGGGTAACATAGGACGCGCAAAGCTCGAGAGCTCTGGGACGGCAGCGCGATCAAAGTCGCTTTCTTGGCAGCAGCGGCAGTCATTGTCAACTTTGTCTTCGCGGAGGTTGAACTTGGGTCTCCAGGCTTTTGCGTCTGAGTGCATGCAGCGTGGAGGTGACGTAAGCGATGCATGACTCACCGTGCTCTCTACCACTCGAAATCCCCAGTGAATAAACACTAGTAGATTATCGATAAGTTCACCAATTATCCTTCACGTACGTTCTCCGAGTATGTGCACTCGCGAGTGCCATCCTTGATTCACTGAACGGTAGAAGGCCGGGAGAGAGGAAAGGGGAGCCTTCGTGGCAAGCCTCGTCTGATGCTTTGACAACCACGGCGCGCGCACTCCGACATGGCAACCATAGCCAGCCAAAGCCCTTAGTGGGCGCAAAAGCGCGGGGATCTGAAACATCATGGTCAGAGAATCGACATGCGAAAGCGACGGGTTGCGTAACTTGAGAACAAAGCACCTCGAGTGGCATGCTTCTAGCCGCTCGTTGTCCGGACGTCCGTCCACGGTGCGCTCGGCCCGTTCAGAGCACTGCCACAGTTGGTTGCGGATTCTAGGTTGAGACTGGGCTGAGGAGCAACTGGGTCTGATCAGTCTGAGATGTAAACGAGAAGAAAGCATGCAGCATTTACCGATGCACAGTTCTGGAACGGTGCAGCATTACTACGCGAACATGGGGAGAGTGCTGCCAGTGAAACCACAGGCTGACGGTGGAAAGATTGAGGGACTCACCTCACTGGCAGCTCCAGGCGAGAAATGGTCTGGCGGCCAAGTCGCAGTCGCAGTGGTCGGTGAAGGGCTGTCTGAGGGAAGATGGGCGCCAAGACATGAGAGTAGACGGCGACCTCACGCAACGGGAGCCATCAAACGAGTCCGCGGTGGTCGACGACTCAGGACGTTCACACAACATCTACATCGGCTGTTAAGAGCAGAGAGATATCAGGCTATCATCGGGAAAGGGCAAATGGTGAGATGTGGTACCAGTGTTTGTCGAGCAGCTAGCCTCTCAGGGTCAATTGTGTTGTTCGCGACGTGACGGTGTCGAGGACCAGGCGCAATTCAACGTGCCAAGAGCACGTCAAAGGCTCCCTTTCCTTTGGATAGAGCTGAGCTCGTGCGGAAATGGGGCGATACGATGGCGGGGGCGTACCTGCTAACCTCCGAACATCATCACCATCCTCCGACTCGTCTGACACACCCTCCGGGGTTGTGATGCGGGTGGCGCAAGTTCTTACGGCAGCGAGGGAGCAGGTGAGATCCAGGACATACAGACAAGCACAAAGCCCGTGGCGGACAGTATGAAAACACGTCGATGGAAGGAGAGGAGATGAGGAGGATGAGGAGGACGGAGAGGCGCGTCGAGGTCGATATTGGGGGAAAGGGGAGAATTCCTCACGGGCGCACAACCATTTTAAAGACTTTACTTGCAGAAAGGCTGCTTTGCTTTGCATTGACCGTATACCGTGGGGAAACCGCTAGCCTGGACAGAGACACAAGTGACGCCGGTCCTGGCGCGAGACAATAAGACCCCTCGGAGATCGACCAATCTCCTCAGCTTCGACCGTCAAGGTGGATTGATCGCAACCTGGAAGTATGGGAATAGATATAAATACATCTGCACACGAATGTCAGCACGTAGTCAAGCGCAAGGACAAGTTCAACACTCAGTACTCACCGTCTGGCCATCACTGGTCAGAACTTGAAATCGATGAAACGGCTCGAGCAAACTTTGGTGAGGGACTCAATGGCTTTCCAGCAAGTATTTCTTCCTACAGAATATGACGGCGCTGCCACGTCGTCGTGGCACGACGGCGAGTCGTTCGACATATTGACGGTCCGAGTCCTTTCTGGCGATCTTGGAGGTGTGTACGATTCTCGCTGGCAAAGTTGATAGCTGCGATCAACACTACTGTCCGTTTTGTAGGCAGTATCTAGAGAGTCTCTTCAGCACGCTCATGAGGAACGACCAAGTGTTGTAGACAGTAGCAGTAGTGATCGGAGAGCCCGAGGCGCGTTGTCCGTCTTGTTCAGGTCAAGGCCCATGAGAGTCAGAGTATAAGCCAGCCAGGTTTCATGCAGTCGTCTCCTTCTACTCACAGAATAATTCCCGTGACAAGAACATCGATCTTCGCCCCGGTCTTTCAGGGGTATGTACTACTGATGACACTAACTTTGTATTGGCATGTCGGCGACGGTCATCACTGAGGCTTGTTGGCGACTCACCCTTACTGACATCCTCAGTCGGTGGGCTTCGTATGCTCCAATGCGACGATCTTGTAGTGCGCACTGCGCACTGCGCTCGGAAGAGGAAGAGGAAGATTCGAGTCAGTCACTGGAATTTGAAAGCTTGAAGGTTAACGTTGAACGTTGGAACGATCGAGGGTCACGTGAGAGCACGATAAGCGCCTGCCGGCGTCCGACAAATTGTATTATTTTACGAGTCCGCGGCCCAGCACCCCTTGATTCCTTCCACTGCCCTCCCATGGCTAGACCTTACTAAGTGGTACGTCGTTCACCGAAACACACACTCTCATATCAATGGGATTATGTGTAGCTGCGTACCAGTACCACGAGTGGTGAGGGTCACATCAAGAGCAGCCTGAGCTGACTCGGAGTGATCTTCTTGGACTGCGTATCCGAGGTCTAGTAAGTTGTTCTGGCACTCTGGTCGTGGTAGAAGTCGTGGGCATACCCTGGCATCGGTACCTCGTTATACTCTCATGAGCTGATTTGCGGTTTCTTCTGCAGGGGCCGGTTAAAGGCTGGAACCCAACCCCTCTACCACTGGGTGAAAAACTCATTTAGACGCGTCTTGCATGCATGTTCGAGTCATCCACCTCGGAAATGTCGCAGCAAGCCCCTCCACAGCCCACATGGTCCAGCTTTACAGCCGGTGCTCTACAGAACTGCTACCGTAGAATCTGTGTTGGCACAGCCAGATCTACTCCGGTACGCACTGTCACCATTATCAGGAATGTTCTCGAGATGCCAAGTGAGTGTATATATCCTGCTTTTGTACAACTCTCCAGTTTCAAGTGATAATTATATCCATACTAGAGCTTACAACACGCAGGGGAACGCGAGAAGCCTACCATCGGATGCCGGAAATCGCTCCCAGATTGAACTATGTATTCGACCTTGCAATAGGGGATAGCAGGAGGCACATCGCCAGAGCTATCCTCGCCATCTGGCTCTCTATGTGCTCTGACATATTGTTGTGCCACAGGCTCATGGAAGCAGGTAGGGTTCTCATAAGGTGTTGCTCACGCAAGCTAAGATGTTCTCCATAGATATGGTAGATCGAGTTCTTGACGTTGTCATCCGCGACCCGGAAGGCCGCGCCTGTGCTCTCCAGGTATTGTCTATCGTGGCACGCTACGACCTCGACACATTCGCGATGGGCTTCCCCGAATTTATCAGACCTCTTTCCGTCCTTCTGCGGATTCGGAATGGGCCAGACGTTACCGAGTCCACCATCGTCACTCTCGCGCATGCGTTTGAGAGAACGTTCCTGACGACGACCGATATGAACATGGTACCAACCAACATCTTGCAATGGCTCACCGACTCCGCAGACGTCGTCTTGGATCTGCTACATCGGCCGTCCCCTCCTCACGCTCTAGTGGTGCACGGGTTTATAATCCTCATCCACCGTTTCCGAGCGTGTTCTTGGGAGGAAATCTCGCATCCTCGGCAGGCACCACTACTCAACCTCATCGCATCTTTCGTTCGCAGCGAGAATATCGGCCTCTGCTCTTTGTGCATACCGAGTTTCTTCGATCGCCACCCACGCGGGCATCCCGTTCCCCCGACTTTCCCTGCACCGGAGTGGACCGATCGCAATTGTCACCTCTCCCACTCTTCCCTCCGCATCATCGACGACTACGGACCGATGCGGTGCGAGTCTGCACGATACGAATCAGCTGCGCAAGCGTTTGTGAAGGCGTTCGAAGAGTTCATGTATCGCGATAGGGATCTGTGCAAGCTCGGTAGGAAGATGACAAGCATCATCCTCAATGGGCGATACACCGACATCATGGACGACGATAGTATGCCGGATATCGAGCTCGACGAGCTCGGCCTTCCATACGAGACCTGGACCGACTGCTTGCTAGCTGCCGCGGAGGCACTGCGAAACCGTGAGGAACTCGACGACGCTGATACTCTTGACCTCGAATACCTTCACCTCACCAGCAATTCTCGGGAAAAGCTCGCTGATATGTGCGAAGCCGTGCTTTCCCGCAACGCGAACCACGTATACGCCCTCGTACGGCTCTCTAGCTGCGCCCCCAAACCCGATAAGGCTGTGTCGTCCGCGAAGAGAGCCCTAGAGTTCGACGTCCTTCCCCCATCTCGGCGACAAGAGCTACGCCGATGTTTGCTGATTCTGATGGCCAGTCAAGCAGAAGCCATTCTCGCTTCTGCCTCGCCATTTGACCGGCGTGTACAACAGCTCTCCGCTGCCCTCCTGAAACATTCTCAACAATACGCCGAGGTCTTCCTATCGCAGTCGCCTCCGGACAATCAGGATGTGTTGATCGTACTCGAGAGTCAGATTATGACCACCCTCGTGCTACGCGGTCCAGAACTGAGCGAGGATTTCTCGGAGCTACAGGTAGGTCGTTCAATCGATCGTCTCTCCATCATCTCATAGAGTACTTGACATTGAACGCGTGCTATCAGCCTGCTCTGCAAACGATCAAGCGCACAGCGCACCTCCTCAAGGAACTCGGGTACGAGATCGAAGAGCATAGCGTGACGGCAGAATGGGAGTTGCTCCTCCGCCACTCTCGCGAAGGCATGGAGACTTGGGGCGGTCTCATCGCAGAGATGAATCAACGAGAGGCAAGACGCCGCGCCTACCTCGGCATCCCAGGTTCCGACAGGTGCACGGAAGACATGGTCGAGAATGTGATAGCGAACGGGCGGTGGCGGACGCATTGCGAGTCCGGCCTCAGGGACTTCTCTCACAACCCGGTCAAGTGCGGGTGCGGCGGCGACTACCCTAGCAGCGTACTGCCAGCACCCGGCCCAGGACTGTACAAGTGCTCCTACTGCGCGAAGCGGAGTGCTTTGGTGAAGGTGTGTGGCAGGTGTCGCAACGCCTGGTACGTATATCATTCTGAGTCCTGACTACAGTGCGATCGCTGACTGACCTTCTTCTCTAGGTACTGCGACGAAACGTGCCAGAGCACGGATTGGGAGGAGCACCGGTCAGAATGCCGCCGACCATACGTACACCCCTGAAGTTCTGTCGCTCGCTGTGTAATTCCTTGTGCTGGTCTTATAACAGGCTCAGCCTCCATAGGCTCATCTCTTTCGGGTACAGGTACTGCAATGAGAGGTGCCAGCGTACGTGTTGGGACCAGGACCGGTCAAAATGTCTAGTACCGTCTTGATGGCAGTCATTAATGTGGTCGTCTCACGCTCTTCCAAAGAGTTGAACTTACACTGCATATCATAGTCTACCAGTACATGTTGTATTATATAGCGGTAACGGACGCACAAACTATATGCAGGATCATGTGGCAGCAGTCGAAGGTGATAAGAAAGACGCGAAGACGTCCATCGCGGAAATGCTGCCCCGGGCGCGATTCATCAAGGTACCTGTTGCTGATGCTCAATTTGGTAAGTACCATGGTAGTAGACGTTGAAGGGGCTCATGATTTGACCGCACGGTCTACAAGGGGGCGACGGGCCCCTTATTCCTGCTATAACAGTAATCGTCTGGCACCTCGCCAGCAGGTGACTCGTCCTAACTTGCGGCCAGTCGCGCAGAAAACAGTATCGGCAGGATAGATGTCCGATTGTACAATTCATTGTCGAGTAGATCACCTCGACACCGACAGGGGGGAGTAATGGCTATCGATACAGCTGTGGCCCGAAGGCCCGAGTATTAGAAGAGAGGGAATGAGTGAGTGACTGGCGATACACGGCGAGTATAATGCACGATGGTGGTGTGTCGAACGAACGAGCGGATGATGTACAAAGGGAGCGATGGGATGTATGCAGAGGTATAACGTGGATGAATGAAGGTGACGGAACCGAGAGACGTCTACTGACGCGTTACGCGCAGATTACGAAGGAGCCAACGATGAGAACGAAAGACAGGCGAGCTAAGACGCTACAGGCGGGGAAGAGCCGGAGTCGAGTATATCTTCGCCTTGTGCAACGGCGTCTGCTTGCAGACCGTCATCGACGGGACCGGGTCCTCTTCCGTTGCGGCACTCTGCCCCTTCTTCGGCGTGTACAGCGGGAGCGGGGTCGGGTCTTCTCTCCGGACCCCGTCCTTGTGATACAGCTGGTTGTACGCCGGGAGGCTGTGTGCATACGGCTCGCTCGGCGCGATGAGCCGCGGCTTCACGCGCACAGTGCCCGCAGGACCGGTCCTCGAGAGCGGGTCGTCGCAATCCGCCGTGAACGACTCGACGACGGGGCGGTTCGGGCCCGAGCGCGGGACGCGCACGAAGCTGAGCGGGATCGTGAGCCTGAGCTCGTCGACGACCTTGTCGGGGTCGGTCGATGTGGACGCGGACGCGGATGCACTGCCCGCACCGGCAGGCATGTCGTACGTGCACGTCAGCGCGATCTCGAGCGTGTGCAGGATGGAGAGGATGGGGCCCATCTCGGTCGGGCGGAGCTTCGGCACGGGGTGGTCCGCGTACTGCGGGAGGTACTGCGAGTCGAGGAGCAGCTCGCGGAAGGGGACGTCGAGCCGCATGCGGATCCAGGTGTGGTCGTCGTCGAAGCGCGGGTCGTCGAAGCTCGCTTTCGCGGCGTCCGCGCCGTCGAGCTCTATGCGGCCAGAGAAGCCGGTAGGAAGGAGGGAGTGGGTGGCATGGGCAGCGGTTCCGGGTGGAGGCGTGAGGAATAGACCGCAGTCGTACTCCCGAGTGTCCCTGCGCCGGCTGCGAAGGGGAGTGTTGGGGGGCTGCTCCGATGCTGGAGGAACAGGCCAGTCGGCTGCGTACTGCTGGGACACGGATGACCTGGAGGCAGAATCAGCACCACGTTATTTGTTGTTGTTCGACTGAGAGACATACCGCATACGCTCTTTCTGTACGGCGCTGACGAAGAACCCGTTGAGGTGCAGTCGCCTCCGCTCTTCAGCCGACAGACCGTGAGGTCGGACCTTCAGAAGCAGGGGGAAACTGCCCGCGTCGAGCGGGATGTGCTCCGGGACGCACGCTCGCATGCGGAGCTTTGAAAGAATGTTGAAAGGGATGCGCGAGCCACCCTCCTGGATAGACCCTGCGTACTCTGCGGTCCGGAAAGGGCATTCGGGGAACTCAGAGTCGCCCAGCAAGCACTGCGGTGGTGGGAGCTTGTAGCGGTTGATCTGGACGGGTACGCTGAATGTCCTCCCGACTTGCATCGGGGGTACACTTGAGGAGCTATAGCAGAGGTTGCGCCATGACAGCTGGGAAGGGTTGGGATTCGCCTCGCGGTACCTGGCCACTGCGAACAGCCGGTAGCTGACTTCCGGCTCCTCTCGTGCGCGATTGCCGAATGTGGTGGTGCAGGACGCGGGGAGCCACCCAGGGATCTTGAGGTTGAAGGTGATGAACCAGCGGGCGGGCTCGCGCGAAGAGCCTTGGTCCCAGTTGTGGCTGAGTTTGATCGGCCCGTCCGTGATGAGTTCTTGGGAGAACTCAATTAGCCTGCAGGAGGCGTGGCCCGTCTGAGGAGCGACCAGCTCGCTCTGACCCTCGAAGGTGACCACGAGCGAGTGCAGCAGGAAACGTTCATCCGCCGGAGGTGCGTCACAGAACCACCCGGCTGGTGGAACAAGAGTCACGGCTATCTGACCTGATAGCGTATAGGCGGAGCTGTGAGAATGCGGTCAGCGACGTCAATGTGAAAGAGATTAACGGACGCTCACTCCTTATCGGGGTCGCCATACATCTCGACGTGGTCGAAGGGAAGAACCTCGAGGTCAACCTTGCTGGGAGACATGGTAAGAGCGGTGAAGGATTGCTTGAAGGAGTCAAGTAATGAAGGGTATGTCGTAGGATTGTCTATGGACGAGTATGGGGGAGGAGGGGAAGACTTATAGTCCATTTTGAATGGTCAATGCGGGGAGAGCCACACAAAGCGGATGTCAAGGGATGAAAGCTGGGGATGGACGGCGCAATATATAGCGGCCATCGATGCTAGCTTGTAAGTAAGCGAGAGCTGGTGGCCCAAAGACGATGCCTCGAATGGACGTTCCTTTTGTTGCATTGGCCTTTGTTGTCCAAAACGGATGAAGGACAATCACTAGTACTAGCGATGACTAATCGAGGGCCGATTGATGACTTCTTACTTTTACGTGTAAGCGGTGTGATAGACATTGGAATTAGCGCTCGATGAACAATTGCAACAATAAAGTCACCGGAAGGAGGGGTTTAGGACGTCGCTGAGTCGAAGCTATACCTCCGGCGACGAGCGCAGCTGGACAGGCTCTGAGTTCTTGAGCATAGAATGAGATCAATACGGCCGAGGATGATAGAGAGGCTATCGTGGTCGACCGTCGCGCGACGTTTCGAAGCGGCAAAGCTATTCGACGATCTTCCGCACACATGCGTAGATGCGCGATGAACTTGAGTACTCGTTGTTCGTGATGTTGGTTTGATGGGCACCAGCAGCTTCTCGAAGGCCAGTGTTGTTCTACCACGGCCAGCGATCAAGAGGGGATAAACTCGCATGATATATCATGTTGACTCCATTCTGTGCTACATCTGAGTCAGAAGCTCGAAGGAAAAGCGCAAGGAGTGGAAGAGACGCACCGAGTAAACCAGCAGTAGCCGGTTTCGCATAGTGCTGAATAGCACATCATACTCAAAGCTCTTCTAGGTCGACATAGTTGATGCGTCAGACGAGCTTGACAAGCTTCTGTGAAACTAGTTCATGCGAGCATACTAGTGTGAACAGTGAGATGGGTATACTACCATAGATCTGAGTGTCTGTCTAGTTCGCAACTGGATGATGGGAGTTATCGAAAAAGAGGAACGCCCGTCGCCGAGCACGTGTGGTATTAGGCGCCCTTGCATGGCGCCTTGATTGTATGGGCGCGAGTTGTCTGTCGACGACCACGACCGCTCTCTGCTCTGCTGGCAGCCATATCGCCCATCGCCGCCATCGTCGCCGACAGCGAGCTCAATATCCAGGTACGTACCTAGCCTAGGAGCGCCATGTCTCTACCCTTCCTCCCCCTCCTCACCGTCCCCGCTGCGTTGCCCCAGACCTATACACCTCCGACTCCTGTCCTGTCCGTCCCAAGCCCTCCTCCCCGTCCCAACTCCCAAGCAACCCCCTCCGTCTCGTACACTCCCCACGGACACTGAGGTTCCCTGCTTTGCGATCCTGACCACACTTGTTCTCGAATCATGCCAGAAGCCGACATCAACCGCAAGCGCTCCCGCTCGCCCTCGGACAACGACCAGCCCAAACAGAAGCGTGCCAATACAGGCGCCTCGAATGACTCTCACCGCTCGCACCATTCCTCTGCCGTGGCCGGTGACGTGAAGATGGAATCCCGCGCAGACGACACCGCTGCCTCCACCCCAGATGCCAAAGGCCATCCCTCTGACGCGGACCGCGCGTCTGGCGACGACTCGCGTGGCGACAGCGCCACGACATCGGCGGCCCCCAGCGGCTCTGCGTCCTCCGCGCCTCCCGCGTCCAACATCCACATGCGTTGCCTCATCGTCACCCAGGACGCGTCGATAATAATCGGCAAGGGTGGCTCTCACGTCAACGAGATCAGGGAGAAGAGCGGTGCCCGTGTCATGGTCTCCGAGAGCATTCCTGGTAACCCAGAGCGGATTCTCAACGTGAGCGGCCCACTAGACGCGGTGTCCAAGGTACGTCTGCATATACCCAGTATTGTCATGCAAAGGGTGACATAGCGCATGTAGGCGTTCGGGCTCATTGTACGGAGGATCAACGACGAGCCTTTCGACAAGCCATCTGTCCCCGGGAGCCGTGCTGTCACCATCAAGTTCATGATCCCTAACTCTCGTATGGGCTCAGTGATTGGCAAGGGCGGTACGAAGATCAAGGAGATTCAGGATGCCAGTGGTGCAAGGCTCAATGCCAGCGAGGGTATGCTCCCCGGCTCTACGGAGGTACGTGCGGCGTCTTCGGTGGCCAAAGCCATGTCTCAACGATCGAACGCGCAGCGCCTCCTGAACGTGTCTGGTGTGGCGGACGCGATTCACATCGCGACCTATTACATCGGCAACATCCTCATTGAAGCCAACGAGCGTATGCCTGCTTCGAACAACTCGACCTATCGTCCGACGAGCAACTCGAGGAGGCCACCGTACATGGGATCCTCCTACGTTCCCGGATACATTGCTGCGGCTGCGCATAACCCCTACGCGCCTGCTCCTGGCGCTGGGGCAGCTGCCGCGCCCTCGCAGCTCCAGACCCAACAAATCTACATCCCCAATGATTTGGTCGGGTGTATCATCGGAAAAGGTGGTGCAAAGATCAATGAGATAAGGCATATGAGCGCAAGCCAAATCAAGATCATGGAGCCTGGTGCGGTGGGCGTGGGCATGAACGGCGCGCCGGCGCCCGCAGGCAGCGAAGGCGAACGGTTGGTGGTCATCACGGGCCAGCCCGCGAACATCCAGATGGCCGTGCAGTTGTTGTACTCTGTGCGTACTCTATCTTCTGCTCCGCATCGACACGTGCCTGATTTTCGGACATGTAGCGGCTCGAGCAGGAGAAGCAGAAGCAACTCCGGCAACAAACGTCGCACGTCTAAGTACGTAGCGCAAGAACGGCTCTCGAAGTCTTTTCTTCTGGTCTTGGTGTATGCTCGTCGCGGCTTTCCCAATGTCTTGTCATCGTTCGTTCTGTCCGTTAGTGCGCCCGTGGTCGCTGACATTACTCGAAAGCACATATTGCACATCTCATCCCCTCCCCTCCCCTCCCCTCCCCTTCCCAATGCCCGTCTCCCGTTGCCTACCCGTCTGTCCTGTGTAGTATGCTCTCTGCTGCTATCCCTATATTTAATACGGAACCCGTTATTGCCCCTCTCGCCCCCATGCCCTTCCCCCGTCTCATGTGCCCGTGCAAGTCTGCCATCATTTCTCGTCTCTGCTTTCCTCGCCTCTCGTGTCGCCGCGTCGTTCTGGCATCAGGGATCCCATGTTGTCGTTCATCTCCAATCCAAGTCTCTCATACACATCCTAGTTAATGTACACGCCCGCGTTCGTGTCACGGCGTCCCTGGTCTCTGCAGAACGAAGCGCGGACGTAGGAGAATGCGGTGATCTACGTGATAGACAGACAGTAAGCTGTTCTTCCCCCTCCAGATCCCATCAAACAGAGAAGATGAGCTGTGCGAGGTGCGTCTTCTGCGTATTACGGCGGATAGGTTGCTGACGATTTCTGCATACGAAGGTTCGAACAGGCTGCTAACGTCGGGAGACCAAGGTGAGACCCTACACATGGTTTGGTCTAACCTACGCTCCTCCTCCCAGTGTCGCGGCGGCGAGCACGAAAGACTGCAAACCGGAAGTAGCGCGTTGCTTCTTGGCTTGGGTGGAGTAGACGGTGAGATCGCACATCTTTCTCAACGCAACTCGTTGACGCTGGCGCTCGAGCGTTCACTATCACTCGAGACCCGTTCCAACAGAGCACACGCCTACAAATCTTGGGATTCGTAACCAAGGAGTTTGAAGCAAAAGACACAACACGTATACACGATCAAGAGTACCTTCTCGTGCTATCGTCTTGTGCACTAGGCCTTGATACTCGGCCCAGCGCAGCTTCTGACATGCTGGGTCGCAATATATACAGGTGCGCTGCACGTCAGTGGTTGACCTGCTACGGGCCCGGGTTCCCGTGTCGCTCACCTCGCTTTGCCGCAGGGATACCCCCACCACGAGCACCTGAATGTCTTGCACGTATCTCTCGTAGAATCCGAGTGCTGGCGCCAGGGCAGCAGGAACTGTGTTGTCGTCGTCGCTGATGGCAATGTTGCCGAGCCGCTCTGCTGCGGCGTCCTTTACACGCTCCACAGGAAGGGGATGCTCGGGGCTGGGATCAACCACGACGAGATCGTAGCTCTAACTGCCTCCTTCCAACTCTTCGCTCCTTCCGCGTAGAAGGTCAACAGGATATCCCGCGTGGGACGCTTGTGAACTCTCGATCGGGGATCCGATGAAATCCACGAAGAAGCTCGACGATGAGCGTGTTGTGGTCTAACTTGCCGCCGTGCTCAGTAACCATGAAGAGCGCACTGAGCGCGACGTGGCGGGCGGAGTCGGTTCCAAGAAGAGGTATGATCACTATGATAGTGGTTATCGTTTCAGTAACCGCATGTACCATCATCGCATCCTTTGTCAAGACTGCAAACGACATCCTCGCACGAATGTATGAATATCGGTCAGCATTCTTGCTCACTCTGTTGTGCGCTTTCCATCGTCGCGGTCTACTCTGGTGTGTCTTGTTGCAATACCTGTCCGTCTGTCTTTCCGAAGGGAATTTACCTTGTTACTCAGGCCGCATACCAAGCACTGCAGGGCACTCTGAGCAGTGAGAGAACATGGCAGGTTAATACAGGGCCAGCATAGCCGATACCGGATAGTATGTGTTTCCGTTATAACTATATGAGAAAGCATCTAGACTAAGATGTCGGTAGCTGTAATATCCGTAGGAGTGCGTGAAATGACGCTACCGACTGACAGTAGTCAAGGAGCTTGGCATTGTAGCCGGTGCTGATTCCAATGCGTACGTTGGCATATCTTGCATGTGTACCATAACACGCCGAAGCGACGGGGAAAGGCCGTCAAGCTCCAAGCCTTTCCTCGTGAGCCACATAGCCTCCTCGGGACTGGCCGTGACATATTCCGGATGATGGACCTAGGCGTATACGGTGACTGTCACTAGCGGTCACGTGTATAGGTAACGCTGTCACAGCCACGACTACTGCACTCAGCCGCGACGTTCGAATTGACAGTCACTATGAATATTGACGTCTCAAAGTTAGCTGAGCAGTGGTCTCGCAATGACGGAGCCGACTCAGGGAGAAGAACTCATCATCTTCAGTACTCCAAGTGTCCATATATCAATGACGAGCCAGGTAAAGTTTTTGCTCAGCGAATCTCAGCTGTTGGACCCATTGACCTGCTGACAGATCTTTATAGATGAAGTTTTGCGAGCGTTCCTCCGCCTCGTAGATGCGTGAGCTGTTACTGTGATGTCCACCGAGATTCTAGGACTCAGACACCCGGCGTATACTGCATACTGCTCATGATACTGTATCGGCCGCGGTCGTAGAAGGACTTATCCGCAAAGATTATGGCTGTAATACTCCTCACGTCTTGGTTGCAGGTAAGTGTTGTTCCTCGCGCATCGTTTTCCGCCAAATTCTAATACACTGTCTCCGCGTTCCCGACAGGTGCGCCCATGCCCATCGGATTGATAGAACCCGACTGCCTTGGCAATCAGCTCACCTTCGAGTATTATATACGACTCCGGCGAAGGCGTCGGACTCTAACAAGACCCGTAAGAGAACCAATTGTGATTACATAGATCCCAGTCTTATTGTTTAAAATTGCGCCAGGGCCTTCATCCATGATCCCACGTGCGATGTAACCCACCCTGTCATTTTCCCCACGGTCTATCAATGCACTGACCTCAAAGCAGGCCTGCGCGGCCTCATCTCGTATTAGAGAACCTGACGCTCACGGACTATGACACCCCCAGACACCGGAACCGCCCCCTTCATCACTTCTTCCCTCTACTCCATCATCGCGCCTCTCCCCCATCTCCCCTCCTCTTTCCGATCTCTCTTGCTCTACGCCGAGGCCTGTACCTGCTCGCGATTTCCGGCTCCTATACTCGAATCGGCGGTGCCCCTGCTTGAAGACGATCGCTACTGTGACTCACGAGCTCGAGGTTCATGGCGGGTGGGCCGCTCTCACCCACGCATGATACAGCTCTGATACGCCGAGCCCATACCTGAAGGTGAGCCTCTTACGTCCTCTTGGTGCTGTATGATCGCTCCCATTGAACGAAGGATGCACTGACAACTGTCTGCAGCATCATGGCGCGAAGGTTCAAGCCACACCACTCGCCATTGCCCTCATTCGCTGTTCAGAACACCACAGGCTGAGATACCACACCGCACGCATAGCCTAGTGAGTTTCTCCCGTTTATGATCACCGTGTCCACTCGTTGTGAACACGACTCAGCGTCGAGTGGAACATTCAAGACCATCGGCCACCTTTCCTTCCGGCGCGCGACCCACGAAGACTATACACACTGTCTTGAAAGCATACTAATCGGCCATGCTATGCTAGCAATGTGGCCAACGCTCCTCGGGGCGAGTGTTCGTCTGTCACTTGACATCGCCCATCTGGACTACTCAAGCTGGTGGCGTAAGCCCTAGTTGACGGTCATCAACTGTCCCGCGACCTCGACCAGCGAGTATCTTCCATCCTGTCTACCGAGCACTCGTTCTATCCTGCTCCTCTGTCACCTATCCCCTCCTTGCCCATTCGGTCACAACCACTGCAGCTCGGCATGTGGCGGTGCTCTCGTCGGGCCGCCCGCACCGTTGGTCGGCCTGCTCACGACGGGGTGCTTTGTTCAGTTTTGGGATGCTGTTGAGCCTCTCAGGTACTGCTCATCATCGCGCTTTGAATGTCAATGCTGACTCCGTGCTGTCTTACATCATGCTTTTGCTAGGCTCAGCTGCTTTCTCCGCTCTCGAGGGATCCGGTGTCGGTCCGGTACTACCTCAAAGCATTGACTCGGACACTGGCGTTCGTGACCGGGCATCTTGCTTGCCAAGTAGCGATCTCCAGAAGGCGAAGCGCAACTGGGACACGACCCTGTCTACTAACACAACGTGTTGGAGCTAGAAGGATCGCATGGAGAGAGTTCGGAGGGGTGAGGGAAGGTGGAGGAGGAAGGGCGCTATGGATACCACATCTCAGGTGAGTGCTTTCAGATCTGTTTTCGTCAGTATGAGCCGCGCGACTGGACGCGACAAGCGATATTCAAGCACCGCGAGCATTGCTACCCTTTGCTACCGCATGCCGTACTCCGTGACGCCGACCGCGATAATGTCTGCCGCTGCTGCCGTGCGTGCCACCCGGGGCGCGTGGGCCCATGGAATATTCCTCGCCATCTCCAAGTCTCAACGCTTTGGCTCGCTCTCTACTGCGGCAGCTCGTCGTGTTGGGGCTCTGGGTCTGGGAGGAAGCTTTGGCAGGAGGACGACATGATATATAAGATGTGTGGTGCGTCTCTCGAAATCGCAAGTTCAGCCTCCGAATCTTCATTGCCATCGTCTCTACACGAATCTCTTTCATTCTGTCATGAACAGTGAGTATCTCCAGCAATCTTCAGACACGGCAGCTTCACTCACACGATATCATAGGCATGCACACAGTCCTTCTATTGCTAGCCGTGAACTTGTCCGACTTCCTCTCCTATCTAAACGTTGAGGAGGCTCTCATCGCTATCTACACCCGCTTAATCAGTCGAGAAGACGTGGTCGTTCTCCGCACGCAGGCGATCGGTCGGTCCAAGTTCTCGTGGAAGGATCTACAAGGTCTGTTCTTACCGGGGAAGATACGTAGTCTGGACCTCGATGTCTGCGACGAATCGAAGGCCGATTGGGAACTTGATCCGACGCTCGAGTTGCCAAACCTCCCAGTTCTCGACGACCTCCGTTTTAGTGGGCTTGCAGTCCAGCTCACGCCGGAGTCCGTCCCCAGACTAAGGTGTTTGACGGCCTGTTTCAGTGCCCTCCACGCCCCTTGGCCGCACCTGCAAGCGTTCATGGAGATCTTGGTCCGGTTGCCTTTGCTGCAAAGCGTCTCCCTGGACAACTATTTCTTCGTCGTCCCCCCTCAAGCCCTATGGACCCTCCCGTCCTTCACTTTCACTACTCTCACCGCTCTCGAGCTACGCTATCCTCCGGCTTTTCTCCACGCAATCTTGTCGATTGCCGAATTTCCATCGTTGAAGTCTCTTCACGTTGTCAGCACCTTTTGTCACGACTCCGATAGCCTTGACCAGCCGTATCAGACCATATTTCCCCTGCCCTGGCACCTGTCGTTTCCCCCGACCAGAGTGGAGATCGTTGCCAAGGATCACGGCTTCAAGCTGTCTGCGACCGCCGACAATAATCGCAGCATGACTTTGGAAATCTGCGTACCCGCATCCCTCTTCCGTGCGCTCCCGAGATTACTCAGAGGAGCCATCGCGGACTTCGGTTTCCTATCGTTCAAAGACGCGGTGGAGATTGTACTCGCCATCCCGGCCGGTGTTCCAAGGGCTCAAGATTGGTCGGAGCTGTTCTCCGCTCAGCCGAACCTTGCTGAATTGCGGGTCTCGGACGTGTCCAGGAGGGCTCCTACCGGGGCGAACCTCGTTGCCGCTCTGTCGGCGTCGAGAGACGAGGCTCGGTCCGAGTCTCAGGAGGTATGTCCGTCGCTGCGGCGGCTGACATTGCGTGGGTTCCAATTCCCTGGGGGCGGGATGCGCTGAAGGCGGCGCTCGCGCCCCGGGTTGTGGATCTCTGCTCGTGAGTACTAGGCTCGTGTATGTTCACCGGACGTTGCGAATGTATTGTGTTCTATGGACCTTATACTGTGCTTAAGTACGCCCCGTATTCTTATGATGTATATACCATGATTCTTAGTTCTATCAAAACATATGCTTGAACCAAACGTCTCCGCCCACAAGCCTCTAACAAGTGCTCACTATGTCGGCTTTCGGCACCCATCCTCTTAAGTTAGGGAGTTACGCGCCTGCGAGACATTGGACATCAGTGACTCGCGACGAGTGGCTGATGTAGAAAGAGGTACTTGGCTCACCTGTCACGGGATGCAGATTCGCGTTCGAGCCGCGGGGATGTATCACTGCACAAGGGGAAATTTCTCTAGTACCTCCCAACTTGGAACGGGGCCGTCGCACTTGACCAGCCATATCTCCTCGCCCTCGAGCCCATCGATGAGCTCTGGATCTTGCTCCTCCTCGATATCGTCGTAGTAGCATGCTATCTTCACGACGCTCTCGTCGTCTCGTCCGCCCTGAAGGACCCGCAGTTGGCTCTTCAGCGCCTGAGCAGTGCGCTCCCGCTCCTCCTTGTCCGCGTCGTCTATGTAGTACAGCGACAGGTGTGCGAGCGGCGGGACCGCGCGTGCCCCGAGCGACGCACGGAGATGCTCTCGCAGAGTCTCGAGGGGAGAATCCGAGGGCGAGTGCACGGCAAGGAAGACGGACATGAAGTACTTGTCGCCCACTTCGAGGGCCTTGAAGCGGACTGGGATCACAGGCTGATCTCGAGGTAGCGCGGCGCGGAGCGCTGCGGGGTCGGGAGAAGTGGCGAGGGTGACGTGCGGGTGAAAGCGAGGGAATGAGGAGGGAGACGCTGTGGTTTGTGGCTTGATCTTCATGGTCGTCTCGATTTTCGGTGTCGTTGAGGCGTTAGGGACGAGCCATAGAGAGATGCCTACACTCGACGGAGTAGTTGGTACTACCACACTGGGCGCAATATTCTGGCACACGCTCACCCATGATGTGAGTGGTAGGCTCCGAGTCGGGATCTAGCATAATGATCAGATACAGCACTAGTAGAGCGACTTGAACCGGAACCGTACCAAGCCTTGGTGCCTTGGCCAGAACTCCTGGCCCAGAAGCAACGCAGCAGCACTAGTGTAAGTACGTTGAAAGAAAAGGAGTCTACGGATTAGGATTTTCAATACACACGTACGCGTGGGAATCCGATTCACACAGGGACCCACAACGTCGTACGGCCCGTAGTCTGTTCTTGTTTGAAGATCCCACCATCACTACCAAACCCTTGTTATTCTTCTCCTCCATGGATGAATGTTGCACTTGTACTCAGGATCTGTACTCTTTACGCGTCAAAGAAAGCAATCACTAACTGACGGTCTAGGTATGTAGTGAGTTACATCTGGCTGAGCACAACAGCATTCTGGCAACGACATCGCTCTATGTATGAATCACGCCTTCTGTTGTTCTCGGCTGGACTATTGACAACGCGACAACGGTGCACAACAACGCAACTTTTCTATGGTTGCGAGAGACCGACGTTGTCTAGGCTAGGGGCTCGGTTTCGGTAGATGTTTGTCACCACTGCTCCCGATA
Source organism: Daedaleopsis nitida (assembly GCA_022606115.1). NCBI lineage: Eukaryota > Fungi > Basidiomycota > Agaricomycetes > Polyporales > Polyporaceae > Daedaleopsis > Daedaleopsis nitida. The sequence goes on along the minus strand of JABYQM010000006.1, from coordinate 2,913,842 downwards.
CTGGATACCGACTACGCGTTTCCTTTTGTTTCAATACCCGACACTGTTCTTGTGTCTCGTCTCTTGGTCTATACGCAGGCAAGTACTTCCTCCGTCATGGGCATATTAAAATGTCGCACATGGTAAGCAAACATAAGAGCCAGCATCGAAATCATCTGCCAGACCCATCGACCCGCTCACTTCTACTAGTGTAGTGCAGCTCGCATTTGTCTACTGGCATCCGGTTCATTCAACAACACTCAACTTCAATGGCTAAATGGACCAAGACGTACGTCGCCGTGCTCTAGTCTCCCAATAGCTGTTCGTTAAGCATCCCCTCAGGCAATTCACCCGAAAACCTCGCACCCACTCACCCACTCCCGTGCCAATAGCCGGCCCTAGTCGCCTCAGGCGAGTGCCTCACCGTTATCGTTGTCCAAGTTCGCCACAGTCCATCTGACAGTGACATATCGGCCGCACAGGCACCAACCGCGCAGCCCAACCGCAGAGCATCACAACCTCGAACCACTAGGGGGACCCGTCTTGGACGAGGCTCTCCCCGAGCAAGCCCAAGCACAAGACCATCCCGCGCTCGCAGGGCCTGCGCCGCAAGGGATCGACGGGGAGGCGGCAGCCGCAGCCGCAGCCCCGCCCGAGAACCTCAATCTCCTCTCTGACAACCCGCACCTGGGCCGACTCCGGTACGTGCTGCCTTCCTCACTCATTCCTCCTCCTCCTCCTCCTCCTCCTCCTCCTCCTGCCCCTCCCCCTCTCGCTGCAACTCACACCTCACACTTCCCCGTGCCCCCAGCGTGACCCGCGCGCGCGTAGAGCACCACACCTCACGCACGGACCCGCCCTCGCGCGCACGCGCCGCCTCCATCGACCGCGCCCGCCGCGAGCACGCCGTGCGCATCGGCTTCTGGACCGCCCGCTCCGACGCCGCGCACGCGCGCTACCGTGCGCTCGTCCGCAGAGCGTGGACCGCGCACCGCGCACGCCTAACGCAGGAGCGCATCGCGCACGTCAAGCGGCACGTGCGCTTTCCCGACGTCTGGCTGTGGCCACAGGGGCATACACCGACGCGGACACGGACACGGGAGGGGAGTGCACGCGGGCGTGGACGCAGGCAGACCACGACCGGGCTGGGCGGGAGGTCCGAGGGGGCGCGGGAGAAGGCAGAGGCAGAGGCAGAGGAGGCGGAATGGAAGACGTACCGGTGGTGGACGGGCCTCGGCGACGCCGCGCGCACGGCCGTGAGCGCCGCGCTCTCCGCACGGGGGGAGTGGCTGCGCGTAGAGAAGGAGAAGGGGACGTGGATGCGGCTGTGCGAGCAGTCGCTGGAGAACGAGAAGCGGCAGATCGGGCGGCGGTCTGCGCGGCGACGGTTCGCGCGCGCGCGGACCAAGATGCGCGCGGTGGGCGCGTTTGGCGCGTGGACGTTGAATAGGGTCGCGGTCGGAGGCGTGTCGGCGCGTGCGATCGGGAAGGAGAAGGAGGGCCGGAGGCGGCCCCGGCGAATGGCGGGGAGACGATGAGTGGGACGTCGCTCGTCGAGCAGATGGGAGGGAATAGCTTGGTCATGCATGTGAGTAGTGAGTGCTCTAGGTTGTGGCTCTGGGCATTTATAATACATACACGTAGGTTCAGTGAGCGTGGTGGTTGTTGGTACAAGCGATGGTACAAAATATACACGGGATCCGAGCCTCCTGGCACCCAATCCAAACGTCCGAAATTACACAACTTGCGAGACGTGCGACGATAGCAGGCTCATAGGCCTTAGGACTCCTCCGCTGGCCGACTCTTCAAGCTCACCCACGACTCGCCGACACCAGAGCCGGAGCCCTCGTTGCCACTCTCGACGTCCGCCTCGCTCCCCGTCTCCGAGTGCTCGTGCTCGCTATCGGTACCTTCCTGCTGCTTCTCCTTCAGGGAATCAACAGCAGCAGGGGCTAGCGGAGGAGGCTGTGTCGCGGCCGCAGCCGATGGTGGGGGCACGACGACACGAGGCGGGATAGGCAGGAGGGCGTTGCGGATGGAGATCAAGAGGTAAGGAACGTTCAGCAGAGCGTCGAGGAGCAGCGAGGGCAGGTGAGACGCCATCGCGTATGTATGTGCTAAAAACATGCGCAAGTCACGGTTGAGTGTCTGTCTCCAGAGTTACGTGCAAGTAACGACGTACCTCCAGCCCCAACAGCAACACGGTCGCCGCGGATGAACTCGCGCAGTCGTCCGAGACCGAGATAAGCCGCCGTCGCAGAGCAGCCCTTCTCGCTCTTCCGTCCGCTGCTCACCACGTCCACGACGGTGTCCACGAACACGGACACGTCGCTCGGTTTTCGGCCGAGCTGTGGTCCGCCGTGCTCGAGCAATGAACCAAACGCGGCACCATACGCCGCTTGCTCCGCGGGGGTCCAGTCATCAACCGAGTCTCTCAGGCCTTTGGCTCCTACCGCAGGCCCGACGGCACCGACATCGACGACGACGACTTTGATGTTGCGCATTGCCTGGGCGGTGTCCGATCCAGACGCTGACGCCGCGGCGGCGCGGATCTCACGACGGAGAACCTCGACCCCGCGTAGAGTCGCAGCGGCACTCATCGCCTGTGCGCTCGCGAACGGCAGCCCGACACGCGCATCCGTAGCCGGGAGGCACACCACGATACTCTGCTTGCCCACACCGTTCGTCAATGAGTCACGTGCACGGGCAGGGGACGCGCGCAGTAGCGGGAGAAGAGCCTGCAGTATGTGAAGGGGAGTAATGTGCGTCGCTTTCAGGTAGTCCTGGTACGAATCACGCAGGTCGAGATGCTCGAGGGGCGCGGGCGGCGGGACAGTGGTGGAGGAGGGCAGGGTCAGCAGAGAGACGACAGAATGGACGTAGAGGTGAGCCGTGGGAGATGCGTGGGGATCGCCGGAAGCGTTGAGAGGGAAGCGTCGGGACATGGTCGAGGCGAGGGATCGTAGGAAGAAGGGAACCATCTCTGGCTAGAGCAGACATGAGATGGATGAAACTGGGTACAGGATGCTTGCGTACCTCTGTCGGGTCGAGTACGAGAGCGCGAACGTATCCATGGCATTTGCTTTCGACCTCTTCGACAGCCTCAGGAGTCGCGACGCTTGCAATCACAACATAGCCCTTCTTCTCGAGATCGAGGACGAGAGGGAGACCGAGGGGAGAGTCTGCTCCAAGTAGCACTGTATGGGTGAAAGTGTAATGAGTATTGGGTACCGATGTCTGGGTAGCGAGGGACGGGGGTCACATCTGCACGTATACATCCAACGACATCTGCGTATAGGAGGGTGCGGCCCCACCTGTATGGGTGAACTTCACCAGTCGGGGACGTGCCTTGCACAACCCGTCCAGACTCTCATGGCCACTACTGGGTCCGGTATCTGAAGTGGAGGTACTCACCGATCACTTGTCTCCTCTCCGCGTTAGCAGCGGTCGCATGTCTGCGTGCCCCCACCCGCGTCCTATGCCTGAGGCGAGGGTGTGCGTATCCGACGAGCAACCCAGCACCGATGCACCCCACACCGATTCCTGCGGTCGTCCAGGGATGATCGGCGACCCAATCGGCGGTGCTCTCCCAGAAGCCCTTCGGAGGTGGCGGCGGCGGAGGCGGCGGGGGTACCTCGAACGCCCCTAGACCCTTCAAGCTTGCGGGGACTGCTTGGGGACTGTGCCGCAAGACATCCTGCCAGAGACGATGGATAGCTTCAGAGACCCTGGGAAGATCAGGGGTAGCAGCGGAGAGAGATGAGATGATGAGCTCCTCGACGCTCTCGAGGTAGTCTTCGATCTGCTCGACCGTCGGGATGAGGGGCATGGTGGACGACGAGAAGGTGGAGGTTGTGGACGAAGGCAAGCAGGGAGCGAATCGCCGGGAGAACGCGTTTCCGGCGTCAGACGTGCCGTCGCTCCGGGGGTCCCCAGGCCCCCGAGAACTGGCCCATTTCGGTCTTCACGTGACCGTGTTTGCCCCCCTCTGGCACCGCGCGTGCGACGACGCGGCAGCGGCGGCACGCCCGCGGCGCGCGCAGAGAATTTGACGTGCAACCTGGAGACGATCCACGACGACGGCGACGGAACTCGAGGTGAGTGCATGCAGTCTGCGTGGCCGTTCACGTACTCGCAGACGTCGCTGTTGCCAACGCCTGGAGGACTCAGGAGAGCTGATATGTCATGTTGTGGGACAGGGGACTCGTCGGAGGCAATCAGCGCAGCGGACACGGGCACGTTCGTCTCCCTCTCACACGCCGCCGTTACGTGGACGAGGAAAACCCCCAGCTTTCCTTCTCGACTTCTCGGTCACTACTTCCGATCTAGACGCCATCGGACACCTAATAAACAACATGTATGTCCCCCCGCCCCATCCGCCATCCGCCATGGCTCTCGAGCTCCCGTTCAGCGACTTCCTCCGCACCGTCGCTCAACCCGTCGGCCGCATCCTCCATCTCCCTCACCTCTCGGACCACTTCCCAACCCTCTTCTACGCGTTCACCGCGTTCACTGCGCTCCATCTATACATCTCGCCCTTCTTCAGCTCTCGCCTCTTCCCCGTGAGCTATGCGAAGCTACGATCTCCTCGCGCGGTGAACCAATGGTGAGCGACCGCCTATATGGCCGCACGTCGGGCTCACATGCTGAACGCGCTCTAGGAACATCCAGATGGTATCACTCTTGCACGTCTTCGTTGTCCTACCCCTCGCAGTCAGCTGCTTCGGCTCTGAGACGCTCAAAGACGATAAGCTCTTTGGCTGGGACGATCGGGTGGGCACGACTGTCGCTGTTGCTTGTGGGTGAGTTCGCTTCCATGCGTTGGATCTACGTGGGCTTGAGCTGGGCTGCAAGATACTTCCTCTGGGATACCCTTGACGCGGCTATCAACTTTGACGACCTCGGCTTCCTAATCCACGGTGAACCTACAGTCGGACACCCTATCTATAGCCACTCATTGCTCTCTATTACCAGGCATGTCGTGCTTGACGCTCTACATGATGGCCTTCGTGAGTGTTACCACCTTATCTCTCATCTATATGGCGTGCTTCCCCACATGCCCTGAACCTGTGACTACATTCCGAGATGCCCATGGCGGTGTTGCTATAGGAAGTCTTTCCATCTGATCACTGGTTCTCCTACCAGTTTGCGTCGGGCGCAGAACGTCTTGTCCTCTGTGGTAAGGCCTTGGACGTTTCAGACACTGGGGATGCACGCTATACGATCGCACTGGTGACTGACTAGTGGTGGCTTCTCAGCGTCCCTTCCTCGGCTACTATGCACCCCGCTTCCTCACCTGGGAAACGTACGTTTGCTGTACTATCTGCCCTCTGTGTCTTCCTGATTGTTTTACAGGAGCACCATCTTCCTGAACATCCACCGGTCAGTGTCCTGCTGAATAGCCCCGCGCCTTTGCCCTTACTGATACCCTTGTGTAGGTTCCTTGACAAGACCGGCCACACCGGGAGCACGGTCCAGTGGATCAACGGGGTCGTGCTCCTCGCCACCTTCTTCTCCGTCCGGATCGTATACGGGTGGTACCTGAGCATCGACTTCATGCGCGCTCTCTACGGTGCGCGCGAAGAGCTACCCCTCGTGTATCTGATCGCGTTCTATGCGGGCAATATCGCGCTGAACTCGCTCAACGCGATCTGGTGAGCCAAACGTGGCCGCTGTGAAACGCATCTCGTTGACCTTGTGCACTGTCTAGGTTCTACAAGATGATCTTTGCGATCCGCAAGCGGTTTGACCAGGAAGCGAAGCCCCTCCGGGCTGCTGCCAGCCCGAGCACGAACGGTAACTCTACCGGCGAGACCGCTTCTATTGTCTCCACAAGCGGTCAGGAACATTGAACGGGCCGCGTCCACACTGTGTGCTGCGCTGCGGAGAAGGCTGTCTTCACCTCATCGGCCACAGGAGGGAAGACATGGGGATCCGCGTTTTGACGTTCGACGATTTTCAACTGGGTACTCGTAACGGGCTAATTGCTGTCACAATATCTCTCTGCTGCTTTCGCGATCGCCCGCCGCTGTATGGTGTACATAGACTTTTGCTCTCCGTAATCTCTCGCGTTGTGTCTCTCGCGTTGCGCGTTGTGACAGTGCCCGTGATTAAGGACACGTGCCATGTCACGCTGTATGGGCGGCTCCAAGGCAGTGGCACTGCTGCGGTAGAACGCGGTAAGTTTCTGCGTCAACGCCGCGAACATGCTGCAGGACATACTGTACCTTGTCCAGTCCGACTATCTTCTCCTGCATGGCGAACACTGCAGATAAACTCCCAGTAAGATGCCATCAATGCAAGAAAAAGTTCCTTGATAGCAACGAATGCGGGCAACACGGCGCCAACATGGGCCACGTCCACAGGCCGTCGTATTACTGCCCTCAGCCCGGGTGCGCTATGGCGTTCAACAAGAGGCAGGAGAGGGTGGCGCATATGGAGAGCACCGGCCATAAGAGCAGCTCGATCCCGGCCAAACTCCTTCCAAAGGCCAGCATCTCTAACGGCTTACCCCCCCACCTCAAGGCTGGTACAAGCCCGAGTCTCGCGTCGGCCGGCGCGGCACTGCAGGTAGGTTCGCGTCGTGTAACTTTGAATGAGGTAATCACCGTCGTGCTTCTTAGACCGTGACCTGCTTCGCGTGCACCCCGAATCGGACGTTCAGGGATGCTGCAGCACTCGCCGATGTGAGTGCATACCTTGGTTCTTGTTCAGGACACTCACCACGTACCTTCTTCCAGCATCGGAAGACAATCCATACGATGGCTACCCCGGTCAGTATATCACACTGAATAGTATCCCATTTTGAGGCTCACGCAGATTCCGTGTACACCAGGCAGCCCCCCACGGAGCCAGTGCTACCCCAGCCACTTCTCAGCCGAAGGACACCGGCACGACAGCGCCCATTGGTACGGCCGCGTACCACTGCGCGAAGTGTAACTACGACTTCTCTACGGAGTCTGCGCTGCAGACACACTACAACGAGAGTGTTGTCCACCCGCACTGCCGGACCTGCGGCCTCGGTTTCGAATCGATTGTTCCGTTTGTCACGGTGCGCCGTCTTCACTTCCACTTTAGCATGTCCCGGGCTTGAATCTGATACTCGCACTTAGCACAAGAGGGGCTGTCCTCCGCCAGGAACCTACACGGCTAATGGTGTCCCGGCGAATCAGAAGGATGAACCAGCGACGGTCAGTCGTCTATAGCTTGCACTAGATGGTTGATGTTCAGTCAAACGTAGGCGCAAGCGAACAACCACGCGCGCAGCGGCGTTCCTGCGACGGCATCTCCAGGTGCTCTCTCTGTACATGTGCGACATCTATCCTCCACCCCGATCTGACTCTATCTGACACACGCCCACGTCGCAGAGCGAAGAACCTGAGATAGCGGCAAACATCACACGGTCGCCGATGTCCCAGGTACCCTCAGGACGCCATAGCACAGGAGTCTCCGAGGCAGCGTCCGTCGTCTCGAGCCGTGCAGCCATCCCGACAGCAGCACGCTCGTCATCGACGCCTACCGGACTCCCGACGGACCTCGCTGGCGGTCTGCCGAATGGTCTCGTGGGCGAGCCAGCTCGAAACGGGGCGTCCCACGTTCCTCCGTGGTCCCAGTCGACCGCGGTATCTGCGTACGGGGCGGACGAGGAGGAGGCCGAGAGGGTCTACCGCGCTCTCCAAGGCCACCACGCCGAGCCCGCTCCCACCCAGGCGCGGCAGGCGGTGAACGGGAAGGCGCCGGAGCGCAGTCACTCGCCCTCAGGCTGGTCGAGCTCTACTCGAGGAATACCCATGCCCCCAGTGCGTACTCACTCGAGCCCCATGACAGAACTCACACTGACTGACTCGGATCGAACGTGGATCAGCCTCGGACAGCGTCGCCGTCGTCTCAGAGATACACTCCTCAGCGCGCCATGCCTGTCCAGGCGGCCGCGCCCACGCAGGCCCGCTTGCAGACACTTCGGAGCGTACCAGCGAGGACTGCGAGGGCTCCTGCGCCGTCCACTCCAACTGGGATGTCGTTCCACTGCCGCGCGTGCCTGAACGATCCTGTCGAGCCCGTCACGACCATGTGTGGCCACCTCTTCTGTCATAGGTGCGTTTCTCCTTTGCGTATGATGAACGAGTACGTGGGTGAACTAATCGCTCATCGTTCGTGACAGCTGTATCGTTCAGGAGATCGCCACACGGATGTGCTGCCCGGTGTGCCAGGAGGTCTTCCTGGTGAGGCTGCACCTTGATGGCTGTTGACTACCCGACGTTCGATACGGAGCATGGGGTGTTGAGTCTCCTATGGGCCTCATACACGTTTTGTAACGACTGCACACGCACTGACTGTGCGAGATACACATACATATTCTCGGAGCTTGTCAACGGGATATACAGCCGAGAGGAGTTGTTGAATGTATCGATGCTATCGAGTCGGTAACTATGTATGCTGTAGCCTTCCGGTTCATAACAGGTCGTGAACCGAGAAACGTGACAATTGGCCTGCAATTGGCACAAAATTGGAAACCACGAGGCTTTACTCGGCTGCGGTGCGTACGTAACGCGCCTTGGACTGGAAGCCTGTAGCACACGAGCACCAGTGCGAGTCAGCGCAGTCATCTGGCACCAAGTAGCCTTAGCTCGCTGCACGTTCAGCTTGAGCCCCCTCCGCCTAAGATACTTCAACTATGCCTCTAGCAAGATGCAACGAATGCAAAGAGGTTTTCTCCAGCAGAAAGCAGTGCTCGAAACATGCGAAAGAAGCCGGGCATGCTCACAACCCGGCGTATTTCTGTGCGGAGTGCCCCGAGGTCTTCACCACGACCCACACACAAGAAGAGCATCGCATGGACACAGGCCACATAGTCGAAGTCACTCTCCAGGCCGCGGCTGAGATGGTGAGCTCGCGCTTCTAATGGCGATTGTCGATAGACTGACACGATATGGCCGCGTCTCGGCTTCCTAGTTCGATACCTGCGTCATCTGCAAGCCGACTCGGACATTCGTTGGTACTGCAGCCTACGATTTGGTCAGTAACTACGTGCTGTCAGTTTGACCCAGACTAAAGGACGAGTGCATGCAGCATTATGGGGAGATGCACGCCAACTCAAAACCCCGATCATCGACGCAACAGCTTCCGGGAGACCCGTCTTTTCAGCAAGAATCGTCCTCCTTCCCGGCGCCGTTGTCGCAGTCGGACCTTGTATCAGTCTCAGTCGACAGCTACAGCTTGTCCGAGGTCGCTTCAACCACACCAAGCGAGGCAAAGACCAGCGCAGTAGCACCCCAAAGAGGCGAACTGCAGTGAGTATTAGAGATACGGTCGTCATCATGCTTCGAATGACTCTTACTCTACCTTTCGGACTCTAGTGCACCGGACGTCGACGGAGCTGTCACCGTGACCACTCGCCGCTCTGTGTCCAACTTCTCTCAAGCAAAATCTACATGCTACGAGTACAGCCCGCTGCGGTCAGAAACAGTAGAACTCGGCATTGCGAGAACGCCCCGTATAGGCCATAGAGTACACCGGACGGGACGTAGTGTTTCTCCCGGGCTGAGTATCTCTCGGAGTGGTACAGTGCCTAACGGGACAGTTGTACGGTCGTTCCACTGCCGCTCTTGCCTCCGAAGCGACCCCGTGAGCCCCGTCAGTACGATGTGTGGCCACCTATTCTGTGAGAGGTACGTTGCGAGCCGAGCCCTCTATTAATGCTGGAAGGAGGAAGTGAAACTGACGAATGCCATGCTGCCATAGCTGTATCGTCCAGGAGATCGCGTCCGGGATGTGCTGTCCCGTGTGCCAGAAGACGTTTATGATCAAACTACACGTTGAAATGGCGTGATATCCACTGCCTTGTTGGTCAAAGCTCATGCCAGTGTGGCCGGTGCGCACTAGACCCCAGGCTCAGGCTCCGAGTACTGAGTAGTAGTACTGTCACGTCTAGATAAGTCATGTTACTCTCCATCTCATTGAAGATCAAACCACATGCAGCAGATTACACTCTTCAAAGGAACGATGTTGATCTTCCGCATGAACTGGAGGAGTCTACGAGCTTATCCTACCCCAGTGTGTTCGGGTTTCGTGACGCTCAGTATCATATAGAGGCACAGCGCTTACAGTATGTGTCATGCTCTACACGTCATACTGAGTGCTGCGCTGGTAAGCGACTGTCGAGTGGCACATCCTTTTCGCATCTTTCCCTCACATCTCTCACTGTCTCCCGATGCCTCCAGCAAGGTGCAACCAGTGTCAGGAGGTGTTCAACAGCAAGGCAAAATGCAGCAAGCATGCAAGCGCAACGGGGCATACATATCAACCTTGGTATTTCTGCATGGAGTGTAGCGAGGTCTTCACAAAGAACAAGGAGTTGAAAGCCCACAACAGAGCTACAGGCCACGCGGTGCCCACAAAAGGTCATACTTCTATAGAAGCTGGGATAGTGAGCAACTCAGTATCATTGTTTCATCAACCACCGCCACTAACGCGACGTTGTAACCTTCAATTTCTTTCTCCCACACTACTATGAGTTTGTCACTTGCGTCGTCTGCAGTCCAATTCGGATCTTCTTGGGTGCTGCAGCCTACAATCTAGTAAGTATGAGCTGTCTTTTGTGCCTTCTATTTGGCACAATGGCACATAGAGATGACTGAGATAATTGAGACACGTGTCTAGCATTGTAGGGAAGGTCACGGGGCCACTAGGAGTCAGTCTCAGGCGAACTCGTCCCAATTCTCGAGGCAACAGCTTCCTGCAGTGGCTTTATATCAACCACGTTCTCCTTCTTCCGCCTTATGGCAGCCGGCAACTCCCTCAGTCCGAGTCGTACTCAAAGCAGACCGCGGCAAGGTACGTTTTCCACCACTAGCAGCACGGTAAAGATCATGCATATGCTACATGTATCCTGATACCTCAATAACAGCAGTGCGACTATGCCTTCTATACGGAAGAGGCGCATGACTCACCACAATGAAAGTCCAAATCATCCGTACTGCAAGACCTGCGCTCGAGGTTTTGAGACAATGCTCGCATATGCTGAGGTGCGCTCCCTGCCAGTGAGCTAGCTAAACGAATAGTGGCCAAGACCGTATGAGCATCGTCAGCACGAAGCTCGCTGTCCGAGTCCGGCATATGACGTGATCGCAGACACGAATCGACGTGCGACAGGCAGGGGACTTTCGACGACGGTCAGTGCATTCTACGCACGGCCAGTAAATAGCTGACTCAGAATCAGGTGAACTGTTCTTCGGCCCAGGACGATCGTCTTGCGCCATCCTCCCCTGTTGATGTTCTCGAAGATGCAGTCCCCATAGTTGTACGGATTTTTTCATTACTCGACGTATTCGCGCTGAACGTCTACTGTACTCGCACAATTCGCACAATGATACGCTCTCCGGAATCAAGGTCGCGTCACCGGATATCAAGCCAACTGCGTCTGCGACAGGATCCTCACTCGCTGGTAGCAACAGCTTCAGCTCGTCGCAAGCCTCCTCTATGACACCAAGCGATACACCGGCTATAACGAGTTCTTCAGTTCCGCAGTGGAGCAAGCTAGAGTGAGCAGAAATATATGACCGCGTTACGAGCTGAGCAACGTTAACATTTGACCAATTCATAGCGTACCCGATGGATATGTCATTAAGACCGGTCAAAGCTCTGGGTCCGGTTTGTCTCTCGTCTTTCAAAATGGATCTGAAAGCTACGAAAACGAGTCCAACACGCCGGGATCAGACACAGTAGAGCGTGATAGTATAGCTCACCTTTCGAGTCATGCAGTGGACGGGAGGGAACGCAGTTTATCTCCCTGGCTGGGTGTCTCTCGAAGTGGCTCGAATCTCGTGTCCGTGCGTTCTCCTTCACGCAGGTGGATTATCATGTGACTCAAACTGACTATGACTGCGCTCAGGTGCCGTCACTACTCCAGCCACGTCCTAGCAGGATGTCCACTCATGGACCTTTCCCTCAGCCTATCGAAACGCCTCCTCAAACAACCGGTGGGAAAATAGACACTGCTAGCGTTCCTCCAGGGCCGTTCTATTGTCGCTCGTGCTTGAGCGACCTAGTCGACCCTGTGACGACTATGTGTGGTCACCTTTTCTGCCGCAGGTGGGTACTTCGGTGACAGTTGGTGCATCAGACAAGATGGGTCTCATAACACTACCGCAGCTGCATTGTCCAAGAGATCGCAACAAGGATGTGCTGTCCTGTATGCCAGAAGATGTTTCTGGTGAGACTACACATCTGAGCTGCCTTGTGACCGTCACCCTCGAATGGAAGGAATGGCTCTTGTCACTGTAGTCCCGTAGCTGCGGTCGAAGTCTAGTAGCAATCACGAATCTCACTCCATGCATCGACACCGATACTTGGTGCTTTTACTCTGTGCTACGGCCGAATAGGCTTGCGTGAGAGTTCTTGTACGTGCTGCGGTAGAGAGACACTCGAGCACCTGCAGCGACACGCATCTTCAAGGCTTCGCTCTCTCTTTGCCTTCACGTCCTCCTCACCATGGTCAGAGCCATACTCCCGGGGAGATGTCATGAATGCAACGAGGTATACCCCACGATGGCTGGGTGCAAGACACACGCAATGGAGACTGGACACGCCTACAAGCCTGCGTACTTTTGCACCGTCTGCGGCGCAACGTTCGTCCGGCGGAGACACAGACAAGACCACATCGAGATCACTGGCCATATGAGCTCGGAGGTACGTGCACTTAACGTTCTCGCGATTGTCATCCATTATGATTCAATCCCGTTCACGCTGATGTGGAGTTCACGATGAATGTATGCTGACTAGCGGCGCTCGCCAACTGTTGCAGGACACTTCCACGGCCGCCAGTACCACCTTCCTCTGTGCTATGTGCGGCACGAAGACCCTGTGCCCTGGTGTCTATGATGTTGGCACTGGGGGTGTAGAGCAACAGAAACTGATTTGTGACCTCTGCTTCGACCTGTGGTCACACGGAGACGTCAGAGTGGTGCGTCAGGCTGGAATAATCCGAGTGAGTCGCTAATCTGGTATGACTACAGCCAGAGGACTACTCTGCCTTGCCAAGTTTATTTGTAGAGCCTGGTGAGGACTCGCAGGTGAGTGAGCTTATGTCAATAACAGATTGACCGTTGTCTATCATATGAACGGATGGCAGCCTTGACACAATCCACATATAGGGACAGTTGTACACGGAGAGTAGTGAGAGTACCCGTTTTGCAACAACCGCGAGTCTACCGCCACAGTCAAGTACAGTGAACGATCCGGCCTACCAGTCAGAGGTCACTCGGCTATAACTCTTTACTTCAACCATCACCGTGCTAATCACGATGCATTTCTTCTGCTTTTCAGGAAGAAAGCCGGGTCGAAACACGGCCTATAGTCACGACGACGGTCTCCGTCTGCGAGAGATGCGACTATAGCTTCTCTACGGAGGAAGAGCTGCAAGACCATTACAACCAAAGCATCGTGCACCCTCAATGCAAGTTATGCCATCTCGGATTCGAGTCTATGATACAGTACTTTGAGGTGAGCCTTGGTGTCACGGTCCGGTTGAGTATCTCGAGAGAGCTTTCCGCTGAAAATTTGGCTGGGCTATCCAGCATAGGTCGAGCTGTTCCCTCAAACGGTCCGACAAAATGGTCAAAGGCCGCAGTGTGCCTGCATATCACAGCCCCGTTGTAGTTGAGACAACGACGGTCAGTCACAGAACGCTGCACGTTCATTTAGATTCTATACTATCGCCACTAAGATGCAAGGATTCCGATTGACAGGTCCCGATTAGCAACCCTCTAACGAGTCGGACTTCAAACAAGGAGGTCGAAGAACCCGGTCATTCTCCTATGTCTGACTCTCCCGTTGTCATGGTGAGATTTGATGTTCGTCTGCTGGGAAGGAGCTGAACCATATACACATGTACTCCAGGGATGCAGGCTTACCTCCGAGTCGGCGCAAACAATCAGCTTTGACTTCTTCGAGTCAGACATGGCTACTGAGGTTGAGGCGGATGACTTCGAATGCGCGACCCCGAGTGCAGCCGCACCCATAATAATTCCGGAAACACCAATGCAAGACCCATATAATTCTACGTAAGCTCGCTGAAGTACTTTTAGGTGTACGTGTTACTGACTGTTCCGCTGGGAGTAGTACTCACAGTGACCGTGCTTTGTTTGACCCTCACGGTCAGAGCCCTCCTCCGTCTATTCAAGTCTCGCCACGTCGTCACTCTCAAAGCGCATTGATGTACGGCTCCACTGGAGGGACACGCGTGGACAATGGGAGAATGTCCTACCGGAGCTCTAATACGCCATCGCCATGCGCGGACGTCCGAGTCTCTCTGAATCGTCGCACTGATAGCCTCCCCCAAAGAGAGCCCATATCACCTGTGCGTACCTAAACGTATTTGCCCTGACCGCTTACTCTTACTCAACCTCAACGGGATATCATCAGGATGGAGGTACCCTACTCCGGGCATCTCGGACATCTGCGACTGCCGTGCCCTCAGATCGCCCTCAACATCAAGATGAACCGGACCCAGATGATTCTCGGAGTACATTGGTGAATCCTATACCAACGCCAAGCTTGGCGGTGACCTCCACCCCAAAGTTGTCGTCGAGGTTCCATTGCTGGGTGTGTCTACAAGACCCCGCCAAGCCGGTTACAACCATGTGCGGCCATCTCTTCTGCTACAGGTACGCTCATAACGACAAAGTGCTCCGTAGAGAATCTGACACCATTTGCTTTTTATATTGATACTACGTATAGCTGTTTCGTCAATCGGATGGCTACTAGCATGGGGTGCCCCGCTTGCGATACAACGTTCTTTGTCAAGCTAGACGTCGGGTTTGTGGAGATCCAGTCCTAGTTGAAGTTTCAAGTCGATGTTGGTCTAACTAGAAGGCTCTACTACTCGTAGTACGTACGCATTGCTTGACGAGTACTAGCACTCCTTGGAGTATGTACGAGACTTCCTCTAATACGATTCGGAAGGCTCAGAATACCTCGGCAAATGCCGAACCAGGCTCTCGGCGCTCGACTCTTAGCTTGTAAGTTGTCATGTTGCTACCGAGTCAGCCTCCTCTAGCACCATCTCTTTCTTGGGCCTGATTCTCCCAATCGCTTCGCTACTCTACGCTCGTGCCACGCTCATAATGCAAACGAAGACATAGAAGACCTTGATGACCATCGGCACACCAGCTGGGCTGTACTACGTTGACTTTGTGATCGCTTTTCACGGCCACGATGGATAAGGAGCTGAATGCTGGGGACTATTGCTACGAATGTGGGTTCTGCAACAAACAGTGGTCGACCTAACCGGTGTGTGTATGCTTGCGGTAGTCTGGATCCTCCAAGCTCAGTGGGCCTCAGGCCTCATGCGGAGTTGCGATGGAAGCATTCCACCTTCCCTACTGAGCTGTCAGTGCCACTCCAGTAGACGCAGCAACCCCATGTCATGTCCACGCGTCTGCACTGTCTGAAACCGCTTCAAGGCGAGCCCATCCGCCGACACCGACGACCCATTCCCCGCTCTTCCCCCAATCCATCTCTTGATCTCTTCTGCTCTGCTAAACACTGCTTCGCCTCACTGAAGATGAGTATCAAAGTCAGATGCCACGAATGCAAGGAGGAGCTCTCCGGACTGGAAACCGGTCGACAGCATGAAAAAGCAACCGGACACTCCTGGCAGCCCGGCTACTCATGCACTGTATGTCTCGCGACGTTCTCAAGCTACACGGGGGGTAAAACGCACACCAACACTCCCGGCGTACATTCTGGGATAGCTACGGTAGAATCCTCGACATCTTCTCTCCCCTCGACTCGGTTTGCATCTGCGGCCGCCCCAACGCCGGGGACAGGGAGCTCAAAAATTTCAGAGGTCGTTAGTTGCTCATGGTGTTGGGAGCAGTTTGGAAGCAGTCAGGCTCTTGCTATGGTGAGTCCTATCGCGCATATATCTACTACCTTCGGTCGACCTCTGTCCGCACTACCTTTCAGCATCAACGAAGCACACACCCCCCGACAGCAGGTCACGTAGCAGTAAGTGCATTGGCCCCACTATGCATATTTTCGACACCGTATACGGAGACTAGTAGCAGGTGGTCAAAGAAAAATTTGCGTGCGGTATATGTCAGGTTTCTTTCTCTTCAGCAGTCAAACTTGACAAGGTATGCACTTTGCATCGCGTTTCCGGCGCGACACTGACACCGGCACTCTCGCTCACTAGCATCTCGATGACGCGTTCACCTGCAAACTCTGCAACGTCCACCTCGGGTCTTCACGAGGGCTACAAGAGCACTACCGCGAATCCTCCATGCATGCAACATGCAAGACGTGTGGTATAGGCTTCGACAGCCTCTATGAATGGTCGACGGTAAGTAACACTCGGACGTGGGATACATATCCTCCACCGAGCGTCACCGAATATCTGGCAATGTCTCATCGCTGCATTGCAAACGGCTATAGCATCGCAATGACTGCCAGGGTTCCCGACAAGCACCTATGGACGACATTCCCGTTACTCCAGTCAGCTCCGCGTCAGATGATCTTGCTAATCCTGCCAGTGCGGTAAGTTGATTCTCTGGATATGGTATACTCTAGAATCTCACTGTCATGTTGGCATACTCAGAGGCACGAGACTGGGTCTCTCGATGGCCCGGCCAAAGCCTCCAGCTTCCAGCCCACATCAGACGTCTCGGGCAGATACTCACCCCCTCCCGCCGTCGCAGTCGCGACTCCTCAGGACTGTATCGATGCGGCGAGCATCTCCGACCTTCCCGACTCGTCTACAGCTCCGACCTCCTCCAAGTTCGGGATCAGCTCTCGCGACTTCTCTCCCGCATTCTCTGGTTCTGACACGTCCGCATACACCACCCCGGCGAGCACCCCAGTGAAGTTGCATGAGCGAGAGGTCCAGGCACGGTGAGTGTCAGATCCTGCCAGTGTGAGTGCTCACGCGACCTCACGCCGGCTCGCACAGCGCGCTGGACCGTGTGCGAACCCACACTGGAGCGAGCCCGGACGCATTGGGGTTCCAGACTCTCCACGCAAACGTCGCACACGCAGAGCGGCTCTACCGCGTCTTGGAGGGAGATTCCGTGGCCGCATACCCGGATGCGCATATAGTGAGTCCATCGTGCGTGGAGAGCCGCGTACAGCTTCAAGCGCGGGTAGTAACTGATATAGTGCTCTCACCTCAGCCTGCGTCGCCTCACGAACGTGTCCTTGCACCTCCCGACTCGGATCGCGTCCTGCGAGACGGCGCGCGTTCTCGTCGGGAAGCTCCCGGGGCCATTTCCTCGCACCTCGACGGGTGCCGCGCAAACTCGGGCGTCCCGCTGAGGACCCATCCACGTAGAGGCCCGACCGTCCATCCAGAAACCGGGACGAGCAGCGACGCGCCGCCGCGGGCGTCGTTCCACTGCAGACTGTGCTTCCAGGACCCGTGCTTCGAGCCCGTCACCACCGTCTGCGGGCACCTCTTTTGTCGGGGGTACGTCCGAGTCTCCGCGCTGTAGTACTGGGCTTGACTGACTGATCGTCGGCCCCGCATTGCACTGACCCTGATTGTTCTTTCGAACGTTTCTAGCTGCATCATACAGGAGCTGGCTACGAACATGCGCTGCCCCGTGTGCGAGCGGACGTTCCTCGTGACGCTGAACTTGTCAACGTAGTTAAAAAATGGCATGTCTGTAGAGTCTTTCAGATATGCGTCCCGTACTAGAAGCCCGGCGCGACCGGTCGCATGGATTATCTTGCCCGGTGCGTGAAAACACCTGAGAACCCGTTGAACATGGGGAATCATTTGTGTTCACGCAGAGATAACGTGACGATGGGACGATGATCAGACAATTATGTACAATGCACGCTAGCCATACTGAGGAGTCCTCGCTGAGGGTATGAGAACGAGTCCCGATCTAATGTGTAGCGTGCCACGCGGATTGCCTTCAAATGCCCTCGGTGCTGTGGGTGTGATGTGATTCGCAACATGGTTTTTTGTATGAGACATGCGCGCGGGTGCATAATACATGACAGTGACAATCGTCCTTGTATACATGGATGACATGCAGATCTGGATTATGGGTCTATACTATTCGGCGAGGACCTTTGGACGCAAGTAGCAGAGGACGAGAACAACCTGAGACAAACGGGAACATTCGAGAGGACGTACAAAGGGGAAAGGTGAGTCTAGAAGAGGCAGACCATGGCGGAGTCGAGGTGGAAGGATTCAGAATGGGCCGTACTCATCGAGCAGGGTACTGCTAGTAGGTTCACAAGACCTCCATACCGCCCCATTCAAGAACGCGGAACAAGGCGGGCCTGAATGCTTCAGGCTCGACTCCGACCACACGCACCCAGTCCACATCTTCCGCCCGTGCGCGCGCCGCCGCCCAGGTCTCGGCATCCTCGGCGGGCACCGCTCTGAAGAGCATGAACACGCGCGTCACGACATCGGGCTTCGGCTCGACGTCCAGTCCGACGTCGCGCTCGTATGCGGCTTGCGGGAGGAAACGGAGGGCGACGAAGGGCTCCTTGGAGAGCGCGGGAAGCCAGTAGGTGATGAAGTCGTTCCGCGCAGACGTGTGGAGCGAGAGCGTCTTGAGGACGCGGTCCAGGTATGGCAGGAGGTCCGCGAAGGGCAGCACGACTGCTGTAGGAGTGTCGCGCTCGAGAGAGGACGAGTCCGAGGCGTGCTCGGAGAGGCCGTCGCGCTTTGCGAGACGAGGAGGCGAAGGCGGGCTGGGGGGAACGGCGGCGGGGCTGACATTGCGATGCGCCTCCCAGAAGAGGTAGGACAGCTCGCGCATGGTCTCCTTCTCTACGAGTGTGCCATCCGCGTCGGCGGACACCGACCAAGTGACGGCCTGCTTCCCATCGTCAAGGACCTTTGCGTCGACAATGGGATAGACGTGGGAGAACGACCAGTCGGGTCTGAGTGTGACGGTGACTGTCGCATGAGGGAGATGTGTGCGCGGGAAAAGGTAGATGACAGGCTTGCCCATTTCACCGCCCCATCCACCGCCCCATCCACCGCCCCGTCCACCGCCCCGTCCACCGCCCCGTCCACCACCCCTTCTGCTGCACCATCCACCGCCCCTGATGACAGTGCTAAGTTGCCAGCCAAGATAGATTCTGGCGTTGTTCTGGATGTTGTAGGCCGAGAGCGTCCGACCATCTTCCAGTTGTTCCCCAGCATAACTCAAGGATTGCCGGGCAGAGGACATGCCCATCTTGTCCTGAAGTTTCTGCTTGATGTCGCCGATGGTGTCTGAGGATTCTGCCTTCACCATCCATGTTCTCTCCCGGCTGCTGAAATAAAATTCAATGTAAATGGCAGTGATCTTCGATGAGTGCAAACGACGTATGTACTTCGTGACAAAAATTCGGAAGTCCTCATTTGCTGAAGTAGGCTCGAGTAGCCCAAATCGAAGAGCCTTGTGGCTCCTCTGACCATTGCCCTCAGATAGGCCCGGCTGATGACTGTTCCACATACCATAGAGAAGCATGATGATTAGTGAGTGCATCAATATAGCGCCATGATCAAGACGCACCTGTTGTCCACTGGCAACGATCCTGACGCGAGAGCTGCAGCGTTCAGGTCGACTGCGGAGGAGAAAGATGGATTGACCGGCGCCCGGTCATTGTCAGAGGCCTTTTTCAATCTGACGACGGTCCCGCTCTTGAGGTGTTGGAGTAAGTCATTTGTGAGCTCCAGTTTGACTCCCTCGACCTCTATCATCAACGTGTACTCTTTATCGGCTGGCCCAAGCCGAAAATGAGAGCACGCTTTCTGTGCGATGCTCTGAGATAACGCGTCAGCTGTAACAAAGACACATGCTCGGACAGAGATACTAACCTCAACGGTAGAGCCTTTGCTGCTCTCAAATCCAGCAGCACGCGACTTCCACTCCACAGCGATAACCTTTGTCTGCTGTTCTGTCGTGCCGCAAGTGTTCTGTTCCATACTTGCTGGTAACAGTCGGTGGTGGTGAGTGAGCACAAGGAGGAAGAGGAGGAGGCCGGAGCAATCGAGTCAACATAAAGACAATGGGACGGGCTCAGAGTCACACGAGCGTCTCTCTCGGCGGTGCCGGTGAGCTGCCGCAGCAACTCCCGGGGCCCTAGCCGTGTACTACTGACCTCCTGCAGGCCACCTATAGTTAATATCTACCGCATAGAGCTATACGCCTTTGAGGTGAATCTTACGGGAACGACGTTGTGCCATGAACTGGAACTTCTATGGAACTCTCAAGACGAGCAATTACATGAGGGACCCCGAGGATAGCAACACTATCTTAGTATCTATGCGTGAGATGAGCCTTCTGGCGTGACCCGCACGGTCGGTTGTTGTTGCGTGCACATGTATGCCTTGTGCTGCACATCCAGCCAGTCTTGCAGCGCATTATGCTCCTGTAGTATGGGCGGTGGTTATTGAACCTGGTCGTATGAAATTGAGATCGGCGGTGATATACTGAGACCTCCTCAGGCGTCGTGAAGGGGTGTCGTACTTGTTCGTCCCATCTGAGAATCATATACTTCATATCATCCAGCTTGAAGCCCGCCCGCTCGCGCGCAGACTCGTCGGCTATCATCTGGTTCGCCGTCTCGATGAATGTAGCAACGGATATCTCGTCCCGCCAGACAGGATCCACTGTTTCATCCGGTGGGGCCCTCGCATTCACGATCGTGGAGGTATGTAGGAAGTACCAGTAGTCGATCGTCTTGCCATCTTCGTCTTTAGGCATGTACGCTATAAGAGAGTCATAATGGGCATGCTATTCAGTCGTGCGGATAGTATGAATGACGTACTACAGATCAACTGCAGCGTTTGTCTCACTGCAGGAGGACACTCGCGGCGATCCCGCCGGAAGATGTCTCTGTCGTGGAATAGCTTCTCCCACCCAGTCAGCTCTGCCTCTTCCTCCTTTGAGTTGTCATCTGTGTCCTTCACTCCTGGCTCAGGAGGTGTATCCCGGTCTGTGCATGTGCGGGAGCTGAACGGACTGCCGGCAGCACCGCCTTCTTTGAGGAATCGCTCCAGTACCGCAGGACGGAAGAGGTATCCAGATGCGTAGAGCTTGACCTTGACCTTGAACCACGACGCCATCGCTATGAGTCAAAGTAGCGATATGTCAGCTGAGAAGAAGGTGGATCGATGTGTGTATGTACTTGCCACCTAGGCGAATCACTCTGGCAATTGATAGTGGGAACAAGTGTGGCCTCGTGAGTCGTGTTGCCTCGCGTCTGATCATTATATGAAGAGCGTGGTGATTGTATTAGCACGAGTACTTCGGCACCGTTTAATCAAACGCTACTTATGCGATTTGCTCACTATGATGCATTGGAGGTATGCATTTACCCACCACTCTTCTCATCTTGATGCGCCGCTCGCCGCTGCCATTGCATTCGGACTCCACTTGAGAGCGACAGTAGGAAGCTTACGGGGATTTTAAGCTATATTACACCGCTCAGTGTTCAGATAATTTTCCTCGTCGTTGTATCTATCGTAGTACGTATTAATAAGCACAACGGGTGTACTCGTTTCATGCAAGTTCAGCATGGGCGCTTGGACTGCCTTTTTGGGAGCATTAGCACATAGGCGCTTGGGTCAACGTGTCTCGCGGATGCCATCTAGAACCTAGAAGAGAACCCGTAAAGACAGTTGGTCAACTGAGTACCATATAATCATTCAGCGGCCTACCTGTCTTCAGGCCGGTCTCAGGCTGCCTTCGCAATATACTGGACAAAATTCGCCCAACGTCTCTCAAGCATGCCAAACGCACGCTCCCTCTCATCATCATCCAGACTCGAGAACTGTCATAAAGCATCAGTAATAGCTCATGATGCTGTCACACAAGGGGCGAAGACGTGCAAAAATCCACCGGGATGCTGTCCCATACCAACTCGCGTAGAGTGCCCAGTCCGTTCACCTCGTTTGGGAAAGAGACCTGTCCCGCCGCTCAGTATACTGCCGCGACACTCGGGTGGCAGGGTCTTGAGGTTGTCTGCATTCAGAGTGGCCGGGATGTGCATGTGCATAGCCGGCTGCTTCAGCGCAAGCTGTAGCAGAACATCCGCGTGCACGGTCGCACCAAAATGGGGGTGCAGTAGTCCATCCTTGGGCATCTTTAGGTTGAGCAAGGTCTGGTCAGTAGGCATCTTGTGATCACGATTCGAGTCCGTGAGACATACCTTACTCAGGATATCAAAAGATCCTCGTACCCATGATAGTTTCACGAGCTACAACATGCGCGACGATTGAAGACCTAAGTGCAGAGAAGGCCAACTGCGACGTACCTGTCAAGAACTCCATGTCGGAGAACATTTGTTGTGGACCAGGAAGGTGCTGTGCCTCCAACGTCTTATCCCACACCTTCTCCGGTTCTTCATCCGTATGCTCCGAAGATTCCTGTCGGCGATGAGTTGTTGTCCTCTGTCGCGATAGTCAGTCATGCATATGATGTCGACTGTGAGGAGTTCTTTCAGGCTCCAGCCCATTTATCGTGATGACGGTAGGAGTCAGAGAGCGAAGTCGAGCATGCGCCGCTTATTAGGACAGCATACGGGCATATGAGATTCGACAGATGCAACGTGCTGTCAGCTACCGTGTAGTTCGGTATTGCAGGAAAATCCGGGCTAGTCCTGCAGCGCAGTGGGCATCATGCGGGCACGTACATGCGCCTACGGCCCTCCCGTGCTCATCTTGTTCTACGCAAATTCCGAAAAGTCGAAGGAAAGTGGGCGAGTTCAGCGCTCGGTACTTACATGATAGTGGCCGACTCCTGGGACAGAGCTAGTCGGTATGCTGGCGAGTGCAGCGTACCAGAGGGTAGAAGGAGTACAACAAGATTAGAGATCTGCAATAGTCACAAGAACACACTATGCCCGAGCCTACACCAAGAAAGGAAAACACGCACGCATCATCTGCATAATCCCGTCCCGTTCTGTCCACAGCACCATGCAGTGTCCCGATCATGCTGAGCCGTCCATGAGGATTTCGGTCGTCCCGCCCGCCTCTTCTCCGTCGAAGATGTTCGCGACACTCTCCCCAAGCGTCCTGATGAACACCGACATCTGCCCACGCGAGAACATGAAGGCGGACTTGAAGAAGCCGAGCCGCGCGGCGTACTCGGGCGGTTCGTGGTCGAGGTCCTTGGGTTGGTACATCATCTTCTGCACAAGTTCACTTTGCGCAACTGGCCCCGTAGCGGTAACGCCTTCCGGAAGATCATAGATGAGGCGGAGGGTGAAGTGGAGCGCTGTGATAGAAGAGGATAGAAGGATACGGTCAGGCTCGGCTCGGTGACTAAGAACGCTATGTATGCGGGATACTCACACCATGTACTGTCGTCTTCGCCGCTGGTGTAGGTGTAGACGCACGTGGCGAGCTCTTCCTCGAGCTCCGGCCACTTGTCTGACTTCTCGTACTTGAGATTGGTGACGAGAATGTTCGTCATGTCTTCGTATAGTCTGATGACGGATGCATTCTGCGTCTCTAAAGACGTTGGTCTTGACAGTCCTGAGGCGGCAGGACCGGAGCGATTCGCGATAGTCTTAGATCGTTCAATTTCTGCGTCGCGCTCTTTGCTGACCGTGGAGACTGTACACCGTTCTTCCTTCAGGAATGGTTTCAGGAAGAATGCGGGATCGTGCTTACTCTCGGCTTGGAGGGCGTTGATTCGTTGATCCTTCTCTTGGAGCCGCGCATCTCGTTGCTTGATGAGCTCCTTGTAACGATCGGACTCTTCCTGCAAGGCGCGCTTCTCCTCATCCGCCTGTTCGCGCGTGATGAACTGCAGGGTAGACGATTGGTTGGAGTGCGCGGGTCCCTGGAGTTTCGTTGTGTGAGTGGTGAGCTCTTGGATTAGATCCTCTTTCCCTAGGGCGTGGTCGTCAGAGCGATTCATCCTGAGGTGAAATGGAGATCAACTCACGCTTCATGCTCTCTTCGAAATGCTCTTTATATTCCGCCAGAGCTTCTTCAGCTTCTGTACGACGGACATGGAACACCTCTTCCAGTTGCGCCGCTAGCTGATCGCGCAATGCAGCTATCTGATCTCTTTGACTGACCATCTGGGATGATGTGCGAGCAGACATGGGTGGCGAGTGCTCAGATATTCTGATATTAGGAAGGTCAGATGAGGAGACGTACGTACCTCTTGATATGCCTCTCGCATTTGTGCCATCTCCGCGCGCAGTTTCTCGTTCTCGCGCGCAAGTTGCTCCTCTAGCTTCGCCTGTCGAGCGTTCGTAGCAACGTGAGCTCCGTTCCTCGCTTTCGTCTGCCTGCCTCCTCCCCGCGCACCACGTCCCGGAGGCATGTTCGGAGATTCGTTCTCCTCCACCTCAATCACATCTCCGCCGTTCAACTCCATCGTCTCCCCATTCGACCTCCCAGGCGGTTCTGCTCTGGCTTTGCCCTTCGCTGCTGTGAGCTTGGTCGCTCCATTGACAGTCGGAGTCGTACGCGCGGGTGCCTTCTTCGCGCCACCCTTCGCGGGCTCTTGGGAAACATCATCGTCCTGACCATTCTTGCGCTTCTTGGACTGGTCGACCATCACGATATCGCTATCTTCGCCTTCGTCCAGCTCGATCGCAGTCTCCGTCCTCGCAGGGGGCTTCTTCGACGTGGCAGCTCTCGATGCGGGTTTGGTAGACGGGCCCGCGACGGGGCGGGCACTGCCTGCCCGTTGGCGGGCTTTCTTGGGTGGCGCGGCGGGCGTGGTTGGGCCGTAGGTTCCTGTTGGTTGTACGTGGTTCCTTAATACATATTCAGACGTTCCCGATGACGCGAGAGACGATGGGGAAACATACCGAGTTCATCGTCTGAGGAGTCGGCCATCGTGGTGGTGGCGGTCGTCGGCTGAGTTCACGCGCCTTTGTTTGGCTCGTAAACAACGCGGTGGTGCGAGCGCTTACACGCTCATCACGAGCGACAGCCACGACGCCTTTAATCATGACTGCGTTGTCGTCGATGTCTCCATGAACTTCGTCGCCATAAACTGTTACAATTCTGGCACTCTTCCTACAACACATACACTTTACCTGCTCTGTCTCTCTCACACACCAGGACCGACGGGCTCAAGGATTATCTGGTCTGATCAAATCTGAGCAATCGTCTCCCTCACGGTGACTACGGTGGTGTCCGAACAATTTTATTGACATGGAGAGCTATATCAGTCAACGTCAAGAGCTCATTTTACGCGATAGAGCCCTTCGACGTGATCATGCAAAGGCCACGAACCTCTCTTCAGATGAGCTCAACGCCGACCAGGTTCTTCGGAGTATACGCACGCATGAAGCGGCGAATGTGTGGGGAAAGACTTTGCAGGCAGAGCATATGAGTGGAACTCAACAGATGTTTCCGGGCATGGAGTTCTTGACCGGTACGTTTCTGGTGACACTCTGCTACTCTGTTCCTGAGCGTGCACCGAAGCTCGCAAAACCATCGTGGATACCCAGATCTTCAACATTTTGAGCAAGGTCCGCCGCACGAGTACTTGCACGACGTCCACCGCTGAGTCGAAACGACTGCAAGATGCCCAAAGGCGGCCTTCTGCATGCTCACCTAGATGCCACCGTGCGCCCGGATGTTCTGCTCCAGCTCGCGCTGCAGCAACCGGCTATGCATGTACGCACTATAGGCCCTTTGACTTTAGACGGTCTCAAGACCCTGCTCCCCGAATTTCGTGGCCTTCCGAAACACGAATGGACGGAGACAGCAAGCATCTCCGACTCGCAGTATGTCCCTGGGTCGTGGGTTCCTCTTCAGAACGCGCGCAACAACTTCAACATCGAGTTGGGTGGCCCCCACGGCTTCGACCGATGGGTCATCGGTAGTCTCATGATCAATCCCTCCGAGGCTTATGGTACCCACAATACGACCGCCAAGGTGAAGCATACATTGTCTCAATATGATGTTGTCGCTCACAGGAATCACACCGCAGATTTGGGAGAAATTCTCAAGTACTTTCTTCGTTGCCCATGTAAGGCCGGCAAGTCTCTCGTGCTGAAGTCCAAGCGCTCAGTTGCGATGTCAGGGCCTCATCCATTTCCTGCCCACCTGGGAGGCATATGTGCGCGAGTTCCTGCTATCCTCCGTTGAGGACGGTATCTCGTACGTGGAGCCACGTATCCTCTTCTACTTCAAGTACGTGTCTCTCACCTTTCGCATGCTGCCATGATCCTGACAGACGCATTTAGGCACCTAGTCGGCGAAGACGGCGAAGAGAATGTCCCGCACCGCGTGTGGGTTGAGACCTTCGACCGCATTCAAAACGAAGTGAGAGCGTCTCTCGCCGCAGAGGGCCGTGCAGACGAATTCGTGGGAGCGAAAATCGTCTATTCGACCATGCGCGACGTCTCAAGTGAAGAACTCGAGTGGCATCTCGAAGACTGCCTCGCACTCAAACGAGAGTTCCCACACGTCATCGCGGGATTTGACATCGTCGGGCACGAGGACTCGCTGAAGCCGCTGATAGACTTCCTGAAGCCGTTTCAGAAGTTCGTGAAGAGGCAGGAAGAGCTCGGAGTGCATATACCATTCATTTTCCATGCTGGCGAGACATTAGGCGATGGTACGAACGCGGATGTGAATCTGTACGATGCTATCCTACTAGGGACGAAACGCATCGGACACGGGTATGTTTTTAAGTCGTGCATGATAAGTCGTGCATGATTTCACAACTGAAAACGCTACGTCGTAGGTTTTCGATATACAAGCACCCGCATCTCATGGATATATGCCGCGAAAGGGGTATCTGCCTTGAGATGTGTCCGATATCGTGCGTGCCGTGTTTCTATCCCGCGCCCTGGGCCCAGTCGCTGACCTCATTACAGGAACGAGATTCTGGTATTTCCTCAGCGTACGACTATGGCTACTGCATCTACTCACTCCCGCCTGCCACAGCGCCTCACAGGCTCTATGCCTATGCATCCACTTCCCGCGATCATGAACCATGGCGTACCTGTAGCGCTGTGTTCGGACGATCCGTCCGCTTTCGGGAACATGGGACTCACCTTCGACTTCTTCCAGGTTTGTATCGTCGCTCCGTGATTCGCCTCACCGCGATGTACTAAACATCTCCGTTCAGGTGTTTGTCGCAAGCGAGGTGAACGGACTAGGCACCTTGCGCGAGTTTGTCTGGGATAGCATCCGGGTAAGATGACATTCCGACTCCGCTGATGCAGTATGTTGTTGACTGATCTCCTCTCAATAGTTCTCCAGTTTAGACGACCATGAGAAGGAGCGGGCGTTGGGCATGTTGGAAAGACGTTGGGCGAAGTTTATTAAGTATGTTCTGGAGCAGAGCGTCACCAACGATTGCCCAGCTCGCAAGTCTGAAGGCGCCGCAAGCTTCTAAGAGTATCCCTTCTGATGCGCCGCAACAGTGAATGTAGGTGAGCAAAGAGCGTCTGGATTCAATGGATTCAATATATGCGGGTGCTGACAGACTACACGCAGCTCTAGACCGAGAAAGCCTTGTATTGCAGTATCGCATCTGATATTCTCCGCCAGTTGGTGTGAACGAACGAGACGACAGCCTGAATCGAAGCATCGGGTCAGGCTTCATCCGAGCAACATCTGACCCTATCGAGCGTCCGTTAGATATGACTCACCCTCCCCGGCGAGTTATATAAGGGCAAGGGACATGCCCAAACTCGCTAACCTTATAATCTTGGATATGGACGACGGATATCTGGACGCCCGCGCGCGACTCATTGCAGAGGACAGGAGTTTGAGGGTGGACGCTTTCGCTCTGGAGCAAGCTACGGACGCTGAGAAAAGGGCGGACGCGATCGTACGGAAGATACGCGCACAGGAGAACGAGACCGTTTGGGGCCCCGATGCCCCGCCGATACCAGGTTCTATGCACATTTTCCCTGGAATGCAGTTCCTCACAGGCATATCTGCTTCGCCTCTGTCATGTGCATATTCTGATACTGCTGAATCCGACCAGCTCGGGAGACGATAATGAAGACGAAGCTGTTTGCCATCGCGAACAAGGTGCGGTTTGCTGCGCTCATTAGATGGTTCAAGTAAGTAGCTGATACGCGGTCGCGACAGATGCCGAAAGGCGGTCTGCTCCACGCCCACTTAGACGCGATGGTGAGCGCGCGGAAGCTCCTCACGTTCGCCCTCAAGCATCCCTCGATCCATGTCCGCACAGCGACACGGCTGTCGGCTGAGAACCTGCCGACCGTCCTCCCCGAGTTCTGGCCGCTGCGTCAGAGCGAGTGGACGGACTCAAGGAGCCTGACGGATGACGACTACGAGCCGGGATGTTGGGTCCCCCTGCGCTGCGCGAGGGAGACGTTCGGATTCGGAGGCCCTAGCGGGTTCGATGGGTGGGTCGAGAGTGCGCTGATGATCAATCCGAAGGAGGCGTACGGGACACACGACACGACTGCGAAGGTGCGTGGGTCAGTCGAGCACATACATCCTGCTCATCCTGACTGCTCGCTCTCGGCGCGTCCTTCAGATCTGGAAGAAGTTCGGGCTCACCTTCAGCGTTGGTCGGGTGAGTGCGATGGGCATCGTGCTGCTTGACCACCTGCTTAACTTGCGATCTGGTGTCGATGCTAGGGAATGACGCGCTACTTACCGATATGGATTGAGTACATTCGGGAGTTCTTCCTGTCTTCGGTTGAGGATGGCATCTCGTACGTCGAGCCGCGGGTCGCATTCTGGTACAAGTAAGCGTTTCGCGCTCCTCCATCTACGCCAGTGATTCAGCGATAGTGGCTTTGTCTCACAGATATATGATCGGGCCAGACGGCGAAGAGAACGTACCGCATCGAGAGTGGCTATTGGTCTTTGACCGCGTTTTGACGGAGGTTAAGGAGGAACTCGTGCAGCAGGGACGCGGAGACGATTTTGTTGGCGCCAAGGTATACATGAATGACATCCCTACTTTGAAGATTCCAAACGATCGCCGTCATGCACAGATCATCTACAGCACGAAACGCGATGCAACATGTGCAGAAATCGAATGGTATCTCGAGGACTGCCTCGCGCTGAAGAAAGAATTCCCTCATCTGATCTGTGGTACGACGTTTTAGATCCCTGAGTCATGAGACTTGTTGGCTTACTTCACACTACCAATAGGGTTTGACTTCGTCGGACACGAGGACAGCCTGAAGCCGCTGTTATATTACTTGGAACCGCTCAAGCGCTTTGTTCAACGACAGAAAGAGCTCAAACTTGACGTTCCCTTCCTCTTCCACGCTGGAGAGACCTTGGGCGATGGGGATGCGGCCGATTCGAATGTCTATGACGCGATCCTGTTGGGGACGAAGCGTATCGGCCACGGGTTAGCTTGTTCAGCGCACTCGTCGCACCTCCTACACTGAGGGTTGTCGCGACAGCTTCTCGCTCGTCAAGCATCCCAAGATCATGGAGACATGTCGAGAGAGAGGGATTGCGGTCGAGGTCTGCCCGATATCGTGAGTGAACCGTGCCTGCATTTGAATTGATGAACCGAGCTGTGTTTCACTCAGGAACGAAGTGCTTGTACGTTCGAGGGCTCGACTCACACCCTTCTTTCGATTCATTCAACATCCTCCCTTGGATAGTGTCTCACAGGCTCCATGCCAATGCACCCCTTACCTATACTCATGAACCAAGGGGTGCACGTCGCCCTAAGCTCCGACGACCCCGCTATGTTTGGCAACATGGGCCTCTCTTTCGACTTCTTTCAGGTCAGTTGGCTTGATACGGGCATGTTTCCGCCCAACGTGAGTGGCTCACGTGGTGTCGTAGGTTCTCGTGGCCAGCGAGGTGACTGGTTTGCTCACTTTGAGAGAGATGGCGAGAGACAGTGTCAAGGTTAATCCGGTACTCCGCACTGTACAGCCGAAATCGTGACTGATCCTTGCCCTTGCAGTTCTCTTGTCTGGATGATGAAGGCAAAGCTCCCGCACTTGCTGTCTTTGATCGTCGATGGGCCCCCTTTGTAGACTGGATTGCCGACACGCTCGGCGAGGTTCCGTGAGGGATCATCGATCAGCACTTGGTCATGTCTGGCGCAGTTCAACCTGGCCGCGTAATATTATCAAAGATCCCGACGAGTTACAACGAGGCATACGCTGCCAAGTCGGCGTTGATTCGCTGCGTGTTCTTCATACAATTCGTGTCTACGCTGTATCACGTTTGCGAAACTCAATCTGATCCTCACTGTCGGAGCCTTTCTGGATGCTCCTCTCGCAGTATGCACCTGTTTTCCTGCCATGAACCACTCATCTTCGAGTCTTCGCGACACCCCAACAGAATGCATCTCGAAGATATATTCTCCTTCAGCCACAGCCTTCCTTCGAAGTACGTTGGGCATTCTTTCGTTTATCTATCACCACGCCTAACTCTCTCTCATGTTTGACTGCGACATAGGTCGAAAGCCGGATACGCCACACCTTCGTATCCTCTAGCAACCATAGATCGCAACCCTTCAGTTCCAACCCATACCACGATCAACTATGACGTTCAGTCACGCATCGTCTTCTTCCTCGGACCCGCCGAACTATCTGCGGTCATGCGGACATGTCATTGAGTGTACGACCTAGGCTTGGAGCCACTCAGTGGATATTCGGCACATCGACCCATGAGCGAGTTCCTATTCGAAAACTTCCTCCGTATCCCCTCGCCCTCCTGCCGCGCTACCTACAATAAGCAGCTTGAACTCATCATCGGTCCTGACTGCAGTGCTCACTACTCTGTGCCCACCGATATGATCTTCGACTTGCTCGTCCAAATACTGCAAAAGCAAGGCTGGCGGCACGATGTCGACGCAGAGCCCAGCTCGCTCCTGTACACCCTCATCTCACGTCTGCCATCCCTCGAGGACCTCGACATCTCGATGACAGATACGGTCCAGGAGAAGCATCTCGCGAAGTTTGCGCGGACCCCGCGGCTCCGCGGGCTCTCAATATGGTCTGACACGCCGAACGACGCCCTCCCAAACGCATTCCGAGTCGTCCCTCTGCGGGACCTTGGGGCGTCCTTCACGGAGCTCAGGCTCGCCGTGCGCGACTGGAAGATTCCCCGCGAGCCGTTCGTGCACGTGCGGTGGCTGAGCGTGTTCATCCCGCTCACGACGAGAAGCCGAGGGCGACGATATTCGGGCACGCGCACGAGTTTGTGGACCCGTTCGCCCGCACTGACGTTTACGAGTGATCGGATGTGTACTACCGTCCGTCCCAACGCTCCCGTGCGCAAGGCGGGGAGAGCGTCGGGTCGCGCCGATGGGCGGCGCTCTACGGGGGCGGCGTGAGTGGATTGTGAGGGCACCGGTCGGTATAGACATGGACGCATCGCGCCTGCGATGTCTTCTATTCCTAGTCCTGTTTAGTATATCTTGTTCATGACGTTGCGAACTATTCCTCCAAAATGACGAGAGACAGAGGATCCAGACTGGCATGTATCCTTGCATGGCGCGCGAAGTTCGGGCGCAAGATCGTGGACGCGTTTATACACGCTGCGAGGGGTGCGTAACTCGATTGTGGAGAGCAAACGAAGTCTATCAGTGACACCTATGGACGTACATAGCAGGGAGGGGAGCGATGGGCGGAGAGGCATCGGTTAAGAGCAATGGTCAGCTCCGGGGACAGGCATGCTCAAGTCTCGTTGAAAACGGGCACGGCCGGAAACACGTTGCAGTCGGAGTCGCGTCGATGGCCGGAGATGCGCAAGCGTTCGATGAACCGGGCGGTTGGCAGCGAGTGGATGAGTGCACTGGGTAGGGAATCGTCTGTACCCAGGGGCACACATTTAAGAGCTGGAATGGGAGGAGGTCACCAGCGGAGAGGACGAGAATTTGTGGGGTCGGGCCTGCGGCCGCTGTGGGTCTGGTTTCTGTCGTTTGGCACGAGATATATCAACGGAGCGTGAACATGGAGTGGTATACAACGAAGCTCGAGCGAGCTAGTCCGAGGACTGACTGGAGGTAACCAGCGGCTGCTGAGCCACAGAGGCGACCTTTTTGGGAGCAGCCGCCTTGGTGTCTCCTGTCACGCTATATCAGTCACGAAAACATTGACGAGCGTTGAAATAATTGAGTTTAAAGAGTAGTTTTTCACTAGTCGAATCACCGCGCGATACCGTGCGCCCGCGGGCGCTCGTGACGGCAGCTCGCGCGCGAGCCTGCCTTATCCAGACATCTGCCGCGCGTCGGCATCGGTGCTGCCGCCTGCCTCACTAGTCAGCGAGAGCGAAGGAAAGGGGTTCCCTCACCTCTTCTCCTCTTCCCTCTCGTTCGCTAGGTGAGCACAGTGCCAGCATTGCGACGAGCCGTCCGCTGACCTCGTTGCCTCTTCCCTCTCGTTCGCTAGCTCGCATAGACTGTGCTTTTTTCAGCTAAATTAGCCTTCGCCATCTTTCGAAATCAAAAAAACCCCTATGTCACAGAATGGAAGCGGAGACAATAACGGCATATCTCAAGCGCAAGCGGCCATTGTCCAGCAGTGCGAAGAGCAGGTGGAAGCGTACAAGAGAGGAGACCTGGACCGAACCGCAGCCGTCAGTGCCATCTTCCGGCTTCTCAACAGCCCAACCAGTGAGCTCAGTGGGACCGCTGCCGGTGAGACTCTCGACTCGTACCGGGGCATGCTGGATGAGGTCGACAGAAACCGTCAAGCATCGAACCTCGCTCCTGGACCGCCTCAGCAGCCCGGAGGTGGTCCTCCGGCCGGAGAGCCCCGGCGGTCTGTTGAGCCGCCTAGAGCCTCGCGACCACCGAGCGAGGATGGAGAGCGACAGCCGCGCAGAGCCTCGCGGGCACCGAGCGAGAGCAGAGGGCCGCCGCCGTCCACCGGCCACTCGCGAAGGCGCGCTCGATCTCCAACACCGTCTTCGGGATCCGAGCCCGAGAGGGAGGATGACGAGCCGGGTTACAAGCGTCCCAGACCGGACCCTACGCTGTTTGCGTGGGCCGGCTTGGGGGACGCCCTCGAGTGTGCGCTCAGACCCGAGTTGCGGGAGACCATCCGGCTTCTCCGGGAATACGGAAAAGATATCCGTTTTGCCCGAGAAAATTTGCTCAACACAGTCGGAGTCCCGGAATTTCCGGTCAGCGAGTGGGACAACGTCCTTCGTGGCCGAGCCGTTGATCTCGACCGAGTTCTCACGGGACACTACTCCCTCGGCGTTGACGATAAGCAATCGCACCGTGTCGGTGACCTCCAGTTCAGCTACCGCCCTCTTGAACCGAAACACCGAGTCGAGTCGCTTGGGGACTGGATACTCGCGTGGGGGAAAACCT
Source organism: Daedaleopsis nitida (assembly GCA_022606115.1). NCBI lineage: Eukaryota > Fungi > Basidiomycota > Agaricomycetes > Polyporales > Polyporaceae > Daedaleopsis > Daedaleopsis nitida. The sequence goes on along the minus strand of JABYQM010000006.1, from coordinate 2,880,642 downwards.
CGGCCGCTACCCGTTTCGTTTTCCCGCACCGCGAGTCAGAACTCCGACGATACGAAGCGCAAATCATCCAGTTCTTCGGAGCACTCGCTCCGGCACAGCAGCACCGAGTTATCGAGTACGACAAGGCCGTCCGGAAGCGTGTCGGCAACGTCCGAGACACGCTCCTCACCGACCTCAACTCTTTCGGAGACATCAAGCTTATGTGCATCGACTCGGTTGGTGCCGGCGCTCTCGGAGGAGCTGAGCCTGCTAAGCAAGCTTCGAGAGCAAGCACGGCAAAGCCGCGGGGCAAACGTGGAGAGGCCTGCAAGCGTTGGAACAACGGTCAATGTCGGCAAACCGCCGAAGAATGCCGCTACAAGCACGTCTGCGCTCGTTGCGGCCGAGCCGGTCATCCCGACTCCCGATGCTCTCAGGACGAGAACTGAACGGCCGTCCCACGCCTCCGCGCCGAGGTTTCTGCGAGGATTCGTGTGGGATGACTCGGACAGTCACGTTCGTACCTTCGGTTCGGTCTCCCTCACTCACGAGCCGCTTCCGGACGTGCCGGTCGCAGCGAGGAACGACCCCCACATCCGAAAGACATTAGCGGAGCGTCCCGACCTATTCAAAATAATCACACCCATCAACGTTGATCGTTTCGAGCACTTACTCGAGCGTCACCCGAACCGCCTCTTCGTGATCTCGGTTGTCCGGGGTCTCCGGGAGGGTTTCTGGCCATTCGCGGACGACAAGCCGGGCACCTATCCGGACACGCACGACGAAACTCGGCCACCCCCGCAGACGATGTCGCCCGCCAGTTCCTCCGAGACCAGAGGGACAAGGAGATCGCTCTCGGGCGTTTCTCGGAGTCGTTTGGTACGGAGTTGCTGGAGGGAATGTATAGCATGCCCGTTCATGTCGTCCCGAAACCCAACTCATCTAAATTCCGGCTCGTGAACGACCAGTCCGCCGGGCCTTACTCCCTCAACTCCATGATTCGGTCGGAGGCGGTTCGTGGCGCAGTTTTGGACGGCATCCCGGTCCTCGGTGTCCACCTCCGCCGTATCAGGGAGCGCTACGGCAGTCAGCCACTGATCCTATGGAAATCCGATGTCTCTCAAGCATACCGGAGGATGCCTATGTCCCCCTTTTGGCAAGTGCGACAGGTTGTCACCATAGACGGCCTTCGGTACGTCGACCGGTGCAACGTCTTTGGCGGCCGCGGATCTCTGAGGGTCTGGGCGGCTTTCCTGAGCCTCGTGGCCTGGATTGCAGAGCATCATTTCGGCGTTGAGTTCGTCGGCACTTACGTCGACGATAATCCCGGCCTTGAACTCAGATCACAAGTGTCTTGGTACCCTCCCTACAGCAAGTTCCTACCTGCTGCACAAGCCAAGCTTCTGACCTGTTGGGATGACATTGGCTTACCTCACGACGAGCCCAAGCAAATCTACGGTGTGGAGTTGCCTATTATAGGTTTTCTCTGCGATGCGGATCGCCTTTCCGTTACCCTGCCCGTCGACCGGCGGCAGACGCTTGTCGCGACCTTGCGCAACGTGTGTGACGTCGCGCGCTCGCGCAGGCGCCCTCTCGGCGAGGTCCTCTCCCTTGTCGGCTTCATCAACTGGGCGCTGAACGTCTGTCCCTTGCTGAGACCTGCCCTTGCGAGTGTGTACGCGAAGATCGCCGGGAAAATGAACAAGCATGCGCATATCTACATCAACTCCGACATGGCCCGCGATCTCACCTGGCTTGCGGATCGCATTGAGCGTGCCCCCCCAGTTTGGCTCCTTCGCAGTGTCGTGTGGTCCCCTGCCGACCTCGTGGCCGAGAACTCTGAGCATGAGTTCTCCATGGTAGACGCGTCCGGCCGTGGCCTGGGCCTGTATTTCCCATGGCTGCATCTCGGGTTCCATTCCTTGTTGCCGTCAGACCCTCCCGCGGGAACGATTTTCTTTATGGAATCGCTGGCAATTTGCAGCGCAATCCATAGGGTGGGAACCTGGATCACGTCAGGTCGCCGCATCACTCGTCTAGCAGTGCTATCCGACAACTCCAACGCCGTCGCGATATTCAATACCCTGTGCGCCACCCCCGCTTACAGCCGCATCCTCATGTCTGCCGTTGACATTCGACTCGAACGTAACCTCGACCTGCGCATTGACCATGTCCCAGGCCGTTTCAATGTTGTTGCGGATGCCCTATCACGGGGCAAGCTGGACCTCGCGCGCGAGCTCGATCCCCTCATAACTCTCTTCCACTTCATACCCCCTCGAGATGCGCTGGGGGCGGTTAAAAAATGATCTCGATCTCCCCCCGTTCGCGCCAGCCCCTCCGCAAGGCGTGGACTTTGGAGCGCCTGCTGCACGAGCGCGCCATCGCGCTCGAGCATGCGCTCGACAAGACTACAAAGTCGACCTACATGTCCGCACTGAATTCTTATCTCACGTTCTGCTCCCTGCATCACTTCCCCATCAACCCCACCGAGAACATTCTCAGCCTATATGTCATCTATCAATCACACCACATCGAGCCTCGCTCTGTTGACTCTTACTTATCCGGGATTTGCAGTGAACTCGAGGCCTTCTACCCCGATGTCCGCAGAGCGCGCAAAGCACCGCTCATCGCACGCACCCTCCAAGGCGCTAAGCCACCTTTGCGTGGCAGAAGGATCGATCCTCATCTGTGTCCACAGATGGGCGCCCCGGCCCCCTACTTTGCTCTAATCCAGCGCTAGCATACTATATATGGTGCACAACATACAACCCGGGGTACCAGAATAGATTCCTACCTGTATTCTCAGTGCCCGCAATGAATTTGGAGGTCCGCTCAGCATCAGCTCAATGCCGTCAGCGACGGTTGTGCCGACACGCACCAAATTTGGATCCGAGCGATCTTGAACGTAATGGTGATTTGTTACTATTGCACTGACCATATCGGGATGGCCCAGTGTCGCCGGCACGGCTCAATTAGCTTGCAGCCTGGTAGTAGCCTGTAGTATTACACATTTAGTGAGATAGAGCTCAGAGAGGTGATGAGGTTGGTCAACACTCTTCACAACCGCGACATTGAATATAAGTGTTCCAGCGCCTCCATTACCTGATTGGGCCGGCACAGGTACCAATACGGCACGGAACTTATCTACCTTCCCGGCGTGCTTGGTATGGCTTCCAGATCCAGACATGTATATCTCTTCCACAGTGGGAATCCAAATCTGACAACACAAAATAACTTGTTTGACGACATCTCAAAGATTAAGTCAGAGAGCAAGGACTCGGACTTCAATATATGGAACACCAGCTCACGGATATAGACATACACGAACATGATAGCAGTTCAAGAAAGGACAGCGTGTATTGACGAGTATTCGAGAGAGATATTAACAGATACTACAAGCAGCTTGAACGACTAACGAGCCGCGGGTGGACAGACAAGTAGCGGACATATTGGGAACGACGCAGACGAGACGAAGACATGGGGACGAGATCACAACGGCGACAGGAATGTGGAGATATGCAACAATTTAGTCCGATATAGCAAGAGAACGATCTATGCAGGAGGAGGAGCCATCACCGGGGGCAACTCGACGACACTGTTGTTGTCAAGGCTGTCTCTGGCACCGAGGCACATCCAAGCATCGACAAAATGCCATGCCTTCTGGCACCGAGAACGTATACCGAGGCGGATCGACGCCTGGCGGAACGCGTACGCATCGGCCCCCTCTTGGTGTTCTGGCCGGTTGACGAAGTTCTGGCCGACCTGACACCGCCACCAGGAGCTGTGCCACTCATGATAAGCCAGGACGCGGCGCATCTCCTCTTGCAGGAGGTCACACTCCTCAGACCATCGCTGAGCGCGAGCGCGAGCCCGGCACCACTCCATGCGAAGGGCTGACATGGTGTTTAGTACCTGACCCGGTCAAAAATAGACAAGAGACTCACAAGCGTCGATGTTCTGCTGACCGGCTTCGGTCTGCAACGTCGCACTGCGCTCTCCACCAGCAAGCCAAATCCACGACATCTCACGACGACCTTCAGAGCCACTGCCATCACCGGAGGAAACATGGCGAACATCGTCATCCCTCAGCTCACTGAGAGTACCGCACCAGTTCGTCTTGCCAAGAGCCGCGGATAGGACCTGCAGAGCGCTGAAGGCAGCACGGTAGCGGGCGATGTCGGAGTCCTTCTTCGCCTCGACAGACTGCAGAAGCGAGTTCGACCTCGTACCCTCGCGCTGCCCACGTACGAACCTGTCCTTGTAGTGATACATGTGCGCACGGACCTCGAGGCGCCCTCGAAGGGAAGCGAGCGCGTCGTGGGCTTGAGCGTAGCGGAGCTGCCACTCGTGCTCGAGGAGGACTTGCGGGACGGCGGTGTGGATGCAAGCAGTAGATGGGAGGAGGAGATCGGTGTTGTACGAGGTTGTGTTTCCGACATGGTCTTGGAGGGAGACGACGTTCGGCATGAAGAGGTGCTGGATACCGCGCCAAGTGTCGATCTTGCGTTGCAGTGTGTTCGACTTCTCGATCAGCTTTGCGCGGGCCAAGTCCGTGGTGTGCCTAGTGATAGTGTCGTACTCAACCTTGAGACGACGTCTGAAACATGATAGTCAGTGGACGGTAACATAGCACATAGTCAGAAGGAACTCACTGTGACTCCTTGATGTCGAGGCCGCTGACAAGCATGCTGCTGGCCGAGTAGTCTGCATGAAGAACAGTCGCAGTTCCGTTGTCGAGAGCCTGCTTGTCCTTCTCGGCGAGCTCGAGACGGATTGCAGCCTGTGAAAGATCTATAGTTACTATGTTAGCATGAACACAATCGTGAACAGGATGAGTAACATACGAGGGCGCTCGATGACATAGGGGTTTGGGGCGTTCTTCGGATCCGCTTCCCAAGTCTGGATGTCCCTCTCCCATTGATCAACGACCGTGTCGTCGAATGATGAGGAGAAGTCCTGGTATGCCTGCACATGCGTGTCTCGCTGAGGGACAGCAGTCTTGATGCGAGCGAGGAGAGTTTGAGCTACATGAACAAACAGTCAGCACAGCTATGCGGTTGGAGACATGAGATGAACGGACCCATGGTGATGATTTTGTTCCAGTTCTGCGCACCGAACACGTCGTCGAGCATGTCCCGTCGCGATCCGGGGCCCATCTCCTTGGTGATCGAGGCAAAGGGGTTCGTTATGGCCCACCGCCGCTCAACACCTTCGCCGTCATAGCGTCCAAACTCCGGGAGCAGGTAGGGTGAGTACGCCGACCGGCAGTACTCACGATGAGCGTTGATATGGAACTTTGGGACGGACCACACGATGTCGTGAGACGCGAGAGTATCAAAGCCGTACTTGTTGAAGCGCTGTTTGATGTTCAGACAATAGATACACGCGACGTCATAAGACGCGGATACCTCAGTGGGGGTGTTGTGGCGAAGGGTGGAGTTCACGAGGAAGTCGACGTTGACATGTCTACATGAGAGGGTAGTTAGCTCCATATCACAAGTTGAGCACACAGACACATGCTGCTTACCTCTCACCCTTCTGCAGGTCGCCGATTGAGCACGGACGCTTCATTTCATGTCGACTGCAGTCGACGGTTGCGACACCTGAAGAAGCCAACGATGCCGAGCCCTTGATGTTGGCCAGCTTGATGGCGTCATGGGTATTGCAATGGCGGTTCGCGTCGTTGGAATCGGTGATAGGCTTGTCGTGAGTGACGAGATGAGCCTTGTAATCCCACTCGTTGACGAAGTAGGCGTAGCCGTCGTTCAAACCGGGATCGACGTCGTCGGAGGACACTTTCTTTCGCTTCAAGCGAAAGTTCGCATCGATCCCCAGGAAAAGCTTGTACAGCCAACTAGAGAAGATGTGTCAGTAGAGCATCATGAGACTACGGGAGAGAGGACGTACCGGGTGCCCTTGGGCGCATTCTCCCAGCCGAACGGCAGGTTCTTCCCGGGGTGTGGGCATGCCGGACAGTCGAGAGCACACTCTCCGGGTCCAGTAGCTGCGGCGCCGGCTGGATCGTGACCCCTCCCAGCGCGTTTCAGCATCTTGAGGTGGCGCCATTCTTTGGACATTGTCAAGAATGCGTAGTAACGATCCTATGATTCGAGTTAGCTTGGTCCCAGCCATGTGACACTACACGTACTCTCGGTGGACTTGTGCCTGTGTTGTCTGTCCTCTTGGAAATTGTTGTGTAGAAGTCGTAAGCAGACACCTTGGACTGCATGGAGAGAAGATGGTAATGTTCGAGCAACCCGAAAGTGGCGGCGGTTTTTGGTTGTACAGATGTCGCGGGGAAGAACTTGTTGCGGAGGAGTTGAACGTACTGAGGTTGGGCCGTCTCGCAGCCGCAGAAGTCTAACCCTATCTCATGGATGCCGTTCAGGTCGAGCATCACGAAGTCGTCACTGAACGCGGAGACAGGATGACAGCACAGGCTACCGACCACGTGTCCGAGTTGGATCCGGAGACCGAGCGACTTGAGCGAGACCTTCTCGAAATACTGACCGTTCCATGTCTGTGATGTACGTCAGTCACAATGCGGCCATAGATAGGAAAGGATAGCTCACCTGGATACGGTGGAAGGGATTCTGACGATGGGCAGCAATGATACACGACGTGCAATGAAGGGTGGCGTCGTGACAGTCCTCACATCTATGACCACCTTGCATGGTCACCTGACATGTCGCACAGCACCCGTCTGTGAAGACGCCTCTACCCTCGAGCCGCAAGAGTTCAGCAAGATAGGAGTCAATGAGCGCCCTCCACTGGAGAAGAGGTCGGTCCTACAAAGTATGTGAGCAACAAGCCTCAAGACGTACACGTGAAGACTTACCCCAGCGGTCCGCTTGCGAGATTTGGGCCCTTCCTCAACATCATCGACAGCGTCAAGGCAGCGAAGGAGATATTGGAGATCACAGTCGTCGAAGATATTGTTGCCGTCGACGGCATCCTCCGAGATGGTCTCGGTGTCCACGGTCACACCAACGAGATCCGGCATCGAGTCGTGGGTCAAGAGGGTGTCGCGGCTCTTGGCAGGAGAGTTGGGGACGGCGAAAGACCCCTTCGTATGAGTAGGAACGGTGTCGTCGGTGAAGGTGTATTCATTGTATTGGAGGATCTCGCTCATGGGGGTAGGAGCACGTTTGGAGGCATGAGAGTCGCCGTCGTCGTCGTCGTCATCGGAGAGCGCATAGTGATCGACGTGGCGGGAGCGACGCTTGCGCATTCTGTTTCGCGCAGCAGATAGGAGGTTGGGGACTGAGGAGAAGATACGCCGGAGGCGGGGTGGGTCCACCATTTTGAAGGCTGAGGAGGGGAGCGAGAACAAGGCGTCTGGGGGATGGGTGGTAGCGGTCACGGCATTTAAGCACAAAGCGAGATGTGCCAGCAGGTGCTCTGTGAGCTTGGAGAGGAAGCTGGAGACACATTCTGGTCAGCACAATAAGTACATTTCTAGACCTGATTCACACGCACCTCAGAGCAGCACACGAAGCTGAAGACCGCTTCGCTGTTGTCTCCGAAGCCCTCCTCTACTCGCCCCGAGTTTGAGACTCCAACGATAGTTGTGCACATTCGAATACATTGACTATATTCATAGGAGGATTTGTCGTCCATAGAGTGCAGCGCGAGCATGAGCAGGAGGAGCGACTGTAGAAGGGATAAGGACATACCAAAAACGAGGGGAATTTTTTGGAAGACGCCAGCGGCGAGTGAGAATCAGCGGAGGATGAGCTCCCTTTCTCTCAGGCCCGAGCTCCTGGAATTCTAGCGAAGGCCATGCACATCCGTATGGTGCAGTTCCATTGGAACCCTTCATTCCGCACGAGCAATCGTCGAACCTGACCGCCGAGCTGCAATTGCGGAACCGTCTGGATATAGCAGTGTCAAGCTCGGCACAAGCGTTGAGAAGCGTGTTCGCAACACGTACCTGAGCGCGAGGCTTCGAGCAGTAGAATCTTCGAGGGCTTCGAGGGAAAGGTGGTGAATCGTGGTTGACGTGTTTTTAGTGAAGGAAGACAAGATGCACTTGACTGTGCTATAAGTGTTAGTATACATGCCTCAAATGCAGTTGCCGTGACCACTGACCTTGAAACGTCAAGGATGCAGCCGGCTTGAGAGGAGAGGGTTGAGGAAATGTCGGGCCTCGGCCAGGTGAGGGCTGGAGAGCAGCCTAGAAATGGCGCACCGGCTGCAACACTTGTCAGATATAGACGGAAATGAGCCTACTGTGCCATACCTCTGCTGCTGTTATACCAGGCGTCCGTATGGCAGAGCAATGGCAGAGGATAGAGAGCGTCGAGGGTGCATAGACGTGGCAGAAGGAAGTGGAAAGAACCTGGGAAGCGTGCAGACTGGATTCGGAATTGGAAGCGCTCTACTCCGGTATGGATGATCAGCCAATCAGGTTCAGTATAACGATATGACCATACAAACATCCAGAAGCCTCAATCTATGAAATATGAGTGTTCTAATGGTCACTACGATGCGTAGACTGTACTATGCATCGTCGTAGTCCTCTATACACCTGATAGCGTCATCTTCGGCGCTCCTCATCATCATCTGCCAAGGGAGCGACGACTGTTCAATGATGCTTCGATAGTGCTTGAGGCCTGCTCGACGGAGCTCCATCTCCTGGACCAGCTGAACGATGATGCGCGCGCCCCACTGCAATGCCACTGTATGAATGACTACTCTGTCCGCGTCGCTCTCTGCAATCTCCAATGACTTCAGTCTCAGCCATCCCGCTAACCTCTGTTCAACCTCGTGTGCGGCGCTCTTCAGGATGGCGTTCAACCGGGGTATCTTCCCAGTCCACTCGGCTCTTCGCTTGCGTCCCTCCGCCACCACCCAGAAATACTGCAGGCTATGAAGCCTTCTACCGGCGGAGTCATCTTGGAACTGCATCAAGTCCTCGTTCGTCGGCATTACGAAGTTGAACGGGGCTGTCCATAACCCCAACCCGGGGCTCTTCTCGAAGTACTGATACGAGAATACGAACGGCTCGGCGGCAGCCGTGATGAGTGCCTCTGGAAGCTCCGGTGCTAGTGCTCGGGGAACGGTATTGGCAGTGAGCTCTGCGTGCTGCTTGCGCGACACGGCTCGCTTTGACTTGGCCCTTATGATATTGAATATTGACGTCAATGTGGTACAGCGCGCTGGATTACGGATAGGTCAACCTACAGTGATGAGCTCGCGTATCGAGCTTGTTGAGCGTGTTGGGCTTGCTGACGCTCTGCAGCCGTGACATATTTTGCGCGACGACCCATGCAGCCGGAGTGTGTTAAGTTTCGCAACATCCGAGGTTTAGTATATTCGGATGTCATATATTGATTGACGCACACGCACGTTGCAGCTCCGCCAAGAAAGATATATGCATTGACCCATTTCGGGCCAGTGTAAGCGAGATACAAGACACCCAGCGCGATATACGAGATACAGGCAGTGCACTACGCACAATGACACACGATCACCGAGCAAGACATACAGACGATTTCAACACTCTGAACATCCACCGCCCCCCTCTCTAAGTAGACGACAACACAACCTCAGTAAGGCCAGTAACCGATGCCGGTGCCGTTGGCCGAAGAGTTCCAGGAAGCGAGAGCCTCATTGTAGTTACGGTGGCTCACCCAGGAGGCCCCGGGCACACGGTCGACAGACGCATGAGCATCGGCGCTGTGGAGATAGTGTAGGTCAGCTTCATTGTCATTGTAAACGCAAATAGAGTGGGATGCTCACTAAGTGCGGAATATGCCGATGTGGCGTCCATACGTGACTACATAGTACTTGCCAGGGTGCGGGACCTGAGGGTCAACAAGGACGAGGCGATTTGCGGGGATCCTCTGGGGGTCAGGGATGATTGCCCCTCCTACTCCAACGGCGGGGGCAGCAGGAGCAGCGGGAGCGGGAACGGGAACGGCGGGGACGGCGGAGATGACGGGCTGCTGGGTGGTAGCAGTGGGAGCGCGCTGAGTGTAAGTGCGCTGACTGGCAACTGGAGCACGCTGGCTGGCACCCGGAGCACGTTGAGTCGTGGGGGAGGCAGGAGTGCGTTGCTCTGTGGCGGTGTATGGCTGCTGGGTGACAGTTGAGCGGCGCACACGAGGTGTGGTAGACGATGTCCCAGCAGAGACATAGGGATTTCCCACCTCACGGGCAGTCAGGCTCGTGACGGGGGGGGTGTATGTCTCCCTGTAGCCCCGGCGTGCCGGAGTCGAAGAGGACTCCGCAGCAACAGTGCCGTACCGCAAGGGTGCATGCTCCCGAGAAGCACCCCAGGAGCTCGGCATCTTGGACGACGAAGGAGCACGACCTTTGCCCTTCCCCTCCATCTGCTCGGACTCGGGCTCCAGTGGTGGCGAGCTGCTTGCCGCATCAGCTTGAGGAAGGCATGGGAGACAATCAAGATTGTCGACGAACCAGGTAGTGCCAGGGGAGACCTGTTCCCAGAGTTCGTCGGAGGGCGGCGATGGAGGCTCGGCATCACCGTAGTCCCAGGTCGCCTGCACATTGTCGGCGTGACCCGGTCGGTCCCAGAATCCGTGAACGCAGTCACTGCCTGCAAGACCGTGACCATCAGCGATGCATCTTCAACGTGAGCGAGGTGCGTACCTTCAGTGCCAAGAGCCGATTCCAAGCACCGCAGGCAGATTCGCACCTCGCGCTCGGGGTTCTCAACTGCGAGAGAGAAAGTCAGCCGTGTCTGACCGCTGGGTTAACGATGATACCCACTGTTACTCTGGTATGAGAGCATGAGGAGCGCGTTCCCTAGCTGTGCGAGGGTGAAAACAGCATCCGGACTGTGGCAGCAAGCGTCGTGGTGACCGGCCATGGAGGAGGCGAATTCGAGAGGGGGCTGGGCGTGAAGTTGAGCGGGGGTGAGACTGGGGTGAACGGGGAATGATGGCAGCGGCTGGTGACTATTATACTTGTGATGGCCCTTCCTAAAATGGTCTCTGCGTAAGCAAACAGACAGTTTATGGCAGTCTACCTACCTAGCAGATGCAACAGGAGCAGCGCCATGGTCCGGTATTCGCTTGATGCAATGCAGTTGGAGGGCAGCGTTGGAGACGATGCCACGACATCTTCAACACCTCACCATCTCATACCCCATGTCCTTAGAAGCCGAAGACACGGAGCTCTACGCTCGCTCATGGACCACGAACTCCCAGAGAGCCTGGCTAGAATCGAAGAAGTCAGCGTTCCTCGCAGCGCGTGCCGCAGGACACAAGAAGTCATACCTCGACACGGTTATGTTCGACTTCTTTGAGAAGTGGCCGGAGAGTCGCGTGCTCTATGGAGATAGGCCGGCCGATGGGCTTACTGCGGAGGAGCAGATAGTGTTAGGAAGTGCTATAAAGAAGCGGCGGAAGGTGAGTGCTTACCACACCTGTCAGGACCGAGACGAAGCTTATTGACACGTGACACGGTCGATTCTAGCAACTGTGTGTATGGTACAAGAACAAATCGCGTCAGTGGCTTCGCAGTACCACTACAACGCTGGCTGCCCAACCCCTGAGCACGTTGCTGGAGGCTGTGGGCGTGACGAAGAAGGCGACCAAACGGGCGCCTCAAATGGGCGAGGTCTATTCAAAGCAAGCATATCAGGATAAGATAAAGCCTGTTGTGGCTGCCTCGCTCAGTGCGCAGAAGGAAGACGCGGGACGTAAACTCACACGTGCGGAGATTCTCAATACGATCAAGAGATGCACCCTCGAAGTTCTAAAGAACGAACCGGATGAGGTCCGGAGTGCGCTGCGCGAGCAGATGTCGGCCAACAAGCTGGTGCAGATGTCTTCCGCTGCCGATTGCCCTCCTAGCACAAACCCTATTGACTATCAGAAGTGAGTGCATGTGCTGAACATGTTAAACGACCCTGCTGCATTACCGTAGAGCTATCGACATTGCCCCCAAGATTATCGAACATGTTCTTGCACCTCTGGTCCAGTCCATGGGGTGGACCATGAGCCTGTTTGGGGCAGGTCCCGTTCCTGAAGATGAAGGCAAGATCGCTTCGATGGCGTGAGTTTCTTTACTGCTATTCGGATAGTAACAGGATCGAGTACTCACAAACACAATAGTGCTCACTTTGGACGTAATCACCGAGGCGAGAACCTCGCACAAGCCACGGACAATTTTGAGGAGCAATTTCTCCGTCCCTTTGGTCGATTTGCCAAGGAGATGTTCCGTGCGTGTACAGCGCTATGACCATTAGAGAGAGAGACTTACCTGTATCTTGCAGCACGAGATGTCCGGGAGCAGCGACGGTTGTTGATGTGTCCATCCAAAGAAGGAACACCCGTGCCTGAAGTTGCCACGCCTTCCGCCGGCAAATCTGATTTGGGACCGACCGTTCCAGCGCTGGATGACGGTGTCCAGTGCATGGCTGACCACACGCAGGTCATCGTTGGCACTGGAGGGCAAGGTCTCGTCGTGCCTGGAGGAGACAGTGAGGAGCTGGGCATCATGAACATCGAGGAAGGGCGATTCCTGGAAACATTGCTCCAGATGCCGGAGACCTACGACTTCATCACCAAACTTGGTACAACCGGTCTCAGCAGACTGTTGAACACCACCGGCACGCCTGACCCCCTTCTCATGCCGGCAGTCGATTCCGCCGTGCCTGATGCCGATATTCAACCTGCCGCATCTAACGACGGTGCCGCACTCCCCACGGAGTCGACCGCGCCCATCGCGCCCATCGAGTACATTGCCGCACCCGGACCAGTCGCGCCTGTTGCACACGTTGCGCACACCCCTGTCACGCCCGTCGCGATCGTTGCACCCGCACCCGACGCACTCATCGCACCCGCTGCGCCCGTCGCACCCATTGCGCCCATTGTGCCCGTCACACTCATTGCGCCAGTCACACCTGTCGCACCCGCACCTGTCGCACCTGTCGGGTCCGCTCCCGTTGCACTTGTTGTGCCCATTGCGCCTGTCGGGTCCATCGCACCTGTCGCACCTGTTGCCGTTGGGTCAGTTGCGCCCGTTGCGCCCTTCGAGTCCGTTGGGTCTGTCACGCTCCTTGCTTCTGCTGTGCCCGTTGCGCCTATCACACCCGCACCCGACGCGCCGCTCGACGGAACGGTTGCATTGGCATCTAATCCACAACTTGGTGCTCCCGTCCCACTTGTTGCGAGTGTCGCGGCCGTTGTGTCTGTCGCACCCGGACCCGGTACGCAGCTCACTATGCCCGTCACACTCGACTCCCAGTCCAGTGCCGTTGACGTTGATGGACGGCCTAAAAGGAGCCGGCGCGCTCCTGCCAAAGCAGATGCGCAGTGGACGGCAGGCCGCAAACGTCCCGGCACGAAGGCTGATAGGTAATCCATTTGATTGATTGCTCTATTGAATTGCCTCTGATTTGTATGGCGTCATTACAGTGCTGTTAGTGCCAAGAAGACGAAAGTTCTGGTGACACCGGCGGTGTGATGTTCTATGTACAACCTATGGGAATTCCTGTCGGTACATAACACAAATGATATATTCTTGAGCATGCTGAGGGTGTAGAAACATAGAAAGCAATACTAGAATGGTGGAAACTGCACAATAGATGGCTCCGGGTATACTGCCCACGACCGACCTCACTTCTAGAACCTGACTTCCGGGGGACGTACATGCATATTCCTGAAAACTCACTTACCGCAGTCATTTCCAATATGTTTCCAACGTCTCCTCTAACGGATGCCAGTGCCAGAAAAGTGCGGAAAACGAGCTCACCCAGACGAGACATTGAGACCTAGTATACAGCCTGCTAGACTTCAAGTTGTTACGCACCATGGTACAATGGAGTTGTATTGTCTCCAAAGAGATCGAAATCACCAGCGAAAGCAGGGAAACGCGCTCGGTACGCATACATAGATAAGCTTACCTAGAGGAACAGAACTAGAACATGGCGAAGCCCCAAAGCCCCAGTAGCCTAGACCAAGTGATAGCTCTACATCCACAGAGTGTTGGAGTGTCTCGGAGAAAGATGAGGATAGGGTGTTGAAGCTAGGAGGATATGCCTGAGAGGGACGCAACATGGAGGAGGAGGTGAGGTGGCACTGGGAAGGAAGTAGAGTTCATATTCACTCTCCGACATCCATGGGGGCAGATTGAATGCCCGACCGTGCAGAAAGGGCAGGAAGCGTGCTGCCATCCGTAAATAGCAACGAGCCGGCGCGCCGCGCGTCGAGGGATTATGTGAGGGGATTGATGGTGGATAGAACAACAGATGTGTCTGTGCATGACAGAACAGGATAGATCCACCGTGTTCTGTTACCACAGTTGAGGGATGTATCCATATGACCTAAAGGCCTGGCTAAGCGCTTGTACAGCAAACCCGTGGTGCGCAAAATGCCTCTCGCGCGTGATGACGTCAACCGTGTCCGCGTCGCTCTCCTCCGCAGCGACGAGTTTGATGACCTTCTCTTCCTGGCGCAATTCACGACCGGTTTCCATGCTCTGCTCCGTCTCGGCGACCTTGTTTGGCCAGATCGCAAGGACTTGCGCTCCTTCGACAAGATATCACGGCGCGCGTCAGCGTTCATCAAATCTGATTCATTCGGTTTCGATCTCCGCAGGCACAAGGCCGACCGCCATTTTGAAGGCAACAAAGTGGTCATCAGCACCTCGATACAAGGCGAAGACTCCCTCCTTGCTTTCAAGCATTATCTCAACGCTCGCGATCAGCGTTTCCCTTGTCGATCCGAGCTATGGATCACACGAGACGGCTCTGTCCCCACCCGTTCCTGGTTCCTACGGCGTCTCCGTGTTTTCTTCCCACCCTCCTCCCGAATCAGCGGGCATTCCCTGCGCGCAGGTGGTGCTACCGCCCTCGCCATCGCTGGCGTCCCCGCTGCCTCGATCCAGGCCATTGGCAGGTGGTCGTCTGATGCATGGCAAGCGTACATCCGCAAGCACCCCCTCATCGTGCACGCCATGATGATCGCTGAGCGTCAGGGTACCACGGTTTCGGCAGCATGAATTCACGCACTGAGCAGAGGCTAGTGCACCCAAAATTTTTCGTCATGTGTTGAGAAGCTTCTAACACTTGATCTTTCTCCGGCAACGAGTCCTCCCATCCCTCCGTCTCCTTACTTTACAAAACCAAACACACCAATTTTCCTTCTTTAGTCTTCTAGCGTTCGTACTCGTATGCTGTAAATACACGCTACTTAGGCGCCCCGTCCGCGCGCGCGCAGCGGGGCGTCTGTGCTCAGCCAAATCCCCCGCGTGCATCGTCCGCCTCCACAGGCTATAGAGCGCGAGAGATTTGAAACCCCGTACCGCGAGCTTTCTTACTGCGAGCGGGAGCCACACGACGCCATTTCCAGTAGTTACCGTCAAGATGCCACTGAAGCTGCGCGTTGGGGCATACTTGGCGATGAAAGCTTGGAGTTTCTCTATCTGTTCGTCCTCGATGACGCCAAGGTAGTTTGTCCCAACGGTCAAGCTGAGCGCTGGGTCTCTCCTGCTATCATACAGGTCCTTAACGACGATGTATTCTGGGGCATTCGCAGGGATCCCGAGGTACTCGCGCATTGCCATCGAAAACACCGGGCTGGTCAAGGTCAAGGCGTAGTTCTCGTTTCGTTCATCGAACGATTCAGGAGGGAAGGGATAGGTCTCCTCGTCCACCAGACCGAGAAGGGGGTGTCCCATACAAGAGATGACGGTGTCGGGGAATTCTTTGCGAGCGATTTCCATGAGTGCCTCGTGACCGATCCTCCAGCCGTTGACCAGCAGCGGAGGCCTTAAGGTGGTGGTTAGGGAGGGAACAAGGTAGTCGAAAGGCACATCTGGACCGTCGAAGGGTTGTTGAGCGAACACACGGTCGGAATCCTGACTCGGAGGAATGTCTGAGCAAATCATGAGGGATTGGCAGCTACTCTACACATACCTCATCCGTGTAGAAACGTCCATCCGCAGGGGCGAACATTGCGGTTGGGTCGATGTTGAGGGGAGTCGGTCGAGCCATGACGGTAAGTGTGGTGTACAGATGGTTGGGGCGCTTTCGGCTTACTTATTATGCTTGTGTTCTCTTATTATGAGTGGTGGATGAGCGCCTGTACAAATCCGAATATAAAGGGCCAAATGAACTGTTGCATTGAGCGCTCAGCGCCACAACACTTCAACTTGTAGCCTCAGCGATATCGACGGATTCTCTCCAGTACAGATGCAATTCAAGCGGTTTCCTGACTCCAGGATCACCATGGCACATGTGTATGATGACGACAACGATCGTGTTCGCTACAACGTTGCAATCGTCGAGGTGAAAATCTGCATCCCGGAGCGAACTACGAACCTAGTACAAAGACACGGTCACAGACGTTGTATGGAAGATGATCCCTCAAGTCAGCCAGGCCGCGCAGGTTCATGTATTGGCAGACAACGAGAGCATTGTCGAGGTCCTTGCGATGTGCATTGTGAACGAGTACTGCCAGTTCCAATGTTGACAGTCTCAAGCTCGAACGGGCCCTGCTGACGGATCTCCATATCCCGTGCGTACACCGCGCATGCGTCGTGAGAACTAGCGTCATTGACGATTCGTTTCGTTTCGATACATGAAGTACATTGACATTCAGAACTTCGGGCGAGGAGCCGTTCGCGCGGTCTCGAGGTTCTACTGGGCCACACCCGGGATCGGAGCCTTCTTCTCGTCCGATACGACCGTCATCACCTCATCGACGTCCTCGAAAGGCGACTCTGGCATGTCGACTAGGTAGCTCTTGTGCGTACCGTCCTTGCCGGTGCGCACCATGTTGAACGTGTAGGTGACCTTCTTCATAGACCCGACAATCTTCATCGTGCCCGTCGGGTTCTTGAGGCAGGTGTTAGCATACAGTCCCTAGAATCTCGTGAGGTCAGCGTGTACGTCGCGTTAGGAACGTGACCGCAGCGCGTGCGTACCCAGTAGTTGTGGCCGTTCCATCTACCGCGAGATGACGGTCAGCGCAAGTTTCTATCGATCCACGAATAGGTGGAGACCGGTCCACGACTTACTTGTTCCCGTTAGCTACGATCGCAGATAGGGCGCGCGTGAGCATGTGAGTCTGTCATAGATGGATGGGAGCACTGACTGGCGATGAGGTTATGCTCGGGGTCGAGGCCATAATCCTGATAGCCAGTCCGGGTTAACCTGCGAGATCTCCGTACCATGAAAGACTGGTATTTACCTGAAGATAGACCTGAGAGCCGATGCGAGTGCTCTGAGTGCGCACCAGTTTAAATTTCTCGCCCGGCTCGACCCTGGGTGCCGGTGTCAGGAGCCGAAAGTACGATAGTAGGTTACATAGCTAGCTTACTTGATCTTCCAAGTTTGCTCGAGTTCGTGCGTCTTCTCCTGCGTCTCAGTCTTGTCCGACTCGGTAGAGAGCGAGATGCCGAACTCGGTGCTGCAGATGCCTTCGATTGTGATTGACTGTTTCAGACTAATAGAGGCTGGGTAGGGTCAAGGCAGCGATGGGTGCACGCGTTGAATGATGGATGTGCGTCAGATGTCGTGTGAGGCGCATCATGGAGAATCTCACCAGAGTCCTTGATCGTCAGAGAGGCAGACCGCGTCTCCGTCCACTTCTCGGTCCAAGTGTCCTCGTAGGCCTCGCTGTTCTTCGTGTTGTCGTATGACCACACAACCGTGTCATCGTCGGGGAGATCCTTAAACACCGGCTGCTCCGCACGCGGGTCCCCCCTGAGAGTGTTGTAGCAGTACCAGCTGTTGAGATTTGAGTGAGTAGGGTACTTAACTGCAGTTGATGGGTATAACATGTCCGAGGATGAGCTTACCCCCAACCATTGGCAAACCCTTCGTTCAAGGCCATGTCGCTGTACTCCCGCATAGTTCCCTCGCGATCCTTGTTGAGAGCGTTGAAGATGTCGTGTTTGTACCAGCCGAGGTTGGACAGGTCGTCCCAGGTAGTCTTCGGGCCAGTGGGCATGATAGAAGTGCTTTGGCGATGTCGCAAGACGGGGGGTGGAGAGAGGAAAGTTAGAGAGCTGCTGAAGGCTTCGGTGTTGGGTCAGAAGGTCTCGCTCGTACAGACCTTTTATACACAAGTCACGCAATATAGCGCTGCGAACCCCACTATGATGTATGGCTGCCGGAACCCGGTCGGCGTAGCCTTGGGCGGGGCGGGGCGTTGACAGAAGGAATGGAAAGTGTGATGTGAGTGGCGACGACCTATAGCGACCTATGCGTGTATGGATCCTTCACATAGCGGGAAGGATTCGTCGTCTCGGGATGTTGTCACTGTATTCTGACTCATCAGTAGCCGCTTCGGTCACACCAGCGAAAGCATCATTCCTCACCCTGGTTGTGTCAACAGCGTCACTGAAGCATTATGCAGGGAATTCAGGCTCCACAATACTGGTCGGGTGCTGTGAGGTGCTGTGGATGCTGGATCCACAGCGGCACGCAGGAAGCTGGTCGGCTGATCAAGTAGGAGATGGTCTTGATGGATACTATTAGAATTCGCAAGTGTGCAAACGAGCAGGCAAGCAGAGAAACGCTCACAAGGCTGTGACTATTCATCGACATTGTGATTTGCTTGCAGGAATTGGTAGTCTCCCGCCGTATAGTCCCACAACTTCGACTCCACCGTACACGCCACAAGACGTTAACTAGACGACAAATCTCACACGAACGCACTTCTGGTGACATCAGTCCATGACATAGCCGCATCGCGCGCAAGTCTGGGAAGCAGCCGCTCCGGGAGTGTATAGGTCCGGAGGTCTTCAATTGCTAGCCGCACCACCTACGTAGACCAATGCATCAGATTTTCAGACGTGATGAATGGATAGGTGAGCTAATCACCGTTAATTGACATGTTCGCCCTCGAGATCCCATGGCATGGAAGCGATGGTGAAATCACAACGCCGGTGAATGTGAATCCCCGAAACTGGGGATGCCCAACACTGCCAGAACGCTAAGGTTAACCACCGTGACGCTGACAAACAAGGCGCGCGAGCTTGGAAAGAACGGCCCGGTCACAGCGGGAGACAAGACTGCACGTGCTCTTGCCCCTCCATACAGCGGCATGGGTCCAGGCTCCACCATCTTCGTATGTTGAGCAATTGGGTCGATGGGTCGTGAAACCCGTATATACGAATGTCGTGCACCTTGATGAGACAAGTGACAGGCCGGCCAAAGACATGGAAGAAGACAAAAGACGTGCTGTACTGTACTCAGTGCCGAGGGCAACAGCTCCAGTTTTGTTGAGTTGGCAATGACGCGTAAGCGCGAGATGGTCCGTGTCCCTCGATCGCTACTGAAATCCGAGAGGAGCCTAGCTCGTTGGGTTCTATATGATATAGGAAGGGAACATCTATGATTATCGCATCGTCGTCAGCTACATCTACCCAACTCACTAGTCAGAGAGGTCCATGTCATGATCGCCGCTGACCTCGACAGCGTCAAAGACCTCTATAGGTCTGTCAGACGGCGCAGTCGAGAAATTCGTGTAGAGTAACGGAGGGGATCCAGAGCGCTCAAAAGGCATCGCTGGAGGGGCGCAGATTGAAGGAGGAGGCGGGGGTGTAGATGGCGAAGGCGGAGGCAGAGGCGGAGGCGTGCTAGGCGGGGGTGGCGGAGGAGGTGTCGAAGATGGAGGCGGAGGGTTACATGCCCAAGTTGCCAGATGAGGCTCGTGCACAGATAACGCAGGTTGTCTCCAAGGTGGGACGGAATCCACACGCGAGGCCGGCGCGTCCACGGACGAGGTGATTTTCTGCCACAACGTCTGGCGGTCGATGGTGTATGTAGAGCTCACAAGAGGGTGACGACGCTCGTCGGAGCCCAAAGGAGGCAAGGTGAACCCAGTGTACACGGGCAACTTCGAGTACAGGAAGTGAGTGTCGGGGTATCTGGCCCAGCGTTTGAGAACTGGAGCTGCGAGCGAGGTGTCACCACATTCCTCTCCGTCCTCATCGTTTTCGACATAGTCGTCGTCCGAGTCGTGCATCTGCACGCCCGAGAAGCCGGTGAGAACGCAGCGTTCGGGATCTCCGTCGTCATAGATTGCAAACTCGACCTCCTCCGCATCATCCTCCCCCGCACGCGCGATGCGCTCCCGGACACGCTCGCGCGGATCGTACGCCCCAACCCAGCCCGGAGGATAACCCCAACACGCTATGTTGCGTAGCCAGGGAGCATCCTCGCCCACATCGCCGTCCTCGAGACCAAGTGCGTCGCGTAAGACGGGCCCTCTGATCTCCCCTGGAGCGAATGCGCCTATCCACTTGAGGCGCTTTGCCCGCCATTCTTCGACCTCGTAAAGACGATGGAACGGGCCCGAGGACTCCCCGTGGTAGAATTGGAAGAGCTGGCGAGAGAGCGCGACTAGCGCACGGTCGAACGGCTCCGGGCAGTCGGACACGGCGTGTTCGGTCGAGCCGCAGTTGAAGCACCGGCGGACGGCCGCTGCACGCTCCCCTCCTCCGCACATATCCTCCGGGTCTTCTCCCAGCACATCCTCGTGTGCGCGGTGGTACAAGGGGGGCGAATGTGGGATAGAATAGTGTGACGTGCCTGGCATTAGGTACCCTAATCCGACTTCGACGGCTCTTGCTGGGTCCATGGTGTTGCCTCCCACGCGTCCAACGCCTCGTTGACCGTCTGCGCGTCCCAGCGGCCCTTCGCTACCTCCCGTCCCTCGACGTGGAGAGCCGGGATCCAGTAGACATACTTGCGCTTCCAGCGCTCCTGGCCCTTGTCCTGGATATTGACCGTCTCGAGCTCGAACGGGCGCTGCTGACGGACCTTCGCCAGCTCCGCCTTCGCCGTCTGTACAGCGCAGCAGCAGGTGAGTTGCGGATGTATATACGGGAGGTAGATTGGAGGATTGGAACACGCACATCGCAGAGAGAACAATGCGGCCCGGAAAAGAGAGTAAGTCGGGCGATGCGAGTAGCTCCACGCGCTGCCATTCGTGTGAATGCGGGGACAGCACACCGTTGTCTGCAGTGTAGCTTGTCATTAAGAGGAATGACTGAACTATGCGAGAGCTGCACCTACATGAGACGAGCTTGCCTGTGGCCGTGGCTGGACAAAACAGAGTTGAACGCGTTGTATTGACTTCCTACTACAGAGACGAGAGCAGACATGCAAGCGATATACACGCCGTACGGAGCACTAGTTACAAGGCGCTATAGCCAAGTGGTTACGGCGACAGATTAGAAATCTGTTCTCCTTTGGAGGCGCAGGTTCGAATCCTGCTGGCGTCGGTGTTACTTTTGCAATCCTTCTTAAGCCATTGAGAACATGGCGTTAGATTGAAATCCCCACATATTTTTCGACTGATTTCTGACAAGCAGAGATACGTGCACGTACAGCCAACATATGCACCCTCAGTTTAAGACGGAAATTTAAGTAGATGACATTCATACATAACATCTGCACAATCAGAATACTACCTACATCCACGAACGGATGTCGCAAAAAGCCTGCTAGCAGAGTGCAAAAGGGCCTGGCCGGGAATTGAACCCGGGACCTCCTCCAAATTCTTCAACTTCAAGTTGCCCTAAGAAGGAATCATACTACTAGACCACCAGGCCGTTGAGAGAATGCTCCGTCGTAGTGCTCGGGTCGTGAGCAATCGAGACGTATGGGGGATCCACACGACGGCGACGAATGGCCTGCACAGCGAGCACTAGAGTTTCTCCAGGAGACCGCGCAGCATCTTCTGGTTGGCCGAGGTGGTAGACTCCTTGTCTAGTGCCTTGCTCTTCTTCTCTAGGACGGCGATCGTTTGCTCTACGTCAACGGAGAGAGCTTCGAGAGCGCTTGAGGCGCGCGTCGCTTCCGCAGATAGCAGACAGTCAGCTTCGAGGTCACAGCAACAGCGACGGCGGAGGTCCAGGCGGCGGCGGGGAGGGCGGAAGGGGGAGATGATAGTTACCGCAGCGGTCGAGATCATCGTCTAGGGCGCGCCAGAGCTCCTGCCGCCGACCGTATGCGCGTTCGAGTTCCTCCAGAGTGTGTGCGATGTTGCGCTGTCCGAGAGTCGGATCGCGTTCGAGAAATGTGAGGGGATGGGTCAGGAGGAGGGAGAGCGCACCTGCGACTCGGCATGCGCGGTCTTGAGCTCGTCTTCGTCTCTGAGCGCGACGCGCTCCACCTTCTTGCACACTTCGTCGAAGGTGAGCAAGCCTGCGCCAAACTCGAGGTCCACTACATGCCACGCAACCATGAGCGAGTCGAGAGAGCGCATATATTCGCAAACATACATACCTTTGTCCTCCAGTTCAGCATGGGTGGCTTTGATGTCATTGTATGCGGGTAGGAGGGTGTCCTTCAGGTACTGCTTGAGACTGGCACCCTGCGCCGCCATGGGACCCTTGAGGCCTTCTACGAGTGAGAGCAACTCCTCCTCCTCGTCGGCTTCCGACGCGCTACCGATGTGTATCAGCACCCCGATACATGCGCATATATGCGCCCAAACGTCACCCACCTATCCTGGAACATGGCCACCAAGGTCGATTCGTCGTCCCAGTCGCCCATGTCGACATCCTCGTCGAGCTCCTGTCTTCGCGAGGAGCCAGACCGTGCATGCTCGTGCGCCGAGGAGTCGGGCGGCCTGTAGGCCTCGCGGGATTCGTCGAACCCGCGCTCAAGCGCAAGCTCGTCCTCATCGGGCTCCTCGCGGATGGTCGAGAGCTCGCTGCGGGACGCCAGGAAGCGGTTCGTGTTGGTCGAGTGCAGCCGCGACCGGAGGCCGGGGCTTCGAGGCGCATTGTTGCGGGCAAGAAACGGAGCATGTGTGGCTGCGGACTGTCGCGTGAGGGCTTGACGTGCGAAAGGGGGCGGGCACTCACTGAAGCGGACTGCCTTGTGCGTCCTGGGTGCACGGGGCGACGCGCGATGGAGGAGGGGGGTCGAGTGCTTGGCCATGGGCGTCGAAGGCGGGGGTGGGGACGGTGGCGGGAGAAGAAGAGGTCCATCAATCAGAGCACGCATGTACGTGATGTAAGCGCCCGGGGAGGACTATCTTTTCTGGTCGTTCTTGAGCTCAAGCCGCCGCCCCCCTTTCCCTCGCCCGTTCAGAGGTCTTCCCCTCTCCGTCTCCCTTCCCTGTCTTCTTCTGCGAGTCCGGTTACTCCCCCGTTCTCGTCTCCAGAGCCGCCGCCGTCCTCGCACACCACTCTCAGGCCCTTCGCATTCTCCTTTGCTCAGACATCAACATGAGCAGCCGCGTGCCGAAGCAGTCCATGTCCGAGCTCAAGCTCCGCAGGCTCTCAGAACACAACCAAAGACTCAGGGAGGATCTCGCTCGGCCACGGATCCGGGTCAGCGAGGCAAGCAAGAGGTCAGCTTCCCGTGCCTCTCCTGCGCCCGCCGTTGCTGACATCTGCGGTTCGTCACAGCTTGATCAACTTCTGCAAGTCCACACCAGATCATCTCGTGAGTACCCATTCCGCATGCTCGAAAAGGGCCTCGCTTCGTCGGTGACAGGAAGAGCGGGAGCATGCTGCGAGACGGGTTTGGAACAGCTGGCAACGGCAACCGACCCTACGCGTGCTAGCTTCCAACTTCATGCCAATCGCTAAGCCACTCCATGCTTCGGCCGTCGACAGAAGCTATCGAAAGTACGCCATGTCGTTGGTATGGAAAGAGGCAGGTCACCGATGGTATATGAACGTCGAGTGCTGCGCATGCCACGGCCCTTCGCTACCTCGGCGCTTCTGGTTACACATCCTACCTGTTGCTGAGGAGCCTCTGAAGCTGGGTATTCCACTTGATGTTTTGAGAATTATCCGCCCCTGCTTCCCGGTCAGGGATACGGGTTCAGAGCACAGCCGTGCGCAGACATCCTCGACATCATCATCATCATCATTCCTTCCCCTATTCGTTGAATCATCTCACTCACCCCGAATCTGACCACAGATCCCATCGGTCTGGGGACCCGTCAACAAGGCAGACGATCCATTCGCTATGCCGAATCAGGGCTGCCAGTGCGTTGTCATGTAGGACAACCACTCGCCCTTCGGTCCGCCTTCCCACCTCCACGCCACTCAGCGGGCATTGCGGCGCAGAGGGCGGCGAGCTACGTGCGGGCTTGTGCGGACAGTCGGCGTGGAGTGAATGGGGTTCGCATCCACGCACGTATGTTCCGCTACGTTCTCCCGAAGTCCGCGCTCGTTCCTCTCTTCCTCCTCTCCCCCCTCCCCGGCACAGTCGAGCCACCAATCCTCTACACGTACAGTAAATGTTATTGCCCTATCTCAGCGTACACCCCGCCGCTCGTTCCATCGCATGCTCCTGCATTTTACTCCTAAACTCATCACACGCGATAAACCATTCGCAATCACCGAATCACAACCCGCCCAGAGTTCCCTATTCCCCCCATATGTCACATAGTATATACCTCGCACTCGCACAGCGGAGCCCAGTATCTCGTTCCTACTCTCTCGCCACTCCTCTCCAGGTATTGCACTCGACACCGTCGCGCACCTTCGATCTGATCTGAAGTAATGCAGTGTTCGCTGTTCGGAAAACCCGTCTCTCGTCTCATCTCGTCTCGACGCGACCGAAGACCCGCGTCTTGATTATGGATTCTCCGCTGCCGTGATATCTCTCGTCTTGCCTTACCGTACCTACCCCTTCCCCTTCTTGGTTCCGACGCCCGAACCTCGACCCGTGTCCTTTAGGTTATATCATTTACCGTAGCCGTAGCCGTACATAGGTGCACCCCTTGCACAGAATTGCATATCGAGCTGTCTTGCTTTCCTGAAAATAGTCGCAACTGCGTGTTCAAAACAACTATAAGCGGGCGATAGCACTCATACACAGCAAAGATCGCAGCAAAACACGACAAGACGACAGCGCAACATCTGCTACGAATTCCAACCTCCGACCATCCCCTCTGCTTCCAACATGTCCCTCCCTTCGTCCTCGCTCATCTCCCTCAGGACCACCGTCGGCGGCAGCAAACCCACCCCACGTCGCTGACCATCGCCAAACTCCCGGACTTGAGCTTGACGGTCTGGCAGCCCCGTCCGCGTCGATCGTGCCGCCCCGGGGCCGGGGCGCACCACCTCCCAGCACAACAGCCACGCAGGCCCGCCCTGGACACGCACCCGCACGGCGACGTACCGGAGGGACGGGACGGCGCTGGCGAGTGCCGCCGCGCGTGCGGGGGCGTCCGTGCAGAGCGTGCGGACGACCTTGCGCGTGTAGCCGCGGGATGCGCGGAAGTGGTACACCGAGTACGTGAGGAGGACGTGCGAGACTGCGAGCGGGGTGAGCGCGCGCTGCAGTTCGTCCTGCGGGGCCAGGGAGGGCGGTCAGCTCGATGTCGACATTGAGCAGAATTGCACGAGGAGAGGAGGAGGCACTCACGGCGAGGATGGACGCGACCTTGACGTAGTCCGGCAGCCCGTCGCCCTCCATGGTCAACACGAGCCGCTGGAGGGACGCGGTCGCCGACCGGGGCTGCAGCCCGCCGAACCGGCGCGGGAGCGGCTGGTACCTGTAGTGCACCTGCGTGACCCGGATCTCGAGACACGCCGGGCGCGCGTCGGCGAGGATCGTCGGGAGCATGTCTTCTGCAGGCTCCCCGGCAGAATATGCGACGGCCACGCGGGAGACCGAGAACGGGAGCGCGAGCGTGTAGAGCGCACACGCTGTCTCTGCTGCGACAGACATGAGCGCAGGCCACACCCGAGCTACGGTCGACAGCGCATCTTCCGAAGATTGGTGCGTGTAGAGGAAGGCGTCGTCCTGGGCTTGTGCTTGCGGTTGTGTTGGGCCCGCGAGTTGTGAAGCCTGGGCGCCGCCATTTGCGAGGGCATGCCACTGGTACTGCGAGTGTTCGCGCAGCCGGTCCTCGTCCTGCCTCGACGAATGCGTGTGGCAGAGGTGGAAGTGGCGTGTTCCGCGCAGCGCGAGATGTGTGAGCGCCGGGAAGGTGCGTACGAGCGAGCTCACAACGTCATCCGACGCCGGGAACTCAATGCCGAGCTTGCGAACGTGCGGGAACGTCACTCCTGTCGGCACCACCCATTGGCACACTGGGATATCCAGCTCTGTGAGCGTATCTGCTAGAGGACAAAGCGTGGTGAGAGCGTCTGGGATTTCGACCCACCTGCCTGGGCTCAGCACCAGCTTCTGAAGCGGAAGATTGGCAAGCTTGAAGTCACCACCCCAATGTGTTCGTAATGACATCGGCAGCCGCAGATCTTGCAGGTTGTGCAGAAAAGATATCGCATGCTTTAGCAAGGCAATCGGCGCGTCATCAAACCACCTCTCCACATGCAGGCGTCGGATGCTACGGCAATGGCGCAGAATGTGCAGAAAAGCTTCAAGGGCACTATTGCGGGATTCACGGAGGAGACGTTCCTCGACCAGCGGGTGGTTATCCGGGAAGGCGAATACTGCCGAGGGGTCAGTCTCTTGAACGTCGAAGTAGTTCGCTTTTGTGAGCGGGATACGGTATTCTTCAAGGCTAAAGCATATCTCCTTGATGGATGGCGCGCGAGAGCTTGATGGTTGGTCAAAGCGCAGGAAGAGAAGAAAGGACAGGATGTGCTCAGCCGTCTTGAGTGGTAGTCGTGTGTGTGCACATAATGGAAGCAGCCCGACGTCGTAGAGTTGATTACATGTCTTCATGAGCGCAGATAGATCTGCAGAGGGGAGAAACGACATGATGTGGTCTTGCACGTCGAAGTTGATCGTGGTCAGCGTTGGGTAGGCTGACGTTCGTGCAAATTCCTCGTCCACTTCCTGGGCAAAAGCGTGTAGAGATGTCGAACAATATTCTCAGAGAGACTCACCATGACAATGTCTAGATCCGTTGAATCGTTATGCCCTTGCCCACTGGTTACCGTCAACGTGTTCGCGAACCTAAGAAGCTTCGTCCGGGTTGTCTGCATCTGGACATTGAGAAAAGACAAGTTTTCCTGGTGCATCATTAGACTGCTACAATGCAGAAGACACAGTTGCGTAGGCAAGGGGGAGGACGAGGACGTGGTAGTGGACAAGGGGGACGGCGCCTCTTGCGGAGAACGCGTCGCGTCGCGTGCCCATTCTGATATTGTTACGTAATCCCGCAACGTAACCGTGTTGAATGAAGTGAACTCTAGGCGCTTTACGGTGTTGGCATCCACCCTCGAACACTACTCTCATGGCTCGACGTTCCCCCCTCCCCATCAATGTCAACCCACTCGCGATGTTTGCCCCTGCAGATGGACGGCTCTACACGGAGGAGGTATGTGTTGAGTTGTATGAAGTCCCTTCACTTGCTCATTCCGGGATGTTAGGATTACGACCGTGCCTTCGCTCAACAACCTTTCGACGGTCCAGATGTGCCTTTCGACTATCTTGTCCCCTCCCGCACCACTACTCTAAGGCCACCTAAGCTGGTCTACGGTTGGAGACTTGGCCACGAGATTCTCATGGACATCGCTCGTCAACACTTCCCCAGAACCATCATGATTTGTATGGGACCCGCTCTTCTCGGTCTGGTGGACGAAGAGACCTATCACTTCTCACCTGAATCGTTGATTGAAGAACACGAGAATTTTGCGGCGACCCTTTACAGCCCATCGTTCCCGGCAGCAGTGAGCAAGTATCTCGGGATCCCTTTACCCCAAGATTACATCGTCGTCCAGAACCTGTCTGATAGCAAGGGCGACCCGGCGCTCGGCTTGGTTGTTGGGACCAACTATATCGGTGCCATCGAAGATGAGCAAATCGAGAAGCTCCAACATCTCATCACGCCGTTTGCCCCCGACGAGCGGCCTCAGTGGTATCTCGACTGTAACTACTGGCAATGGTGTCGTGTAGCTCCCGCTCGCGGTACGAAACCTTCAATGCTCTTAGATGTTTTCGTGACTGATATCACGTCACAGGAGCCACTAAAGCTGCTGCTCGCAAGAAGGTCGCGCCTGCGACTCAGCAGCCGCTAGTAACCTCTTAGCTCCATCTTCTACTACACAGTTCGTTGTATCCCGCCATGTGCCCGCTCTGTCCAGCTTATCCATGCATTTCGACCGAGACGACTGAACACCATAAGTATAGCACATGGGCACAAGTAATACTTTCTCCTCTTTTGTAGCCTATCTTCTCAACTGTGCACGCCTTGCGCCGGCCTTCGGCCCCGGGATGGCAGCTCGCGGAATCACTCTACCTCACTCTCTTTTCCGGCCCGCATTGTTCTCTGTTATGTGCGTAGACCTTCTTCGTTCAATTTCCGATGCAGCTAACCGTCTTCTCCGCACGGACGGCGGAGACGGAGTTGGCGAAGGTCCGTCAGCAGCACCCATTCGCTAGCGAGATAGTCAAAATCAGAACAAGAGCCGGGAGCTCTGGAATCGCAACTTGAAGTATGTCTACTGGATCTCGGCTCTCCACGTCGAGGGGCGGGAGGTAGCGATGGGTCGCTGGCACGTGCAGTCTTCTTTCCCGCTGTGACCGGGCCGTTCTTTCCAAGCTCGCGCGCCTTGTTTGTCAGCGTCACAGTGGTTAACCTTAGCGTTCTGGCAGCGTTGGGCGATCCCCAGTTTCGGGGATTCCCATTCACCGGCGTTGTGAATTCACCATTGCTTCCATGCCACGGGATCTTGAGTGAGAGCATGTCAATCAACGGTGATCAGCTCACCTATCCATTCATCACGTCTGAAAATCTGATGCATTGGTCTACGTAGGTGGTGCCGCTAGCAATTGAAGACCTCCGGACCTATACACTCCCGGAGCGGCTGCTTCCCAGACTTGCGCACGATGCGGCTATGTCATGGACTGATGTCACCAGAAGTGCGTTCGTGCAGTGAGATTTGTCGTCTAGTTAACGTCTTGTGGCGTGTACGGTGTCGAAGTTGTGGGACTATACGGCGGGAGACTACCAATTCCTGCAAGCAAATCACAATGTCGATGAATAGTCACAGCCTTGTGAGCGTTTCTCTGCTTGCCTGCTCGTTTGCACACTTGCGAATTCTAATAGTATCCATCAAGACCATCTCCTACTTGATCAGCCGACCAGCTTCCTGCGTGCCGCTGTGGATCCAGCATCCACAGCACCTCACAGCACCCGACCAGTATTGTGGAGCCTGAATTCCCTGCATAATGCTTCAGTGACGCTGTTGACACAACCAGGGTGAGGAATGATGCTTTCGCTGGTGTGACCGAAGCGGCTACTGATGAGTCAGAATACAGTGACAACATCCCGAGACGACGAATCCTTCCCGCCATGTGAAGGATCCATACACGCATAGGTCGCTATAGGTCGTCGCCACTCACATCACACTTTCCATTCCTTCTGTCAACGCCCCGCCCCGCCCAAGGCTACGCCGACCGGGTTCCGGCAGCCATACATCATAGTGGGGTTCGCAGCGCTATATTGCGTGACTTGTGTATAAAAGGTCTGTACGAGCGAGACCTTCTGACCCAACACCGAAGCCTTCAGCAGCTCTCTAACTTTCCTCTCTCCACCCCCCGTCTTGCGACATCGCCAAAGCACTTCTATCATGCCCACTGGCCCGAAGACTACCTGGGACGACCTGTCCAACCTCGGTTGGTACAAACACGACATCTTCAACGCTCTCAACAAGGATCGCGAGGGAACTATGCGGGAGTACAGCGACATGGCCTTGAACGAAGGGTTTGCCAATGGTTGGGGGTAAGCTCATCCTCGGACATGTTATACCCATCAACTGCAGTTAAGTACCCTACTCACTCAAATCTCAACAGCTGGTACTGCTACAACACTCTCAGGGGGACCCGCGTGCGGAGCAGCCGGTGTTTAAGGATCTCCCCGACGATGACACGGTTGTGTGGTCATACGACAACACGAAGAACAGCGAGGCCTACGAGGACACTTGGACCGAGAAGTGGAAAGAAACGCGGTCTGCCACTCTGACGATCAAGGACTCTGGTGAGAATCTTCATGATGCGCATCACACGACCGTCGACATCTGACGCACATTCATCATTCAACGCGTGCACCGCTCGCCGCCTTGACCCTACCCAGCCTCTATTAGTCTGAAACAGTCAATCACAATCGAAGGCATCTGCAGCACCGAGTTCGGCATCTCGCTCTCTACCGAGTCGGACAAGACTGAGACGCAGGAGAAGACGCACGAACTCGAGCATACTTGGAAGATCAAGTAAGCTAGCTATGTAACCTACTATCGTACTTTCGGCTCCTGACACCGGCACCCAGGGTCGAGCCGGGCGAGAAATTCAAACTGGTGCGCACTCAGAGCACTCGCATCGGCTCTCAGGTCTATCTTCAGGTAAATACCAGTCTTTCATGGTACGGAGATCTCGCAGTTTAATTCGGACTGGCTATCAGGATTATGGCCTCGACCCCGAGCATAACCTCATCGCCAGTCAGTGCTCCCATCCATCTATGACAGACTCACATGCTCACGCGCGCCCTATCTGCGATCGTAGCTAACGGGAACAAGTAAGTCGTGGACCGGTCTCCACCTATTCGTCGATCGATAGAAACTTGCGCTGACCGTCATCTCGCGGTAGATGGAACGGCCACAACTACTGGGTACGCACGCGCTGCGGTCACGTTCCTAACGCGACGTACACGCTGAACTCACGAGATTCTAGGGATTGTATGCTAACACCTGCCTCAAGAACCCGACGGGCACGATGAAGATTGTCGGGTCTATGAAGAAGGTCACCTACACGTTCAACATGGTGCGCACCGGCAAGGACGGTGCGCACAAGAGCTACCTAGTCGACATGCCAGAGTCGCCTTTCGAGGACGTCGATGAGGTGATGACGGTCGTATCGGACGAGAAGAAGGCTCCGATCCCGGGTGTGGCCCAGTAGAACCTCGAGACCGCGCGAACGGCTCCTCGCCCGAAGTTCTGAATGTCAATGTACTTCATGTATCGAAACGAAACGAATCGTCAATGACGCTAGTTCTCACAACGCATGCACGGTGTACGCACGGGATATGGAGATCCGTCAGCAGGGCCCGTTCGAGCTTGAGACTGTCAACATTGGAACTGGCAGTACTCGTTCACAATGCACATCGCAAGGACCTCGACAATGCTCTCGTTGTCTGCCAATACATGAACCTGCGCGGCCTGGCTGACTTGAGGGATCATCTTCCATACAACGTCTGTGACCGTGTCTTTGTACTAGGTTCGTAGTTCGCTCCGGGATGCAGATTTTCACCTCGACGATTGCAACGTTGTAGCGAACACAATCGTTGTCGTCATCATACACATGCGCCATGATGATCCTGAAGTCAGGAACCCGCTTGAATTGCACCTGTACTGGAGAGAATCCGTCGATATCGCTGAGGCTACAAGTTGAAGTGTTGTGGCGCTGAGCGCTCAATGCAACAGTTCATTTGGCCCTTTATATTCGGATTTGTACAGGCGCTCATCCACCACTCATAATAAGAGAACACAAGCATAATAAGTAAGCCGAAAGCGCCCCAACCATCTGTACACCACACTTACCGTCACGGTCATGGCTCGACCGACTCCCCTCAACATCGACCCAACCGCAATGTTCGCCCCTGCGGATGGACGTTTCTACACGGATGAGGTATGTGTAGAGTAGCTGCCAATCTCTCATGATTTGCTCAGACATTCCTCCGAGTCAGGATTCCGACCGTGTGTTCGCTCAACAACCTTTCGACGGTCCGGATGTGCCTTTCGACTACCTTGTTCCCTCCCTCACCACCACTTTAAGGCCTCCGCTCCTGGTCTACGGCTGGAGGATCGGTCACGAGGCACTCATGGAAATCGCTCGCAAAGAATTCCCCGACACCGTCATAACTTGCATGGGACACCCCCTTCACGGTCTAGAGGATGAGGAGACCTATCCCTTCCCTATCGAATCGTTCACTGAAGAAAACGAGAACTACGCCATGACCTTGACCAGCCCGTTCTTTGCGTCAGCGGTGCGCAAGTACCTCGGGATCCCCGCGGATGCCCCACGATATATCGTCGTCAAGCACCTGTATGATAGCAAGATAAACCCAGCGCTCAGTTTGACCGTTGGGACAAACTACCTCGACATCATCGAGGACGAGCAGATAGAGAAACTCCAAGCTCTCATCGCCAAGTATGCCCCCAATGCGCAGCTTCAGTGGCATCTTGACGGTAACTACTCACAATGGCGACGTGTAGCTTCCGCTCGCGGTACGAAGCTCCAATGCTCGCCAATGTCCTATGACTGATACTGTTGCATGACAGGAGCCACCAAGGCGGTTACTCGCAAGAAGGCCGCACCTGCGGCTCAGCAGCCGCTGGTTACATCTTGATTCTCCGTGACTAGATCGTTTACTATCATGTTCGTTGTATACCACCATGATCCCGCTCTGTGTCAGCTCTGTGTAACCCGTCGATCCATCTCATCGCAAACGACAGACCAGACCCAGAGTACTGAAGAGTACTGCCAACTGCATTTACTCATCAATCTTTCATCCTCTCGAACCGTCGTCTGCACCTTGGTCCTCCTCTCATCGTAGCTCCGATGCGCGCCACTAGGCTTACCCGAAAGTGCCGATGACTCCCCGTCCAGTGTACTCACCCACTTGCTACCCGCCGCCCAGCTCATCCAACGATTGCGCCTCTCCTGGCACTGTCACAATTTCAACCGCAACACATTCCGGGTCTCTCATCATGATCGAGACTCGTGCACGCCGGGCCGGTACAGCTCACCACTGCCCCATCGCCCATCGCTCAAGCGACCACACCGTACGTCCATACGCGTCAGTAATGGTCTCCTTTTACCCTCCAACTTCAACGTAATGACTCCGATAGTTCACAGTATGCAAGCCGTCGCTGCTCGTCCCGATTACTCTTGGAGGCACAACATGCACTGTGTGTAGGAGTACGACAACACCAACAACAGCGAGCCGTACGCAAGACACGTGGTCCGAGAAATGGTCCGAGAAGTGGTCCGAGAAGAGGTCGGCAAGTCTGGCCATCAAGGCATCCGGTGAGTTTGTCGACTGTTCATGGTTCAATGACTTGTATAGCGCTACATTTGCTCACGTCCCGTCTTGTGCCATCCTACCAGCCTCTATCTCTCTGAGGATGTCTATCACCATCGAGTGCATCTGCAGCATCGATTTCGGGATTTCACTCGGCACCGAGTCCGACAAGGAAGAGACGGCAGAGGACATCACGAGCTCTCGCACACCTGGCAGATCAAGTACGTTCTGCATCCTCCATCCGTACTCCTTACGTAGCGCACACTGCGTCCGCATGGCTCTGCGCTTAGAGGTGTCCTTCAATGGTTTCCGTAGGAACTTACCATGACATATCCACATCTGCTGAAATGTTTGATCAACCCCCGCAAATGTAAGAAGCTTGGTCCGGGTTGCTTGCCACATCTGCATTCTGGAGGAACTCGAGTTTTTGTGGGGCATCAACTATGTTTCCAACTTGCGACGATACGGCGTGCTGAGCACGCAATCGGGTAGACTAGGGAGGATGGTGCGCAAAAGACGAGGCGCTTGATTGTTCCGTAACCCAGCCACGTGACCGTGAATCAACTTTGAATAGGCGCCTCGTGTCAACGTGTGGCAACTTGCAAGTGGCATGGCACACCCCCGGTCGAACACTACCCTCATGGCTCGACATTCGCCTGTCCCCCTCCACATCGCCCCATACGCACTGTTTGCCCCCGCGGATGGACTCTTCTACACGGAGGAGGTATGTATAGAACGGCTGTCTACTCCCTTCACTTGCTCAGACATACTCCGAGTCAGGATGAAGATCGCGTCTTCGCTCAACAACCTTTCGACGGCCCAGATGTGCCATTCGACTACCTTGTCCCCTCCCGCACCACGACTCTAAGGCCTCCCAAGCTGGTTTACGGCTGGAAACTCGGCTACGAGAAACTCATGGAGATCGCTCGTAAAGAATTCCCCGACACCGTCATCACTTGTATAGGACACCCCCTTCTCGGTATAGTGGACGAGGAGACGTATGACTTCCCCCCTGAATCGTTCGGTGAAAAGCATGAGAACTACGCCATGACCCTTACCAGCCCGCTGTTCTCGACAGCAGTGCGCGAGTACCTCGGGGTCCCTGAAGAAGACTCAGATTACATCGTCGTCCAGCATCTGTATGATAGCGCGGGCGAGGCCGCGCTCGGCTTGATCGTTGGGACAAACTACATTGGCGCCATCGAGGATGAGCAGATAGAGAAGCTGCAAACTCTCATCGACAAATATGCCCCTAACGAGCGGCCTCAGTGGTATCTCGATGGCAACCTCTGGCAATGGCGTCGCGTAGCTCCCAGTCGCGGTACGAAAGCTCGTGGTACAACACTTTCATTTTCCGTAGAAGCCTTTGTGACTGATGATGTTGACAGGTGCCACCAAGGCGACTGCTCGCAAGAAGACCGCCCCTGCGGTTTAGCAGCCGCTAGTCCCCTTACCTATCCCTGACTGCTGTCGACCTACCAAGTTCGTTGTATATCACCATCCCTCATCTCCTCACTGTGTCTCGACCACCATGACAACAGACCAGCTGGACCGAGCCCTCACGACGTATGCATCGTTTTCTCTTCCCTTCGAACTGTCGTCTTTACATCCCCTCATCGCAACTACAACACGCGCGTGCCCCTGGGCCTGCCTTGGTACCCGAATGTGACTCCCCGCCCAGTGCACTCACCCACTCGTTGCCTGCTACCCGGCTCATCCAACGTTTGCGCGTCTCCAGCCACCGACGCGATTCCAACTGCTGGACGCGTTCCCAGCCGTACCCTTTTTAATGAAAGGTCGGGCGCGCCTGTCCAGCTCACAACCGCTCCTCATCGATGCCTCTCCGCCCATTACTCCTCTCTCTACTATGTACGTCTATACGCGTCACTGATAGACTCCTTTTGCCCTCCCTCCGCCTTCAACGTACTTGAACCTTCAGATAGCGTGAGCGAAGTGTCTCGACCCACCTCTCAGATCTTAAAGGCATTCGAGTTTCGCATCGCTCGCAGCGCGTGTGCTGCCACGCATGTGCGTAAACGCGTCCGTGATTGACATACGAACAGCCCTTTTTTCACGACCTTGCGCCCGAACTTTGCGCCATGCAAGTCGGATACATGCCAGTTCCGGATCTCTCCGTGCAATCGCAGTGGTCCAGATCGCGGCTCCCACACCTTCATTGACTTTTGGAGGAGTTTGGTGTCGAAGCCTCCTTCCACGCTGAGACTGTCGATCGTGAAGTCCATCCGCAAGAACAAAAGCCTCTATCGTCACGTGACACCAGAGGTTCAGGAGCGCGGGTTCTCCCGAGTCCCGCATTTTCATGCTCCGAACGGCCCTGAGTGCGACGCTTGGACCCGACCACCTCACCTCATTTCACCTTGTCTCCCACAGGCAGACGATGTACACGAACTATTGAAAGGGCGGAGGACGGACCATGCCATCGCCATTATCCCCTTCCAAGTGGCCCGCAGGCGGCAAGATCGATAACGTCTACTGCCGACTCGTAGAGTTGGAGAACACCATTCTCAACCAACTCCAGGACTCGAAAATTCTGGACAAACTCAAGAAAACAGCTAAGTCAAACTCATCCAGGTCCGAGTGGTGGGACACCTGATGCATGTCGCGCCTGCTCCTTGGTGCGATCGTCTCGCCGATGCGCTTGCCTCCGCCGAATGGGGCACCACCATGCTTCAAATCGCAGATTTCTACATCAATTATCTCTTCCGGCTTCGTACGCACACGGTGACAATGCAATGTGTACTCACTGACCGTCTGACTATCGGTATTCACAGTCAGAACTAGTAATCACCAACCACCTGCGAATGATAGCCACCCATCTCGCCAGTCTTTCGACGACAAGCGGCGGGAGATAGAGATACAGCTGGAAAAACCGCCGAGCAGCCATAAAGAAGCCAAAGAAAGGGTGTGTTGCTGTTGCATATACGGGGAGAGGGTGAGGTATACATGACTCATCCCTCCTATAGGCACTCATGCGCGATGGTTATCGCTGCGTATCGAATGGCAAGATCGATGCGGACAGTCTGTTGGAGTCGATGGCGGCGGGGCAGCCGATCGCGCCCGCGGCCGACCCTCAAGTCTGTCTCACGCGATGTTGCCATATCTTCTCGCGGACGGTCAACGCTAACATTGATGTGGATAAAGCCAAGGTAGGGTGTGCAACCTTCGATGTTCATCTCGCTGTGCCACTAACTTGGCAGGTACTTGTAGAGGGAGTATGCTGCCAGTGCATGGGTCGTACTCGATCGGATGGCCCCCGACCTCAAGGGAGTAATTGAAGAGCTGCATGGGGCTGGTATCAACCGCCTGGAGAATGTTATGACCATGGACGTTGCATTGCACGCGTGTTTTGTTAGAATGGATATATGGCTGGAGCCCGAGGTGCGCTGCAGGTCTATCCGAGCTGTCTGCTTGTATACTGATGCTTTTCCCCAACAGGATGCGGAGAACACCTACCGCGTATGTTATAAGGACGGCCTGAAAGACCTACTGCGGTGGTACGGTATTCCCGAGACTATCACGTTCTCGACCCCGGACGCAAACAGACTGCCAGTCCCCGCTCACCGGTATCTGCAGCTCCACGGGGTTTGTGCGAGGGTAGCACATCTGTCGGGCGCCGTCAGATACGTACTCGACGTCCTCGACCGCGTCGAATCCGGAGCCACGGCTGTCCTGACTGAGGATGGATCGGACGCGCACGTTCTGGAGAGAATGCTCGCGGCGGCCGATATAGCTGCTTATTAGTACCCAACAGCTTTTTCGTTGTTGGTACGCATCGGACGGTTCAGCGTAGATTTGTTGCAGCAGTCCGTTAGTAGGGTAGTCCACGGTAGATGGTAGATCCTACATAGACTTCACGCGTGCAGTACGATAGCGTTACGCATTGGGAGTGGACGGCGAGGGATCGTAGTTTAAGCGAGCTAATTAGTCTTCTGATAGTCGAAGTCAACATCCGCAAGAACAAGTTATTTTGTACTTACAGGTCACCGTTCAATAGATGCACGTACGTATCCTGTTGCTCATCATATCATCAAGGGAATTCTATGATGTTCTAACAGCAGCGGAAACCTAGAAGAACATACAGCTACGCATCAGTGGCGTAACGACGCTGCATGATCTTGTCGAAGATAGCAAGCGCACCAGCGTCGTCCGTCTCCTCCTCCTTGATGAACTCGACGATCGTCTCTTTGACTCCCGCTGCGATCTTGCCGGCGCCACAGAGCAACACGCCTGCTCACAAAACCTCCACGTCAGATTCATATAGCACTGAGAGCTGCTCACAAAAAGCTCTATGATGCTTTGAGATCATTCCCATTATGGTAGCCCTTTGTCGAGTTTGTACATGTTCGCTCGACGCAAGTGTCTGCGGCGTGCTCAGGGCGCGCTCCTTCGCTCGCAACTACAAAGTCCTTCCATGGCTTGTCCACGTTCCCCTCAGATTCCCCTCAACATTGACCCAATTGCGATGTTTGCGCCAGAAGATGGACGATTCTACACGAAGGAGGTATGTCAAGAACTTCCGCTGTCAACTGCCTTCACTTGCTGAAATATATTCCGAGTCAGGATCGCGACCGTGCGTTCGCTCAACAACCTTTCGACGGTCCAGATGTGCCTTTCGACTATCTTGTTCCCTCCCTAACCACCACCTTAAGGCCTCCGCTGCTGGTCTACGGCTGGAGGATTGGCCACGAGATACTCATGGACATCGCTCGTCAACGATTCCCCAACACCGTCATCACTTGTATGGGACACCCCCTTCTCGGTCTAGAGGACGAGGAGACCTATCCCTTCCCTCCTGAATCGTTCGATGAACGAAACGAGAACTACGCCTTGACCCTGACCAGCCCGGTGTTTTCGATGGCAGTGCGCGAGTACCTCGGGATCCCTGCGAATGCCCCAGAATACATCGTCGTGAAGCACCTGCACGGTAGCGGGAGAGAACCAGCGCTCAGCTTGACCGTCGGGACAAACTACCTCGGCGTCATCGAGGATGAGCAGATAGAGAAACTCCAAGCTCTCATCGCTGAGTCGTTTGTACCCGATGCGCGGCCCCAGTGGCATCTTAACGATAGCTACTAGAAGTGGCGTCGTGTGGCTACCGCTCGCGGTTCGAAACCTCGCGGTACGGAGCTCTAGTTCCAACGCTCGTCGATGTTTTCGTGACTGATATCGCGTGACAGGAGATACCAAGGCGGCTGCTCGCAAGAAGGCCGACCCTGCTATTAAGAGAGCTCCGATCCCAGGGGTACAGAAGTGAACTGGGAGGCAGAGCCGCAGAGCGTGTGTACTAGTAACAGTGTGATCAGTCCCAGAACGAATGCCGCGCACCGTCAATGCGTATACTGTCTTCAAAACGCTTGGTCATCCGCATTGAACTCTCAAGCCCGCAAAGTGTACTAGCGTCTTTTGCGCCAATGAGGAGCAAGCGACGGATTCGGGCTACTGGTTCAAGAAGTCAGTGACCATGTGAGTCCGATTCTCAGTTCGGCACTGGTCAACAGCGGGCAGATGAACAGCGGCATATCATTCAGCCGCTCTAGGACACAATACATCAGGCACCGGATACATTCAAAACAACACAAGACACGTCTACAGGAACATCCGTCTTCAAGCCGCTAAGTTAGGCATGAGTGGCATGTCCCTCACTCGGCATCCTCCATGTCGCTCTCCTTGGCAATGCCGGGGATCGGAGTTTGAACAGCCTTCTTCGCAGCCATAGCCTTTGCTCCGACCTGGGCCGTCAAGTGCTCTTTCTTGACAGTGCGAGAAGAAGGGTGCACGACCGCGACTGGCTCGACGGTGGCAGCCCCTTTGGCGGGCTGGCGTTGTAAGGCGAAATCGTAGGAGATCTCTTCGGACGTTCCGAGGAGCTTGATAGTGCCAGTGGGATGGTTCAGCTCGTCGTTGAGACTCCAGGCCTGCGAACAGCTGTCAGCGTTGCGGCTTGGATCGCACGGTGATCATGCATGCGTACCCAGTACCAGTGACCGTTCCACCTAGCAGGTTTACGAGATGAGTTCGTTGTAGCGAGAGAACGTAGCGCGGATGATTAACAAAGGTACTCACTTCTTTCCTTTAGCTTTGTAAATAGATATCGATATCGTCAGCGAAACAGCCCATCGCTTCTCTGCATCCTGAGCACTCACTACCAATGAGGTTCTGGCTCTCGTCCAGGCCGTAGTCCTACCAGCGAAGGTATGAATGCCATTCAGGTAAGATCTGCTGACACCGTCACTGACCTGGTAACAGACTTGAGTGCCATGGCGAATGGTCTGCGTACGAACGAGCTTGACAATCTCGTGAGGGTTCACGCTATGCATGAGTATTCATGAGCGATACCATCCGCTTTCAAAAGAAGGATGACGAACGTGATGGTGAACACGTGCGCGAGTTCGTAGCTTGTCTTCGTCTGAGTCGACTCGTTCGACTCCGTGGAGAACGTCAAGCCGAGCTCGGTGTCGCAGATGCCTTCGATGGAGAACGACTCCTTCAGGGTGATGGAAGCTATCGTCAAGCGGAACAATGAGTCAACGGCACAGAGTGCATGATCTTCAGCGCATTATCAGTATGCGGCTCACCCGAGGTCTTGACGTCCAGAGAGACCGAGGTCTGGTTCGTCCACTTCTCCGTCCACTGGTCCTCGAACGGCTGGTCGTTGGCCGAGTTGTCATACTCCCAGACGACGGTCTGTCCTTGCGGGGATAGCTGGAAGACGGGGCTGTCCTTGCGGAGGTCTCCCTTCAGGGCGTTGTAGCAGAACCAGCTGAAGGACGCGGCGTAAGCACAGTATAAGAGGGACGTGTGAGAACAGGACGGGATTACTCGTATTGGAGGGCGATGCCCTCGTTGAGCGCCATGTCGCCCAAGCCTTGCATTGAGTTTCCGCGTTTGGGGTCGAGGGCATTGTAGACCTGCTGCTTGGGCCATCCGAGGTTGGCGAGGTCGACCCAGGTGGTCTGAGGGTTGGCGGGCATGATGATGTATGAGAATCGGTGACGGTGCTCGAGCAACTTCGAAATGGGAGTGTCGGGGAACGGTTGTCTCGACGCTGGTCGAAACGAAGAACAGGGTTGGGCTTTTATACGCGAGGATGGCGATGTTGTGAGTGAGAGAAAGACGCTCCGAGCGTAGCTGGTCTCTCCTGGTAGATGGCGGGTGACAGGAGACATGGCCGCGACAACAACGTAGAGACATCGTGTCCCTCTTCGAGGACCGGTAGTACGCTGTCAGTAATTCGCCTCAAGTGTTTGCCCGTATCGGTGGCGTATCGTCGTCGTGAAAGGCGTGGCATTTCCAGGCAGCACCCAGGCGCAGTCGTCAGCTTTCGTCGACAGAGCTATTGAGCTATCTTCGAGCGCTGTCATAGCCCAATGGCGAACCGAACGGGCGTTGTTTATGAGCCGAGCAAGATCACAACGACCGGTCATGCAAGACGCACCTAGCGTGAAACTTCAGAATCTGCTGGCACTATTCAGGACGCAGTCATGCATCGGCTGGTGAATGTATGGTCAACGTTCTAGCTTCTACCCACGGCTGACCGGTGGATGAACAGCGTGTGTTTATAGATCTCGATGTGAACGCGAGATAACGAGAATCCAACTCGTGTCGGATGTCCGCTGAAAATCGTCGACAGACGCGCATCGTCGTGCGGCCGATGGCAGAGCCGAACAACACTCCGCTGTTCATAGCCCACCACATCGTGGAGATGGACTCTTGTGTCTTCTATTCTTGTGTCTCCTACTCTTGTGTCTCATAACGAGCGAACCTAGGTTAATGGGTTGATGGGCCATAGCGCACACCATGCGATGACGGATATGGCTTGCAAGAGCCATCCGCCGTGACTCCTGCAGCGATCAGACGCATTAACCCCTTCACATGGCGTGAGCTAGTACCCTGTGAGCTAGAGTAGCACGACATACTGGTCAAACCGCTTATCTATAGAGGCAGGATATCCATTTCCTGGAGTGTGAACATGCCTCTGGGGTACGCGAGCTTCCATGCAATGTACGGCCTTTGCAGAGAGCAATTTCGACTCCCGAGTTCTCCGGTACTCGCGGCGGTCATACCTCGCCGTAGTGTGTACCACAGGTTACGGGCATAGTGCACAGAGCCCAGAACGCCTGTGCGAGTAAGTGTAGACTTTTTAACTCACCTAACTCTTAGCTGTAACGCAGCCAGAAGCAAGATATCATGCCGTAGTGGTCGCTTCTCCGCCACAAAGATTGCGCTGCGAACTCCGACAGAGAGAGCATGCTTTGGCTACTGAGTCATAGGCATATGTATCTATCTGGTGACAAACCCCTATGTGAGTTCAACCTTATGATCGACCAAATGGGACTCACCATACGCTGCTTGCTAGACCGGGAAGTGACCATGGAATGCTAGTTCACACAGATTAGCCACTCACTGGGCCGGATGACACTTATCCTCTTCCCAAACTATCAGCACAGCAGCGAACGGCCGCTCAGAGACCTGTGACGCGTGTGATATCCGCCCCGGCCTTCTTCCACACCCTCAGCGCCCTCTCATCCGGCGCGTGCGTCGCCTTCTTCACGGCCAGCGCCACGAACCCGCCCTCAATATCCGCCCCACCCAGGTTCGCGCCCGTCTTGACGAGCACGCCGACGACCTCCTCGTGGCCCTGCCTCGCCGCGTAGTACAACGGCGTATGCCCGAGCGCGTCGCGGATGTGGACCAGCGCCCCCGCCTCGAGGAGCATGTTGGCAGCCCGTGTCGCCCCGCTGAGCGCCGCGACGTGCAGTGGCGACCGCCCAGACGCCGGGTCCAAGCAGTTCGCGAGCCCGCCCCCGACGGTTATTCCCGAGCCGTCCGTCCTGCCAGCTTCCGCCGCGAGGCAGAACGACACGCCGTCGACGTCGTCCCGGGCGGCCGCGAGGTGGATGAGGAACGGGAAGAGGGCGCTCTCCGTCGAGGCGGCCTCGGCGGCGGTCCAGCTCCACGGCGCGGTCGCGTTGTCGGCTTCTTCGTCACGCGTCTCTGGGCCGTCGACGACGATGCGGGGGGCACGCGATGAGGAAGAGGAGGAGAGGCGGACGACCTGTGAGAGGAGGCCTTGGATGTTGTCTAGGCTCTGATCTATGGAATTCGGCTGGCTGAGCGAGGCGGGGATCTTGCTCTCGGGAAGAGTCAGCTCGCCGCGCAAAGGCGTCCCGATCAGCGAGCGGACCTGCGCAACTGAGAGCTCGGGCTTGGATAGAAGGTAGCTGAGCTTCGTCAACGCGCACTGTGTCGTCATCACGGATCATGGTTGTGGATATCGGAACGATCGTGTATAGATGTAGAACGCACCTCCGGGGTCATATCTCCACCGGGTACGACGCCTGCTTGCAGGAGGCTCCTTCCGGTCTCGTACGCATCAGACACGGAGCCCTTCGTGCACTGCGTGATGGCGACGATGACGACCCCGCTATCGCACGCTGCCTTCAGTGCTTCCATTAGATCCACACGCTGGGGCGCATTACCAGCGCCAAATGTCTCAAGGACGACGCCCCGAGTAGGAGGCATGACAAAAGCGCGAATGGTCG
Source organism: Daedaleopsis nitida (assembly GCA_022606115.1). Lineage (NCBI taxonomy): Eukaryota > Fungi > Basidiomycota > Agaricomycetes > Polyporales > Polyporaceae > Daedaleopsis > Daedaleopsis nitida. The sequence continues at coordinate 2,838,206 of JABYQM010000006.1, read as the reverse complement.
CCGCGGTGATACCGGGAAAGAGGCGTAATGTGGCTAACAGCCAATTTGGTGAGATCGCAGAGATGAATGAATCGCTATGGCTCACCAACGTGCGGACTCATGACTATGGAGACAGGTCAGTATACACGACTTACAGTTGTTGGCGGAGAACTGACACTTATGTGATCGAAAGCGTTTGAGATTAGTCTGACGGATTACACCTTGCCAGTTTACTATGATGTCTATTCCAACTACTCTGGAGTTCAGTACAACGAGTCATAGATGATACAGGCGGGTCCCAGAACTTACCATTCACGAGCGGAGGAAAATTCGGACTGTTGAACGCATTGAGGTCGTATGACGACATTTTCGAGACGCGATTCCCCCTGAACAACGTGTGATTGAAATACAAGCAACACTCTACGAAGCGAGCAAGGTCTCAGTAGTGCATTTCTGTGCATGAGATTGGTACGCCGCATACCAGGTATGATGTAGTGGCCCGCGATCACCAGCGCACCGAGCAAGTTATCGACCGCATCGTTGCGCAATTGCGACATTGGGATCTGAGCGCCAGTGACCACTACTGTCTTTCCCAGGTCTTCCAGCATGAAACTGAGCGCAGACGAGGTGTACGACATCGTGTCGGTACCGTGGAGAATGACAAAACCGTCGAAATTGGAGTAGTTCAATTCTATGTCCGTTGCGATCCGGATCCAATCTGTACTAGGCCGGGTCAGACAAGAGCCTGCGCAACACTGGTGTTGCGTGTAATATTAGCCTGAGGAGGCCTACTTGCCTTGTATTTCAATATTGCTGCTGTCGAGCAGAGGATGCCACTGAGAGTTATGATGATCCTCAGCCAAGGACAGAAAGACTACACACACGGACCTCGAGAACTGCGTACCGGATCCGCTTGCGATTCCCACCTGGACCGCTACTCCTTGGCGTCACGAGGGTAGGCAACTGAGCTTCGTATATATCCTCCGATACCTTCCTGCACACAGGCTGGCGTGGTAGGATCTGTTCGGCGGTAGGCGCGAGGTGCTCTGGCATGCCTATCGGACGTGATGATCGGACTGGAAGAGTGAGAGTCTGATAGGGGGTACTGCGCGATCCGCCACGGCTCGGAGAGGGCTCGCGGCTACCAAAGGCGGTTGCTGTCGGACTGCCTTTCGCGCTCCAGCGCCGGTACCCTTCAAGCGAGGCAGAGTGGGAGAACAGCGACTCTTCGAGCGGGTCGTGGAAGCGATGCTGACTGTGAAGCGTCTCGGTGAGGAAGTATGGCTCCGGGACGTACCCCTGCTGGCTGAATATCATGTTGATTGTCCCCCCAGTGTTTAGAATCAACACCTTGGATTCATCAGAGGACATAGACACGTCCATCCTAGCTCTAGGGCAGATGAGATGGAAGCTGAGCTCAGTTGACGTCGGATGTGGTGGTGGACAGAGGCAAAATAATCGAGGCGTTGTGTAAACGCGCAGCCCCAAGCGCGCGCATCAGGTTCGGGTAGATTAGATAATAACGCCAGTATTCACGATCGTATGCAAATCTAGCCGAGATTACTTACTGACTCCTCCCCACATAAAATGACTGCACACGAACTTCCTGACCCCTGCATCCCCCCTCTTACCGTCTCTCACCATGGAAGCTCTCAAGAAGGTATTCGAGGCGAAAAATCAATCTGTAAGCTGCACATTGCCTAGGAGCTCGCCGGTGTTTATCTATGTTCCACAGACAAGCCCGGCCTTGGTCACTTTCGTGACGGCCGGGTACCCTACAGTCGAGGACACCGTCCCGACAATGCTTGCTATGCAGGAAGGCGGAGCGGACGTGATCGAGCTGGGGGTACCATTCTCCGATCCAATCGCAGATGGGCCCACTATCCAGGAGACCAACGTCGTACGTGTTCACGCTGGCAGACACAGTGGCGAAGCTCAATGTCTTCCTCAGATCGCGCTGAAGAACAATGTCGACTATGTGCAATGTTTGGGAATGGTCAGGGAGGCACGTAATAAGGGCTTAACTGCCCCCGTCCTTCTGATGGGTGAGTCATCCTGCGTCGTATGACTCGTCGTAGCAGTATCGTGACCTACTTCAGGTTACTACAATCCACTGCTTGCCTATGGCGAGGACAAGGCGATCCAAGACGCTGCAGAAGCTGGTGCCAACGGATACATCCTCGTTGACCTTCCTCCAGAAGAAGCCATAACATTCCGGGACAAATGTCGTGCAGCGAAGTACGTTGTCCGATTTCGCTGCCACCATTCCTGAACTGACCACAGGGCAGTTTGTCTTTTGTCCCGCTTATTGCGCCATCGACTTCCCTGACCCGCATCGAGTTCCTCGCCTCCATCGCAGACACGTTCATATACATCGTCTCCAAAGTGAGTCGCCTGCTACGGATCCATTACATATTGATGAACGCTTCACTGCCAGATGGGTACGACAGGTTCTTCCGTTGGGGAACCATGAACAGTGCACTTCCCGATCTGATTGCGCGCGTGCGAGACTACACCGATGTTCCTCTCGCCGTCGGCTTCGGAGTCGCCACGCGTGCGCACTTCGACCTTGTGGCGGACGCAGGCGCGGACGGCGTCGTCATCGGCAGCCGCATCATATCGATCATCAAGAGTGCCCCAAAGGACCAAGTCGCAAAGAAGGTGGAAGAGTACTGCCTGGAGATCAGTCTGAAAGGCCAGCCCCCGCGGCGGCCGACACCATCGCACCGGCCTTCGTCGACGCGCTCGCGCCCGAGCGTCAAGCCCGGCGTTTCGACCGATTCTATCCAACCGAACGTGCTCCCTCCGCGCTTCGGCGACTTCGGAGGCCAGTATGTGCCCGAAGCGCTCTGGGACTGCTTGGTGGAACTCGAGGAGGCGCACAACGCGGCGATGAAGGACCCCGAATTCTGGAAGGAGTGGCAAGGTTTGTACGGCTACATGAACAGACCGTCGAATCTTTACAAGGCTGAAAAGCTCACCGAGCACGCCGGTGGCGCCACCATCTGGCTCAAGCGCGAGGATCTGTGAGTTGCCCCGAGCTGCCAGCTGTTCCGTTCTTGTCTCTGATCGTTCCACGTAGGAACCACACGGGCTCGCACAAGATCAACAACGCCATCGGACAGGTGAGCTGAACCTTCCATGCAAGTATATCCACTCTCCTCTAAAGACGTCATCCTCCAGATTCTCCTCGCGAAACGTATCGGAAAGACGCGCATCATCGCCGAGACTGGTGCAGGCCAGCACGGCGTCGCGACCGCCACGGCCTGCGCTCGCTTCGGGCTCGAGTGCATCATCTACATGGGGGCGGAGGACGTCCGCCGGCAGGCGCTGAACGTGTTCCGGATCCGGATGCTCGGCGCGCAGGTCATCCCTGTCCACTCGGGCTCGTGCACGCTCAAGGACGCGGTGAACGACGCGCTCCGGGACTGGGTCACGAACCTCTCGAATACGCACTACCTCATCGGGTCCGCGATCGGCCCGCATCCGTTCCCGACGATCGTGCGCGACTTCCAGCGGGTGATCGGGAAGGAGATCAAGGAGCAGCTGCACGAGCAGGTCGGGAAGCTCCCCGAGGCCGTCGTCGCGTGCGTCGGGGGCGGGAGCAACGCGATCGGCACGTTCTACGACTTTATCCCAGATAAGAACGTCCGCCTCATCGGCGTCGAGGCCGGAGGCGAAGGTCTGAGCGGCGACAGACACAGCGCGACACTCAGCAAGGGCCATGCGGGTGTCTTCCACGGGGTGCGAACGTACGTACTGCAGTCGCAGACAGGCCAGATCGTCGAGACGCACTCGATCAGCGCCGGGCTCGACTACCCTGGCGTGGGGCCTGAACACGCCTGGCTAAAGGACTCGGGGCGGGCAGAGTACACGGTCGCCACGGACGAAGAGGCTCTGCGCGGATTCAGGCTGCTCACGCAGCTCGAGGGTATCATCCCGGGTGCGTCCCCAGTACTGGAGAGTGGCGTGACAATGGCTGACGATGACCCTCACAGCCCTCGAGTCGTCGCATGCGATCTGGGGCGGGGTCGAGCTCGCGAAGACGCTTCCGAAGGACGCGAACATCGTCATTGTATGTCTTGCCTTGTATCCCTCTATGTCCGTGCTGAACGAGCTCAACGGTATATACCAGTGCCTGTCAGGCCGTGGCGACAAGGACGTGGAGCAAATCTCGGAGCTGCTCCCCGGCAAGTGGGAGGAGAAGCTTGGCTGGTACATTTCGTCGACCCCCGGCGAGGAGGCAAAGAATTAGCCGACGTCGTACATTGTCGAGCAAATGAAAGAGAGGACAACGAGTTCCGCGTATCGCACCGCACAACAACATCATGTACCGTTTAGACCGGGTGTCCGACCCGGTTGTACAATGCTAACATTTAGGACGCACATGACATGTATCCTTAGTTTGCCATACGCCAGATAAGTGACTTTGGAGTTCGGTTCAGATAACACAACAGCGAGTCCCCAAGAAGGCATCGTCCACTTGCGCTCTGCCCTACGGCACCGCGGCCCTTCACTACAATCTGCAACCTCGATTTGCCTCGATGCATCAATAAAGCATCCCGATGACAGCTGTCCCGACAACTGGCACCTGCAAGGTCCGACCCTTCTGACTATGGTGGGTGCAATGATGCAGTCGCTATGGCGCATCACGATCGCCCCGACTCATGTCTTCATTCCATAGTTTCCAGACGTTCCACGTAACTCCAGCTCCGAGCCCGCGGCCCACGCAGGGGCAGCGTGGCCCCTTCCGAGCGTCCGCGACCTGCCCAAAACGTCGAACAATACGATTCCCCGCACGGTGGCTCACGGTGGTCGTCGATCACGCACGCCCACGAGCTGCGCGTGGTCCGGTCGTGGCCAGTGGGCGCCTCGCGCGAGCCCGTGCACCGCCGTGCACGCTCGAGTCGTTGCACCGCACATGGGGGCTTTGACCAGCTTAAAGCTGCACGGGCTTTGACCACGGACGACCGTGCGCACACCTCGAAATTCCGTGGAGAAGCGTTCGCTGGTCCCATCACCGGGAGCGCACACAGGATTCGCGTCCTTGGCAGTGCGCTCGCCCTTTTGCGTCCAAGGAGCGAGGAGCGGAGCCTAGACCGTGGGGGAGTCCTAGTACGGTGCCGGCCGCAGGACATACATGGCAGCCCGCTAAAGCATAGACCGAGTGGCTCGTGGAGAATGCGGCCTGAACGGGTATAAGAAGCGCACGGGCCCTTGCGTGGGGCCAGCCGTGGTCGCTGCCCCTCAGCCTGTCGCGCCACTTCTCAGCTTCTACACTCTCTTCATCCCGGTCCGGTTGCGCGCGAACACACCGCACCCCGCATCACGCATCACCACACGGCGATCGTTCTTTTGCAGCCGACCATATTAGCCCTCTACACCGCTGGTTACAGTCTTGTACCATGGTCGACGTTGAACACAAGCCGGGCCCGGAGGACTTCGACGAGAGTGCGGAAGAGTAAGTGCCTGTATCCCGTTCAAGGCTGCGACCGAGCGTACTGACGACGGACCACGCCCAGCTTCAGACTCGTCAGAGACCTGGAATCACCCGAGGTCTTCGAGCCCGCTCTTCTTCCGTGCTCGGAACCCATGTCAATTTTTCCGTAAGCCTCTCCCGCCCTTCGCATCCATGATTGGTGCAGGTACGGACGTCGCTAACCACCACCGCGACCTCAGGCCAAGAGGCAGCGTACAGGAGTGGAGGGAGAAAGTGAGCCTCGGCATCCCCACATGGGGCTCACTGGACATGTCGGCGTACTACAGCATGCCGGCGGCCCATCCATGGGCCACGCCGGGAACATCAGAAGAGGGTGCCAGCTCGACGACCGGCGAGCTTGTGGGCTTGCTGCTCCGCCCGGAGGAGTCAGGCTTCCCTCACGAGTCGGGTTGGGTGCCGAAGCTGCTCCAGCTGCAGCGAGCTGGTTCCGCGAGCCCTGCTTTGGCTGAGGGAGAATGGAAAGGGAAGGGGAAGGGGAAGGGGAAACCCGCCGCCGCGGTCGATGCCGCGAAGTTCATCCTCGAGTGCTACTACGAGCAGACTCTGTACGGCGCGGACGAGTTTGCACATCCCCATGCAACGTCCTCGGCCGCAAGCTCCAGTTCGCGCACGGGCACGGGCACGAGCTCCAGGTTGGTTGCGGGGTCGGGGTCGTGCTCCAGTTCCGGTTCCACACCGAAGAAGCCGAGGGCGACGATTTTCGGGGACGCGCACGAGTTTGTGGACCCGTTCGCAAGCACTGACGCTTACGAGTGGTCGGATGTGTACTACCGTCCGTCCCAGCGCTCCCGTGCGCACGGCGGGGAGAGCGTCGGGTCGCGCCGATGGGTGGCGCGAGATGGGGGCGGCGTGAGTGCACTATGATGATCCTAGGGCACTGGCCGGCATTGACATGGACACATCGCGCCGTACAGTGGGGGAAGGGGGCCATGCCATGGACTTTGGCCGACTTGGGCCTGCGAAGTCTTCTATTCCTAGTCCTGTTTCGTGATATCCTGTCTCGTTTTCCGTGACTTATGACTTGTGTTCTCCGCTCTTGTACACCTACTTTGTGACCCGGGGCCCCTGCCCAATGCACATGTACGTCCGTCGTCAGGTTGTCCGGACGGTACCATTCGCGTTATCTGTTGTATAGACAGTGATATCACTTCAGTGTGAAATTTCCTCGTACTAAGCACACGACATAGTGAATGACTTACTCGTTGCCGTCCAATCAGTGCGCCCGGCAGTCCGACGACGCGGGGCTCAGTACGGCGCTACTAAGGTCGAATGGCCAGGGCATATAGGACATAAGGACATGTTTCATTCGCCACGTCGACCTGTCCCACTGAAAGCGAATTCGGGAAGTTGTGGTAGATGCAGGCTTCAATATATGTAGTGTCCGACGCAACGGTGGAAATGCGAGGTGGGAAGAATAATTCGGTGATCACCGGACTTTACATGGGCGCTTCCGGTGTTGTTTGCTGGCGCCCGTGGGATAGATCGATTTGAACCAGTTTGAACCACCATGTAGAACTCTATTCGAAGGAACGACTTTTCTTCCGCATGAACTAGAGGTTGGTTTAGGAGCCTATGTAGGACAAGCCGAGTGCAAGAAGTATATTGTGAGTACAAGCATCGGACAGTGATCTATCTCATCATTAAAATTCTTTTTTCAAAGTCTGGATACACCCTAGTGCAGTTTATGATAGACCCGCGGTGACTCGGACTACTTAGGATTAGTCAAACCGTGGACCCGATATCCACTAGAGGTGCGTGTGATGCTTCGAAATAATATATGAACATGTAGCTGACTGCCTATGATAAACTTGCCCCTCTAACTCCATAGTGCAGGGTTCGGCCTGCGTATGGGTGCTCGGCGAGGTAATAGAAGTTTCAGAACCGAAGTCAACCTTTGACGGTGTGAAGGTACGAGAACATACCTCGAGGCAGCATTCAATGAATCTCAACCTTCCGTGGACATCATGCCGCCTGTTAGCAGCACTTCTGACGTGGTGCTTGAAGCTTGGTCGCTCACCATGAACATCTTGACTGTTACAGGCGGGTCAGAGCGGTGAGTCACATGCTGAATGTTTCACATAGAACTACTCTTACTCCGAAGTTATGGTTCACCATTTCGGACATGCATCCGCCCCCACTAAGGTGCGTGAGTTGTTACAAATGATAGATTGTTCCCTATGCATGATCATATAGAACACTCACTCGTATGTCTGTGTAGCTAACTCATGCCCCTCCAAACACCCGTCCGGCGAATATAAGCTTCGAGACGGACGTCGACATTTGACGGTGTGAAGACGATATGAGAAGCCAGTACGTCGAAATCGTACTCAATCCTCCACACCCACCGTGCCGCCTGATGACAGCGCTGCTAACGTGATCCTTGACGGCTGTGACTGTCATACAGGAGGTACCAGAGATGACTTCGACCCTCGAACGTGGAAGCACCGCAACCTCAGGTGCTTGCACCCATTGCTCACGTCGTTGTGAGCGGTTCTCTGTAGACATCTAGACGGCGAGGTTCGTCACAGTACTTCCTGTCTCTCCTGCGCTTCTTACCAAATTACTGACGGCGTTCCATCTCAATGTCAGCAGTGACACAATATCCTCACCCCATCTGCCTTTCAGTGACGTGTGTCCATTGTACGAGGTCTTGATCACACTTCACCACCCTCGAATAGAGCACACATGGTCTCGGCAGCATGCTTCCACCCACTGGGAACCTGCCAGCCATGGCATTGTCTTCCGTTCACCACGTCTGCATTCTGAACGATGTGCGTCTGTTTGCGCCTCCTGGGTTGGGAGGGCACTTTCGAAGGTGTGCACATGGGGCCAAGGATGTATTCTTGGGAGCAGCGAAGGCCGTCAGTACTGTCTTTGCACGGAATCACGCGTCATCTGTGCAGTCAGACCGCACAATGATGTCACAGGTGAGTTCGACATGTTCCATGGTCTTTCAATGTTTCCATGCTCATACTCGACGCCAGTGGCTGCGATATATAAGCTTGGCTGCTTTCACTCCTCATCTCCAACACTCCCGTCTTGTACTGTTACTTATCACTCATCACATACCACAACCCGTCATCAGCCATGTCCTGCAACGCTAAGACTACCTGGGACGACCTCGCCAAGCTAGGCTGGTCGAAGCAGACCATCTTCGACATCATCAACGCGGAATCCGAGGGCACGGTTACCGACATTAACAAGCTGTATCTCAACGAGGGGATCGCCATAGTCAGCGGGTAATCCCGTTTCCTTGGCTTCAAGGGAGTGCCCCACTGAACCTGTTGTGTAGGAGGAGTTGCTGCAACGCTCTCAAGGGAGATGTCCACAGGTTCGTTCCGTATGGCAACACGCTCATTGGCGACAAGATCGTCTGGGAGTACGACAACACCAATGGGACCGAGGCACACACGGAACAGTGGACCGAGAAATGGACCGACACGGTGAAGGCTTCTCTCGAGATCAGCAAGCCCGGTGAGTGTGTACTATATACACTCCCACTACTAGTACGATGTCTGACCGCTCTGTATGAAATGCAGCTCTGATCCCGCTGAACGACACGATCTTGATTACACGTGTCTGTAACACTGAGCTCGACTTCGTGATCTCTACCGAGGCGACCGACAAGCTCACTGAGGAGGACGAGACTTCGCACGTTAAGGAGCTGACCATCACGTACGTCCTGAGCCCTCCGTCTCTTGCCCATTGAACACACCATCACTCATACATGCGCAGTGTGGCACCTGGAGAAAAAGTGCAAATCATATTGACGCGCTCCGAGGGCACGTACGCTCAGCAATTTGATCAGGTTGGTCACTCATGCGGCACCTGTGACTTCCATCCCTGATGATATCTACGCTAGAAATACGGTCTTGACGATGCCAACGATTTTCTCGTTAGTGAGTCTCTAGTTCACAGCATCTAAGAAACTATGCAGTCATCGCCATGCTGACTTCCCCTCACAGGCTACGGCGAACTGTGAGTTACCAATAGTGGCCTAATATCTTGGCATTCCGAGTGATCTAACTACACAAACCCAGGTGGAACGGCTCCCGCACCTGGGTAAGCACCCAGTTCACGACTTGATCAGTCCGCAAAACCTTCCTGATATCCCTTACTCTAGGCCTGGCCTCTCAACAGGATCTTGGGAAACCCCTCGGGCATGATGTCGCTCCTCGGAACCGCCAAGACAACCACCTCCACGTACAGGATCCACCGTCAGCTGGCCGACGGCGGGGCGATCGTCAGGACGATCGGGCCGAAGCCCTCCACCGTCAAGACCGCTTCGGGTGGGGTCAAGCAGGCTGCTGCTCAGAAGATCCAGGGGCAGGTCCCGGTCGCTTTGAAGGGTGCTGAGGGCGCCGAGATGTGAGGTCTTCCTCACGAGCCTGCTGTGGGCAAGACGTCGACGCCCCATGCAGGAGAGCTTTCTTGAAGGTTCCCAATGTATCCGTGATTGTCTCGTGCTCGAGTTAGTACTAGCATGTCTCGTGTCTCGTGTCCTATAGCTAGTACGAGTGGCAGAATGATACGCCGCTGTTCAATTGAACCCATTTGCTCGCTGTTAACATATGTTAGTACCCAGTGCGGCAAACCCGGATGCTTACGAGTCACCGACCACTGGAGACTAATAACACTGCCGAATCGGTCTCTTGCTCGAGCCCATACGCTCAAACGACAATTGTTGCGTGGTTTCGAAGCTCGCTGTGAATGGCCAAACGTTTCGAAGACAGTATATTCATTAACAATGCGCAGATCGACTAATGACCCCGTTACGAATATGGAGTACGGACGGAGGATGCAGAACGTACTTGATATGTCAGATGTGCGAGAGCTCGTGGGTGTCCTCTGCCGTCTCTTCCTTGTCGGACTCGGTACCGAGTGAAATCCCGAACTCGGTGCTGCAGATGCCCTCGATGGTGATAGACGTCTTCAGAGAGATAGAGGCTAGCAGGATGGCCGCATAAAATGGGGCGTGAGCAAATATAGCACTATACAAGTCAATGAACCATGAACGGTGGACAAACTCACCGGATTCCTTGATGGCCAGACTGGCCGACCTCTTCTCGGTCCACTTCTCGATCCACGTGTCTTCGTACGGCTCGCTGTTCTTGGTGTTGTCGTACTCCCATACATTTGTGTCGTCGTTTGGGAGGTCGTTGAACACGGGTCCGTCGGAGTAGACATCGCCCCTGAGCGAGTTGTAGCACTGGTACCAGCGGTGCAAATCCATCACAACCTATCGTCGACACGTAGCGACCGTACACGCTAGCTCACCCCCATGTCTTCGCAAAGCCGCCGTTCAGAGCCATGTCAAAGTAGCCTGGCGATCGTATTGCCGCGGCGGCTGTTGAGCTTATTGAAGATGTCGTTCTTGTACCACCCGAGGTTGGTGAGGTCGATCCAAGTGGTGAGGGGGCCAACGGGCATAGTGATTGTGTGAAGTGCGTTGAATGTCTCTGAAAACAAGAGTGGATGCGAGAGCCGGGTACGCAATGCTGGAAGGGCTTGTTGGGCCCGGGTGTGCTTATAAACCACAGTCCAGCGGAGGGATGACTCAAGGCTTGACCGTCACATCTCCACCTTCGACCTTCTTCAAGCAGGTCGCAGTACGGACGGAGATCCCGAGCGCTAGACGCACCTTTTCGGGGTGTCGCGGCATAGCGAGCACGAGGACGAGCGCAGCCGCGCGTCGTCTGGGAAATGTGCGGTTTGAGTCGAGTCGAGCACCGGATCTGAAGCACTGGGTCGTGAGCGAGACTTGGAAAACGGATGCGTTGCGAATCGCTTGCGTGTACGAGCAGTTATGGGAGCCCAAGGAAGGTGCTGTACACGGTAGAGTACACCTCAACTGTACCCACCAGAATGACAGTGGTCCCTGGCGATGGAAGACGACAGATGAGACGCTGGAACGAAGCACACAGTCAGTGTATGCGCATATGCCAGAGTCGGGAACGAGTGCGGGTTGCTGAGTGCACTCACCTGCGTGCAAGAGGCCGCGGCGATGGTCAACCCGACCATGTCGGGCTGGATGGCGATGAAGGCCCGCGTCGACATGGACAAGCTCCCCAAGGACGGCTGGACCGTCCTGACCATCGGCGCGACCAGCGCGAGCGGCGCGATCGCGGCCACTCACCGCTGACTTTCCGCAGAGTGATAGGGGTCGCGCGCAACGCCTGAGTCAAAGCTCGCCGTCGTCCCCGGGCTCAACGCGACTCTCGTCCTCTCCTCGCCCGACGTCTCCGCCACACTGGACGTCTCCAAGCTCGGCGAGATTGATGTGATCATCGACTACCTCTAAGTACGGGCCGCTTGCTCGGGAACCTCCCGCGCCAGCGCCGCCCCCTGCAGTACGTCCAGGTCGGGACCGTCGCGGGCCCGGACATCGCACTCCCCGGTGCCGTCCTCCGTAGCAAGGACGTGACGATCCGCGCCGCCGGCCCGGGAGCATGGAGGTTCGACGAGCTGCACTGGCAAGCGGCTCTGCCGGACATGCTGGCTCTGCTGGGGAAGGTCCCACGGCCGCGGGTGCGTGTGGGAAAGATGAGCGAGATCGCAGCGGTGTGGGGCAAGGCAAGGAGATGGGCGATGACGGAGAGAGGCTTGTCCTCACTATGTAGCCTTGAATGTTCATCTCGCTGAGCCACTAACATGGCCAGTACTTCAACTTGTAGAGGGAGTATGCTGCCGGTGCATGGGCCGTACTCGACCGTATGGCCCCGGCCTCAAGGGAGTATTTGAAGAGCTGAACGGGGTTGGTATCAACCGCCTGGAGAATGTTATGACCATGGAGACTTATGTGCACACGCTCTTTGATCCAATGCGTATATGGCTGGAGCCTGAGGTGCGCTGCAGGTCTATCCGAGCTGTCTGCCTCTATACTGATGATTTTCCCCATCAGAATGCGGAGAACACCTACCGTGTATGTTACAACTTGAAGAACGGCCAGAATCACCTGCTGCGGTGGCTCGGCATTCCCGAGACTATCACGTTCTCGACCCCGGACGGAGAAAGACTGCCGGTCCCCGCTCGCCGGTATCTGCAGCTCCACGGGGTTTGTGCGAGGGTAGCACATCTGTCGGGCGCCGCCGAATACGTACTCGACATCCTCATCGGACGCGCACGTTCTCGAGAGGATGTTCGCGGCGGCCGGTATAGCTGCTCATTAGTGCCCCAAACTGGCGGAAGCAGTACTAGTGTTTCCGTTGGTGGTACGCATTCAAGGACGGTTCAGCGTAGATCTGTTGCAGCAGTTCGTTGGTAGGGTAGTCCTCGGTGGATGATAGTTCCTGCAGAGACTTCACGCGTGCAGCCTGTACGATAGCGTTACGGATTGGGAGAGGTGGACGGCGAGGGACCGTAGTTTAAGCGAGCGAACTTGTCTTCTGGTAGTTGAAGTCCATATCTGCAGCTGCAAGAACGAGGTACGATGTACCTACAAGTCACCGTTCGATAGATGCATCAAGGAGCTCTTGAAACACGCGGCGCCTCGAGACCCTTCCAGCACTATGTAGTACGTACATGTGTGCACCCTCTGTGTGCACCGGGATTATCGCGAACGCCTGTCTGATAGCAGAGAACGATGCCGTGGAGATCTGGACTGGAAGAGCTCGTCGCACGCAATATAGCCGCAGTACACTCAAATACTAGTACTCACCTCACTGGGCTGTTATGTACTCGGCCGCTAAATACAGCGAACCCACAACCAGACCGCGAAGTCCGGACGCCGGAAGTCCCATAGACCCTAGCTTCAAACGGCAATAGCACTATGCATGTCTCTCTATGTGTGTTCTTCCAAGTCCCAGACGACGACGACGACGATTCAGAGGAATTCAGGCGAGTCGTGACGGGGGGTGCGTACGTACTATGTACTATAGGCTATAGCTATATACGTACAGACCACGCACGACGCACAGCGCACGCGGCGGGGTGAGGAGGGAGCAGGAAGGGCCATGGCCATATGGGTGAGCATCTGCAGACTGTGCGCACCGTACAGTGTACACAACGCGCGATAGGACAGGACGGGACGGGTGGCGAGGCTGGGGCTGCTTGCTAGGATCGGACTGTGTAGGGGACTGATACTATGCATATGGTCGAACGGTAGGGGATCCAAGTGGGAGGATGGAAAACGTACGGTGGCGATCGTCAATATTTGGCGTCGAGCTCTGGTGCGCCCGTGCCGGCCTCGACTGAAGCTTCATACCGTCCCTCCGCACCATGGCCATGGCCAGGTCCACGGCTGCAGCTGCGAGCATCATCGCTCCTCCGTGACGTGATCGCCTGGGTGGCCGCAGCGCGTGGGCCTTCCTGCAACGCCGTTCCTTCGCCCACCCACCCACCCACCACCCTTTGCCGTCATCGGGCTCAGCACCCGGATCACTCGACCACCGCCGCGCATGCATGCGAACACATCGGCACCGCACCTTGCCCGCGAGCGTCAAGCGGCGAGCATGGGCGCGGCGGATGGACCGGTGTAGGCACGATAGAGCGGAGCCAGAGACCAAGTGATGTGCGTGTTGGCGTCGGACTTGTGCGCCGGGCCAGGATTTGAGGGCTTGCACACTGGGGTGTGTGAGGAGTGTGGGGTGAGAGATGAAACGAGCGATGGTATAAATGCACCACGAACGATTGACAGGTGAATAAACAATCTCAAATGAACAAGCCGGGAGGGGGAAGGAAGCAGGATATAAAACGGGGAGAAAATGAAGAGAGAAGAGAAGGCGGGGGAAGAAGAAGGAGAAGAAGGATGACGACGACGACGGGACAGGGACACGGTGGGCGATACAGTGGGGAGAGTGATGGTAACGAGAAGACGCGTGCGCAAAAGAGCCGGGGAATGGGAGCAGAGACACGGGGAAGACGACACCAGGACGCTTAATGTGCGGGCGGAGATGTACAAGCAGGGGCGCGTAGCGGTCATTGAATGACGCAGCATCCCTTGCCCGAGCCGCCTTGCGACTGGTAGGGATCGTCCGCGCGTGGTACGGGACCCCATACTGACGGGACCTGGGCGGGGCAATCAGCGCATGGACGGGGAGGGAGGGCGTAGGACGAGGGACGAGGGGTCGTGATGGCAGGCAGTACTCACCAGGGGGTCTTTTGTCGTTTTGCAATACCGGATGAGACTGTGCGATGGGGCAGCCGGTGAGCATTACGGCCAGAGGCGGGGATGGGGGTGAGGCGGGTGAGGGTGAAGCGTACCTTGCACTGGCCTCGCTGACCCTTATCCGCGGACGGGCAAGATCCTCCCTCAGCCGCTGGTTGTGCTCCGTGAGGCGGCGGAGCTTGAGCTCGGACATGGACTGCTTGTGCGGACGCGAGTTCATGGTTGGGGTTGATGCAAGGGGCAAGGGGGCTTCGCCTGGCTGCTTTCGTGGGACGTGCGCGGGAGCTGAGGGCGGCAGAGGGGAAGAGAAGGGCTGCGAGAAGGGCTGCGAAAGTAAGCCAAAGGGCGGCGAAGGAGTGCTGGCCGGCGGTGGGCGAGGTGAGCGTTGGGAGGAGGGTAGACGGCGAAGACGACTCACAGGCAGGAGGAGGAGGAGGAGGATCAAAAGAGAGGCGATGGACGACTCGACGCCCAATGCATCGGCGTCTCCCACCGCTCTGATCCCAGCTGCCTGTGCTCAGCCGGCAGTTGCCTCCTCCGCCATGTCCCTCAGCGCTCTCAGCACCCGTCCTCTTCGCATGCCACTCCAATGTCACTCAGATGTCTCCAGCGTGATATATTCTCTCTCGCTGATGCACCCCCGACGCACGACGACGAGGACGACGAGGACGACGACGAGGACAGCGACCCCGGAGACGACGAGGACGACAACGGGCGCAAATATTTACATTTTTGATCGCTCCCGCCGGACCACGTGCGGCTACTGCCCCTTGCGATCGTTCCTGCCTAATGCGTGCCTTGCCGCGCCGCCTCATGCCGTGCGCACGTCCCGCCCTGTCCCGCCAGGTCCCGCCTCCCCGTCTCCTTCCCGCGCACGTCCAACGGCAAGGGCTTACTCCGAAGACCCGACCACCTCATCTCACCATGCCATGGCCATTATCCCCTGTCGACTCGTAGAATTGGAGCAGGAAATTCTCAACCAACTCCAGGACCCGACAATTCTGGGCAAGTTGATGGAGAAGAAAACCACTGAGACCAAGCTCAACCAGGTCCGAGTGGTGGGACACCTCATGCATGTCGCACCTGCTCCTTGGTGCGATCGTCTCGCCGATGCGCTTGCCTCCGCCGAATGGGGCACCACCATGCTTCAAATCGCGGATTTCTACATCAATAATCTCTTCCGTCTTCGTACGCACACAATGCAACGTGTACTCACTGACCGTCTGACTATCGGTGTTCACAGTCAGAACCGATCATCACCGAACACCTGCGAATACTAGCCGCCCATCTCGCCAGTCTTTCGACAACAAGCGGCGGGAGATAGAGCTACAGCTGGAACACCCGCCGAGCAGCCATAGAGAAGCCAAGGAAAGGGTGCGTTGCTGTTGCATATACGGGGAGAGGGTGAGGTATACATGACTCATCCCTCCTATAGGCTCTCATGCGCGATGGTTATCGCTGCGTATTGAATGGCAATATCGATGCGGACAGTCTGTTGGAGTCGATGGCGGCGGGGCAGCCGATCGCGCCCGCGGCCGACCCTCAAGTCTGTCTCACGCGATGTTGCCACATCTTCTCGCGGACGGTCAACGCTAACATCGATGTGGATAAAGCCAAGGTAGGGTGAGCGACCTTCGATGTTCGTCTCGCTGTGCCACCAACATGGCAGGTACTTGTAGAGGGAGTATGCTGCCAGTGCACGGGCCGTACTCGATCGGATGGCCCCCGACCTCAAGGGAGTAATTGAAGAGCTGCATGGGGCTGGTATCAACCGCCTGGAGAATGTTATGACCATGGACGTTGCATTGCACGCGTGTTTTTATAGAATGGATATATGGCTGGAGTCCGAGGTGCGCTGCAGGTCTATCCGAGCTGTCTGCCTCTATACTGATGCTTTTCCCCATCAGGATGCGGAGAACACGAACACCTACCGCATATGTGTCCAGGACGGCATGAAGAACTCGTGGTACGGCATTCCCGAGACTATCACGTTCTCGACCCCGGACGCAGAAAGACTGCCGGTCCCCGCTCACCGGTATCTGGTGCTCCACGGGGTTTGTGCGAGGGTGGCACATCTGTCGGGCGCCGCCGAATACGTACTCGACATCCTCGACCGCGTCGAATCCGGGACCACGGCTGTCCTGACCGAAGATGGATCGGACGCGCACGTTCTCGAGAGAATGCTCGCGGCAGCCGATATAGCTGCTTGTTAGTACCCCAACCTGGAGGAAGCAGTGTCTTCGTTGAGGTAGTTCGATGCGACGCCCAAGTAGGGCTCCTCGCGGCCCGACAGCGCGGATGCGTTGACGTTCTCCCTTCACTCGCTCAAATATATTCCGAGTCGGGATGAAGATCATGCCTTCGCTCAACAACCTTTCGATCGCCCAGATGTGCCTTGCGACTATCTTGTTCCCTCCCATACTACCCCTCCACGGCCTCCCAAGCTAGTCTACGGCTGGAGAATCGGCTACGAGAAACTCATGGAAATCGCTCGTCAATACTTCCCCGACACCATCATCGCTTGTACAGGACCCGCCCTTCTCGGTATAGTGGATGAGGAGACCTATCCCTTCCCTATCGAATCGTTCGCTGAGCGAAACGAGAACTACACCATGACCTTGACCGGCCCGTTTTCTTCGTCAGCGGTGCGCAAGTACCTCGGTATCCCCGCGGATGGCCCACGATACATCGTCGCCAAGCACCTGTATGCTAGCAGGAGAGACCCAGCGCCCAGCTTGACCGTTGGGACAAACTACCTCGGCGTCATCGAGGACGAGCAGATAGAGAAACTCCGAGCTCTCACCGCTCAGTACGCCCCCAACGGGCAGCCTCAGTGGCATTCTGACGGTGACTACTCGCAATGGCGATGTGTAGCTCCCGCTCGCGGTACGAAAAACTCGCGGTACGAAGCTCCGACGCTCGCCAATGTCCTGTGACTGATATTGCGCGACAGGAGCCACCAAGGCGGCTGTTTGTGCTCGTGCAGGAGATCGAGAAGGAGAATACCGCGGTCGCCGCTGCCCAGGCCGCCGCCGCCGCCGCCGAAGGCGAGCCCGTCAGGTCTGAATAACCGGGCGACGAAGGTGCCATCAATGGCGGCGCTGCTCAGGTCCAGAGGGACGCGCGGAGAATGGAAGCGGTGAGTTTCCTTCTTTTCCAGCCATCGAACCATGCGTGATCTTGTGGAGTACTGCCTGTAAATCCTGCTCATAGACAGTTCGACGATCCTATAAAGATCAAAGCTTTGACCGTAGAATGTTCGCAGGCTGGTCTGCACACCCTGCCTTGGCTCTGTCATCGATGTTAGTGTTGACCGTCCGCGAGAAGATGTGGCAACATTGCGTGAGACAGACTTGAGAGTCGGCCGCGGGCGCGATCGACTGCCCCGCCGCTACCGACTCCGACAGACTGTCCAAATCGACCTTGCCACTCAATACGCAGCGATAACCATCGCGCATGAGAGCCTATAGAAGGGATAAGACATGTCACGTATACCTCACCCTCTCCCCGCATAAGCAACAGCAGCGCACCCTTTCCTTGGCTTCTTTATGGCTGTTCGGCGGGTTTTCCAGCTGTAGCTCAATCTCCCGCCGCTCGTCGTCGAAAGACGGGCGAGATGCTGATGGGTGGCTATCATTCGCAGGTGTTCGGTGATGATCGGTTCTGACTGTAAACACTGATCGTCAGACGGTCGGTGAGTACACATTGCATTGTCACCGTGTGCGTACGAAGACGGAAGATATGATTGATGTATAAATCTGCGATTTGGAGCATGGTGGTGCCCCATTCAACGGCGGAGGCAAGCGCCTCCGCGAGACGATCGCACCAGGGAGCAGGTGCGACATGCATCAGGTGTCCCACCGCTCGGACCTGGATGAGTTTGATCTCAGCGGTTTTCTTCTCCGTGAGTTTGCCCAGAATTGTCGGGTCCTGGAGTTGGTTGAGAACGGTGTTCTCCAACTCTACGAGTCGACAGTAGACATTATCGACCTTGCCGCCCGCGGGCCACTTGGAAGGGGGTAATGGCGATGGCATGGTGAAATGAGGTGGTCGGGTCCAAGCGGACGTCGTGGATGACAAGAAGGCGCTCTGCATGGAAACAGTGTGCCTCTCCCCCTGAGTCTGACGATAGGAGTCTTGTCCGACCTGTCCGGACAACGATCCCAGCAAGCACTGGCAGCCCCAGCCAGCCCCAGCCTCGCAAACCCGGGTCTACGGGACTCCCGGCGACCACGGTTTTATCAACGTTGGAGCCGAGTGACGAGCGAGCGAGGTGAGTACTACTTAGTACTTGAGTATACTGACGATTACACGTGTATGCGACGAGCTCTTCCAGTCCAGAATCCAGATCTCCATCGCACCGTACGTCGTGAAATGGAACAGTTTGGACTCTGGAGGGGTACCGTTGGGGCACCGTGTCCGAGAGCTCCTTCGTCCACCACGCCCTAGAAACAGTGCCGGACTTCACGAGAGCGCGCTGGGGAGGGTGCGGACCGTGCGGCGGGATCCATGCATGTTGATGGCCCCGGGGCCCCGACGTGGTTCACACATAGATACACGCAGGATTATCTTCAAGGTCGCACCGTGTACTCAGACGTGGACGCTACGCTTGACGACAACTTGGCAACCATGGCATCCACACTCACATGCACATGCACATGCGGCCCACATGGCCATTGGTGACAACCATATGGCCTAGCATGATCATGATGATGGCGAGGCTCAGCTTGCAGCGTCGGCATCGTGAACACGAGCGTAAAGTACTGACCTCCGGGCACCAGTCACCGGTCGGTCAGATCTCACAGTTCTCAGACGTAGTACACACCATAGTCGACGTACGTCCGCGCCACGAACGCATCGGACTGTCTCCTGGCCATGTGCACACTGGACCGCCGGCGACATATGCGTGCTGGCTGCACATACACATCACCGTCCGAGGAACGCAGGCCCGTGCACAGTCCTAGACAAATGTGGTTGGCGGACGACACCCGGCGTGAGCGATCAACGATGTATGCATTCATGTGTCCACCATAACCACAAGGCGCTCCCCACGACCCACACCCTAGCACCATCCCTGGGTGCCCAGCAGTTCGGGTACGCAGCGCTGTGCCCCGAGGACCACAGCAGCCCCGGAGAGGCAGCGCGTACACCAGACATGCGTGTCCTCGGCGACAGTGACGGGCGGCTGCGTGCCAACGCAAGGTTCTGCAGGAAGCCCGCGGTGCCCTGTGCCCTGATTCTCCGGTGGATTTAGGCATGCGGATGCTGTAAGTCGCCGAGCGCACTATGCGAGAATTCGGGTTTGGGAATCGTAAATGAAAGCGTTCCCACCCCTGGCCTCGTCATCCGGATTCCGGACGCGCATGTGGTTCTCGGTCTCGTTTTCGCGATCGAGTGGCCTTGGTGGGAGCGTGCGATGGAGCTGAAGGCAGAGGCGATGTGGCAGCAGCACTGGCTGCCTGTTCGCGAGGAACGGTACGGAATGGACAGACGGCGGATGGCGGATGACGGATGAGAACCGTCGTTGTTGGGACGTGCTGCGGTCCGGAGGTTATCGACCACATTCCTGTCTCTCCCGTCCACACTGCACAGCAGAGAAGATCGCAGTCAAAGGCTCGACAGCAGAGCCTACACGGCACAAATATGGTGATAGCGGCGCCAGCATGCATGAATTTCGAATGGCTGTTCGCGTATGGGTGGCGAATGGGATAGCTCTTGGCTGTATGCGCATGAGCGGCATGGCGGTACGATGGGTGGGTGTATGGGAGGTGTGCATTTTGAGAGAACGAGGCGGTGCGGACGGTCTGAGAAACGGAAGAGAAGAGAAGATCGCCGGTAGCGGTGTTTATAGTTCGTGGTCTTCGTCGTCATACGTCTCCTTGATCAGCCTGGTCCGCGATGGAAGGGAGAAGCGATCAGGATCAGTACATCCAGGTATCACAGAAGTCCTAGGGGCAACAGCAGTGACATACCTGTATACAGACGAGGGCGGATGGTCGCCACTATACACACAGCCCGGGGAACATTACAGATGAACGCAGAAGAAAGATAGATGCTCGGTCAGCTAGGATGCATCATGACCAGATGGTGAGTAGAAGCACGCACTCGTTCGTGATGAAGACGTCGACGAGCTCCGGCCCGACATAGTCATAGTACGGGTTCACGACGTCGACGCGCTCGACGAGCTTCCCCTCCTCGAAGCCCAGCACGCTGCTCGGGTCCGCCAGGTCCAGCGCGCCATAGTCGTGGTACAAGTTCCACAGCGGCGTGAACTTGAACTGGCCCGCACACACCACGACCGGGGTCGAGTGCGCCCGCGCGGCGGTCGCGGCGAGCAGCGAGCCGGCGATCGCGACGAGCCCGCCGTTGGCGAGGATCGCGTGTGCGCCGAGGATGACCTTGTTCACGCGGGACATGATCGCGAAGATGGACGAGTCCGGGACGAGGAAGGTCGAGATGCCCGCGGCGGAGAGCGCGCGCGCCATCTCGTGCCCGCTGTACGACGGCGCGGTCTCGGCGACGATCACGGTGTAGTTGCGGTTGTGCCCGGCGGACTTGAGGAACGCCTCGACGGTCTTGGAGTGCCCGATCGTAAGGATGATCTCGCTAAGTGGGAGAGAGGCCGGTGACGTCAGTCGTCTACACGTTCACGCACGTCGCGCTTCGCGGGAAGCACGAAGGTCACGGAAGGGAGACGGTACGCACTCGGAGTGGATGTGGTCCCTGGCGTTCTTTGAGACGTTGTCGTACACGGTCTCGAGCTCGTCGAGCACGTCCTGGATCGCCTCCATCAGGACCGGTTTGAGGCCGCGCGCGAATGAGTCCGGGTCATCGGGGTCGTCTTCCCTGAGCGTGGCGGTCCCTTCTGACTTTGGTCCACTGACAGTGTGTTTACGGGGCTGGCCCTGGAGAACGAACTTGCTGATCGTGTAGACGTTGCGCGATGGCGGGGCATTGGAGCCTTTGATGGCCGAGTTGGCTTCTTCACGGATGTTGTGGAGGACTCTGCGAACGGTGTTTCCTACGGTGTGTTCTGCGACCGGTACCGTCAGAGTCATAACCATGCGCGGTGGAATAGCGGTCTTGTGTGTGATCTGCACGCTCTTTTGCGCCTCTCGAGACGGATATCCAAGATGGGTCACGCAAGAAGGAACACACACCTTTGGGTTGAGCTTGCGATAGCCTCCTGCCGACTTCACGGATGATGGTGACGAGTTGCTGGATATTGGAAAAACGGGCTTTTGACACGACTTGTCTGAGAACGAGTACAGTCTCAAGGGCAGCTTCCCGAGATCCAACAACTTGTCTGAGAGGGTGTCAATACATCATCTTGATCATCACATCTCCACTTCAAGTGGATGGTAACTCACCGTCTTCTAAGCTTCGCCACCAAGCTCTCTACGGCTCTGCTGCCGGGGATAGTGACATGGGACTCCGGCGGTGTCATTGAGTGTAACCAAGTCAGAGCGCACTATCGGTCCAGTGAGGCGTAGGAATAGTCTCAACCGAGATTTGAGTGGAAGTCGTGGTCGTGATGGTGTTGAAGAAGAAATGGGCAACTTGCATTGGGATCGAGTCACGACAGAAATCGTTATCTGCCACCAGGCGTCTATCTCACGAGATTATCTTATTCAGTTGAAGGAAAATCAAAGCAATGCGTCACAGGCGCTTGTTCTTCACATCACCGTCGAGAACCGAAGTCCTACTACTTACTCCTCCTCGCACTTTCTGACAGTCCCTTAAGCTTTATCTGGACGTTCCAACTCTTTCATGGTGCTCACCGGCAGTGCATGATTACTGCTCGAATCCGTTCTACGATCATTGACACCCGCGGCACCTCAGGGCACCTCCGAGGCCAGCAGAATCACCTCAGTAGTTAGATACAATGAGCGAAAAACGCCCTTTCGTTCGCACAACCCCAGAATTGTTTCCATGGGAAGCACGTTTAGTTGTATGTGCTTTGACTCAATGCTCCTCAGGTCATCCTGAAATCACTGAGCAATACACGTATCAGGATGAATATGCTTCCCATCTCACCCCTTACAAGGACGAAGATCTTCCAGAATTCCTACGCAACCCGCGCTCTTCTAAGGTGGTTCTGTTTTATGGCTTCCACTTGAGGCTTCCCAAGGAGTGGAAGGAAGAGGATTACAGGAAATGGGTCGAGCGTGTCTCGAAGATCATACCCAAGCCCTCCGAGGAGTCGGAGAAGCCAGAGGGTACCAAGGTATCAGACGACCCGGTCCAGCCCTCGGACCTGAACCACGCGATCGATCTTTTCAAGACGAGGCTTGAGTATCACATCCTTGAGAAGTGCATGTATCAGTGGTGTATCATCAACAAACCGTCGAGGGCCGTCACTAGCACCGACGATATGGACAATATCTCGGTAGCGCTCTATACCAACCGCCTTCCTGATACCCGTATGCGCCAGAGACTAGCAGCAGACACAACCACCCGAGACGAAGCACTCGAATTCATTAGGAGCGCGCTAGGGCTAGGGGACGACGTCGAGCCCATGTGGTACTTCGATGCAGATGTTCATGGGCCAGCGTGAGTCTTCCTCAACATCTGCATACGATGTCGCTGCTGAATGTTGTGCACAGGCAACACCATTTTGCACCTTTCAAAGGCAGATTCCTCCGCCCACCTCGGACGCCCGAGTCCCCGACCACACCGAAAGCTCGGCCCCGCAATATTGCTGAATAGCTTCGTGACTCGTCTGTAGAGATGGCGATGTGCGCCGTTATGTAGTACATCTACTTAGTCTACATATATTCAAGTCTATCATATGTGTTAGAACATGCGTCAATATCATCTGCGTCAGTCTCTCGCCTGAAGACCTACTATCGGTGAGACCTCGTCAGCATGCGCCCTCATCTCGCGCCGTATTGGCCTTGGCATGCTCACCTCGAGACCCCCTCCTCCTCGGGGTGCGGGCCCACCGTCGCCCGGACATGTGTGACTGTCCAAATCCGGGATCACCTGGGAACCACCACGTCACTGCACCGCCCCACGCTTCGGTCCTCGATTGCTCAGGCCATCCCTCCTCCTTCTCGCATCCTAGGATCCTATCATCTGAACGTTCCAAAATGCTTCCATGATGTCCACCGGTGCACGGTCACTGCTCGAATCAGTTCTACCAACTCCCGCGGCACCTCCGGGTTCATGGAATCAGACACGATGAGCGCAAATTCCGACCTCAAGTTTCTTCGCTCAATCCCAGAACTGACCCCGAGGGTAGCAAAGTCAATCGTATGTGCTCTGACTCAATGCTCTTGAGATCATCCTGAATTCACCAGACACTATGATTCCTCCACGTATCAGGATGAATATGCCTCCCGTCTCACCTCGCAAGGACAAGGATCTTCCCAACTTTCTACGCAACCCCGGACGCTCTTCCAAGGCGACTCTGTTTTATGCGTATCACTTCAAGTTTCCCGAGGAGTGGGAAGTAGAGGATTACAGGAGCTGGGTCGAGCGTGTCTCCGAGATTGTCTCCGAGTCCGACAAGTCAGAGCAGCCCGACAAGCCGAAGGAGCCCAAGGACTCCAACAAGCCAGAGAGTACCAAGCTGTCGGACGACTCGGGCCTCGAGTTTAAGCAGGAGATTTCCTTAGCCAAGTTGAAGCTTGAGCTCTACATCAGAAAGCAGTGCAGGGAACGCTGGACTCTCTGGTTACCAATGCGCACGCCCGTCACTGGCACCGACGATCTGGACGGTGTCACGATAGGCCTCTATTGCAACCGCGGTTACAGTGGTGCCCGACTCCGCCGGGGACCAGAACATAGAGCACGTGACGAGACTACCCGAGATGAAGTATTCAAGTTTATTAGGAGCACGCTAGGGCTGGGCGACGACGTCGAGCCCATGTGGTACTTCGATGCAGAAGTTCACGGGGCATCGTGAGTGTTCCTTCTAGACCTCGAGTGCACACGAGTTTGCTGAGTGATAGCTACAGGGCACACAACTACGCACCGTTCAAGGGCGCATTCCTCGGTCCATCGACACCTAAGTCTCCGGATCCGAGCACACCGAAACCTCGGACCCGCAAGTTGGCTTGATATTAGCTTCGTCTGCAGATATCGTGATAAGTACTTGCATGTACTTAAGTGTCTTGTTTACACCTCTCATCTGAAGGTTTACTTGCCTTGTCTACACCTCCCCGTTTGAGAGTCTATTATATCGTTGGAACACACATCAATTTTAATATTATCCCTCCAACTTTCGAAGCATATCGCGAAGTCTACTTGTGAGATCCAACTACGTCAACTAAGACAACGGTGAACGCTAGGGTAGCGGGCTACCTATCGGCGAGGCCTCGTCAGCATGCGCCCCCATCTCGCGCCGTATGCCTACAGGCACACCAACCTCGAGACCCCGCAGTCTCCGCACCGTGCCTCTCGGACCCAAACCCACCGTCGCCCCGGACATGTTAACGTTCTCGCCAATCCCGCCGCACCGGCGGGGGGAGCACGCCCCGCGCCTCGTCGCGCCACTCCCGCCACGCCCGCCACTCACGCATCCTTCGCGCCCGCACCCCGCAGCCGCCGAGCAGCAGCGCGTTCACCCCGCCCACCGCGGCAAGGAGGAACGCCGCCGCGAGCGCGAAGCGGTCGACGCGGTGCGCGAGCACGCCCGCCGCGAGCACGATTTCGCACGCGCCGAGCGGGGCGAGGCCGGCGTCGGGCCCGAGCACGGGCAGGTATGTACGAAAGAGGGCGGGGAGGCGGGCGAGCTCGGAGAGGAGGAGGAGCGGGAGTTGGACGAGGACGAGGAGCCGGTGGAGGACGGCCCAGAACGCGCCTGCGGGCTGGTTCGGGACGGTGCTCCCGCTGTGTGCATGCATGCGCGGTCAACGGTCGTCGTCACCCGGTGACGTGCGGGCGGTCGTGGTTGAAGGCGATGTTCGAGGTTCGATGCCGTTAGAGAGGAGAGGAGCGCGAGTCGGGCGAGGTGACGCACTCGATGTAGTCGCAGTCGGAGCTGTCGATTCCGGAGGCGGCGACGGTGTGGGCGATGGCACGCCCGTCGTGCACGAGGAGGAGGACGTTGCTGGCGAAGACGAGCGCGAGCGCGACGATGTTGACAATACGGATGGCGTTGAGGGCGATGAATACGTCTGCAAAGGGGATGTCAGAGATATGAGCTTGGCTGGGGAGCTGCAGACGTGCAGGGGCGACCCTGGAGAGGGAATGACATTGGAACTTGGTGAAACTTGAGTATCCTGGTCGGTATATACGCTTCTGCTTCCGATGGTAGCAGTTGTGTGGTGGGACCGTGGTAGGGCCTGTTGAGGTCGGCGGAATGACTTACTAGCGAGGGTCGTTTGGTAGAGAGAGAGAGGAAAAGGATGTGGATAGAAATCGGACTAGGAGTCGCGGAAGAGCTGTCGCAGACTAGCGACGGATTCACCTTGGACAATAGAGCCATTGTCAAAATCTCTCACAAACGGAAGAAAGGGACTAACATGGGCAGTATGTGGTCACGTCCAACATACTTAGTTGCCATCGTTTGTTCGTGCAGTTGTCTCGGATCACGAACTCCGAAGAATGCTCCTCATGTGCGAGGAGCCGCGCTGCGGGAAGACGACATGTATAACCTCAGTGATAAGTAATGACCTATGGATATGTGATGGCAACATCAGCGGAAGGAAACTGCGCAACAGGCGAGAGGCGCACCTACAACATGAGTACCGACGGGAGTCGTATCGTGATCGTAGCATCGGTATCGGTATAGCGAGTGTGTGATTGCACGAGCATCCAGCCGTGATTGATACAAGGGAGAGAGAAAGCAAAAGCATGTACAGTCCAGCGAGAGACGGATTAATGCAGGGCCCAGGGAGCGGAGAATAATAAAAAGTGGAGAAGTGAGTCTCGGAGAGTACTACGCGGTATACGCCGGGGGAGGGACCTCCCCCTGCGGCGCGGGGGTGTTCTGTCTTTGAGCGAGCCGCGCCTTCTCCGACAGCGGGGGCCGCGCCGCCTGCTCTTGTGGCGGGGTGTATGCGCTGCTGGAGCCGGCACCGCTCGAGCTTGAAGCCCCCGCTTGGCCGGGGGCGGCGCTCATGCCCCGGTCGGGGTGGAAGTAGATCTGGCCCTTCTCGTTCGGCGGGTACGTTCCGAGCGCGTACGCCGCGCCGTCGTCGTTGACAACGTGCAGCGGCCGAGTTTGGCCGGTATGCGCGGGGGCGACCGTGGACGCCGAGCTCACGTTCCCGTACGCCGCAGCAGCTGCGGGAGCCGGCGCAGCGGCAGCAAGGTAGCCCGGGTCGCGGTATGGCGCGGGGTGGCCGCCGCTTGAAACCGAGGGTTGTGACGAGAAGGACATCGGGGGATAGGTCGTGTTGGTAGGCGTCGACCATGCGCTAACGTTGTCCGAGTAGGGAACCTGAGGGCGCGAGACGGGGCCGGTGAAGGGGGTGGCGGGGGAGCTGTTGCCATACCCGCTGTACGGGTACGGCGTGGATTCGGTGAGAGAGGGATCGAGGGTGGTATCGGGGTATTCGGTCTTCTGGTGGTGATCTGGCGCATCGGGCCAAATGATGTCCTCCGGCTCGCGACGTCGTCGTCTGCGCGTAAATAAATGGCCGGGCATGGTCAGTATTGTGCGTCGAGTGGATGAGCGAAGGCAGACGTACAAGCAGAACCACGCGAGCACCGCCAACAAGACAAGACCCACTACTCCTCCGGCCGCCCCGCCGACTATAGCCCCGGTTTTGCTCGAGGAGGCGGCCCCAGATCCTGTGTTCGAACCAGAGCTGGATCCCGTGGGATCAATGGCGCTGGTAATAACCGTCTGGGTGACGGTACCTCCGTTGGTGATCGGCTGGGTGATTGTGGTCGTACCGGGAAGAGGTGTAGTCGGTGTACTGACATCGGTATTGCTTGTGGTCGGAGGATTGCTTGTGATCGGAGGATTGCTGGTGATCGTCGTACACGACGTCGTGAACAATGTCCCAATGGCAGAAGTGGTTGTGATGAACTGTGTCGTTGTGACTGGCACTGGGATAGTAGTCACTGTGCCAGCTGTTGATACAGTGCTTGAGGATAGGTTCTCATCGTCGACATGATTATGGTTTGAACTTACGGATGGTGCTTATAATCGTTGTCAAACCGCAGAATGCACCGGGGGGACATGTCGTAGCGACAATTGTTGTGGTGGCTGCAGCGGCAGTCGACAAGGATTCTGAGGTCGTCGTTGACACCGTTGAGGTCGTGATGGTCGTGAACTGGGTCTCAGTGGCACTGGTCGCGCAGCTCGTCGACAACGACATGTTGGAGGACTGTAGGAGTGTGGTGGCTGCGGAGACCGGTCGCAATTAGACAGGTGGAGGTAGAGTAGAGGCTGAGTAGAGGGAAGAAGCTTTTCGCACAAGCAGAGAAAGGGGGTTGGTCCAGGTGCGGCCTCGTTCCCCCGCGTCCGGCGGGTGCTTTTGCAGAAGGCGGTGCTCGCCAGTCTCAGTCGTTAGTTATTGGATCGTCGCACGGCTATCAGTTGATCTATATGAGCCAGTAGTACTACTTACAAGTTATGTACTATTAGTATTACTATGTACTTAAGTCCTAGCCTGTCGCCAAGTACGCTTGTCCGGACATGAGGCTTTGAAGGATCCCATGTGGACATCGCCGCGCCGCTGAAGCAGCTGCTGGGCAGTGTGGTACATACTTACAAAGAGAAGCTCAGAGTCACTAGGAAGCACGGGCCAGTCCTTGATCTCGGCGCCGTCCGTCTTGCAAGCTGCTACGCCGCACATGCCTTTCAATTCACGTAGATCAATCGATCAGCAGTTGTAGTTAACGACCTTATCCAAGTCTAACAGTGTCTCAACAGTACTAGTGTTTATCGCGTTCTCGAATCCCGAACGACGCCGACTCGGAACAGCAACGGTTGTTCGTATCAGATTGTAACTGTTACCTACTATGAACTTGCTAAGTACGAGCTACGACTTAGTTCAAGGGCGGACAGTGGACACAGATCCTCACCACGCTACCGAGAAAGGTCCGAGTGCGCGTACACTTGTTGAAAACCACTCCAAGTCTTGCAAGAGGTTTGCGTTCTAATATGCTCGTTTTCATCCTTCCAACCCATCTCCACCGCCCTCGGCGCGAACGCATGCGCCGTCGTACAGTACAGTTCACTTTACTAGATTACCGTGCAAGATGTCATCGAGACGTGACGTGTATGTATGGCCGGGGGTTCGGGGGGTTCGGGAGGGCAGCAGGGCTCGGAGGATGGGCGGATGCGGATAGTTCGAACTTGTATGCGCACACACAGATGCGGAGCTGCTCTCTGCGTGGAGGGCGGGGCGGTATGCGGTCGGGTATTATATGCGCGGAGAGATGGGGAGGATGCGTATAGAACTACGAGGAGAAACGCGCCGGATCTGACTAGCAGGACGGGGAGGGGAGGCGATTGCATCTGCGAGCCAGCCGTGCGCGTCCCTGCGTCGCATCGGGATATGCGGTGTGCAATACGCAGCGTCCCGCGCCACCTAGAGTGGCAGATCGGCGATAAATACGTGCCAGTGAGCCAGAACAAGTGCGCCCGGGAACGGAGACACGGGCAGGTGTCGGGTCTGGGGCGAATCTGTTGCGTGCGGGACGGAAGAGTGAGTTCCTGAACGCGTGTGAGGCAAGGAGGGCACGTACAGGTGATTGAAAAACTTAAGCAATAAATACTCAACAAAGTAAAAGAATGACTGCGGTAAGCTCATGAGGAGTCTGCGGACTCCCGTTCGTCGGGGGAATTTGGGCGGGGCAGCGAAGGTGTGGAAGGTGCGAGGGTGGGGGCAGAAGCAGGTGCGGTGCGACGCGTCGGGGCCGTGGTCGTGACAGAATCGTGCAGGATCATCCTAAACGACGCAGAACGCGTCTGCGCTCACTGCGTGCGCGCGGAGGACGCGGTGGAGGACTTGCCGCGCTTGTGGCCGCGGGGACGCTCCTTGAGGCAGAAGCGGGGGACGACGCCGCGCTCGCCGGCACGGCTGCCGACGCACTCGACGAGGCACCATTCGTCCTCGTACTCCTCGAGCATGTTCAGGACGTCGCCGACCTTGATCGCGAGCTCGTCCGCGAGTGTCGGCACGAAAGTGTGCTCCACGTGCATCTTGCGCGGGAGCTTCTGGCCCTTGATTGACGGCTTCGCCTTGATATTCGCCTGCTCCCCGAAACCTTCCGTGACAAACGAGGACGTGCGGCGGGGGCTCGGGACGGGGGTCTGAAGGGGGACAGACAGATGGTTGGAGTCGTGAGTTACCGTGAAGGCGGGGAGGTTGAGTGCGGGGGGGCGTGGTGAAGAGGAAGGGGTGCTTGCGGGAGAGTTCGATGCTGTGTAGGTGGGAGGGGGTGACATAACGGGCTCCTTGGGCAAGGGCGCCTTGACGTCCAACACGTTTGGGCCGTTGTTGTTGAACATCTGAGGCTTCCACTTGGTGTCCGCGTCCACGCCGTGAATAACCTGAGGCTTCCACTTGCCGTCCGACAGCTTCACGCTCGGAGGGGGCTCGATGGGAAGAACCACGAGTACCTCATGTTTCTCCATGGGCGTTCCTTCCCCAATCGGTCTGATCTTCTCGCTAGGTGAGAAGTTGCCTTGACGGTACTTCTGTGAGGCGGGGAGGGCCTTACGGCGCCTCCAAGCAACAACTCGCCATGTAACAATGCCTGCGAGACGGTTATTTCTCTCCGCAATCCGCGAGCTGCTTCGGACGCCACGCACCAATAATCAACACGCCAAGAATCACGAAGAACGCCGTCAACACCTTGACAGAGACGGGAAGAGGGTTGACAACTGGAGTGCCATCCTCGGTCTTGGGGATCTCCCTGGGGAGGATGTTGCGGACGACGTTGAGTGCCTCGGCGTGGCTCCGCTGAATGGCGCGGGCATGAGGGGAACGAACGTTGATGATGGCCATTAATACACGCGAAGAAAGAACGAACAAAAAGGGAGGGAAGGAGAAAGGGAAGGAAGAGAGAACAGCAAATGACGCTCAAAACCAAGTCGAGGAGCTATATGAGACGGTACCGCCGTTCGAGGCTGTCCAACGGCCCATCATGCATCAACCGTCAACGTTCGCAACACGCTTTCCCGTCAGTGGTCTTCAGTGATCCGTCCCACCTTTGCCGGTGTTTGTTTCAGGAACGTGATACAGTCCTCGGACACTCCGCGCATAAGTGTCCCTGATGACAAGTTGACGCCCTTTTACAGCCTATTGCGGATGGGCGTGACAGCGTAGCCATGTCAACCAATCTTTGCGATTAGTTACACCATGATGGTAGTGTAGGATCAACGGTGAGATATCGCTAGAATAATGTAACGCACTAGCCCGGGTCCCTCCTCTCTGACTCCGAGTCTCTCTCAAGTCTCTCTGCGTATATCACTTCTAATAAACAATGTCACTGGGTCGGGACGCGGCGGAGTGTGTCCACCTCTCCCGGACTCGTCACCTATGGTAACCGCCCGGAGGCCGTCGAACAATTTGAATTGCAGGACCTGATCGACATCGCGTAGGCATTGCCCACGCTCGCGCACCAGATGGGAACGCTCGTTATATCGTGTCCAACAACAGGGCCGACACCGCGCGGTAGAGGGATCGCGCGCCCTCGGATGGGATGTATGAGCCGAGTGACGTCCGGACAATCATGTCGCGCGTCGCAGGCGGCATCGAGGACACCGCATCCCCGGCCAGCGCGTGCAGGGCCTCAGCGGCGATGGCCACCTTCTCGTCTGTTGTGAATGCGACGAAAGGGAGCACAGCGGTGACGCGGGAGAGGAGCGACGGCTGCATTATGGACCATATCGATCAGGATCTGAACGAAGGTAAAGACGAAAGGCACTCACACCCAGTCGGTCCGACACGCGGGGCCGGAGGAGAGTCATAAGGTCGACGTATTCCTCGCGAGACAGCTGCGTCTCGCGCGCCGGGCGGCTATCCTGATGCTCAAACACGAGATCGTGTCCAATATTTGACGTGCCCAGCCAAATCACCTTTGATACATCAACGTGTCGGTGTCCGGCTTCAAAGGAGCAACGCCCTGCGAAGAGTATTAATAGCTGCTATCCCAGAGTACGCGGCCATGCTCACCGTACTCCCAAGGCATCAACAGAGACGAGAGGATTTTCTCGTCCTGGGTCTTCTCGATCTCCTGTGGCCAACGCCGGACATCAGCACACGACCGCGACATGGAACACAGGTATACACGAACATCGAGCACGACAACACACCGCCGGCCCTCGTTCTCCACCAAGAACTCCTTCAGTGACTTGTCCGAAGGCGGCTCATGCGGAGCGATCGAGTGGCTCTTCCAGATATCACTGGTGTTCTGCAGAGTGGTTATGTTGACGGTGTGCGTTGGGACTTCAAGCAGAGATCCAACTAGAACAGGTCAATCAGTCAGTCAGCCTATTCATCACAACCGTACTATGCACTCACACTTCCTCGCGAGGAGACTCTTCCCATGTCCGCTGGGGCCTGAAGATCCCATCAGCGGTGTACCTTGTCGGGCGCAATATCTAGTGACGCTTACCGCAGAGAAGGACTACGATCGGCGCCATGGATGGCATGCTCAACACCCGGAACAGTTGCTCCAACACCCGATCTTGGCCGATGAGGTCGTACCGCACCTTCGTGAGTGGTCGGAAATACGAACGATGGATGAGCGCGGATGCTCTACGGGTCTGAGGCGAGTCTGCCCGCTCGATATAGTACCTAGACATCCGACGTTAGCTTTGTGTCTGGCTTGAGCCTACACAAACACCGACTTACCGAGTAGCAGGGTCCAAGTCCTTCAACAGCTTCGACAGGCGGCCCGAGCCCCTCCTCGACGACCGTTCCTCGCGCTCCTCCTCTTCAGGATAATGCAGTGCCGACGTGTCCGCGCCATGCGCAAGCAGCATCTTGACCATCTGCATCTTGTTCTTCAGCTGGTCGTTGGCGATGGTGAATCCCAGCGCGGACTGCGGGCCGACGGCGTCGTTCGGGCCTGCCTCACCACTGTCGAGGACGCGCCGGACCTCGTTGACATCGTCGCTCGCAAGCGCGAAGAGCAACGTCGGACGGGGTGTCGCGATGGCATGCACGGGCTCGACGAGGAGTGATTGCCGGTGTGATTGGGTTGCGGAGAGTGTCGACTGGCGACGCTGCTGCTGCGCGGCGAAGATCGAGTGGGAAGGCGGGTCAACCGCGGAGACTGGTCGCCGGATGGTTGTGTCCTCCTCGTCGGCGTCCCCCAATGCGTAGTAGTTGTCTTCTTGACGCTCGTCGAACGCGTGGATGGGCTCAGAAAGCCGACTTTCAGAACGCTCGTATTGTTCTTGCTGCTGCTGCTGCTGCTCGAGGTAGGAAGAAAATCGACGAGAGGGATTTTGGAGGAGTGACTTGCGGGAGAAACGATTCTGCCATGACTGTGGTCGTGATGCAGGTGCAGAGCTGGGATGTGATTGCGGAGAAGAGAATCCTGGGGTGATATGCAAAGGAGAGGCAAACTGGGAACCCGTGGTATTGCGGATATGCGAAGGTATCATGCTTGAACGTGGAGACGATAGCTGGAACGAGCAATTGATGATATTCCATCGTGAACAAGTGTTTACCGCAGGGACTTACCAGTCTATTATGAGATAACGAATACTCTGATGATACAGTTGGGGAAGATGGTGTGAATGCTGTACGCATATTAGTGAGGACATACTGATCATGGTCGATTGAATCTCACCGGTCGTAGCGGTAGTGGCTGTAGTGAGTGATGGTATGCTGGAAGGAGGATCGGAGGAACCAAGCGAAGATGATGACGAGTTCAGAATCATGGACTGCAGTCGTGCGTGAGTGACTTGAAGATGGACGGACGCAGGGACGGTGACAAACGCTCACCAAACGAAGAGGTTTCAGACGCCTGGGATCAGAGGAGCCCGGGGACTCTTTCACAGACGCCTCCTCGACCGGCGAGAGGGGTGTAGAAGCTCGGGAAGGTAGCGCATCGTCCGCATGATCGACTGCAACCAAGGGAGGAGGTCTTGCCTTCCCGATCCGACTATTAGGACGATGGGTATTGAGTTGCGGACGGCTTGAGATCGAATGACGGAAGCCAAAGGGAACCTTGCGCGAGCCCGACTCGGACGAATGCGAAGAATGTGCGGACTGCCCAGACTGGCGGTGTGAGGCATGGTCGTCGACATGGTCACTGAGAGACGAAGCGGAGCGCGTCGAGCCCTCAGCACCGCTCTCGTCGGGCCCTGTAGTGACAGGAGACGCAGACCGACTGACACTGGGAGCGGCGAAGACAGGCGAGTTACGAGCACTTGAGGTTGGTAATGAGAAGTTGCGGACTTGCGCTGACGTACCAACTGAAGCCGGATAACCGTTGACTGGAGAGAAGACACTACGACGTCTTCCAGAAGAGGATGCGATGGAAGGGGAGCGGGTCGCTACGGGGTCGCAAGGTACTGTCGGGGCTGCATGTTCTTGCATTGGAGGGCTGCTTGCTATTTCTGCCACATCGTCTGCAAGCGAAATGGAAGGATCCTCGGCCACAACATGCGATTCGTCGTCAGAAGTCATCGCAGCGGCTATCACGGTCAACGGAGATGTCTCCTGCAAGTAACTCAGGTCCAGCGGCGATGAAGATCCCTGCGAATCGTAGGTATCTCCAGGCGACGTGTCTTGAGCAACGGTGTCCAGTCTTGTCGAGTGCATGGTTGGCGTGTAGTAGTGGTCGTACAAAGATGCCATCGAATCGTCCGACCCAAACGACGCCTCGCCGACCCGGAGAGTCTCGTCTCCAACGTCCAAATTATCCGAAGAACTCCCCACACGGAACAGAGACGACTCTTGTGGCGGAGTCGTGGCAAGGGACGACTGTTCGCTCGGAATGAATGCAGACAATGGGCCTTCGACTTGCATATCATAGCCAGCAGTGGAATCGGCGTCCTCGAACTGTGACCCGGACACGCTCGGCTCCTTTACGGAGAACTGCAACGAGTCTATGCTGTCGTTCCTAGAGTGCCTGGTGTCGTCATCGTCATGCTGCTGAGCTTGCGATAAGGACGTCGGGAACGACCCGAACCTCGGGGAGAAAAGCGCGGACGCAAGAGGCGCGGATGGATCAAATGCGCCTGACCGCATGCGCGCCGAGGGCGAGCCGAACGGCGATGAGAGGATCGACAACGTAGATAGTCGCCGCGGAGAGCGCGGAGGTGACATCCTGAGCTGCTCTGGTCCTTCGGCATACCCGGAGTCCATGGTGTCCTCGCGCTCTGCGAAGTGGCCGTACCGTGGAAGACTGATGGGTGGCGTGGTCGTGATCTCGATGGGTGAGAGAAGAATCGAGGAAGCCACAGAGTCGCGAGTGACATGTTGCGGCGGTCGATGTGATATTCGGCGCGACGAGTGCGAAGAAATGGTGGAGACACGATGTGGATGTGGTTGACTGTCTTGAACGGCAGATGTCGAGTGTGAAGGCGACTCTGAGTCAGCGATGGAGGATGTTCTTGCATGAGACTCGGGGACCGTGGACGCTCGTCTTGACTGCGACCGAAAGTCCACAGCGACCGAAGCGCGGGCTGATGATGAAAAGAAGTCTGATACTACGACGGAGCGGCTGGGGGATGACTCGAGGTCGGTGATCGAGGTGCGAGACGGCGAGGAATGACCTGCAATGTGCGAGCGAAAGGAACTTGTGATTGTCACATCCTCGTCGAGTGCAGTCATCTCCTCGGGCGGACTTCCGGAGGGCGTGGAGTCCACAAGGGTCGTCGACCCTTCACCTAGGGAGAACTCAGGAGCTGGGGGAGAGTCATCCTGGGGAGGGGAGGAGATGCATTGTAGCAATCTTCGTGCCTCCTCGCTGAGGCCGAGGATGGGCGTCGGCCGTGATGCTTGTTCCGCGGCAGAGTCGGACTGAGCTGCATGGTGGTGTTCCCCTATCTCACCCAATACCGTCGGGGCAGCATATTCTCCACTGGTCCGTCCTTCAGAGCTCCCTTCGCCAGAAGAGGACTCCTGCTCGCCCGATTCGTCTTCCTCCCATTGCTCCTCCTCCTCTTCCTGCTGGATGATGTTACCTAGCGCGAGTAGCAAACTTCTGGTGCGTGGAGAGCGTGACAGCGATTGGGGGCGGATCGACTTCGAGTTCCTCGGAGAGTCCACTACTAATCGAAAGTCCGGCTGATCTGAGTCCTCAGAGCCCCCCACGCTGTTCGGACGTCGAATCTTGACCGAGTGCATGAAGTTGCACGAGTCTGAGAACAGACAGCGGCCCTGCGAGTAGAAAGGACATGGGCGCGCTACAATCGCAAGGCGGGTCAGTATCCCGGATGTATGCAGTGGATGATGACCCGATAGAGCGAAGCATAGAGTGAAGCGAGGACGTACTCTTTTTCTTCCATGGAGGGTCTTCGATGGTCATAGAGACATATGCATGAGAGTTGAACGCCAATCGATACTCCTGGTTGTAGAATCCGGGTGATAGCGAGAGGCAAGCCTACGACCCGTCCGCGTCCGTTGGGAGTTGGCAGGGAGTATTCGTCGCAAGTTCAAGAACGAACCAAGCCGCGCCCAGGAGTCAGAAAAGCGCGAGCGGTGTCGTTGCCGAGTTTGATAATGCAATGCAACATGTTATCAGACATGACCGAATCGGAAGGGAGAAACTTACAGCATATATGGTTGAGCGCGCGGCCGGGGTCGAGAAACGCGATGAGAAGAAAGCCAACGACGATGAGGAGAAAGCCAACGGCGATGTGGAGGGTCGTGAGCTCGGCGACGTCGTCGTCTTTGATGACAGCGGCCGCAACCGTCATCGAACCGACGGAACACGCTGTCGCGTAAATCACGGGAGCGCGTGTTGTCTAGCAACGGCGCTAACTGCAGGCGCTCCGTGAACCTTGCACACGGCAGGCTGAGGCAATATTAATCCCAAAATACTATCATGTACGGGGTTTCGCAAAATTCCGATTTATGACAGATCCGGGTTTTCTCCCCCGTCCCTTCACGGACTCTCATACAACTTGATACTAGGTGCATTCTACAGTACATCCAGGCTTAAATGTAAACTTAGACTCAGCGTAACTGGAGGGAGGACAGCGGACCAAAAAGGGAAGTAAGTATTTGCATACACCCTTTGTCACCGTGCGCCATCAATCGTTAGATCCCTCGATGTACACCAGGTGTTAGAAGGTGTTAGACCACATCTGGACCACCCCCCCCCCACCTGTGAGGTACTGAGGATGTCACATACGTGTGTCAGACACCCGATCCTCTCAGAAAAATGTCTGCCGTGACTAGAATGTCCAAACTGGGCGCTAGTTAAAGTATGCTTTCACCGGGCGCGTAAATTCTTATTTGAATCGTGTTGGCAATAGAGCTGATTTGCACGCGCTGTAGCGCCGAAAAGCTTGGAGCTGTTTTTGCTGCAGTGTGGCGCGAAAATGTGTCTGCACCACAGCAGAACGATGCTGCTGGGGCTGCTGCACCCTTGCTGCACCCACTCGCCGTCGTCGGCGGGCTGTTAAAGTTGTGCTGACTAATCGTAGTGCACCATCCTCAGAGCGCCCGCTGCAAATCAGCTCTAATTCTTGCGCTACATCCATGTAATTCTGTAGGATTGTGCCTTGGAGCATTCTATCAAATTTTGAGGGGATGCGATTTTGGCATTGATTTGACACCATTCGCACACTGAAGCGGAGTTCAAACATGCACTTCACGTCACCATCCCCAATTGACTTGGGGAAAGTCTGTTAGTATGAGACATTCAAGCATTTGGTTGGATCAAAGTACATGCATTCTATTATTCTTCTCTACGTTGAGCACTGTCAAAGAAACCAGCTATGTAACCGCAGCCGACAGCTAGCCTCCATGGATTCACTCGGAAGCCATACGACGACGTGCGACCCCCGACCACCCAATAAATCCCATCATGATGTACATCAGGTACCCACTCCCTGCGCCACGACATGCACTCGGTCGTCTTCAAGTTTCAACGTCTTGGCCCTCGGTCGTCCCATTTCTTCGCCGCGCGTCGTACTATAGCATCGTACCCAACCTGTCCACACACGCAGACGAAAAGGAGATTGTCAATTATATGTCCATACAATACCGGAATCACCACACCGGTGTGCGAGCGCATGCGCAGACGTTCGAAGGAGCCGCGGACACACTGTCCGCCTCACGATCGGCTGTAGAAGTAGGGGAACACGACCGCGGCGGCCAGCGCGAGCGTGGCGAACGCGATGGCGATACATGCGTTTGCGCCCGGGCTTTGGCTCCTCTCTTGCGACTTGGAGTCCGAGCCGGCCGGGATGCGGCGCTTCTGGGGAGGGGGGACGTAAGGGAAGACTTGTACATACCCGATAGACTTGAGTCCGTGGACACTGCAAGCAAGTCAACAAGATGCGCAAGAAGGTGTGGAGAATATGGTCAACGCACTAGTATCCCTGCAAGTTCCGGGTGATCTCTTCTTCCATCCCGAGCGGGACGCCTTCCAGCGTCCATGTCACTTTCGTCGAGTCGCTGCCTTGGTCTAGCGTCGTGGTGAGAGTAGCAGTGTGATCTGGAGAAGCGGTTGAGTGTCAAGAGTATATGACAACCACAAGAAACGTACCTGTTGGCCATGTCGGACTCGACAGCGCCCACGTCTGCACAAACTCCTTCGGAGGCGAGAGCGAGACAAACTTGCCCTTCACCCCACCGCCGAACATACTGTACTCTGCACCGGGTTGGGGCGTGCTCTGTAAGAGACGTCAGCAGTTCTCCTTGCGATTCATGCGTCCATCTGCGGGTGACGTTTCACTGTCTCGTCGGACCCGTGACATGCAGCGAACTCGTGAAACGTCTCTCCGCAGCCCATTCTGAGCAGAGGTCTGCACGCACCTGAGCAGGCGCACGCGTCCAAGCCGGTATCCGCTTCTCGTCCGTCAGCAGTCCGAACAGATCGTCCGCGGCGGCCATGAAGTGCCCGTCCGCCGACACCGTCGTCGTGTTGTTCGCCTTCTGCACTTTCTTCACCGCGCCCGAGCCTGCGTCCGCCTTCTTCTTCAGCACCGCGTCGCCCGATGAGGAGGGCGCACCGGCCGCGGGGACGGAGGTAGGGGCAGGCGTGCCCTGGCGCGACGACTGCGTGGACACGGTCAGGTCCTTGCCGTGCGTGTCGACGATCGCGGCGGGGAACGTCGCGAACTTGGCCTCGAGCGCGGCGGGCAGCCGGCCCTTCGCGAGCTGGAAGAGCGCGTCGACCGCGGGCGAGCGCTCCGTGCTCAGGCTCCATTCGTACTGTGCATGTATGCGCGCCCGTCAGCACTGAACATGACCATGGAGTGCGGCGCGGGGAAGGGAGAAGGGAGGTGGGTACGTACGACGTAGTCCGACGTGCCGTCGAGCGTGTTCTCGTGCGAGACCTCGGGAATGGTGAGCTTGCCCTCGACGGCGGTCCCGTCTGACGTGGTGCCCGTCCAGTTCAGCACAACCTTGCAGTCGTAGATCGTGATCAGCCTGTGTGTGTGTCGTTAGCAACTTGCGCCGTTCGTGTATTTCCGTAGAAGGGAAAGGGTGGCACGTACTTGCTCTTGCGCTGACCAAGCTCCACGTCCCCGTCAACCTCCACAACACGCTCGATGGCGACCTCCTCCGAGCCCTCGCCACTGATACGAATTGCGGTCAGCTCACGGTCGAACCATTGTTTCGCCCATTGGGTGACTGTCTTGTTCTTCCAATGCCAGTTTGCGGTACTTGTGGCCATTGGTGGTGGGATTGTGCTCGCCATCGTGTTTCCGTGTCGATATACACGTTACGGAGAGATATCAGACGGATGTACTTAGTAGCAGAGGGTGGAAAGCAAAGAGATGCAAACGTAGACGATACGTACAGGCGTGGGCGGAAGGGAGATGAATTTATTACGATGACGCTGGCGCGATCGGGCACGATCTCCAGAACTTTCGAGCATCCTCTCACCACTAAACCACGTCTACTCGACGCTATACCCCGCCATCGTTTACAAGTGGGTTGCTACTACTATAAATCGCTGGGGGTAAGTCACTTTTTATGATTAGAAGCCAGTATAGTAGTACATTTCATGACAAATCGGAATCCTGCTAACAATACAGTGCAAAGTCGAGATACAGTTCCTTCAGCTTTCAATGGCAGCTCAGTGCTGCTCTGAGTCGCCTTGCTCCTTACCACCAGTTTCCTTCTTCTTGACGACGACGTACTTATCACCGTCCTCAGGAGCAGGCACGGCCTCAATGTCTCCGGGGACTCTGCCCTCCTTCTCTGGATTCCTCTGCTTGCGCTCAGCACGAATCTATGTGGAAGGTGATATCAGAGCTTGAACTGGACATCAAATATGGTACGTACCATGTTCAGGTCGTGACTGGCCAGGCCGTGGCCACCCACCGGACCCCAGTAGCTCGTCGCCGCGAGGGATCCGATGATGCAGGTACCGACCAAAATGGAAAGGTAGAAGCGGTACTGCGAGTACCACTTGGGCGCTGAATGGGTATGTTAACAAGTGGCATGCAGCACGACGTCACCAGTACTCACCCCATCCAGCCCCTGTAGCCCTGAGGTCCGCCCACCACATGCCGGTGAAGCCCACCCACTGCGCAATGAGCGCGCTCATAGGCTCAAGAGCAAGAGTAGACCAGCCGAACACCACTGGAGCGGCACCCAACAGGAGACGGGGGTAGCTATAGTGCAATCAAAGTGCGGCATTCATTATTTGCGTCTCGCTAACCTGAACCAGATTACTCACTATTTCTGCCCGCCGTAACCCGCGAACTCGAAGCCCCAGTGAAGCGCACCGAGGAACGACAGCAATACGGCTCCATAGGTAGTCTGGATGCTCAAGGCCTGGTGAAGAACGGTGATAGCGGTACCGGGATCGATGTTCGGAACAATACCTGCAGATTGGATATGAGCAGAGCTGCGCGCAGCCCGGAAATATGCAAGTGGAGACTCACCGGTAGCCGCGACACCTGCCTGGTGAGCGAGGTAAATCGTGGCACCAGACGCCCCGAGGTACGGTAGGCCACCAGCAAGACCGAAGATCACGTATGGCTTCGGAACGGAATGGGCGACGGCGTTTGTAATCCCGAGCTGTCGTACGCGTCAACATTACAGCAATCGAGAGTCAGCGCACACCACGCACAAATGTCTGCTGGGTAGGTTCGACGTTGTCTACGAAGACGTTTCCGCCGGCGATGGACTTGGCGAGGTCAGCGGCCGACTGGCCGACTTCTTCGCGGATGTTCTGGGCAGCATGGCCCACTGTTTGGGAGCCCGGGCGGCCAGAGACGGAGCTGGCTGCACCGCGGACGATGAGTTGGGTGCGGAGGGAAGAAGGTGCGTGACGAGGGAAAGAGGGAGTAAGGAGAGACGAGGAGGCGAACGGCCTACGAATGGCAATGGGTGCGCGGCGGAGAGTGGGGATAAGTGAAGACAACATGGTGGAATAGCGATTGGGAGGGTGCACACA
Organism: Daedaleopsis nitida; assembly: GCA_022606115.1. Classification (NCBI taxonomy): domain Eukaryota; kingdom Fungi; phylum Basidiomycota; class Agaricomycetes; order Polyporales; family Polyporaceae; genus Daedaleopsis; species Daedaleopsis nitida. Next base: position 2,797,161 of record JABYQM010000006.1, on the reverse strand, counting down.
GGTTGGAGAATACGAGCGTATATGTACTCACTAACGGTCGCTGTACACTATACCCACCCCGTCCCAATGCCCACTCTGACGTCATAATCGTCATCCACCATACATAGGGAGCGACCTAGGGAGCGACTATTAGGCGATTGTTCAAATGCGCTGCGCGCACATTGATGGCGGCTTGAGAAGACGCGAGTACGACCTGCTCAACGGTTCAATGCAACACGTTTGCTCAGAAGGGAGAAAGGCTTGGAAAAAAGTAGTGGAGACAAAACAACTTCGACGCCAGCAGGATTCGAACCTGCGCCTCCAAAGGAGAACAGATTTCTAATCTGTCGCCGTAACCACTTGGCTATAGCGCCTTGAAGGACAACCACTCAAGTGCTAATATAGAGATGCACGTTTCTGGCACATTCTCCAATTGTTCATAGTACTTGGCCCGTGGCCTGTCTCTCGTCGTTTGTATACTACATATAGGCTATAGCTATCGTTGCATCTGACTAGCTAGTCGTGTCTGCAAGAGCAGGATGGGTCCAATTGAAAGTGCCACGCTTATCGCGGCGATGCAACGTCCTTCAGCACAGCCACAATTGACAATCGTCCCCTACTTCAGGCATGTACGTATCCACTAAGTACAGTCTGTCTCCAGCATATCCTAGCTCTTCGATCTAGCTTCCGAGAGAAACGGCTTATTCTAACTAACGCGACTACAGTCTCGCAACCGGCGCAAAAGGCTGCCTCGGGGCCTCGTAGACATGCAGGAGTGACCGCATAAGCCGAGAGAATGCACGCAGGCTGGCCATTCCGAGACAACATAGCCGTAGGATATGCTATTATAAACGAGTGTAGAGGCACAGAGGCAATAGGAGACAACACGAGGAGAGGCGTAGACGTAAAGAGGAAGGAGAGAGGCACCATACCGGGCAGCCACCGGGCCCGAACCACGACCAGCAACCAGGAGACACAACCAACGAACGTGCGGGCGGGGCGGGCAAGGAACATCCACAGTCACAACCAGAACATTTTGGCGAACGCTAGCTAGGGTCCGACCAAAGGGGTATCAATCGCGCTCCGGTCGCGGGCAAGCAGCAGCGCGACCCGTGCAAGAGGGCGGCGGGAGGGTTTTGCGCAGCGACGGTCGCAGTCTACTGCGCAGCGGCCGACGGGCGCGCATTGGTCTGCTCCTTGAGGGCGAGTAGTTGTTTTGACCGGAAGGCCTCGTAGTGGATCTGCGCGGTCGTCTCGATAAGGTCCTGGAGATGCGTCCTATAATAGGGAGGAGGCGTGAACATATGAGCGGGCGGGATACGAGAAGGACGAACCTGGTGAGGAAGTTGCGGAGGTAGACAAACTCGCAGTGCCGCTCGTCCTCGACGTTGACAACACCCCAGCGGTTCTTGCGGCCGCGCACGGGCTTCCCGTCAATGATGACAGTGCGCTCCGAGCCAACAACGGCGAAGGGAATCATGCTCTGCAAGGCCATGTTAGAACCATGACATTTATCCAGAAGGATAGCAGGCATACCCGGATGCTCTCGTTGAGCTGAATCTCCTCCTCGTCGTTCTCCTCAGTATCGAAGGGATAAAGGCGGATGTTGTGGTAGACCAATTCTTCCCGAATCTACGTTCAGGGCTCTTGTTAGCTCCCTATCACACCCGTCTAGCACAAGTCAAGATATGCGCACTTTCTGCTTGAACGCATCCCGCTCCTCGAGCGTCAAGCTGTCGGACTTGGCGATGACAGGGACGACGTTGACGACCTCGCTAAGCTTCTTCATCACAATAACGTCGATCGGGCGGAGGGAGTGGCCCGTCGGGTTGATGAAGAAGAGGGCACAGTGGATACGCGTGTCCTGAATGTGGCGGTCGCGCTGCGCCGTCAGCTCCTTGCGCAGGTATGCACTGTGCTGGTCCTTGATGTACTTGACGATGGGGTCCCAGCTGAGCAAAGCCGAGAAGACGCGTCAGACGACTCGTGTGCGCGCGGGGATGGAAGCAACAAGCAGGGAAGCAGCAGAAAGAGCGGGGACATACCAGTTTTCGTTGTTGACCTGGTCGCCGTACCCGGGCGTATCGACGATGTTGAGACGGAGCTTCACGCCGTTCTCAACAATGACTGAGAGGTTGTGGTGAGGGCTAAACGAGAAGATGCGTCGACATTGTAAACGCACCATGCGAGACGGGGTGGATCTCAGTCGTCTGCCTCACGGGCTCGTCCGCGTCGAAACGGCCCTTGGAGTCGATGAGGTGCGACGCAAAGATGGTGTTGATAAGCGTTGACTTTCCGAGACCAGTCTGGCCTAGAGAAACGTCGACATGGGTGAGCAAGGACGCGTGAATGCGAATCGAGTTGTGATTGGATACGCACCGACGACGATGACATTGAACTGGAAACCGCGCTTCAGGAGCTTGTGCTCGATCTGCTGGGTGATGGTGTCGAATCCGACGTAGGAGTTGGCACGGATCTCTTCAGCGGTGGCCATGGCGGAGGGGCGGGGACGGTAAGAGGAGGTGATGGAGGTCAACGACAACAGCGCTGTCAAGCGGAAACGCCCAAATTTCTGTTATTACCGGGAAGCAAGTGTGCTTCTAATCCCACTTTTATACTCCGATTACCCCCCTTTCCCCACTTGTTAAGATACTTCCTGATATCAGTAAGAACCGTTTCAAAGCGGCGGGTTCTCAGCCTAAAAGCCTCCTATCACTAACCGCCACCACTCTCTCGCGATCGTGTCATGACAATGGACAAATTCTGGAGTAACGAGGCTTCTTCCAGACTATCATCTCGTTGCCAGTTGGTGTTATAGCCACTACTAGGGGCTACTGCGTGCGGGTGAGAGGTGAGTATCAACCCAGCTGGTCAACGCCTCGAAGGGATCATCCTGACAGAGTCCCAATACACAGGCTTGGTCCAGGCGGCCACGTATACGAGTCATGAACCTCGAGCTTCCACAGGAGCTCCTCGACCAGGTCATAGACCAGCTCAGGGACGACACAAAGGCCCTCGCTGCATGCGCCCTCGCGAGCCATGCATGTCTGCCCTCTGCACGCACCCATCTCTTCCATGACCAACGTCTCATCGGCGGCCGATCCTGCGACCGCTTCGAGGCCTTCCTCGACTCCTGCCCGGACGTCACCCGCTACATCCGCACGCTCTCCGTCACCGAGCCGACGAGCACATCGTACGCCCAGAGCTGGGTGAGCCGCGTGCCCGTCTTCGTCGCCCGCCTCGAGCGTCTCGACACCCTCGAGCTTGTCAGCCTGCACTACGTGTCGCTGCAGCGCTGCGCCCCCACGAGCTCGCCGCGTTCGGGAAGCTCACGCGGCTCGTGTGCAACGACGTCTACTTCGACCACTTCCTCGACGTGCAGACCTTCCTCTCTGCCGCGTGCAACGCCAAGGACCTCCGCTTCCACCGTGTCGGCTGGGGGAACAACACCCCGCCCGCCTACCCGATGGTCCCGACGATGTCCCCGTTGCGGCTGCGTCGGCTTCTGGTCGACTCGTGGGCGGCGTCGTCGATACTCCGCGGATGGCTCCTCCCATCGGCGGACTTGGGCGACGTCGACATCCGCTCGCTTCTCATCCGATGGCGAGAGCGGGACAGCATGGACGTCCTTGATGCTCTCTTCCGCGTCTGCGGTCCGGCGCTGCAGAACTTGTACGTGGAGCTCCCGACGACCATAGAAGGTGAGCGCACGCGTCGCCCGGGACAAGCATCGTAGCCAGTTGCCATCTCCCATGTGTATCATGTTCTGACGACTTTGCCTTTCAGCCGCGCAGAATACCCCTACATTGCGCCATAACACCAACCTGCGCACGCTGGAGATCGACGGGCTGGTCCTTCCGGGCTCTGTAGCCTGGACGTCGGCGTTGCTCGCTGAGCTGCGCTCGACGCAGCTGGAGAAGCTCTCCATCTCCATGCTCGTCCTCCGCAACGACGTGCTGCCGTGCTTCGAGTGGACGCAGCTTGACGAGTTCCTCGCCCGGTCGGCGTACATCGATGTCGTGCTCGCGATCACCGTCAACCGCGCTCTGCACCCGCAGAACAATCCTAGCCAGATCCGGGCGGCGGTAATGAAGCAGCTTCCCCGAGCGGTACAGAGAGGGAAGCTGGCCATTAGCTGCTCGTGATCACAGCCTACCATAACCATAGATCTGTGAGGGTATTTAGTCGGAGGTAGGAGCGAGTCTCCTAGTGCTCCTTGGGCATCATGTCGCACATACTTTGTCTACGGAGAGTTATCTTGCAATCTCAAATTTTAGATGCTTCCCCAGTCTGTTGCTTGCCACGGACCGGGCGTGGCCGACGCGTGGCGCTAATCCCATGGAGACAAAAGTCAGAAGCCGTTACAAGGATTTACAGTCATGCTATCTCCGCCCCTATCCCTTCCCGACACTACACCCTATTTCTCGAGCTCGCGACGTCGTCTGGATGGCTTCCAATGCTGACGAAGGATACGCCGAGTTGACCCCTGCTGTGCAGGCGGAGAGGACTCAGAGGAGCGGTGGACGCTTCGCGGCGCGCTCAGTCCGGGAGCGGGAAGGTACGTGCCCGAACGCATTGAGTTTCGCCTCTCGCGCTCAGAATAGACTCTCTCGGCTTGGCTCTACTCTCTCGACGAACGATCACAGAAATCGCCTACAGGATCATCGCATCGCTGCCGAGGTCGAGTCTCGCGGTGTTGCAGAGCAGGATCGCGCCACTGCTCAAGGTAGACATTGTCGGGGTGAGTACTCGAATTGGTACATCAGCTCGTTTCTACTTTCCTGTTGTGTTTGGACATCGGAACGCGCACGAAAACCGCTGTTTCCGCGATGTTTTACTACCAGATGTTGTAAGACGTCTCTCGGTGTCTCCCAAGGCAGTCTAGAGAAGATGGGGGCAAACAGAGACATTACAACACCTGGTAAGTTCTGTTGAGGTATGTGCATAATTGTGGTCGTGCTACGTTGGCATTAGACATGCAAAGCTTGGCCGTGCCTCCTGGAGATTCCGACCAAGGTTGGTTGGGGGAAGCCCTGCGCTCCATTCATGACACCGCGAATATAGGGTGATACAATGTACTTCGCCGTTGCGAAAACCTGAATGCGCGTGGCTTGCATCATCATGTACTCGCTATCGCCATCACGGCATGAGTGTGCGTTGCAGCCTACGGAATGGCTGAACGTGTGCCAGTGTCACTGCAACCAGGATCTCCTTCAAAATTCGCTCAATTCGCTGACTTTGACCCCCATATTCGGGGGGGGGGTCATTTTTGAGGGAGATGCTGAGGAGAGTCTTGTGTATCAAAAACCAGAATCGAGGTCAAAACTCGACCATTACCTTGACCGCCTCCTTTTGTGTCACTCTACACTCTGTCGTCCATCAACTCGATGTTGCAGCTCGTGGACCCCCTTGCGCAGCGTAACGAACTTCAACGTCCGCGATTTTGGGCTGCAAAAGCTCCTCCCGAGGAGCTTCTGCAAACGCGCGATGTTGCTCAAAATCGCGCTAAGCGCACCACATCCGAAGAACTCCAAAGGCGATTCTGCGGACGACGCATCTGCAGATTCCGAGGCAAATTCGCCCAAAATCGCCCACTCTGACCCCTCCTATTGTCCCCTCTTGTCGTGTGTGTAGACGTTGTACTGACATGCATCCTATCATGATTGCAGCATCTCCCGACCGAAGTCGCGCTAGATGTATTTTCTTACCTTCCGTACCAGTCTCTTCTCACATGCGCATTAGTCTGCAAGCGGTGGCGTGCGCTCGCGAACGACCAGTCACTATGGAAAACCCTTTGCCTCGAACGTAGGTGGGAGTGGCGCATGACTCCAGACGCGTTTCAGTTCCAGTCCGGCACCTGCCACGGTCAACAGCAGCAAGCTGCCGGCTTGGACTCCGACGATGAAGGCATGGGCGACGAAGAGGATGATATGATGCAGGTAGATGACTCGGGCTTCGTAATGGAGGCCGACGAAGACATCATCATGCGCTCCGAATCCCCCATACCTTCTACATCACCCGCTGCGACCCATTTGTCAGTGCCAACGCACATACTCTGTGCCGGGGTGCGGGAACACTCTCCGACCTCATCGCGCCCCAAACGACCACCCCGCGCGCGTCATTCTTCGCCAGCAGTCCTCCAGGCGAGTCCGGCTGCGTCACGGCATCCAGACATGAAACCCGACTACAAGCTCCTCCACCTAACGCATGTCAAACTACGCAACCGTTTTGCCGCAGGCTCGTACACGCTGTCGAATCTGCAAACCCGCGGCGCGCCCAACGGACACACGAGCACCATCTATTGCGCGCAGCTGTATACTTACCCGGAGACGGGCACACAAGTTCTGTTCACGGGCTCCAAGGATCGCTCGATCCGCGAGTGGGATCTCAACAAGGGATCGGTCATCCGCGTGCTCGAAGGGGTGCACGAGAGCAGTGTGTTGAGCATCTACGTCCACCGCGGCTTGCTCGCTAGCGCCAGCAGCGATCGCCGGGTGGTGGTATGGGATCTCGCGAAGGACCAAGCGATGAAGACTATTCGGGCGCATGAAGACAGTGTGCTCTGCGTGCGTTTCGACGACAAGAGGCTAGTCTCTTGTTCAAAGGGTGGGTCCGTCTATTGTGTGCGCGCACGATCGCGCTAGCTGACGTCTCTGCAGACAGGACGGTCCGGACGTATCTTTTTCCTGACCTGACCGCGCAGCATGTGTTCCAGGAGCACCGCGCAGCCGTGAACGCGGTCTCGATCTCGAGCAACTACATCATCTCCGTATCCGGGGACCGCTCCCTGCGGATGTGGGACGCAGATACAGGCGCGCAGCTCCGGTCGATCGAGAACCACCACCGCCGTGGGTATGTACGCCGACGGGGTTCTGTGTGGCTTGACACTGATTTTCGCGAACCCGCCAGGATCGCTTCATGCGACTTCACGCATCCATTCGTCTTGTCGGGCTCTTCGGATAAGCACATACGGCTCGTCGACATTTACACCAGGCAGGGCTGGTCGACATCTCCCGTGACTGACATCAAGCCACCCGCCGCAAGTGGCCGCGGGAATACTGTTGTGTGCGATGCCTGCGGGAGCAACACATCCACTGGAGAGAAGTTGCAGGCGCCGCCGCCGCCTCGGCGGCGGGCTCACGAGGATCTCGTGCGAAGCGTGGCTCTGGGCACGGATCTCGTCGTCAGTGGGAGTTATGACTTTACGGTGAAGGTTTGTGCAGCCACTTTGCACTGAGTTCTTCGCACGCGCGACATTACTCATCGTGCGTAGGTTTGGGACCGTCACACGGGTGCACTCATCGCCGACCTGGCCGGGGGGCATACCGGGAGAGTTTTTTGTGTGGGTTTCGACTGCACAAAGGTTCGTGCGCGAGATGTTGCCATCGCGTCCCTGAATGAGCTGACATCATCTCCCGCGGCCCGTAGATCGTATCGTGCGGTGAGGACCAGGTAAGGACCCGCTCCGCATCGGCGAATAAAACGGATGCCTGCTGACGCTACTCGCCTCGACACACAGCGCATATGCATCTGGGACTTCTCAAACGGCATGGACACGTCATTCATCAAATTGTGATACTGAAAGGCATCGGCCGTACCTACGCCTGTACGCTTGCGTCCGGGACGCTCCATGGACCTGTTGACCACAAACCTATTTCTGCATCCACCGGCGAGATCCCTCTGTGGGCGCCGAGATGAGGACGGCAAGATGGGATGTGGGGGGCTTCCTCGGCGCCTGCCCCTGGACGTCCTTCCATGCCATAGACATCGCCACTGGCTGTGGTGGCAAGAGCTCACTCTGCGTCCTCCGTCCCTCGTACTTGCACGAAGGCAACCGGAATGGTTGCCTGCAGGCCCACGGCTGGAATATGTTGTGTGGCTGCCGTACTGAAGTGCACGCGGAGATCCGCGGCACTCCCGCGTGCACGGACCCACCCCGTCGCCCCCGCAGAGACTCAGCGACGGGATAGATGCCGGTAAATTAGTTCCTCATGTTCTTGTCAGCCCGCGATGTTCGGCACCCAGACTGAGAGGCAGGACAATAGCCCATCGCTATGCCACGGCGGACTCTCGCGGTGTACTGCTTTACCGGTATGTTCTGCAGCACGCACTCTCCACCTTTTCTCCCCTCGGACCGCTCCAGCGTGCTGCCTGTTGCGCGGCGACATGATGATGCCGTTCCAAGCCTCCGACTGCGCAAGTATAAGATGGGCACCACGGTGCCGTCACAAATCCGACACCACCTCTAGCCTCAACCCCCTCCCTCTTGGGCTGAAATCCACGGGCACGGCCAGGCCGACAAACACATCCACAGAACACATCCACACTCACTTCCACCTCTATACGTTCTTTGCTTTAATTTCTATCTAGCCAACACAACAGAACTATGACCGTGGCGATCGCAGCACCTCTAACGCCACCCTCATCCCCGAAACTCAAGCTCAAGTCAAGGTCGAAGGCTCCAGACCACTTCGTCCTCCCCGACCTCGTCAACCACTGTAGCTTCCCACTTGCCTATCACCCTCATGGGGACGCCCTCGCCGCCGAGTCCGTACACTGGCTCGACTCAGGCTGCCCCGAGTTGTCGCTCAAGGCCCGTCGGGCCCTGCATGGTCTTCAGGCGGGCGAGCTCACGGCGTTCTGCTACCCATGGTGCCGGCCGGAGCGGCTGAGGGTCGTGAGCGACTTCATGAACTACCTCTTCCACCTCGACAACATCTCGGACGGGATGATGCGTTGCGGGACGGAGGAGCTCGCAGACTGCGTCATGAACGCGCTGTGGTTTCCCGACCGGTACATGCCCGGGAAAGGGCAGCCCGCGGAGGAGGGCAGCGCGGGGAAGCTGGCGCGAGAGTAAGTCGCAGTTTCCAACTCTCTGCTCTTCTTCTTGCCGTGCGCGCGTGTGCGGCGTGCTACGCGGAGGGTGTGACGTGTGGTGCTGACAGGCCGCTCTTCCGGCAGTTTTTGGACGAGGTGCACGCGGGACGCAAAGCCCGGTCCCCAGGCACGGTTCAAGGAGAATATGCAGCTGTTCTTCGATGCTGTGAACCAGCAGGCGCGGGACCGTGACGCAAACCTCATTCCCGACCTGGAGTCGTACATCTCCGTGAGTCCCTCCAACACGCGCAGCAGGTGCGGACAACGCTGACGATAATAATGTTGGTGGTGTGCGGGTATCCAGGTACGACGAGACACCAGCGGTTGCAAACCCTGCTTCGACCTGATCGAATACGCAATGGACATCGACCTCCCAGAATTCGTCGTACGGCATCCGGTCCTCCAGGCTCTTAACCAGGGGGCGAATGACCTTGTAACAGTACGTCTCTGCTTCACACTGACTGCTTGAGCTCCGCTAACCGCCTCCCACATTTCACAGTGGAGTAATGTAAGCCGTCGTGACATCACTGGACCGGTGGTCGTCAGGTAGTAACACCCCAGTTGCCTCGCGCAGGATATTTTCTCATACAACGTCGAGCAATCCCGAGGCGACACACACAATGTGAGTCCCCATCCCGACGGTCCCCTTCAGACCCCGAAACACGACTCCAGGCTCATCACCGTCCCTACCCCCGCAGATGATCGTCATCCTCATGCACCTCCGCGGATTCACCCTCCAAGAGGCCATCGACTGCGTCGGCGAGCTCTGCCGGCAGACCATCGACGACTTCACCGAAAACGAGCGGCAGCTGCCCTCGTTCGGCCCGCGCCTGGACCGCGACGTCACGGTCTACGTGCAGGGTCTGCAGGACTGGATCGTCGGCTCCCTCCACTGGAGCTTCATGACCGAGCGCTACTTCGCGGAGAGGGGCGCCGAGGTCAAAAGGCACCGGGTGGTGAGACTGCTCCCGCGCCGTCCTCCTCCGCCGCCACGCGCATACTGTGCTGCGTAGCTGTGGGGCGTGGATACGGACGACGACGTGCTTGGTTGGATGCGTGCGTGGAAATAGCACGCCCACCCCTGATGTGCGTGGCTCGGCTGTGGACTTGTTACATACTCTCCTTTCGTTCTGTTTTCCGCACGATCTGTGTACATGTGTTATTGCTCAAGCTGGCGCCATTCTCTCACCTTCGTTGTATCGTATTTTATCGAGACATGGCCGACACCTGTAGGATGTCTATAGCCGGTCCTGCCCACAAGTCTGTGTACTAACCCCACTGTTGTTGGAGTATGTAGTAGCTTTTGACTACGTATCTTATTTCCTCCCATGTTCGAACACACATGTAGAGTGACTTGATGTCTCCGAGCTAATTGCTCAATAATCGTCATCGTGAAGTATAGTATACATATCTTCTTCAGGGCAACTGTGCCCTGGCAAACGCTTGTATCGAGAACACAACAATGCGAATCGATGTCTAGGTCTAAATGGTCTATTAAGTGCAGGAAGATATTGAGACTTGTTACTTCGCTCGTGGTCACGGATTCAATGGAAGATGGCCATGGGTGTGATAGAATGCTACTACTGACTGGCGTTGTGCGACCGAGGTAGTAGTGAAGATCTGGAAGCAAATCATATAATCGAGACCAGAGCTTTTGCCCCGGCTCGGTTGTAGACTCATCGCACGAATTGATATAGAGCGACTACTATAGCATCGCCACTGCTCGTAGCTGCTCAGCTGTGTGCTAGAAGGCGGACGACCCGGGGACAGTAATACCTAGCGTCTCTTCTACTACTTAGTATGAAATTGAGCGCAGAGCCACGATGAGATGAATGAACATCGTCTCGCATGATATAACTATCACATAGAGTAGTTCAGTTCTATGTCCAATTCTGATCTAATCTGAGCTAGTAAGTAGTATAGTAAACTAAACTCCAAACCATCGAAGATACATCAGTCGTCTTTACGCATAGGTAGCGGCTACAACATACAGATACACGGTCTACTCCTTGTACAGTCGCTTGAAGTTGAAGAAAGTGCGGTGGTTAGCATGTTTTGGAACCGTCAAAGTATGGTGCGTCCGCGAGGCCCGCCTCCCTAGAGTTGACCGTCCCTCCGCACGAGTCTCGAGATGGACACCTCGCGGCCCAGTTACGTCGCTGTAGCCGCGAGCACGCCGGCTTAACGGTCTCTATAGTCCTGCGCAATCGCGCACCCGGGTCGCGCACCGCCTTCCAGTGAGTCGCATGATCGTTCTTTGCTGCCCCGCCGCAGAAGTCACTGCGCAAAAGAGACGGTCTTCTGTTTCTTCCGCGGGCGGCCGTTCGGTACTTGGACATACACCGTCGATCGGCGTGGCAGAGGTGGTGGAACCGCCACCGCGCCAGGTTCCCGTGGAGCCGCGGGCGATGATCTCGACGAGCTCGAGGGGGATGTGGCGCTGCTAGTCACGTCGACTGATGTCGGAATGGTGGTGGGCGTGGGTGGAGGAGCGAGTTGGAACAGTGGCACATCAAGGTGGACCTGCCGTTCAGTGGGGATGGGGAGGAACTTTGGGTGCTACGATATGCATCAGTACCGCGGTACACTAGTGTCCACTGCGTGAGAGGAATGGAGATCTGCACACACCTCGATGAAGCTCCGGATCGCACGATCATCTGTGAACTCTTTAGCAAACTCTTGCTTTGTCTCTTTCAGAGCCTTGCTGCGGGCGACCATCTCTTCCTCGGAGGTCCCACGGATGGCGAGGGTTTTGACTGGAAGAGAAAGATCAGTAGCTGGTTGTGGTTGTGGTCCTACTAATTTGACGGTACAGCTTACCTGTCACCTGCCGCGACTGTCCAATACGATGCACACGCTAGAAGAATAAGAAGTTCAGTGTGTTGGAATATGACAGCACGGTGCAGCCAATCGAACCTTGATGGCCTGCGACTCGACATCGGCCTTCCATACAGGCTCACAAAAAATGACGCGAGAGGCAGACACTAAGTTCCTGAACGCAGCCCACCCCCAATGAAATTAGCGCGAGAGGCCTATCACATAGGGAGACGCAACAACTTACAGACCGCGAGCACCGTGCTTGAGTTCCATGAGCAGGACACGATACAGATCCGACGTCTCAAAAGTCGTGACGACCGTCTGCCTGTACTCCGACTTCTTCTGCCCACTGAACTCCAGGTACTTGATGCTGACGAGGTTGAGGGCTTCGGCGATGAACGAGAGGGTTGCGGGGCTCTCTGAGAATACGAGGAATTTCTCCTCCGCACCATACAAGAGGAACTGCACAATGCAACGTGTGAGCAAACATAACACACACACATACACATCCAGCAGCCGGCCGATGCAACGCACCTCGTTGAGGATGTAGTCAAGCTTCGTCGAAGTCGAGTTCTTTATCCGCGTACCTGCAACCGGCGACAGGCGTACCAGGCTCTCCGCGACTCTGCGGCCCTGGCTTGGGACTGGGAGAGGCCCATCTTCTGGCCGGCCCTTAGGAGTCGGCTCGCCAGCCGAGGCAGCGACCAGTCGCGCGGCCGCAGCACGGTACTCCTCCCGCATCTCCTGGAGCTTTTCCTCTACAGCCTCACGCTTTCCGCGGGACCCGAGCAGTTCGTCTTTCTCCTTCGTGCGGCGGTCCTTCGTGCCCCTGTTCTTCCGACTCTGTAGCGCCGCGTCGTAGTTCTTCCACCTGAGCTCTTCCTCGACGACGTTCCGGCCCATTTCGACGATGAATTCGACATGCCGGGATCTCGAAGGGTGCTTGAAGACGAACTCGCGCATTTTCATTAACGTCATTGGAGGCATTAGAAGTTCGGATGCGAGACCTGAGTCTGCACCATCCCGATCCGGTATTGTGTCTGTGCTGTTAGTGTCTGGGATTAACTCTGGGGACATGCTCCAGGCGCGGCAGATCTTCAGGGGTATTTGCTCGACGCGGTGGTACGCGTGATAATGTGCCTGCAGGGCTTTCCATACCGGATCGCCTATGGCACATTCGCTAGAATGATACTGTATTGGTTACAACGATAGTGAGCAGAAGAAAGCGAAGACCTACAGGTGGAAGATAGATTGCTTTATCAGCTCGAAGTCTTCCGGGCTACCTTTGCGTTCGGAGAGGTTCACCAGACAGCGTTTCGCGTTCTCGAGTCGTTCTTCCAGGCTGCTGTCGACAACGTGCCAGAACATCGTGCTGCGAAGTGAACGCAAACATTCGCGTTCGTCAGTCGAGGTGTGGAACCTGAGAAGTGGACTGTAACCAACTGGGAGACATTAGCCACGAGCTCCCTGAGTGAGCCCGCATTCTGCATACAGACTGGTCAGCCGCACATATAATTTCACCGGGGCGAGCATTCGAACGCACACGAGGATGGAACAAATAGTCCTGGTCTTTGCGCTCCGAATCGACCGCGTTGACGGCTATGGTTGCCTGGATCAGATTGTAGGTCTTCACTGCGTACAGGTCCATGTCCAACAGCACCGTGTGGTGTTGCAAAAACGGCAGCCGGACCTCCTGTTCTACGTCTTCATACCTACACACACCAACGAGCGTCAGTCAGTAATACCGTCCAAGTTCTACGCTCGAACACAGAAAAGAAGGGGATAACGGGCGTACCGGTGGCGAACCATCACTGACGCCATGACCTGCGTCAGGACCGCGGTGTCACCGGGCCACGGGCCGTCGGGGCTGAACAGCGGATTGGCGACCAGCGCGGAGAACGCTTTAGGATCGGACGCGAACGGCATCACCATGAGGAACTCCCCGAACATCGTCCCGAGCTTGTGTAAGTCGGGCCGTTCGCGATTGTGCCAACGACGCTGCTTTCGCTGCTCGGAGCGCGCGTCTTCCTCCTCGTCTTCCTCCTCGTCCTCGTCCTCGCCTTCGTCGGGGTATTGCAGGTCACTTCCGGAGCCAAAATTGAGGCCCAGCAGATTGCCTATGGACGAAAGAATATGTCAAGGGATCACTCTTGCGTCAAAAATGAGCTCATATGAACAGTGTGTAGAGAGACATACTGGTCGGAGTGCCGGTCACGATCCAGCGCCGCTCGACACTGAGGAGCCGGGTGAACATCGCGTAGTCCGTCCGCTTCTCGGCCGCGTTGTGCCCTTCGTCCACGACGAGCCGCTTCCAGCGAATCTGCAGCAGCGGCGACGCGTTCTCGCGCCTGCTGCACCGGCAGCTGGGCACGCGGGTCCCCGGCAGCGGCGGACACCGACATGGCGTTCTCGACGCTAGATCGCCTACGGCCTTCTTCTGCGCCTCCTTCGCGAACCCTGCAAACGGACGATCAGCGAGCAGGCTCGGGTGCACACGCACCACACGGGCTCACGCGAATGCGACATAAGTATGACCTGCAAGCGAATGCAGGACGGTCAGGATGCACACAGGACAAGGTATCACGGCCGCGGCCACTCTCACGTACATCGTAGTCCGTCGCGAGCACCGGCGCATCCGGCAGCTCGTCCCGCTGGCGCATCCTCAGTACCCTTAGGAGGTCCGTCGTGTGCTTGAGGATCTCGTTCTCCCACTGCAGCTGGAGGTTGTCGGGCACGACGACGAGCGTCGCCGTGGACAGGTACACCATCCGCGGTGCGTCGTTGCGCGCGCCCCGGGATGCCCCGTAGCCAATGTCCCGCGGGGGCTCCGTGTGGATGTAGAACGGGACGTTCGCGCGGAGCGGCTCCCAGAGCCGCAGCTGCTCCAGGGCCTCCTGGCGGTCCTGCGCCGCAAGAACGTCGGGCCGGATACGACATTGGTGGAGGGCGAGCTCGGAGAGAGAGGGCACTCCAGTGGCTCTGAGCACCTTGTGGCTTTTGGCGAAGTTTCCTCGCGCGGCGATCGCGGATGCGGTCTGGAAGTGCCGGAACGAAAGGGGGGTGAGGACGGTGCGCTCCTCGTGGTACGCGTCTTCCGGCGAGGAGAGCTGGTTCACGGTCGCAAGAATGAGGGACAGTATCATGATGGTTTTGCCGGTACCTGCAGAGGTCGAATATGTATATGTCAACGTGAGTCGGCGGTTCGTTAGCGCATGTACTTACCAAGCTCCTCGCACAGTATTCCCCCAGGCACCGAAGAGATCCGTGGTCGCTCTATCACAATCTCCATTGTCGCGGGCAACATGTAGAAAGTCCTCCCGTCGACTCCTACGATCGGGAGATAGAGCGGGTCCTCGAGCGAGCCCTGGGCGTTCTCCCGAGCGACCATCGTCGACACCGTCCGCCGCTGGTACTCGTACAGAGTGCTCCTGAGCCCCGGGATGCCGTCGACGAGCCGCGCCGGCGCCGGCGACGGCAGGTCGTTGTAGATGTCTAGCAAATTCCGGTTATCCTGCCAGCCAGTCAGCTTTTGCACCTGTTTTGCACACCGACATCTGGCCGGCCGTTGTACCGTACGAACAACAGAAACCTACGCATGTGTGTGCCCAGAAGAATCTAGGGGGCGAGCCGGTGGCGCACTCGCCCTCGCCGTCCCACAGCTGCCTGTCCTGGCGGATGAGCAGGAAAAGCCGCTTGAGCCGCCGCCGCCCCGGTCGAAGGACCGTGTCTTCGTCGCGCACACGCAGCAACCCCTTCGACCCGGGCAGATCCCATGGGATGAGGTACACCCGCACGAACAGCGCGTCCGCGGATGCAGGGCTCCGAGTCGAGTACGTCGCTGCGACAACGTGATGGCGTATTAGGAAACGCAGGTCCTCCAAGATACTGGCATCGTCGTCCTGAGACGAAGCCGTGACCGCGTCGACGGTGGCCGACGTGCAGGTCCCTGTCACACTGCTGCTGATATCCGGACTGGGGGCGTGCGGGAAGATGGTCCATCCATCCTCTGCGGGTTGCTGCAGCGTGTCGTTAACCTTGTTCCTGAGCAGAAGAGTTCCAGCAGGTAGAAGAAGCTTGTACGTCGTGTATGAGAAATCCATGAGAGTCCAGACTCCAGGGTGCCCACGGGTGTCCGGCACAGTCACAACGTATACCAGGTTCCTAGTTTTCATTTAGCATGGCATGAAGAGAGCATACAGTGCGTATAGCTTACAACACAGACTGCTCTTATATGCTGTCAGGTTGTAATCTGTGAGCAGGACAAGACTCGGTGATGGTGGAACGCTTGAAGGAGACTTGGTGGTGGCTGTGCCAGTAATAAACGACTTGAAGTTCGCCAACGCTATGAGTCTGACGTGCGCCCAGAGCCAGATTCATGTGGCCATATAGATAGCATAATAGTAAGTGCTAGCTATGTGTAATGATGCACATTCCATAGCCATTCTAATCTAAGGAGTACACTTATTCACCGCTCTACGCGCCTCCCCGCTTGTTACGACAGCGACCACGAATTATGCAAACCTACAGTACTATCGGCCCCGTTCATCGGCCCACTACACCCGGGCGCGATCTCGCGGCTCTCCTCCACCCGCGCGCCGTCGTGTCTGACCGCACCGCCGCCCTTGCCCTCCATCGTGCCGAGCCCACCGAGCTCCATTCGCTGCTTGACGTTGTCCGCGCGGAGGCACTCGAGCGCGGCGAGGTACTCCTCGTCGACGCCGCCCGTGACGTACTCGCCCGTGAAGACGGAGCAGTCGAACGCGGGGATCGCGGGGTTGAAGCTCCGCACGGACGCGATGAGGTCGGGCAGCGTCTGGAAGATGACGAGGTCCGCGCCGATGGCGGCCGCGATGTCCGTTTCGCTACGGTTGTGCGCGACGAGCTCCGTGCGCGAGGGCATGTCGATCCCGTACACGTTCACGTGCCTGTGTGCGCGGTCAGCGGCCATTGGGAGGCAAGGACAGAGCGGCGGACGCACCGTATCGGGGGAGCGCAGCTCGCGACGATAACCTTCTTCGCCCCGACGTCCTTGGCCATTTGGACGATCTCCTTCGACGTCGTGCCCCGCACGATCGAGTCTGGCAGGAGAAGTGAGCAAGGGCGTGACAACAGCGGTGGGCGCACGCACCGTCGACGATGAGCACGTTCTTGTCCGCAAACTCGAGCGCCATCGCGTTCAGCTTCCGCCGAACGTTCTTGCGCCGCATCTGCTGCCCGGGCATGATGAACGTCCGCCCGACGTACCGGTTCTTGATGAACCCCTCGCGATACGGCAGCTTCAGCTTCTGCGCCAGGTTCAGCGCAGCGACGCGCGACGTGTCTGGGACGGGGATCACGACGTCCACCGTGAGGTTGTGCTCCTTGAGCACCCGCTCCACCTCCACAGCAAGCGCGTCGCCCATCGCCATCCGGCTTCGGTAAACGCTCACCCCGTCGAGGACCGAGTCCGGCCGCGCAAAGTACACGTACTCGAAGATGTCGGGCGCGAACGTCGCCGGCGGGCTCACCTGCCGCCTGCTCACGCCGCTTCGCGTGATGATAACCGCCTCGCCGGGCTTAACGTCCTCCCAGTCGTGGAAGTTGCTCGCGTCGGCGACGACGCTCTCGCTCGCAAACAGCCAGTCTTTGCCATTGCCCTCGCCCAGGGCCTTGCGCGAGCCCATGCCGAGCGGGCGGATGCCGTTCGGGTCCCGGAAGGCGATGATCCCGAACCCGGCGAGCATGGCGACGCAGGCGTACGCGCCCTTGACCTGCCCCATGAGCCCGCGAATCGCGGTGAAGATGTCCTCTTCGTTGATGCGGACCTTGCCCGTCTTCTGGAGGTTGTCGGCGAAGATGTTCAAAAGGAGCTCCGAGTCCGACGTTGTGTTGATGTGCCGGTGGGCGACTGCGTCCATGAAGTGGAGGAGGGAGGATGTGTTGATGAGATTCCCGTTCTATCAGGAGTGTGTGAGCATCATGCAGATATCCGAGAGGAGATGACTCTGGCAGTCCATCGTCCCAAGTCAATGTGCCGCTGGCCTCAATCCTTCTTTCGACACGCACCGCACCAGACGGGTAGGCTCTCATCCTCTCACATCGTCGTACCACCCGGGCGAGGTCCTAACCGTCTGGGTACGAGAGTACGAAGGAATGACTGCAATTCGAAAGAATACTGACATGCGCCATGACAATACCATACGGGGAGTTGACATAGAACGGCTGCGCCTCTGCATGGTTCGAACTGCCCGCCGTCGGATACCGCACTTGATGATGGTCAGTTGCAAGCGATGAGTCCTGACAGCATCCGAGGGGAACATACCGTGGCCAACACCCATCCCGCCGACGAGCCTGGAGACCCCAGCGGCGTCAAAGACATCTCTGACCATGCCGTTCGCCTTGCATTGGTAGAAGCGGCCTTTCGGCCCACAGGTGACGATGCCGCATGCGTCCTGGCCGCGGTGTTGTAAGAGGGCGAGGCCCTCGCAGATCTCAGAAGCTGCATCTAATGTCGGATCGTGGAGAAGGAGACCTAGGATTCCGCACACTAGTAGAAGGTAATGAGATGACTGCATGCAGAAATATGAGCGAATGCGCACTTGTACTTGTGAGCGGGTTGTGGTGGGTGCAGTAAGGAGGAGATTAAAAGAGTGCGTAGAGTCAGGAGGCAACATCTTTCCTTTCCACTTGGCTGACGGACGCGATAGATATCGTTCCGTACACTAAGCTGTGTCCCGCTGCCAAAATTTCTAGGCACCTCGGTCCGCGCTGGTCCGGTCGAGGTTCCCGGGGTCCGGGAGGTGCCGGAGCTCCTCCTGGAAATATCGGCCGATGGTTGGGGACCACTTGTCACCTGGCGGGCGAGTGCTTCTGGTCTATGCTGGGCGGTCTGCGTAATACTATGTAGCGGTGTGAATTAATGGCGAGAAAATGCGCTTTGAAGCGGCAGGGAGGCGGAGGGCAGGCGTCGGAGAGAGAGCGAGGCGCGGGATGGTCGGGGCAGGCCGGCTGGGGGTTGTCGGAGTTTTAAAGGCGAACTTTATTCCCCTACGTGTCGGCTGCTGGCACTCACCACCGCTCCCTCCAACTTCACCGTCCACGTCGTCCACGATGCTCACCTCGCGCGGCGTACACCGTCTTTCCCGCAGAGCGCTGAACAGCGCGAAGAGGACCAATGCCTTCTTCTCCACCGCTGTCGCCGCGCCCATGATTGCACGGGCTGCGTCCGCTCCTTCCACATCACAACGCGCCCTCCCCCGCCAACCTCGAGCCTCCCAGTCTGGTCTGTATCCATTTCCTGGTCCATGTACATGAGCTTAGCTCTAATCTGTTTTCGGGATTTTTTTTGCGTTTTTCATGACGTGTAGCACGCTCATATGCGACCGAGGCAACGGGCACGGCTGGCCAAGTGAAGACCGTCATCGGTGCCGTTGTCGACGTGCAGTTTGAGAATGAAAACCTCCCCCCCATTCTTAACGCGCTCGAGGTCGTTGATTTCCACGGTGGTCGTCTAGTCCTCGAGGTCGCTGCTCACCTTGGTGAGAACTCGGTCCGTACCATTGCTATGGACGGTACAGAGGGTCTCGTTCGTGGCCAGAAGGTCGTCGACACCGGTGCACCCATCAAGATCCCCGTCGGCACTGCAACTCTCGGCCGTATCATGAACGTCATTGGCGAGCCCATTGACGAGCGTGGTCCCATCAAGGGTGTCAAGCTCTGCCCCATTCACGCCGAGCCCCCTGCGTTCGTCGACCAGTCGACCACCGCCGAGGTCCTGGAGACCGGTATCAAGGTCGTCGACCTCCTCGCGCCCTACGCGCGTGGTGGAAAGATTGGTCTTTTCGGTGGTGCTGGTGTCGGCAAGACTGTGTTGATTCAGGAGCTCATCAACAACGTCGCGAAGGCACACGGTGGTTTCTCCATCTTCTGCGGTACGTCGTGCATATAGTCTGGCACACCTCAAGCCACTCACACTCCGCTCAGGTGTCGGCGAGCGTACCCGTGAGGGTAACGACTTGTACCACGAGATGATCGAGACCGGTGTCATCAACCTCGAGGGTGACTCCAAGGTCGCTCTCGTCTTCGGTCAGATGAACGAGCCCCCTGGTGCCCGTGCCCGTGTCGCACTCACTGGCCTCACCATCGCGGAGTACTTCCGTGATGAGGAGGGTCAGGACGTGCTGCTCTTCATCGACAACATCTTCCGTTTCACCCAGGCTGGTTCGGAGGTGTCTGCCCTGCTCGGTCGTATCCCCTCTGCCGTCGGTTACCAGCCCACTCTTTCGACGGACATGGGTGGCATGTACGTCGTTTCGTGATTGACGTAATAAGCGCGAAGCACTGACTTCGATTCTTCGAACAGGCAGGAGCGTATCACCACCACCAAGAAGGGTTCCATCACTTCAGTGCAGGCCGTGTACGTGCCCGCCGATGATTTGACGGATCCCGCTCCGGCCACGACCTTCGCCCACTTGGACGCGACCACTGTATTGTCTCGTTCGATTGCCGAGCTTGGTATCTACCCCGCCGTCGACCCCCTCGACTCCAAGTCGCGTATGCTTGACCCCCGTATCGTCGGTGTCGAGCACTACGAGGTTGCAACCGCTGTCCAGAAGATCCTTCAGGACTACAAGTCGCTCCAGGATATCATCGCTATTTTGGGTATGGATGAGTTGTCCGAGGAGGACAAGCTGACTGTAAGTTTCCGCTCGTCATCTCTCATCATTCCTGCCGTTGACACATCGCGTTGCCCATAGGTCGAGCGTGCGCGTAAGATCCAGCGTTTCATGTCCCAGCCCTTCGCCGTCGCCCAGGTCTTCACTGGTTTCGAGGGCAAGCTCGTCCCGCTCAAGGACACCGTCCGCTCCTTCAAGGAGATCCTTTCCGGCCTGCACGACAACCTGCCCGAGTCCGCGTTCTACATGGTCGGCACGATCGAGGACGTCAAGACCAAGGCGGAGCAGCTCGCGAAGGAGATGGGCGAGTCGTCATGAGCGGCGGCTGGGTCCTAGTCACGGTCGCGGCGGACGGTCGACAGCGACGGCGACGACGGCTTGGGCGTATGCGTATGCTGCGGTGGTGCAGGGCTGGAACCTCGTTACTTTAGACCTTGCATTACCAATAAAATCACACTCGCATTAGTTTTCGCGTAATCCTGCAGTCAAACCCTGCACCTTCTGACGATGACCTGTGCTGTGTTCGATGTCGTGTTGTTGTCCAGAAAGATATCGCTCTGACGCCTCAACTGAAGGGTTCTCGAAGCCTTTCTAAAAGGTTGCACAGGGGCAATTACCGGTAGCAAAGTATGTCCTTTCGAGTTTCTCTTCCCCATGTCTTTCTGGGCCCTGCAAATGATACTTTCTTTGCAGTGGAACAATGTTATAATCGTCGAACAGCGCGATCGAGAAGCTCGAGCTCCGTGAACACATGCATATAGACAGTTCGCAGTTTGACTCATCGACGATTCGCGAAACCAAGCTGTGTATTCAGTACTCAGTATTAGTAGAAGACCCGAAGCATCATTATGTACAAGCACGAGTCACCGTCTTCGTCAAGCGCTTTTGGATGGAATAGATAACCCGGCTTGCAAGCCTACTGTTACTGTGATGCGGTAGGGATATACGATGCGAGTCGGCATGTCTCAACTGTACTACTCTTATTTAACCGCTGCAGAAAGTCTTGGCACATACTGAACGTCCTGCTTGCGAACGTGAAGTACATACTGTTCCCTCGCATCCTGCAAGTGAGATCTCAGTGAGAGCTAGATGAGGGAGGCTCTGCATATTCCGCGCTCATATCCATCGACTTCAGTGCTTAACCATGCACTTGCGTAGCCAGCAGGGAATACTACGCTCTCAGTATTATTATAGCCTTGATCATGACTAGGCCGTCGGCGCTTCTCTAGAATTTCGGGCCGTGAAATATATCGGTGTGTGGTCCAAGCTTATGAGGGCTATGCGTGGAACTCTTTACTGGGTAATGCTTCTGGACGCCCTCCTCAGCCTATATACCGCTCGTCTCCCATCCATGTAGCCTACCACCATGGCCGACGCCCTCTCCTTCAACACCGCCGTGGGCCGCCCCTCGCTCGCGGTGCTGAACTCAGCACCGGCAGGCACGTCGTCTCTGGCTTCTCCAACACCGACACCCCCCTCGCCTCCAGCTAGCGCTGCGAACACGAATCATGGACACGCGCAGCCCGATGGCACGGGCGCATTCGGAAGGGCTTGGCTGAGGGTTCGGGAGTTCCTGGGGCTCGCAGGCCCGAGCAGTCGGAGACAGCGGGAGCGTCGAAAGCTCGTGCAATTCTTTGTGTTTCTCGCGTTGTGCTTCGTCCAGGTACGTCCCCGTGCACCTGCCGGCGGCCCATCCAAGCTCGTCCAAGTGGCCCCGTCCCGAGACCGAGGTTCACGGTACGCCCTTACTAGGTGTTCGTCATCATCGTCTCGACCGCGTTCGCGGCGGAGCGCAAGAGCCCGCAGCCGCAGAGGCCGGGGCAGACTGAGCTCCAGGCGTGCACGATCCTCGGCGCGTGGAACCTCATCTGGCTCG
Organism: Daedaleopsis nitida; assembly: GCA_022606115.1. Taxonomy (NCBI): domain Eukaryota; kingdom Fungi; phylum Basidiomycota; class Agaricomycetes; order Polyporales; family Polyporaceae; genus Daedaleopsis; species Daedaleopsis nitida. Next base: position 2,774,958 of record JABYQM010000006.1, on the reverse strand, counting down.
CCCGGCTGCTCGTGAAGGGCTACATCATCTCCTGGTTCTTCCCGCGCGGGTGAGTCCACAGAATTCATGCAAGCTACCATCGGTGTGGAATCTGTACTGAGACAACATGGCAGGCCTCCATCACCTACAGATGCCATTTGCCCGCTTTCTCTGCGTGCTTTGCACATCCTGTAGGTCAATCATTAGTAGGAGTCAGAGTGGGCGAACCTTCGGATTTCTTCGGACATCGCACGCTTAGCGCGATTTTGAGCAACATCGCGAATCTGCAAAAGCTCGGAGCTTTTGCAGCACAGAATCGCGGATTTTGGATTTTGGAACGTCGAGACGGTGGTGCGACGTGAATCATTGGAGACACAACAGAATCTCCTTCAAAAATCGCTCAAGATTCGCTTACTCTGACCCCCACTACTCAATCGACAGTCGTTGCATTGCTGATAAATTCTCGTAGCCTATACAAGCTCGACCCGTTCGTGACCCTCATATGGTTCTTCAGCGCGATCCTGGTCGTGTATGCGCACGGTTCGCGGTGTCGCTCTGCAGCTAGCGACATCTCCGCTGCGACGTACTTCATCCTCATCCTCATCTATGTGCAGTTCGTGGTCAGGAATACTATGCCGGTACGCCCCTCAAGCTCTCTGTAGAGCGTCATGCCAACCCAGAATATCCCTAGATTGTCCGGGCGATAATGATGCGGCGGCGTGCCGGCCGGCCCACCATCGACAAGCTCTCGCGTGCGGAAGTCGACCGCATCCCGCTCGTGCTGTACATTCCTCCCCCGCCTGACGACGCGCCCAAGGGCCCTATCACACCTCTCCCTCGCGCTCTCTCACATCCTCCGGTCACGCCCCTCCCGTCCGCCTGGTCGCCTCCAGAGAAGAAGCGACGGTTTATATTCTTCCGCCCGTCGACGAAGCGCCGTAAGACAGTCCCTGCGGATCCCAAGCCTGGCGACCGCGACCTCACTACCAGTCCTGGAGCAGATGCGGACGACGTGGACGACTGGGACAAGATGTGGGAGCCTGCGCAATACCCGTTCGTGCGGCTCCCTGAGAACCGCGCAACGTGCGGCATCTGTCTGTCCGAGTTCGAGGCGCCGCGCAGGCTGAACGGCCGTGCACCAGACGGGGAGGGCGAGGACGAGTGCGAGGGTCACGAGATGCGCACCCAACCGGCGGACGGCGACGCGAGTGCAGCCATCCAGGAGGTCAGAGTGGAGTCGCCCCGACCGGCGGACGCGCACACGGTGCAGTTCGCAGACTCGGACAGCAGCGACGCCCCGGAGCCGCTGCGGCTGCTCGGGTGCGGGCATGTGTTTCATGTACGTCCTGTCCATATTTTCGCGGTACGATTGGCCATCCCATCTGGAGCCGCGTGCGAGCTGTCCGCTGTCGTACGTGAGAGTGTCGTGCTGACCGTTGCGACCTGCGTTTTTGCAGAAGGACTGTGTGGACCAGTGGCTGACGGAGAAGTCGGGACGGTGCCCGTACTGCCAGGTGAGGGTCGAGGTGCCCCCTCCGCCGCGCAAGAGCACGGGAAGGAGGCGCTGGCGGCGCGGAACCGTGTAGGCGCGAGTGCAGGTGTGGATCGCGACGGACTTCGTGATGACTGCGATGTTTTTTTTGCTTGTTTGCTTTGGTTGCTGTATTCTGCTTCCAAGTTGGCTCGGTATCTCGCGGTGTGGATCTAGTGTATTGTGTTGCATCGGCCTAATGTACGACATGCTGCGGTTGCCTCCATAACGTCCGCAGGCATAAGATCAGGATGGCACTCCCTCTTAACCCATACCCCTGAAAACCCATAACCTGTGATTCTTGAGCGATAGTGTGCAGATTCAACCCGCAACGTCGTTGTACCTGTCATGCAGTACGTCCATATCAGCCTTGGTGTCCGAGTCTTTGCTTGCTCGCCTTGGTTTAATGAAGATTATTCTTCATTGTTGATCGACTTGTGCTTCCTGTAGTTGTACTATGATGGTCGGCGTGCAGTTCGGACAGCTCGTCGTCTTTTAAGTGATTCTGTACCAGTACAGGAGCACAGAGATGTAGCGAGCAGGGTCAATGAGACGAGAGGGCATTCTAGCTCATGTCGCAGTCGCCATACACGTTAGTACGGGGCTGTCGCCGTACGTAGCGAGTAAGTAACCCATGCATTTGGGTCCTTCCCGACAGGTATGGGTTATAAGGGAGTCGACTGTATTGGAACGAGGAGGAAGAGGTGCAATTATGCGGCGAACAACAATCAGCCGGTGGACTACTCTTCGGAGAGGAAGCCAGATGCTTTTCGCCGGAACTTCGCCTGGTCCCTGAGCCACTACAGAAACAAAAATTGTCAACGTCGTGCCTTGTAGTCATTGCATGCAGCAGACACGCACCTGTCTATAATCGTGCAAGGAGCCAATCTTTTCGCCTGTGCAAGTCGCAGAAGAACAGACGAGCATCCGCAGCCGTGTCAGCAATCTAGCAGCGGTGGATGGCGGACGGACTACCCACCATAGTAATCAGGCACGGGGTTCGTCGCGCTCTGCGCCGTGGGGTCCACGCGGTTCTTGACTATATGCTGGTGGAACTGTTTGTCGCGGATCTCGATGAGCCGCATGAGCCGCCGGTGAGTCAACCTCCAGATACTGGAGCCCACAACCGGACCGATGAGGTAGCCCAGACCTGCACAGACGGAGGACGCGGATGTTCGGCGACTGGGACGAGGACTGAAGAAGAGAAGGGAACGCACCAGCACACCCGAAGACTGCGGCACCGTACACGAACATGGGGTCGATGTTCTGGCATGCCGGCGTAAAATCCCTGTTTGAAAGACGAGAATTGGCACACGCACGAAGATGGGCTTGCTGGGATCCATCTCGAGGGACCCAAAGTACGCAAAACCTCCTACGAATCCGCCAATGGTCGCAGGGATGGTGACGGCCTGTACTCGTGCATAGATATGAGAGACCTGTTCAGAGAGCGGACTGTATGGACGTACCGTCTCCCATCTCCTCTTGCGTTTGCGAATGGCCAGGTATTCCTGCCACGGAAGCGTCACCTTCTCGATTTCTGAGACGGATGCATCAGCTTTGCCAGCTTTTGTCGTCTTGCCTCGCCAGGCTGAGGTCTGTAGGCGTGTTCTCCAGGATTGAGCGAGCTGCGATCGCACTGGTATTGACAGATTCTGCGAGAATCGGAGCTGAAGTGAAGCCATGCTGGCAGACGAATCGCAAGTACACTCAAGTCGCAAGCTGAGGTAGAGACTCAGAGCTCGTGCTGGAAGCGCCGACTTCCATATATGACACTAGCGTCACCGGTTGAGCGCGCCGGAGCGCGTGCCGGAGCGCGCGTAGCTGAGGGGACTAACTTCAAAGTACATATCAATTCCGGCGGTCGGCATGGTTGGCCTCTTGCAAGCCATCACCTCCATAATAGCCAATCAGGACGTGCTACATACACCGGATTGTGGGGAAGCTCGACACAGGCTCGACACATGTTCTGAATCCGAGGTGCAAAGGCGTTGCAAAGGTGCGAGTCATCAAATTCTGCTAAGACATTCTCAGGCTATCAGCAGTACTTATATCTCCCCAGATAAGACCCTGCCTTCCGTGCTGCCCACCATACCCTTCTCTGCTGCCCAGTTAGCAGCGGGAGTCACATCTCTAGACATAAACATACCTTCGAGGAACACACACATCCTATACCTAGATTCACGGTCGCCCACCATGCCATCCTCCATCCCCATCCCACCGGAGCTTTGCGACCAGACGATAGATCACCTCTGGGATGACCTCGAGGCTCTTCGAGCGTGCAGCCTCGCCTGCAAGGACTGGCTTCCGAGCAGCCGTTTTCACCTCTTTCGCAACGTCCGTCTCCGGCATGCCGATGATATGACTCGATTCCGTGCCCTGCTCACCTCTAACCCCACCATCGCCCATTGCGTCCGGAAGCTTTCCCTCAGCGCGGATTACGACGGGGCAACGCCGGACGGCACTGCACGCGAAGACGATGCCTGGGTGAACGGCGCCGCCGAGCTCTTCCCGCTCCTCGACCAGGTCACGACCCTTGCTCTGGCTCGCGTGAGGTGGCACGCGCTGAACGAGGAGACGCGTAGGGCGTTCGCAGGGGTGTCCAAGTCGGTGCGCCAGCTCTTCCTCTTCGAGGTCTCCTTCGATGCGTCCCGGGACGTCATCGCATTCCTCTCCGCCTTCCCCGCTTTGCACGAACTCTACTTCCAAGCCGTGTCCTGGAAGACCGACTCACCTTCTCCTTTCGAGAACGGTTCGGACGCGCTGCTGGACGCCGGACGCATGCAGCTCTCGTACCTCTTCCTCGACCCCAAGTCGTCCCCCACGCTCGTCACGGAATGGCTCTTGCAGCACCCATACGACCACCAACTGCAGACGATCCAACTCTGTTGGCGCGAGCTTGAGAACACTCAGTCCGTCGGCGATCTCCTCCAGGCGAGCGGCTCCTCGCTCGAGTCCCTCCACGTCGAGTTCCCTGCGGGTGTTTCCGAAGACGCGGTACTGCAGAACCATCTTAGCCTCGCGCACAACACCGGCTTGCGCGCGCTCCATTTTGGAGGGCTTGATGTCCGCGCATCCCAGGAGTTCGTCTCCCATCGACTCTTCCCCTGGGTGACGACTATGCTCTCCCAGGTTCGATCGCGCGAATTGCAGGAAGTGTCGTTCGCGCTAGAGATCGCGTCCGTCCAGGATTTGCTCGCACTGGAATGGGTTCGGATCGACAGCGACCTGAGCCGAGAGGAGTTCCATGGGTTGACGGTCATGTTCTACGTGTCGTGCGACAATGATGGGATGGAGAAGGAGGTGAGACGGGAGATTTTTGACAGATTGGATGGGTTCCAGAAGCGGGGCACACTGTGCATCTCGTGCCTGTGAAGAGTTGGGTCCGTTGACCTCGACGTGCTTCATCGACGTTTCTTCTTTCGGGTTTTGGGATATCATTGTCTGTTTCTTTGGGCATAGAAGATATCTGGTACTTACTGTGGAATCTGCGACGCACTACTATAGTATATGCCCTAGGGTAATGAATAGTATCTCTTGGTCTACACCGGTGATAAATTAATCTAATCATTGCAGACGTGTAGCAGTAAGTACTCACCGTATGGCTTGCTAGATCTATAGCATGGTCGAAAGATCGTGAAGTATTGAGGCCTGTCACGTCAGGAGCCAAGATGTGCTTTTGGTAGACCGTTCTCTTTGATGAATGTGGGTCGACGTCATTCAGCTGCAGCACTTTGGCATTTATTGTATCGCAAGTATGAGCGGCCGATACAGAAGGGCGCATACAGCCTGCGGTGTCCTGTACACGCACCTTGTTCACTGTCAAACAATAGTGCAGCACTCACGGCTCAGTGAGCACGTTCTCCCTACCCTTTGGCTAACAGAGCATGCGTAGGCAACCGACGAGGCACAGACGAATTCGACAGTTTGAACGCCCACCCAGACGAACCCAATTCTTCGCCTTCAATTGCCTCACAAGAGACGAGGGTTGACGTCGGAGCCGTAGCACAGACTAGTTGCGAGAGATGCGTTGAACAACAGACGGAAACGTGAACACGATGAATGGTAAGAAACAAGGAGCCCAGAGGACGGTGAGACTTGAGTTACTCTCTGTTACTTGATTCAAACTCCGTCAGACGTCACTGCGTCATAGGGACGTCATGGTACACAAGCGTTCATAAATGTAACGTCTGTTTGCTTGGTCACGAACAAGTACTACTGTGCGTAGCAAACGCTGCACACTCCAGAGCAGCTCGAACATAGAGTACAGTATCATACCGGTCCTTGGGCCACCATGGGTCCTTGGGCCAGTTGACATTTTCCCCTCCTCCCTCCACCCTGTTGCCTCAGATTCAGTAGCATATCTGTAGATATATGTCATAGCTTTGTTGCCCCGGAACTCTGACTCGATGGGGTGCATAATGAATGTTATAGAGCCTGTTTGTCCCAAAAACTGGCCTAAATGAAATTATATCAGCAACTCACGGAATCCCCAGCGAAGCTGGGCTCACCAAAGTCTTGAGAATTGTTCTACATACGTGTCCAAACTTCTACAGCACTGACCGCTCGCAATTCTGCCAGGGAACCTGCATCACCCATGTTTCTTCCTCGAAACCTGAGAATAGTGGGCGCTCCGCGACCGCTATCAGCAAGATTTACCAAACTGGGTTGCCGGCTAACGTCGGCTAGCGTCGGCAACTGCGATCATTGCTTCAAACGGAGTGGCCCAAGGAGCAGAGGTGTACTGATAACGCATTTCGTCGTAGAACATGTCGATCCAGAGTACTACCCAATGTTTTCTCCCAGAATTCGGAGAGAATGCAGTAAAGACCACTAGCTACGCCTCTATATAGTTTTTTTGTGGGAAAACAGAAGAGGAAGCCCTCACCGGGCACTGCGATATTTCGGCGGCCCAAGGACCGGTATAATACTGTAGAAGCAGAGCAAAAATCCTTCGAACCGGGATCGAACCAGTGACCTTGGGATGATCGGGGGTTACCATTACAGTCCCACGCTCTTCCAACTGAGCTATCGAAGGGCATATACCTTGACTGACAGCAGTCCATCTATTCGCATATGTTTCCCTCTGGTTGTCTGTGCGGCCCGTGACATCAACTACCGTTGTACTCACCTCCAGAGCTCCAGAGTCCACATTCCTTCAACCCAGTTCGAATCTCAAGCACGTCCGTAGCAGTGGTAGTCCTCAGTGGGTCTTCGAACTCGGTGGGCCCCTTACTTTTGTTTATCAGCCAACTATAATAATTCACAGAACGACTCAAACAATCAGGGCCAGCTATCGTGACGCACGCGCGCAAATTACTCATAATCATCTACAGAATCGAATGCGTTGAAGGACCGTCCATCACCCCGTTCAGTAGGTCCTCATCGTCTACCTAGGGTTGACAGATTGAACGCTGTATATCGTCGCTCTCATCGGTGCGCATACTCCTCGCTGGGGTACAGTGGAACTCTCTCACTCTGTATTACACTCCCTAGAGCAATCAACCAATGGCGACGGTACTACTACCCGATCTTCCGTACGACGCACTTCAGCATCTGTTCACACATCTGTCTCCTGTCGACGTTCTCCATTGTATATCCTCGTCGCGAAAGCTCTATTACCCACTGATTGACGACGCTTCTACGTGGCGCCCATTCTGCACGCCTTTTGGTATCAACAGCACTTCATTCCGAGGGCGTTCTTTCCGCATCATCTACGGTCGGCTTCTTCACAGATACGGTGCACTCATAGGATTGTGGTGCAGCGACTATCCGTTCGAAGGAAACATCGTTGAGTTTCGACTACTACCTGATCACAGGCTCCGGGAAGGCGAGCTCGTCATTGTCGGCGATGTCTGGAAGCTCCCTGCGACGGTGGCGCAATCCAGACCTTGCTATCCCACCTACATTGAATTCGTCCAGATTGGCTTCACCCCCTGGAGAAAGACCTCACCGAAGATCGCTGATGAAGTTCACATCAGCTGGTATCAACGGTCAGAGCAAGATCTCGGTGCTCTCGATCTGAACGCAACCGGTGTAGAACAAGATGGTGGCAACCTCAGCACTCCCTCACTGCACGTCCTTGCGCCAACGAACCTCACGGTCGAAGTCTTCTATCTTGGACATCCATTGAATAACCCAGAGTTCCCAGAGAACACCAAGGCAGCGTGGTACGATGCCGACCGAGGCGTTCCTCGTCTCCAACAGGAAGATCCTCCTCCAATTGTCCAAACCCCACTCCGGCATTTCTTTTGGCTCCCACGCACCGACACCCTCTACTACTCTGAAGGCGTCCCGAAGCCCGCATCCATCTCCATCTTTCCCTCGCCGCCCGACCAGCCCTCGAACGTGCGCTTCCCCGACCTTCACAACCCGACGCATCCCCTCAGCAGCCTGTATTTGACCGTCACACCCCGGTACTTTCCTCTCCGCACAATTATGCAGGAAGGCATGGATCCCAGGTCCCCCGACTGGCGTCCGGAGACGCTCGTTGGACTCTGGCTGGGCGACTACGGTCCGCACGGGACGGAGTGCCTCTTCCTCGAGCACGAAGCCGCCGCGGCTCAGGTACGCGCGTGGAAGGTCACTGGCGACGTGAACGTTCCGCGCGGCGTGTGCACTTGGCACGCGAACTTGAGTGCTAAGGCCCCTTGGGAGGACCAGTCCGGACGGAGGCTTCGCGCGTACGAGGGGATGGGGCGCATAGCCCACCACGGGTTCATGTGAGCCTGATTCTTGTACTTTCTTACGGACGTAACCCTGACGTTGACGTGCGCGGCTGACAGTGACTCCTCCGAGACCCCCGCGCGTGTGATCATGAGCGGGCGCGACGAAATCACGGTCGAATGGCACGCGTTCTTCGTGGCCAAATTCATCAGGTACAGGACAGAGCGCGGTAGAACGGGCGAACAATGATTACATCTGGTATACCGGTGGCCTCGTATGGTGAGTGAGTTCCTGGCCGAGCGTGCGCCTAAGTCCGTGACGGGCGGCTGCGAGGCTTTAGGGAAGCGAGTAAGCTCACCGACCCTTCATCGTCTTATAGTTATATGGGATGTAATACAAAGCCTAGGGCACCGCGACGCTCGATGCTCTGCCATCGTCACGGAGTGGACGTTGTTCCCAATGACGTTCAGACAACAAGGCGTAACCAGGACCCACAAGGACCCACCAGAAAACTCCAAATCGGGACATCGTTATATTCAATTCGGCAGACGTGTTCACATACATCGCTACGATGATCAGCGACATTGTACGCGGATTCGCCACGGTGTAGATGCGGAACAATTGTAAGTCGAATAGGCTCATGCTGGCCATCAGGATATGGCAGTTACGAGGTACGTCTGAGAGGTGTCGAGGAGGGCATGACCTGTGAGGCGAGCTCACTTCTCACGTCTGTCCACTGTAGTAGCACTCGAACAATGCCTAGGAGGCGCTGTAGACGCTCGCTTTGGTGTATATCACCTGCGCTGATTCAAGTCGCTCATCATCTCCTCAGCTACTAGAACATCGACCACGTCATCCGCCCTGATTCCCCGTTCATTTTCACGCGCCGGCCGCACCATTTGTTTCAAAGATGTCTCGTGGACACGTAAAGAAGACAGATATCCCAACGCCCATTGAAGAGGAAGCGGCTTTCGAGGCAGAGGTCTCGATAACAGTGCGTACCCTGTGATCCTGACGAGCAGGGTGTGCGCTTACGCTGCACCAGCGTATTCCACCGTCACCTTTGGACTTCGATACCCATAGACAGCGCTTCAACACCAACCGACTGCTCACGAGAAGTCCCAGTCCTCGTACATCGGAGTTTGATGGTGTCGTGAGTGATTACTGGGCTCTGCGCTTACGCGTCAACTCATCAATGCTTGTAGGACATTGGGCCTAAGCATCGTAAGAGGACCATCTCTCTTAGAACCTGTCCTTCGTCTCTGCGCAGGCGCCATAGCGAGGACGGCGTCGCCGAACCCATGATCGTCGAAAGCCCCTCTAATATTTCTATGCGACAAGATCTTCTCAAGGTGAGCGAATACCCAGAGTATCTCGTCGAGTTTGAGGGATCCGAAGTGATTCAACTCTGGCAGATACTTCCTGAGCTGTTTTCCCCTTCTGAATCCCGCGATCCGGAGCGTGCGACGGAACAGGCATGGTCCAATTGCGCAAAGGAGATGATCCATTATGATGCAGCGAATGTGACCAGGTGGAAGGAGGAGATCGACACACTGCTCGTATTCGTGAGTGATTTTCGTCATTGAGGCTGACACTTCGGTGACTAAAGGTGAATTGTAGGCTGGTTTGTTCTCGGCGGTGGTCACCGCGTTCCTTGTGGAGTCCTGCAAGTCGCTTCATCCCGAGCCCACGGAGCGCATCGCGGCTGTGCTCGAGTTGATAGCAGCGGAAATACGCAATGCCACAATCGAGGAGTCTCCGATCGGTCCTACTGTGGACACAAGCTTCGTACCTGCACACCTGGCCCGGTGGTGAACGCCCTTTGGATCACTAGCCTGATACTCAGTCTCACCGTTGCCTTCGTCGGCCTACTCGTCAAGCAGTGGCTCGGGGAGTACGCTGCAGGAATCATGACTATCTCTCGCTCCCGCGTCTCCAGGAAGCACGCGCACACCCGACAGCATCGTCACAATGCGTTATGCAAGTGGCGGGTCAAGACGATCATGACAGCGCTCCCCGTCATCCTGCAGGTCGCACTCGTGTTCTTCCTCGTCGGCATCTCCGAGCTGCTCTGGGCATTCAATCGCAACGTCGGCATCGTAGCCATCTCCTTCCTCGCGGCCCTCCTCGCCTTCTCCCTCGTGACATCGGTCCTCCCGATGTTCAGTGAGGATTGCTCATATCGCTCTCCACAAGCGTTCGCGCTGTACTTCGGGACTCAGCTCGTTCTCGCCGCTCTCCGGTGGATGATGCGACTAGTGCACTCGATCTTGATATAGCTCACGTGCACTCGCCTGGCCGGGCCCGTCGAATGTGAAGAAGAGCTCAAGCCGGTCCCCACACATACCGGAACCCAGGTACTCCTAAACGCACAGCCCCAAGTCCGGCGTCTTCTGAGCTGGCTCAGCGAGCACGGTGGAAAGCGGGTTCACTGGAGCTGGAAAGCCCGGGAGGAGGCGAAGCTTCTCGCATGCCACTCCAACTACGATGTCACCATGCTAGACGAGCTCGACGGTGTCAAGATGGATCTAGAGACTTTGCAGAACATCGTGCAGCCGTGTCTGCTAACGCTCGAGTCCCGCGAGGCTCTCACATGCGTCCGGAAGCTCCTCATCCGTCGAGCAGACGCCGTCGTCTTCGAGCTCCCCTTCTGGACACACAGCCTCGACCGTGAAACGCTGCTCACTCTGCTCAACATTCTCCTCGACCTCTTGGGAGAAGGGACCCGTGAAGTTGCGACGCCTTCCCAGCGATTCGACGAGGATCAGCAGTGGCAACTGCTCCAGATGCTCCACAGACTCGTCGTCGAAGTCCCGGGTCACATAACGCTCTTGGAAGGGCGCTGCGATCGGATATTCACAGTCTTGCTGGCGTGCCGCAGGCGTCGTCCCTCCCAACAACCAGCAGAGAACCGCAAGTTGATCTACGGGCTGCTCGTCACTCTGACTGGCGAAGTTCCACCCCCGAGCGCTGTTACTTCCCAAGGTGAGCGGTTTGACTACTTCCCACTGTATCAACATGTGACGCCGTCTTAGATGTCGACGACGTGATCACCTATGCTAGTGGAGAGATAGCTAGCACGGATTTCAGTAACGACGACCGCACAGTTCTCAGTATCTGTACGATCGTCGTGGTGATCATCCGCGCCCTGCACACCCATCATCTCGACGGGACATCCTGTCCCGATGGACCTTCGCCGCAGCTCCGCCAAGTCCTTGACCTCTTCTGCTCCACCCTGGACAAGGTCATCATCCCCAAGTTTGCTGCGGGTACGGAGCCACCCGAGAACCCTGGCGAGTACTTCGCGGTCATCAACGACTTCTTCAAGTCATTCGAGGCGCTGCTCGTCTTCCTCGGCACATCGGTCTCAATGGCCGATTCCTGGACCGCTGTCAAACGCAAGATTAGCGAGCTCGATGAGCGGTGTTCGAAAGGTGTCTCCCAGAGCGTTGATGCAATGGGAAGGACGACGAAGAAGATCATGGACAACATCGAGTCCCTCCAGTTTGCCAAGGGACACGTACCTCAGAGGCGCGCCACCAGTGAATCCTTCAGGAGAGTGGCAGCCCCTCCCAAGGTTCCTCTGCGGCAGACCTTGTCGGAGCCTGTGGAGGTTAATACCGGGGTCGTGGATCTCATCGCATCGACCTTTCATTGCCACAGTGCGAAACGAGATGAATGTCCTGTTTAGGTGCGGCTCCACTAGTCCGACCGATCCTTTAACTCTACTTATTGATGCATCGTATTAGCGATATTTCACGCGAACCACGCTGACGCCTCCCCTCTGCTGCCCTATGGACTACGTCTCGGAAGGTCTCATACATGTTAGACTCCCGCGAAAGGAGCAGTATTGATGAATCTCTACGATCGGACTGTTGTCACTCGACCAACTGTACGTGCTATGATTTGTATCGCTAGAAGACATTGACTATCTGTAGCAAAGAATTGTATCCTCCATATTTCGTTCTGTTCATGCCAGGCATATACTCCTCGATAGTGGAGAGCCACCATGTTAGTGCGAGACCTGGTGCGCTCGGCGACCAGTCGGATGATCCCGGTCAGGTAACGACCGGGTTGTCTGCGCCACTCGCTTTGACCACAATGATGAGCCACTTTCCGTGATCAAAGCGTTTGTGACGCGTTATGCTATGGCCGAATCGCTTTCACGTCCGCCGCGCGAGACGCTTTGTTCACAGGGCTGCTTTTACATTGTCGGCCACTCGGAACCGTGCTCGGCATCAAAATGAAAACCAGCTGTGTGAATTGTGGCTCTTGTTCTGCTGCACCTCCGCCGCGTATAAATTGCCCTGGTCAGGATCGTTCTGATGCAGCGTCCAGTTCTCACTCTGCCCCATCCGCACTCGGAACAGGTACAGTGTTCTGCACAGGTCTGCTCTTCCGTGTGGAATATTGACCCCACTATTCTCCATAGCCATGCCCGTCATATTCCCAATCATCGCAACTCTCAATGTCAAGTGTGGGCCCATAGATGCAGGCCGAAGAATGACCTTCTTCGAGGTGGAAGACTTGCTCCGCCACTCGAACCACATCACCACCCTGCAGATCGGACCCATCCCTAACCACTGTCTGCCTTCTGTCGATATATCAGGTCCCAGCGGGATTCTCTCCCAAGAGCTGCCTCGTCTCACGAAGATCTCCCTGCATGTTCATTACTCGGAAATGCACAGACAGCCAGGCCCTTTGGAGGTCCAGGAAATCAACCTTCCTGGAATCAAGTTCCCGAGGTTAGAGTCATTGGTGCTCGATGGGATCTATGTGCCGTGGACCAACCCGGTCTTCTTCAAGCTCAAGGAACTGTCGCTGCTTAACTACCCCGCAGACCGTCCCGGTATTGGCTTCGTCGATTTCCTGCACGGCTTATCCGTATGTCGTCAGCTGCAGCACCTCACCATCAACCGCTACATGGAGGGCCTGACCTCCTCGAACCAAGCCCCGCCGCAGACCGTCATCATCCCTAACCTCGTTACCCTGGAGCTCGACGGCCCGGCCCAGCACACTGCCCGCCTCCTCTCTCACGTCTTCCTCCCCAGCGCCACCAGCGTGTCCGTCCACGTCCACTCCCTGCAAGCCATCACGTCCGCCACCGGCGCGCTCGTCCCCTCCTTTGGTAGCATGCTCCCGCAGTCGACCCACCAGCCGCTCGGCTTCCTCCCGCCCCAACCGCACTCGCTCGCCGTCGCCCTCACCGTCGGCGCCCGCCAGATCACGCTCGAGGGCACTCCCATCCGGACCGACCAACCACCCCGCCTCGTCTCCCTCTCCGCCTCCGTGGATCTGCACGATCCCGCGATCCGCGCGCGGGCCTACGCGGACGCGCTCGGCTCGTTCAGCGGCGGGATCGGTGCACGCCTCCAGCCACACCTGATCTCCGCGCTCACAATCGAGGGCGACTTTAGCCTCGGCGGCGGCGTCCCCGCTGCGGGCCTCGCCCGCGCCACGAGCCAGCGGCGCAAACAGCCTGCCCCGCTGACCCCCTCCGGCGCCCCCCAGTCGCGCGCCGGCTCTCGTGCTCAGTCCGGGTCTGCATCTGCGTCCGCATCCGCCTCTGTCAGTGCGGTAAACTGGAGCACGGTGCTCTCCGGGCTCCGTGTTCTGCGCACGCTCCGGATCGTCGACACCGGCACGTCAGCCCCTCCCGAGTCTTTCGCGCGGGCGCTGACGAACTGCGCGACGTGCTGCCCGCAGCTCGAGTCCGTCCAGTTGCGCGGGCTGCTGTTCGACTCGTGGGCGTTCGTGGACGCGTTGGAGGACAGCCTGAGGGTGCGGCACGCGAGCGGGGGCGTGCAGCTCCAGGAGCTCGTGCTGGAGCGGTACAGGGCGGTCCTCCCGAAAGTGAACGCGGCCGCGCCTCCGCACCTCGCTGGCAGGCCGCTCGGGCAGGCCGTCACGCAGGTTTTGGCACGATGCGCGCGAGAAGTGCGGGTCGATATCGTGTAGTGGCTCAAACTCAAACACTGAATACCTTCGGCTTCTTCTAGTTTGGACGTTCACATTCATTCTTTGACTTGCGCACTGCCACATGCACTGCATTAACTTCGACTCTGTTTGAAATGGCTTCCTCCACTAGCACTTACAACAACATTTCTCAAACATGTAGTAGTACTACGGCATAAGTTCCTGGTTCATTGAAAACCAATTGTGAGGATCTGTGTCGATCTGCGTGATATTCTTCAATGGACAGCAGTGAAAGCGCAGTGAAAGCGCAGTGAAAGCGCAGTGAAAGCGCAGTGAAAGCGATGTGCTGGTACATAGCGATGTGGTGGCGTCAAGCCTGTGTGATAGGATGCAAGGGGGAAGGGGGTATGTGTACAACCGAGTGATGTCCTCCCGTCGTCCGTCGTCCGTGGATAAGGGTATGGGTATGGTCAAACCACAATCAAGTCGTCCGACTTGTCGCGCACGCGGCCACGATCGGCATCGAACGCGGCGCGCTTCGCGTCTTCCACTTTGCTCTTCAAGGCGAGATACTGAGGGAGTATAGAGTCAGACCGAGCGGGAAATGGGCAAGGTGCTCCGAGGTCTACAAGCGTACCTTCTTCTTAGCCCTGAGTGCTTGTTGCTTCCAGGTATCTAGCTCCCTGACGGCATCCTCCAGCCGTCCTTCGAGGTTCCCAGCTCGGACGCGCTGACGCTGTCCATCTTGAGCCGACATGCGACATTGGTGTTCGAGTGTCGCAACCTGTTCCTGCAAACTCTCCACCTGCGAGGATAGCCGTGCATTCGCCTTCTCAAGAGCGTCGGTCGTCGAACGCTGTTGCTCTAGTTGAGCACTAAGCCGCTTCTCGCTGGAACGTGCGGACTTGGCGTTCTTCGTGAGCTTCTCGAGCCGGGTGTGATCGTCTTTGATTTTCTGTCGTACTCGAACGTTAACGCGAGAGAAGCATGCATACTGGAAGCGGCATACCGTCGTGAGCAATGTGAGCTGGAATGAAATCTCGCGAAGGAGATCCTGTAATCGTCATTGGTTAGGAAGTCAGTCATAACATGGCGAGAATGACGGACCGTGTTGATCAGGGCCTTCTCACGGCCGGTCACAGAGTTGACGAACGTGTTGCACCTGTGGAGAGTGTCAGTATGAGCCATATCTGCAACGTCTAGTGTTCCTTACACCATCAGAGCGTCCTCGGTGTCGACGCGGTCGGCGATGGCCTGCTTGGCCGCCGTGATGGCCTCGTCTGCTGCCCGATCCATGCTCTGAACCGAAGTTGGGCTGGAGGAGACGGATTCGTCCTGAAGAGAGGAAAACGCGTTTTGACGCGTCTCATCTGCCTCCCAGTCCGGGTACAGACGAATCATCGCCTGAAGGGTCTGGTTCTTGCGACAAACCGCACACGAAGGGCTTGCGGTGAAATGGAATGTCGCACAGTCAAGGCAGTAGATGTGGCCACACGTGGTGGTCATCGGTTTGGCTAGGTTGCCCATCATGTCAAGGCATATGCTGCAACGAAAGGATGGCATGAGGAAGATAGATATACAAAGAGCGACAAGCGGGAGTGGTCACGGTGGACTAGTGGTGGTCGTGGTTAGGCCCAAAGCAGCCTCCGCGAATCTCGGATATCTTGTTGTGCCAATAAAGGACTGCTTACATAAGCATAAGCTGCCTCGTCGGCACGTGACGGTGTATATCCCGAGATTCAAAAACCACCTCAGATCGACTCACGATCGACTCTTTCGTCGGCCTCTGGAGTCTGTGCAGTCTTGAACACGCATCTATGTTTTTTCTCAATCATTACATGCTTCTCAACCCTCTAGAGAGAGGACACGGCATAATCCCGCGCCCAATCGATTTCTATACGGGAAGCTTTGCTATTGGGATCCATCCCTGAGGCCTGAGGCTCAAATACGCAGCTGCTAATCCTCATGTTCATCAACTTGTAAGTTCCTTGCATGGCAGTCACGCGTCGCACGCAAAATACTACGATCCTCCGCAAGGCCAATCACAACGTTGATCGGTACTCAGTACTCAAGTACTCAAGGTCGACAGTCACGCGTCGTATGCCAAGATGTAGTTTTGGGGACTGGTTGATTTTGCAAACGCGGGCATGAGAGTACGTCGTCTTGCTTCACAAACTACGCCATATCCTGTGCGGTTCTCACGTCCTCGGACGAGTCCGAAACACGTTGAGATACGACACCCGTGCTGCGGTAGTGAGATCAACCTCTACCTCTCCCTCACCCCACGCCCCACAATCTCGCACACAATGGCGTTGGAGACCACTCTTGAACCATGGTATCCCGCACCGGCTCGATGCAACCGCTGTTTTGATGTGTTTCCTAGCAAGAACAAAGCTAGTGAACACGCCAAAATCGCTGGACATCTCCCTGCTGATATCGTACGCATCTGCACGGATTGTGGCGAAATGTTTGGGAAGAATTCCGAACAGCGCAAGCACGCCGATCTCACAGGACACATGAACGGACGCCTCGCAACAGGGCAGATCGCAGTTCCATCTGCTCCATTTAGTTCCAGGACATCGGTCGGCTCAGACCCCCCGGTCCCTTTTGCTAGCGCGCACGTCTCAGCAGAGGTATGTCACTAGATCTCTCAATATTGACTTGGCTCTCTCTGAACGAATCTTTTAGGACAGCCAGGTTGCTCACAGTGCGGCGTTGACCACGTCGGGCTGTCCTCTTTGCGGGCAAGAGGTTCCTGTTGACAGGGTTCATGTCTGTCATAGTCCTGCTCACCAATCGTGTCCTATCTGCCTTGCACAGTTTGAAAGTAACGCCGAAGTCGTCGACGTGAGTGCAGGTGTTCTCCGATCAAACCAAGCACTATGACTGACTCGGATGTTTGGCCCTGCAGCATATCACCAATGCCTCTTCGTGCAGCACGTGCAAAATATGTCTCCCTCCGTCCCAGCAGTTGGAAGACCATTACTGGGATTCCCTGTTGCACCCGAAATGTCGTCCATGTGCGCTCGCTTTCAAAGACCACGATGAGTGGGGCGCAGTAAGTATCTATCAAACTCACGATTATGTCTGGCATCCTGACGTATGGACTACAAAAGCACAAGATCAACTGTCCTGTCGCCCCTCGGAAGGGCCAAAAGGCGAAGCAGGTACCGGTACCAGCAGCTGCCAGCTCTTCTGGTCTCAGTGATATCGCTTCTAACCCTGAGCCGCCTACTCCCCGACCGGCCACGCCGGACGCCGTCGCAAGTACAGTCGCTGCGGGCTCATCCACCACCACGAATGTTCGTTCTCCTTGACTTGCATCCTCAAGCACAGCTGATCTCTTACCTACAGGGTGCCATGCCCCCAAGGCCAGTGTCCGTCACTTATTCGGACTCCAGTAGCCGTAGCATGCCGCCGAGTGCTGCGGCCATGCCTTCGACAGCTACGCCGCATCCTCTCTCGACCATGCTCTCTACATCCCTCGAGGCCGCTGCATCTCCTGAGCCTTCGATGTCCCCACCGCCTATACCCCCGCCTCCTCGGCGGCCTCTCAGCATGTCGACGCCATCGAGCATATCTATGACAGCGGCACCTACTCCATTCAGACCTAATGTTCGTCACTGCTATCCTTTCTATGTCGCATTGGTACTATATTCACCCTTGATATCCAGGGTACAAGGCCGTTCTTTGGAACCGAAGGGTCCTCGGTGTCGGTGTCTTCCTTCAGGAGCGCAAGAGAGCTCTTCGACCGCGACACCGTCGCAGGCTCCGACTCCCCAGCGCCGTCGACGATGTACGGTGCCGCGACCATCCCGGACAGGGCGCCCAGTCCCAGTGTGGCACCGTCGAGTGTGTCCTCGTCTGGTCTGCCCTCCAACCCGATAGTTGCCCGTTATGCTACGAATGGTGTTTCAGTGCGTGTCTTCATGCCTCGCATGGTGTTTTTGAGTACTCACGCGATCGTAGGCCCCCGTGCAACCAAAGGTCTCGACTGGAAAGCTCTTATGGCGCTGCAGGTCATGCTCCATGGATCCCGTCGACCCCGTCACGATGGTCTGCGGGCATGTGTTGTGTTACGAGTAAGCCGGCCCGCGTGTCCTCCATATCAGTGACTTGCTTATACAGTGTGTCGTGCCCAGGTGCGCTTTGCGCGAGATACGCACCAACCTGCGCTGCCCGGCCTGCAAACATCGTTTCTTGATTCGGATCCGCCTCGATTAGGTCTCTTGGTGCTATCGACCCGTAGACGACCGCGTCAACCATTGTAAAGTACAGCAATCTCTTGGCATATTGGAACAACAGTATTACTACTATGCTCACGCTACAGTGGTCTGTACTCATTTCCAGCACGCCCGCGGTGCCGCTTTGAACGCCGCCATGAACTCGTATAGACCCTTAGCTCTCAGCACCTTCCAACCCTCTGTCTCCCCTATCTCACGCATCCCCACGTTGGCTCCAGCGTCCGCAGCCCGTGCGATCCTCCACGAGCGCAAGCTCGCGCCGTACACGAACATCCCGACCCACCGCAACGTCGGCGATGCGCGTGCGAGCCTCTCCGCGCACACCGCCGACTGCCGTCGCGCCTCCTGCGCGTGCTCGGGCACGTACGGCCGCTCGCTGGCGAGTGAGCCGTCCAGCAGCTGGGGCGTGAACTTGAGCAGCAGATGTGTGATCGATATCTTCGCGAGGGCCGCCCCGAGGAGTCCCTGAAAGCAAGCGGTGAGTCGTTGGCCATGGCCCATCGGGCGGACAGGTTAAGAAGAAGAATGTTCACCGCGAAATCTGGGTCCGGATAGGAGAAGTCCGTGGAGGCGAAGTCGAATCCGTGGATATGGATGGCGAGTTTTCGAAGGGGAAATCTACCTTTCCCGCGTCCTGCGAGTACTAGCCCGTCGTAGAGGTCTACCTGGCCTAGGTCGTCCTCCACGAGCGATTGCAGGTCGTGGCAGATCTCGAGCGCCTTCGGGCGCGCGACGGCGACGATGGTGCGCAGCATCCTCGGGGGCAGCGTGCGCGAATAACGCCCCTCCATATCGTCCGGGTGTATTCTGTCCAGATCCATAGTCCAAGGGGCCAGAGCCGGGTTCGGTGTCCACCACCGGATGGACAGGTGCGGCGTGCGGCAGAAGAGACGCATCGTGCAGATCGCGAGCGGGTCGTGCGCGTGGACGTACGTGAGCTTCCGGGGCCAGGGTTCGGGTGGAAACGGTTTCTGAGAGTACGAGAATGTGTTCGTTGTGTGCCGCAGCCAACGCCCCTTCACGTGGGAGCCGCGTAGGACGAGGTGGGTGAGGGCGGGGAAGGTGCGCGCGAACCTGCGGACGTTCATGGGCGGACAAGCATAGTGGTCGTGCGACACCCGTGCGGTGAGGTTTTGAACGTGGGGGAATATAACGCGTTTGAGTGCGAGCTCGTGCATATACATCGGAAGGTCGAGTTCGCGCAGGGTGTTGCTAGTAGTAGGGCCTATGCAGAGCAAGGACTTGGGGGAGGACATCACATGAATGTCGAGCAAGCGGAGCTTTTGTAAGGGCCGTCCTGCTATTCCGCAGATGTCTCTGACGATGTCGTCGAGTCCTGTATGGCGTATGAGTAGTTCTTGCAGCATAGGAAGCTCGGCGGCTGCTTGATAGACAAGTTCAAGGGAAACCTCTGTGTACCACTCGTCGAGACAGAGCCGTCGGAGAGCGGTGCATCTCCGTAGCAAGTCGAGGAAGATCTCTATCTCCATTAGAGGGACAGTGAGGGATGATTCATTGAGCATTGAGAGCGTGTGACTGGGGATGCTGAAATGCAATTCCTTGATGCGCGATACACGAGAGGATGGCTGGCCGGCACGCAGGAAGTCGTGAAAGGACCTGACTTGAGTAGACTTGCGCAGCGTGACATCTCCTGATCGTGCGCAGAGTGTAGAGAGAGTGAAGTCATAAAAGTACCAGCATGTTCGAGCAAGAGATGATACTTCATGTGTGCCCAGGAAGGGCAAGATGTCACAGTATATGTCGTGATTCAGGCGAGCCGGAATCGACACACCGCCGGCAGGTTCGTTGTCAACGTCCTAGTCAACAAGTGTGTATTAGCATCTCGTCAAGAGCATTTCTCACATTTGCAATTACCATATATGTAGTCATCGTGAGTTGTAGAATGGATTTGAAGCGTCTAGAATCCGAATGGGAGGAACGAGGATTCCACACTCTGTCGCAAGCACTAATTCACTTCAGAACATCCGAGTCAAAACATCGAGAAGCCTAATGCGCCACTGACGTTCGTGCGCGCGGTTCCTATGAGTATATCGCATTTACAATAAGTATGACGGGTGGTTGTGATGTATCTGACATACCTTCAGTGGTATCACTGTCGAGTTACTATTGATTTCAGGGAGAAAGTTCAAGATGTGAGTCACAACAGCAGAGTCGACCAGTTGCAACAAGTTCAAGGGCCCGGGTGACTCAAGGGTGAGTACGTTTTTATATACTAATGGAGACGCGCAGGTGCACGTCAAGTTGCGTCAAGCAGTCCGGGAGGCGTCATGAAAGAGATAAGTACAAGAGTCAATGACTTCTCGTGAGTGGCATCGCCATTGAAGCTTGAAGATGCACACGGTACATAGTACTTATCATGTAAGTACCTTTGAGTCACACCCGACGAACCCGAGCGCTTCCGATCGGTCCAAAACAATCTGAACGTTTCTTGTCCTTCGACCACCATGACGACTAACGAGCATTCCTCTTCTCCTTTTCCTCTTCTTGTCATGCAAGAATATGGAGCTATGAGGGACGTAGACACCAAAGATATGGAATGAAATGTTGCGCTTGCCACCGAACCGTCGTAGCAACGACATTCATCATTATCCTCACACGACGCTATCGTGTTGCACAATAATGGAAGACTCTGTGGTCTCGCGAGATATAAAGGTGTTGAGTACGGTATGTACTAGAACTCATCTTGCAACTCACACTTCAGACTCACAGTTCAATCGCCACATCATTCCTCGTCTTGTTTCAACCCGAGTCATGTACAACATGATGCTTCTACCGTTCTCCCTCATATGTGTCGCCATATTGATGGGTGCCCAAGGCGCTGTCTCTGAGTCAACTTATATACGATACCCAAACGAAACTAGCGTTTGGTATTGGGGAGATAGGCACAATGTCAGCTGGTACGTTACATGACTTTCCGTTTGTCCACATCTATCTTGATTGTTAACCTACTGCTGGGTACGGTGGCAGGGATGGCACTCAATTCATTATCGGAGCCACCGACCCGTCAGTCAAGCTGTACAAAGGAGACAATGATACCGGACGTAAGTGATTCATCCGCATTTTTTCGTGGACTAATCAGGGACACGTCGAAAGATGTCCTCGCACAAGGTTTCAACCTCACCAAAGGCCATGTCGAGGTGACAGTTCCTTGGGTTGAAGCCGACTCGGATTATGACATACGACGTAAGTTCACAGCGCTCACTGCCAGTGGCACACGCCCCAGAAAATAAGAATTTGCTCTAACTGTTGCACTGCAGTCTTTTATGTGCCGCACCCGCACTCCGACACGGTCGACATGACAGCCTCAGGCCACACCAGCTCCCCAGCAACAACCTCCTCCTCTAGTACCGCCACGACGTCGACGAACGGCACTGCTACGGCTACAACGTCTTCCCCCGCAACCACCGTGACAAAACGGAGCAGCCCTGCGGCCACATCTTGGGGGTACCTCCGTGGAAATTACTTCACGATCCTTCAGTCCCCTTCTCCAACCACGACCACTCCTCTGACAAGTACAGATTCTGCGAGCGCCATGGAGACCACGTCCACAGCGGACGAGCAGAATACGCCGCCGTAGGGAATGTAAGTAAATGCACTCGCTATCGTGCTTAGTACCAGCTTCGAGACATGCCATATATGTGTTTTTCTAGTATAACAGTCACGACACCGCGGTGATTGCATACGTATATACATACACGGGATGATCTACGAGAGATGAGGCCAGTAGTTTCCCCAGGACGGGAGCTTGAAAGCGTCCGGGGCAGGGCGGATAACTGCCTAATACTGCTCACCGCAAGGTAGGTGCTGCATAGTATATACCAGCAGGTCAAAGGGGGATTGAGAATGTCATCGATATTCCAGCTAGTAGACGTCGACGTGTAGCAATCAATCAATGAGCTCACCAAGGCGGCACTGACAACAATGATGCCATATGTCATCCCCAAAAAAGTGATAGAGAACGTCGCCACCCGCCATAGGAGTCGTTCCACGACACTGGGGAAGGGAACCAACCAGGCAAGGAGATGAGGCAAACCATAGATCGTCATCGATCCGATTAATATCCCAATGGCGAAACTCCCGGCCCTATTGTTGGATAGGTTGAAGGATTCCGACTCTTGTAGATCGCCTACGTGTAAGCTGCGGCCGAAGCTGTGTAGGGTCGCGGTTGCTTGGAGGTATGGACGCCGGCTGAACCGCCGGTGCGACATCGGATCCAGATTGAACATCGAGAAAGCGTCGCTTGCCAGATCCCAGCGTGACTGTCGCCGACCGACTGATTCTTCTTCTGTGATATACCACGGGAGCCTTCTGTGACGAAAGAGGAACCTGGTCTTCCATTTGTTCAGCATGCGGCTCGGGGTTTCCCATCCATCGACACCTCGTTGCGATGGAGGCCGTGCCGGCGGGTCATAGTCGGGGAGGAAAGTGGATTCGGGTTGTCCCTGGCACCCCAGGAAAAGGAGATAGATCCTACGGGGAGGAGATGCAATCGACATCCACGCGCCCAGCTCTCGTGCACCGTCCCCTGTAATAACCGTTTGCCACTCGACATCCTTCGGCTTGCTCCACCACATCAGATACGTGAGTATCGCACATAGCGCGTGCGCGAGGGTCGATATTTCGAGAAGGGAGAGTGATAGGCCTTCGGCTAAGCGGATGATGGAGTTCAAGCAGAACCAGAGTACCTGCACAATGAGGAGTCCCTTCGTCAGAGCATCGGCTTTGCTCCGATCAAGGATGTCTTCGAGCGCAATGTCAGGGATGAGGTGGGGTGCACGTTCCATGATAAGCTCGACGCCTTTCGGTGTCAGGACGCCATTACCTTGTCAGACAGGCAGGTAGTGGGTGTCGGGCTCGGCGACGACGGTAGGATCCTGAAGCACGTAGCCTCCCATGACCGCATAGAACCCATGCGCGAGTGTAAATGGATGCTGCCGAACTCTGTCATCCGATCCGAAGGTTCTGGGATCGAGTGGTTGGACGCGCAGGGGAGCTATGACATCCTAGTGAATAGATTTCCTGAAAGCGTAGTAGAAAGAACACTTACACGCCGTGGTAGTCCATTACACCAACGGAGGACTTGTAGAACCCATGAAGGACTCAGAATCTGATCATCAGGAGGGAGGTTGAGCCTCGCCTGTACGCATAGCGTGATGTAGAGCGCCCAATGCAACTGATTCCATGCGATATAGAACATTATCTACGGGGCCAACAGGCCAACTATCATCCACCAGGTTTTGGCAAGGTATCGATCGATCCTCGACCGTCCCGTGAGAATGTCGACGTGGACGGCAGACCACACGCATATGAGGAGGGTGCCAAAGCAGGACGTGACGATGGAGAGGGTGCCGCGGAAGTCTGGGTTGTCTTTCCATTGAACGCGGGCGGTGGAGGGGTCCATGATGAGTGGGAGGTCAAGCTGTGGCAGAAGTGGGTGAAGTTGTGGTAGGAGATTCACAGTGACTTCGCTTTTTGTAGCATGGGATGAAGCTGCAATCCACCATGCTGAATACGTATCTGCTGTCAATGCGGTACGTCGACCGTGCGCGGATGGCCACCAGGTGTCGAGCAACATGTCACTGAACCTGCGGCCATGGAAGACGTTAGGCGCAGACGTTGCGCTTCTCGCCTCGAGGTGGTTAACTTATGCATGTCCTTGTGACACCACGTGTCTGCCGTATGTTGTAAATGAATGATCTTCAAACGGCAGAGAAGGAACCTGCTGGTGGCAATCAGTCATCAGGTGCACACATGTCCCGAGTCGCCTCGTACATCCTGACAGGAAGGACACCCTCGTGTCTGTCATTCGCTCGTTGCAGCTGTTTGCATAACGCTGAAGGGTCACTTCTTGGTAGGGTGCGACTCGATGGTTACGTCCTACGACACACGAGGCTACGAGCAAGACTGACAGTGAGGATTCTGACAAATAGATAGGAAACACATACTTGCGTGTGGACGTGCACGCTCGGAGTTCCTTGGATAATACCGCTTTGCCATGCTAGGGCCTACGGGTGAATATCAAGTCAAGCTCGACTCCAGCTTGCGAGGTTCATATATAATCCTCCTCTGACTCATTCAGGTGGCTCGGAGCAAGGTGGTAAACGTTTTAAATGCTTACTCCGTTGTAAGACGAAGCCGCATGGCTGGATGTATCCGTACTTTTGTTCAATCGTCGAGTTCCCGGCACTAACACAACTTGCTCGAAGATGTTATGACCTGCAAGCGAAGAAAATGTAGTGGGTCAGTTTCACCAGAGTCTCGGAACACAGTAATCGCCGAACAGAAGGAACTCACGAAGGCGCGACCTCCCGTAGTCCTCGAACGACGCAGACGAGGCACGCGTGGACAGCTGAAAATTATACTTATACGACACGATAGCGATGAGGATATCAATATGTACTATAATCTATGCACCCTTGGGCGCCTGCGACGTCTCCCACCCAGACATCCGACGCCGGGACCATGCAGACGGGCTTCAACAGGCAATGCCGTATGTACGTGCCATACGCACACATGCGCACCGTCCTCCTACCCGTACGCGGACAGGACCTGCAACCTACGACTACACCCCATCCGCTAGCGGGTGCGCCACAGGTGCGGATGGGGGCATGTCCGAGTCGTCCGCCGTCACATGCACAGCTACTCCGTTCCCGTTCCCGTTCAGCTGCGGCACAGACGGCCCCTCCGCCAGAGGCGGCGTCAGCGGGGGCGGGCCGTCCACCCCATCCACTCCGTCCGCCTCTGCAGGCTCCTCAACAAGCGGCTTCTCCGTGAAACTACTAGGGAGTGGGGCCGGGGGGTTCGGAGAAGAGGCAGGAGCAGCAGCCACAGGCATGGGCGCGTCGTCCGCCATCGGGTCCACCTGCGGAGTGCCCACCGGGGAAGGCGACAGTCCCGGAGACGGGGACGCGAAGGGCGGAGGTA
Source organism: Daedaleopsis nitida (assembly GCA_022606115.1). NCBI lineage: Eukaryota > Fungi > Basidiomycota > Agaricomycetes > Polyporales > Polyporaceae > Daedaleopsis > Daedaleopsis nitida. The sequence continues at coordinate 2,749,680 of JABYQM010000006.1, read as the reverse complement.
GCGCCTTCTCGACGTTCGGCGGCGGAGCCGGGGCCGGGGCCGGGACGGACGCCGTGCGGCCGTTGAGTGTGCCTGCGCGCGCGAGCATGCCCCGGAAGCGGCCTGGGGCGGGCGCTGGTGCAGGGAACGGCTGCGGGGCGGACAGTGGATGAGTCTGGGGAGGGGCTGGGGAATGGCGATGCGCTTCTCGGACACGATCGTCTCGAGCATCGCTGTGGGCGCGTTGACGTTCTTCAGCCCCGTGAGCTTCTCTTGGAGGTAGCGCGCGTCTGCGAGGAGCCTGGATACGCACAGAGCGTGAGCGTAGCCTGTTGTCTGTGCGAGCAGCTGCGTACCTCTCTTTTGCCTCCAAGGATGGGAGCTCGATCCTCGTGTACTCCTCGGACAGTCGATGGTTGATAGCAGCGAAGACTTGCGTCATCACGTACTGGCAGGATGACACTCGTCAGCTTGTTTCATACGGCTCTCAAGGAGAATCGACCTACCTCGACGACCGATGCGGGGAGATAGCGCGAGAGGACTTTGTGCAACGTCACGGTCTCCCTGACCAAGACCTCCATGTAATCGTTGGCCCCGTCACCCTCCTTGGGCAGGTCCCATCTCACAGCCTGTGAGCTCAGTCGTTAGCGAAGCGCTATTGATGCACATCGTGCAGGGACTTACCTGGAGCGTCCGGATGTGCGCAGTGAGCCGGTCGCCCATGATCGCGATCAGCTTCGCGTGGATCTCGTTCTGGTGCTCCTGGTAATCCTACCCGTCCGCACCAATAGGTAAGCAAAACACTGCCCGAAGCGCACGAGCACGCACCCGCTTGAGCTTATCGAACTCGATGAGCATCACTGCCTGCTTCTGGCTCAGATGTCTCCGGAACGTCTCGCGGATGTACGGTACGAGCGAGATCATAATCGCGAGCGACTGCGACGCAAGAGCTGTACACAGAACAAGTCAGGTTAGCACCCTTGTTTCATTTGAGAGCAGCCCCGTGTGTCCGAAGACAACGATTACATACCAAGGTGCTTCGCGGTAATGTTCTTCAGCCCCGCGGAGCGCATCGCGCCTGCGCCGAGCACGACCTGGCAAGTCCGCGAGTTGAACGCCTTGAGGAGCTCGATCACGCGGCTCATCGTGTCCGTCGTCAGCAGCGGCACGTTCACAATCACCCGCAAGTAGTCTGTCAGCAGCACGAGCACGTCCAGTGTCGCCGCGACGGCAAAATACGCGCGGTCCTCAACCCGCAGGTGCTTTGTCGGCGCGTTCGTGGAGCGTCGGCGCGGCGCGCGCCCGGGTGACGGGGGCGCGAGGTTCGGCGAGGGCAGGGGCGAAGAGGGGCGCGGCTGGCCGTTGACTGCGAGCGAGGGCGAGGCGGGCGAGGGCGAGGTCGGAGGCACGGGCGAGAGGGTGTCGGCAGATGCGCGGTTGAGCGACAGTTCGGGTGGGTCGGAGATAGACGCGTCGACGATGATGTCTACTGCACGCTGCACGGAGGGCGCGACCTCGGACGCGTTCCATTGCTCGTCTTCGACCAATTTTGCAGACTGGTTCAGCTGCCCCTGGTGGAATTGTTGCAGGAAGCTCTTCGCCTGCAAGTCCGATTAGCCCGCCGCGCGCTCCATGGGGTGACAGGCTTACCTGGCTGACGATTGTGCCACGGAGACCAACGATCATCCGTCTGCAGATAGTCTCTGACTTCACGACAAAGTCCCACGACTCATTGAACAGCTCGCAGAAACTCGGCAAGTCAAGCGCGATGTTCTGCTCGGCGCGTATGCTAATGACGGTCGATGCACGCGCGTTCGCCAGCTCCGCCGCAGACGACAAGATATCGGAAAGTTCCTCTTGCAAGGCGGTCACGTCGACTGGGCTGCTGCCAGAGCGATTGTCAGCATATCATCCGGCGGACTGCAAGAACGGGCCTCACTGGACGCTCTGAGCAACCTCCAGGATTATCGTGCCTTGTCGGTGCAGCCCTTCGATGCAGTTGAGCAAGCTCCGATACACGTTCCGTGCGATGTTCAAAAAAGCGGGATGTGGCATAGCCCGCAACTCGGATACGGCGTTTGACTGATCGTCGTCCTCGCTCGTCTCCAATGCGGGTATTCGCTTGCGTAGGCTGTTAGTGGTGGCAAACAAGATACTAGTGTTCCACGACCTACTCGCTTGACCGCGTTCCGTACCTCTGTCATGACAGCTTCTCGCCATGCCAGCGTCGCTTCCAAGATACCTCTTGTGCGCGCTAGAGACTGGAGCAATGGTCGGAGACGGTCGCGCAGGGACACATCGAACTCATGTCGCCGCGTCTCCGACCACACCTCCTGGCTCGAATCAATGCGCTCTACAAGGTCATGGCGCATCAGGTTAACGAACTCGGATGTTAGCGAAGCAGTGATCTCCATGGTCAACGTCCGTAAGTGTTCCGGGAGCGCAGCGAATGCTCTCAGCGAGAACAGAGGAATTTGAGGTGCGGGTGGTGGTGGTGGCGGTGGTGGTGTCGGCGGGGGTGACTCCATGACGGTGGGCAGTAGGGACGGCGACGAGCTGCCGTTCTTAGTTGGCGCGAGCGGCGGACGAGCAGGCTGTACCTTCTCGTCGAGGTGCCAGAGGCGGTTCAACTTCTCGATCATATCCAACGCCTCGCCCCACTGCCCAGCTCCTACCAAACTCTTCGCGACGCCGGTCATCTCCATGACACCTCCCACGAAGCGCACACCCTCCTTGACAGCACCCAGATTCCTCATCTTCCCCTCCCTGCGAACGATCTCGAGCCCGCGCTTCGCTCCCTTCTCGTCCACGTCGCTAAGCAGTCCTCGCAGATGGGATATCCGGTCCAGACACTGTTCCGACTCGGTCTGGAGGTCCTGCAGGTTCGCGAGGGCAGCGAAGAACGAGGTGGAGCGCACAGATATCTCGCGGATGAGATGCTGCTCGATCGTGTCGGCATAGTGCGAGAGTTTCTCGAGCAACGGTAGCGAGTGGGACAGAGACGATGGATCGCTGTAGTCCTCTTCGCCTTCACGCTGTTCTGTCACCGCGGCAAAGGTACGCGGGTCCCCAAGGTTGAAGTCGCGCCCGAAAAAGACCGGAGGGACGGTCTCAAGGGGCGGGAGCGCTTTGCCTGGAGGCGGCTTCGGGGTTCGCGGTGTCCGGGGCGTCGGCGGTATCTCGATGCTGAGTGACGCAGACGAGGGCGTAGGGTCGTCGATCTGCGCTTGACCGTCTCGTCCTTGCTCTGCATTGTGTAGAAAGCGTTCCCATTCTGGAGTAATGGCGCGGAGGTAGGAGTCAAAATCTTTGCGGCGGACACGGGGTAGGTCGGCAGGAGGGACGGAGGGGAGGGAGGAGTGTGCCTTGGGCGGGGCAGACTTCTTGTGCGGGTTGTTTACCACATTAGAGATCGCTAGAGTCCATGCGATTAGTTACAAGTGTGTCCTTCACCAAGGAAGGTACTACTTGTGCGCGAGAAAGAGACGGTGATGGATGCGCACCGTTGAAACCATGCTTCGAACTGCTCCATTCCGGCGGAAGAGCTCCCAACGCGAGGGATGTTAAGGAGACATTGTTGTAGACATCATACGGTGCACCACCAAGGAAGTCTACACGTCCCTCGGTTGTTTCAGAAACACTTCCAGGGCCTGGCCGCCGAGCATCCCAGTTAAACCGGTACGAGCGAGAGGTGTTGAAGGACGGCAGGTCACCGACAGGCGAAGCGGGACGCGAAGGTGTTGACGAGAAGTCGGACATGCGAATACAGCCAGTGTTCCTGCTCAGTAGTTCTAGAGCAACATAAAGTCGGATAGCAAGACGTGGTGAACGGAGGAGGGGGAGATGATGTGGTGGTGGCGGGAAAGCGCATCTATGGGCGCCTTCCATACAAGTCTACTAATAGAGCCTACTGTATGTAACGTTTGAACGTGAACGCGTGAACTCCAAGTACTTGTAGTTGCTTCTACTATGTCGACTGCACTAGGCATCTCACTCCCGCCACCCCTCCGCCATTTCTTTTCCCTGTTTCCGCTCCACGTGCACCCAGAAACACACTCACCCGACAAGGCCCAGCCGGTCACCACACCCACCCTCTGGATACACGTTCCCTGGAGCCCGGACGCGGACGTGCTGAGCAGCGACGTCGAGTGTCTCAAATGGCAAGCGTACCTCGCACTCCGCGGGCTCACCGACATCGCCATCCGCTGGGACATTGCTGTTGACGGTGCTCTCGACGCTCGTCTCCCAAACCTGCACGTCCCGCTCAAGACGCTTCCGGACGCGTCCGAGAGAGTCAAGGCGGAGGAGGACGGCGCAGGCGAGCTCCTACCCGCACACCTCATCCCCGAGTGGGTAGACGGACAGGTCGGGGCTCTCGACGAGCTGGAGGGATATGTGGACGCCGCTGCGCGAGATGAGAGCCGCGCGTGGGTCGCGCTGCTCGAGGGAAACGTCCATGCTGCTTTGGTGCGCCCCAAGCTCCGGACGTTCCGCTGGTTGCTCACGCAGAAATTTATCAGGTATTGGCTCAGACACCCTCTGTCTCTTTCATCAGCCGCCTCTCGCCATACCAGCACAAGTCTCGCCAACTGGACGCCGTACTGCCGCACCCGCCCGCACCGCTCTTTGGCATCAGCTCGTTACTCCCGCCGTACGGGACGCATGTCAACACGGAGGCCATCGAGCACCAGTACCGGGACGCCATTGCGTCTCTGTCAGAACGGCTCGGGACAGATAAATGGTTCCTTGGCTCCTCGTGAGTGTCCTCTTTTCCGTCGTGTGGAATGTCCTGACGCGTACGCAGAGCACCGACGGCTCTGGATGCGCTGGTGTTTGCGTACCTCCACTGCATTCTTCACGCGAAGGACCACACACTCCGCTTTGAGGTCACTCGGCGTGTAAATCTCGTTGCTTGGGAACGACGCGTTCAAAGTCAACTCCGGGGCACTTTCCGGACGATCCACACCGTTTCCTCCTAGCTCGATTGCAGCACCGATCTCTCCTACTACAGCGACTGCAACTTCCCTTCATTCCCCCAACGCCATCCTGCTTGAACTATTGAACTTCACTTGTGTCCATGTCCATGTCCCGATCCTCAGGTGTATCCCGTCTGTTCGTTCCCTCGAGCACGCATGGTTCAACCGGCTAGCCGGCGTTCACGTTCATATGCATAACCTGTCGGTGTCCGGCATTCACAATGCTGATGGAAACTCCCCCATCGTCCACCGCCCGTGCGCGCGACGCGACTGCTGGCAGACAGGACAGAAGTTAGAACTCATTGTAATTGTGCCAAGTACGTACAAGTCTGATTACCGGAGGGTTTAGCGCTCGAAGTTGTATTCAGCACCGTTTGACTCTCTTCCACCATTCGCCGTCCAAAACTCGTCCTAGTCAGTATGACAGACACCACTGAGTCGGCCTGGATCGTCAATGTTCTCAAGACTGCTCGCGACGGTGAGTGTGGTCGGAATAAAATTTACCGGCACTAAACGGTAACTGAGTACTGACTGTGCCATCTCGCCCTGTGGCAGGTTTCGCTTGCTTCCCCGCTACAAGGCCTTTCGCCAGGCATTGAGAAACGCTCTCTATGTCAGTCATGAGCAGCAGAAATGGTCCGACAGAAAAAACGTGCAGAGCGCGGTCAAAAATTACCTTGCAGCAACACTATACGGAGTTGAAGATGTGCTCGACAAGTGATAAGTCATTCTGACTCTACTACAGCGGAGCTTGAAATGAGGTGCGGCTTCAACCGAACGTATCTAACCCCTATCCTGGCCTGTTTGCCTCTTTCCATTCGCCGTCCAACACTACTCCGGGCACTGATGGCAGATTCCGACAAGTTGGCACGTATCGCCAAGGTCCTCGAGACTGGTCGCGACGGTGAGTACCCCCGGTGGTCGTCCTACAACTCTTTGGCACCGAGTACTGACTCTGCCTCATGACTACTAGATTCCGCCGGATGGACATGGACCGATTTTGACAAACACGAGTGGACGCAATTGCCAGACGATCACCAGTACCAGGGATTCTTCAACCACTGGCACGGTCGTCCCTTCCCTGTCGAAAGCGTACTCCCATATGAGCTAGACCTTGGAACGGACGAGCATGGCGACCCCCTATTGCCCTTCCGCCCCTACGACACCTCGCGCGGTGCAATTGTCGCTAGGAAGATATATAGCCTTCTCTATGAACGCATCCTGCTGTGCCGACCTTGGAAGAGAGGGGCAGTCATCACGGGCCAGCCTGGTGTCGGTGAGTCTTGAACCTTTTCCTATATCGGCATCAGCGCATTGACGGGCTCGCGCACCTCCTTCAGGCAAGTCCACGTTCCTCAAGTATATGCTCGCACGCCTCGTTTCAGAGCGTCAGGTCGTCATCTTCTACACCGCGACTCACGTTATCCTCTTCTACAAGGATCAGGTCTACCTCAGAAAGACCGAAAATCCAATTGCCTCGCGAACCTCCCCCACCGCAAGGGGGAAGCATATCACGCGTGGACGTTGCTGGATGTGGAGACAGGTACACCGCATATCTATCCCTCCTGCGACGTCTGGCCCATCCAGGTGTCTTCTCCCGATCCTACGCTATGGAACGGTTGGCGCAACACGTTTGGCGCTCCGCTGTGGGGCATGGATCTCTGGACTGTCGAGGAGCTGGTCTGCGGGTAAGTCTTCGGGCTTTAGTCCTCTTGCTCTAACGGGAACGTCAGAAGTTGCTCACTGTTCTCCGGATTGCACTACGGTAGCTTCCGCTTACATCCACGCTACGACACCTTTCGAGAAGCATTGAAGGACGCCATCCGAGGCAGGTTGACTCGGCTTGCCAGTCATGCAGCGGCCAAGGAGATTCCGTCCGACCAGAAGGTGCCGACAAATGTACAGAACGCCCTCGAAGTTCTTGAGAGAGAGCTTGCGTTCGGATACGACGAGGAGGACGAGGACGAGGAGGGTAAGGTGGCCCCCAATGACGCTCCGCAAGATGTGCAGTCCGCCGGTGCCGAACAGGATCAGGTCGCCGCCAATGACGCTTTACAGCACGCGGTTCCCTCCACTGCCCAACAGGATCAGGCCGTCGAAGACGCAATGCAGACTCTGGTAGAGGATGCGACCTTCCAGGTCGGCTTTACTCCCCGGGCGGTCTACAGCGCCATCCTCACTCCCGATCCCAACCACATCCCAAATCTACTCCGCGGTCTCACTGAAGCGAGGTGGCTGAAGATCCTCGATACGTTCATCTCGACAAAGTCGCTTCCGTCGTCGGACGGCTCTCATCTCATCGCCGCTGTATATCCTGAATGGTCCCAAGATACCGACGATTGGAGCGACGATACATGGGACGGCGATTGGGCTTCTAAGCGACTTTCGAAGGAAATGATGATCCGCAGCCTGCAAGATCATCATTCTAGGAGGCTCAATATGTTTCCAGGCCTGCTGGGTCCCGATGGAACGCCGTTCGGGGTATATATGAGTAGACTCGGGTAGTTGGCTCGATCTCGAGTTACTGAACATCTAGATACTGTATGGCAGCATCACCACATATCATTGCGGTATACGTAGGCGATGATCGCGCTTTCAAAGGTGAACGCAAACTCTACTATGTACTACGTTGATAATGTACCAGTTCTTCGCAAGCTCTTCAGACTGTCGCAATGCAATATACTAATACCGAACACAGTTCGAGGTCCCTCTCGTTGGAAGGATCACATCACACCAGTGTGTATGTTAGCGTGTGTTTGTACAAAGCACATGCAACGACTGAGTGAACTGACACTATATTGTCTCAGTCCTTCTCCAAAGTCCTCACACAGCGATTTAGACCGACACACTGCCGACGCGTAAAAAAGCCTCCGAGTTCGAGTCGAGTCTCCACGACCGGGCCACCGTCGACGACCAACGTATACAGCCTGAGTGCGATCCCCGATGCGTACTCAGCGTTGTCGGTATCTATGATGCCCAGGGCACGCCTTCGTTCACATCCACGAACGTGTACGTCAACTGCGACAACGACCGTCGACAACGGTACACTCACCAACGGCCTTCCGGATCCGGTCAACTTCCCTCGACGCGGATCTCACGGTGGCCGTCGACAAGCCTTGAGCAGCGAGCTTGAGCTTGATAGCTTCGGCTTCTGCTCCTTCTGTGTGCGACGAGCCCGCATATATATACGACAGTTCCGAGGCGACAGCTCTCCGTCACCCGCGGCCGCGTTCCGGGATCCCCGAGCTCCCCGACAGAGCTGATGGGGATGATGGTGTGGTTGACGACAGCCGGTGCTAGTCTCCAGTGACCAATCTCCAGGGACCAGAAACCGCCCGGGCGACGACCGCACGCGCGCACCAATCACAGGGGATCGCGCGCTGCACCCAGTCGCACAGTCGCACAGCGGGCATTTCTCACTTTCAATAGGGTTGCAACGCCCAGGCCCCGGGTGCATGCGCGTGTTCCGAGGATGTTGAGGTCAATGCTTGCGGCGGATCGACATGGCGCAGGGACTGCATGATGATCATGCATGGACGACGACATGGACGTGACATGTTGTCCGAATGTAGCACTGGGATCGTCCACAAATGACAGCGCACATCTAGGCCGCAGATGACTGTGAGACGTCCACCCATGCAGGACGCAACGTTACATCTGCAGATGATGATCAATGTCAAACATGCGCGGAGAGACACACCGTGATGGGGAGGAAGAAGTGAATAGATAAAAATAGATAGTCGTGCCAATCTCTTGTATTGAGTGCTACCAGCTGCACAATCGTTGACAGTAGGTTACTGTAAAAAGTCCGTGCCGCCGCGCGTCGCGCGGGGCGAAAGCTAACTACGAACAATGCGTTGCGTTGCCGTGTTGTAACTGTCCTGAACCCGAATGAGATCGAACCGCAAGTCCGCCCGAGAGTATGTAGTGTGTGTCTCCAGTCCAATCCGCACCCTTCCGTCCCCCAGCCCGACTCGGCCAGCCCAATCTACCTGCCCGTGCAGGTTCGGCTAGGCTACGCGAGGAGCTTAGAGGAGGAGGCCGAGCGAAAGACCGACGAGCGTCAGCAATGACGCGCCAGCACCGACGCGGACGGCACCCGCGCCATTGCCTGTAGCACCGGTCGTGGACGCGCTTGGAGAGGGAGCACCGGAGTTCGTGCCAGCAGCGGCGCCAGCCGAAGCCCCAGACGGGGCGACGCCGGCAGTAGTGTTCGAGCCGCTCGAGCCGGTAGCGGTCGAGGTGCCGTTAGCAGCATTGCCGTTGGGGGAACCGTTGACCGAGGTCGACTGCGCAGCGAGTGCCTTGAAGGCGTCCCACGACTTCTCCGCGGTGGGGTTCACGGCGAACACCATACCCATTTGACAGTGCCTGTCAGAGGATCGGCCGCAGTCAGCAAGGGTCGCAAACAAGAACGGCGGGCGCAAGCGGGACGTACGTTGCCTGGCGGCAGTAGAACCAGAGGGGCGCGGAGGCGTTGTTGATCGTGATCTGCCATACGGGGAACTCGGTCGCGTTGGGCTGGACGAATTGGTAGCCGGAGTCGACGCTAGTGACGAGACCAGTCGGGTCGGTGATGTTGGAGCAGGGTTGCGCAAAGGTGGACTGGGTGACGGTGTGGTTCTTGTCCAAGAACTGGAACTGGATCACATCATCGTTCTGGACATTGGTGAGTCTAGGGGGGAAGATATGGGCATTGAGGGGAAGAACGAAACAAAGACACCGATGAAAACGTACTGGTTGGGCGAGTAGGAGAGGGAACCACCTCCAACTTTGACGACAAACGTCTCGGCGAAAGCGGCACCAACGGGCAGGAGAGCGGCGACAACAGTGGAGAAACGCATCTTGAACTTGTATCGGGGAAAGGATAGCAACGAGCGGGCGTGAAGTTCAGGAATAGTTAGCGAAGACGAAGTAACCGACTCGAGACTGCGGCAGATCGTCAGCAACAGGGAGAGCGGACAGAAGAACGACGGACGTACCCTGCTCGTTGTGTGCTGGTAGCAAAGAGGACTAGCTCGACAAAGGGGAAGGGGGGATGGGGCTGATTGCTCGACGGGCAGGCTTATATATGGGCGTGGCCCCATGTCGCCGTGGAAACGCCCTTCTGATCTCAAGCGCCGGGAGATAGTCCAACTCCGAAGGGCAATCATCCATCTCTCATCACTGATCCTGCACTACTCTCGCTGTCAGCCTCTGTTCCTCTTCAACGCTCACAGCACAGAACGTCTTTTCTACATGCATATCAGCGCGGAATACCCAGGGAAGACGACCACCGAGCCCTCGTCGAAACTGCCTCCTTTCTTAACCGTATTTCCACGCGCAATTACCCAGGCAACAGACCATCGGATATTTGGTGCTTACCCGTCGCTGTTATGTAAAATAACCTCACCGACTTCCCAGTGTGGCCGCCTCCGAGTCGGGGAACCGGATGGAGGAGGCAGCGCACGAGGATCATGGTGTGTATTTCCAGGACAGCCATCCTCTCCTTGAAGCGGCCAGCTCAGAGTCAGAGTGCAATTGACCACGTCAAGCTGTAAAGAAGCTATGTACACGAGCGCGTGCATCAATGGTGGAGTTGATGCATCCCTCCTTGAGCTTGATGGAGGGCCTGTGTTCGCGCTGAACTCATCATGTACGAGGCGATGCTGGCACAACGAAGCTGCATGAAGACTTATTTGAGCGATGGCCTCCTAACTGCACTTTCGACGTTCGAACCGAGGTCGGACTTGGATGAGCTAACGAGGAGGCCAGCTGACTACATAGTCACTTGTTAGGGCCAGTGTATTGACGTCGTTCCAGTGGTCACTCACCATGATTCAGATACATCAATCATTTACCAATGATCTTCGCCTCGTTGTGGCAAATCGTAGAAGCCGTGAAGTTCGAACTTCGTACGCACCCGGGCCCTGTCCATGGGTACGATGAGATGTCAGTACTGGTAGCCGTAACCGAGCCAGCCGAGATTAGAACCCGAGATGCCCATTTGGGTGACTGCGTATACTGAGTACTAGTATACGGTTACGGCACCTGCTAACATGTGTGCCCCGACGTCAACAACGTTCATTGAACGATGTCGGTCCCGGGCACGCAAACATATGACAGTTAATGGACATGGCACCCAGCGCGGCACCGGTCAACTGTTAGTACCTACATCCATACATACCAACAAGCATTCTGACCCCATGGGATCAACCTGGGGGCCCTCAGTGTGCGTTTGAAGATCACGGCATCCACACGGTGGCTGCCGTCATCGACGCAGCGCAGCGCAGCCTTGCCTCACTATTCGAGCCATCGGCCTCAAGGCCTCGCGCAGACCTGATTTCGTCGGACCTACGCGAGAGACGAGGTAACGAGCACGCATGCGCCCTCGACGGCATCCGTCATCGCGTGCTCCACGCAGTCATACGTGGTATCGTAAACTTGGTACTCCCGATCTGCACTTACAGTCACAACGGCGTTCTCGGACCAGGAGGGAGCAATGTTCTCTCCCACCATCCACGCCCACGCCCACGCCCGACTGACAGCTAACGTTGCGGACGACGGACGTCGACCCAACGTCGACCGTGAGCGCGAGCGTGGGCGCGACGTACGCATCGTGACAAGCTGCTGGACGTGTGGAGTGTGCACCCTGCGGTTCTAAATTTATCCACCTGTTCATTTGCGCAGGAGTAGGCCGTGCCAATCATTAATATTGATTCATCGGACGCAACGCATGCGGGCGTACTGATGGATCAGATCAATGAAGTGGGACCTACCGTTGTACAATACTTACATGACTATTGACAACCTTCAGGTCGACGTGCGCCCAGGGGAGACAAGTCTGAGGTTGCCGATCCTGCAGGACAAGCGATGGATTCTTCGGTTTGTCCCAGAGTACGGACACTGCCACCCTGTTGCGACCGATTGTATCGATGTTCGAGTTCGACGTGCAAGAGTACGGCAGAGACGGCATGTTTGGCGCCAATACGGAACTCCACGATTGTCCAGAGTAAGTGGTGGTAGTGGTGTGGCAATCACCTGTGCTACGTATACGGTGTCTACCACGGTGCCGACGGAGACAGCGGACACTTTCGTCGCCAGCCACCAGAAGCGCACATCGCGGGGCGACGGACCCGGACGATTGCTACCGAGTCCCGACGTCGTCGCTCATTTCGAGCTGAGCAGGTCGAAGAACGCCTCCTGCGGGAGATCGATGCGCCCCACGCGCTTCATCTTGCGCTTCGACTCCTTCTGGTTCTGGAGATGCTTGAGCTTGCGCTCGTAGTGCCCTGTCGTGTCCGTCGTCAGCCCCACGCAGTCAAAGATACGCATCGTTCGCTCACCTCCGTAGAGCCCGGCAGTCACGTCCGCGCGCAGCGCCGAGAGCGTCCTGCGGGCGATGATCGTGTTCCCAACGGCGGCCTGGATGGGCACCTCGAACAGCTGGCGGGGGATGATCTTGACTGAAACGGCAGATGCCCGACCATGAGCGTAAGGCCAGAGGCGTCAGGAGGAGCATCACATACACAGCTTCTCGACCCAGAAACGGCCCGTCTCGTCGACGCTGCGAGCGTGCACGATGAGCGCGAGCGCGTCCACAGGGCGGTGGTTGAGCAGGAAGGTCATCTGCGACGACAGCACACCGCGGTCAGCCAGATTGTAAATTCACCGCCCGGTGCAATGCCTGATCCCGTCGAAGAAGAGCACGCACCTTGCGCAGGTCGCTCTTCTCGTAACCGGCATCTTCATAACTACCGGTCGCGCGGGCCGACACCGACAGAGAGCCAGGAGACAAACGTGACACGGACACGGACGATGACGACCGCAAGACGGAGATGACGATCGCAACCATAATGAACGGCGGGCAGTCAGTACGTCATTCACCAGTTCCCGGGAGGCCCACGGCGCACTCCAATCGCGATACCAAACGAGCGAAAAGGGGACACGCACTCGAAGCTGGCAAAGCCCGAGCTGCGGCTCTTGAGCTTGTCGAAGAAGCTCGTCACGATCTCGGCCAGGGGCAGCGTCACCGTCATGAGCACCCGGTTCGACATGGCGTCCCCCGCACCCTCGCTCTCCGCCGCCGCGTTCACGTCCATGGGGTGCCAGTCAAGGTCCGTCCCACGGTGTTCAAAGCACAAGTCCATCATCGCACTGAAGTACTCTGCGCGGCGGTTCCCCGCGTGCCACCGAAGTGCGGGTGGGCAGCGCGAAGCCGAGAACCCAGACCAGGTGCGAGCACGCAGCGGACAGACGGTCACGCAGAGCCAAGGAGAAGCCCCAGCGAGACAGGGCGGGTGAGGAAGAAGCGAATGGGGGCGTTAGCGAAACCTTCGACTGAATGCGCATGAGGGCGAACGCACTCTCCGGGACGATGATCGAGGCTTTGACAATCGGCTCGAGGACGGCCTTGACGCGGCCGCCGCCAGCAAAGTCGGCGGGGTCTGGGAAGTTGGTGGGATTGCTCACAAGCGCCGTAGACCCGTCCCTGTGAACGACTGCCCATTCGCAGTATCGCCGAGCCCCAATTCCCGTGCTCAGCCCAAAGGTACATTGCGAGGGTTTGGCTAGAGGGAGAAGCACGCACCTTGGTACGGCACGGTGGGGGCCGTGATGATCACGCTCGCGTCGTATTCGTCCTCGAGCCGCTGCCGGAAGACGTCCATGTGCAACGTACCGAGAAATCCCAGCCTGCAGCCCTGTCCGAGTGCAGAAGACGTCTCGCGAGTCACCTCGACGCTGCGGTCCGTGAGGCTAAGCTGGGGAGTAGTTGAGCTGTCAGCGACGTGATCCAGAGCTCCGCGGACCCACCCTCTTGATAGACTCCTCAAGCTTTATGAAGTCGTTGCTGTCGACGGGATAAATGCCCGCGTAGACCTTGAACACATGCTGAGTCGGACCGCATTCGCGCCGTCTGACAAACACTCACCATGGCTTTCGCTGGCTTGAAGCCGGGCATGTGCTCGACAGGATGCCCGACCCGGTGGAACGTGTCACCGATATGAGCTGACGGGATGGGATGTCAGCGCTGTGTAATTGACGGGCAAGCTAAATCCAACCTTCCGCGGACTCTTTCATGCTGCACGCCACGAAGCCGACCTGTCCAGGCCGCAGACAGTCTGTCGGCTCTTCCTCTGGGTACATAATGCCCAATTCGGTCACTTCGTACTTTTTCCGAGTATAACATGAGGCAATCTTGTCTCCTATCAGCTCATTAATAGTGAGCGAGGTGGTGACGAATGCTAATCTTACAAACCTTTGCGGAGCACGCCGTCCTGAATGCTCATGAGCGAAATGACACCGCGATATCGGTCATAGCTGCGAACATGTGTCATAGCTCGGTGTGAAACAAGAATCCGAAGTGCACGCACGAGGAGTCGAAGAGGAAGGCTTTGAGAAGAGCGGCTGGCTCTCCCGAGGGTGGTGGAATGCGGTCAATTATAGCTTCCAGTACATTCTCGACGCCTTTACCGGTCTTCGCAGATATATGTATGACATCCTCCGGACTGATACCGAAAGTCGACTGTATCTGCGCCGCCACTAGATCAGGTTGCGCTGCGGGTAGATCAATCTCGTCATAAAGTCAGTTCAGTGAGAATTACTCGTTGGATAGAACCGGCGGGCTACCTTGTTCAGCACAGGAATGATGGTCAAGCCTTTCTCTTTCGCAACGTGGAAGACTGATATCGACTGTGCCTGGACCCCCTGCGACGCGTCAACGAGCAGCAATGCCCCCTGACATGCTGCCAGCGAACGGGCGACCTCCCACGAAAAGTCAACGTGTCCCTAAAAAGAACCATGTGGGTATGACGTCGGATATGACTCGGATGTTGACCAACCGGTGTGTCGATTAGGTTGAGGAGGTAATTTGCCCCGTCCTTCTGATGAAACATGCTGTGCGAAGGTGAGAAGGTGAGTTAGACTCCTCAAACCAAGATGAATGTGTGAAGCCTTCACCTAGCTGTCTGCGCCTTGACTTAGGGATAGACTTGAGCCTTGAACAGCTGTCGTCAGGTCTACAGTCACGTACCAGTGATTCCGCGTTCACGCTCAACCTTCAGCTTGTCCAAGACCTGCTGATTTGACCCTTTGACCTTCTTGGATATCGTGCCTGTCAACTACACTACACGTATTAGACGGATTCACTCTTGTTCTTGTTGCACCCACTTCAAGCAGCCTGCGGGACTTGTCAGCAAATGAATATGATTTTGTTGGGGGTCAGAGTGGACGATTTGGGGATTTTTGCCACGAAATCGGGCGATGCGTCGAAGCTCGCCTTCGTATTCGTTCAGAAATCGCGCGCTTAGCGCGCAACATCGCGAATCTGCAAAAGCTCTTCGAGAGGGGAGGAGCTTTTGCAGCCCAGAATCGCGGATTTTGGATTTTAGGACGTCGAGATAGTCATGTAGCCAGCGTGTCGTTAAATCGGGACGGTCAAACCAAGCCTCGATTTCTGACTTTCACCAGGATCTGCGTCGAAAATCGCCCACTCTGACCCTTCTATTAGAGCCACACACGACGAAGCACATACCGATCTGCAAGAGTCGACTTTCCGTGGTCTACGTGTGTGATGCTTGAGAGTTTGCGTACAGTACACACGACAGGTTGCACTTACCTATGTGCGCAATCACCGAGAAATTCCTGCCAGCGTGTTGGAGATTGCCACTGAGATCGCGCCGAAGAGAGCTCACCTAATGACTTCACAAGGAAAGTCCTCCATCCGCACAGCTGCCTTCGAGGGCGTATGTTTCTGTGCAGAGAAGCATATTACAGAGACGGAAAACGCCCTCCGTTGGTGTCGTAACGAGCATTGTTGGAAGGCATGTTTCTGGTGACGGTCGAACACTCTGAGGCAGGCTTGCCGCCAGTTCTGTTGCATAGGGTTTCCTCTCGTATCCAAGAAGAGTTTAAAACAAGCCAGCCAGATTCAGAGATGTCGGTCGAGCCAGAGACAAGAGTGAAGGCAGCGGCCGGTTCTTGGACGTACGAGACTAAGTGCAGGCAAGCGAGACGCGTCCAATTCGACGCACGAAGACGCGCATCCAGAAACGGCAACGCGTTGCTGAGTCAGCACCCGTGTACGCGACTCGGCTCGTCGCAGTGGACGCGTTTCTGCCACCGACTCCCATCTGCGCATCCCATCCGACCCGCCTCGGTTCGCAATCGTTCAGATGTCTTTGGCTGACGCGTCAGAAGTGCGAAAGGCACGGCTGCTTGCGCTCCGCAAGCGCAGGGCCGGCGAGGCCGTCGAAGGCGTGAGGTGCGTCCCCTAGACCATTCTGCTCGAGATCATTGGCCGACACGGGCGGATGCATGTCGCAGCGAAGATGCGGAGCCCGTTATCAAGCACAGGTCGTTTGATCCCGCCACGCGGACGCTCAAGAAACACACAAACACACATGATGAGGATGTCCAGATGGAGGACACGGTCGAGCACCAAGTGGACGGCCTCGCCGAGAATATCATCGCCGAGGATGCTGAGCGGCGGGCGCAGGATCTCGTACGTCTCTCCACCTGCCACTGCCCCGCTGAGCACGTTCGAGCCCCGTACCGCTTAGGACCTGTTCAACATCGCACCGAAGCGGCCAAACTGGGACCTGAAGCGCGAGCTGGACAAGAAGCTTGCCAAGCTGGAGCGGAAGACGCAGGAGTCGATACACACTCTCATCCGTGCGTCCCACACGTTTCCGAAAAGCATGGCGGGGAGCCTTAACGAGCTGCCGGGTCTGAACAGGCCAACGGCTGGCGGCGCAAAAAGGCCAGTCGGACGACATATTGGGCGCGATGCAGGCAGAGGAACGTGCGGGGCAAGCGCAAGACTCGTCAGACGAGGACGAGTGACTGTGGCCGGTGCCGTGTCTTGCTGTTCGCTGTCTGCTTTTGCGTTGTATCATCCGTTTACGTGTACCTCTATCCTTATTCTAACAGCGGCGCTCTCTCCGGCGGTAACCGCGCAGCCTCACTCCGAATTGTGGCAAGCGAATTCCGAATCCCGCGACGCTTCCCCTGGGCGCATGGCTGCCCGGCTAGCAAGTGCGAGGCTTAGTCTGACATACGCTATATACGAATCTACCCTACTGCCCGTAAGTGATATTCCAACAGCATGGAGCGCTGACCAGCCAAGCGGGCGAATTGCCAATATACACCGTATGGTCCCTGGAGATGTCACGGTGGACAACAGAAACAAGTGGTGGACGTCATCACGAGCAGCGATCATCCAGGCGAAACATGTCGCCAGAACCGCAAACCCGCCTCACAAGATAGGCTGCGAGTTGAGCATCTGGATCATCCGCTGGTCTTCTGCCATACGCGGATTCGTGCGGTGATGCGGTCCTGCGAAGTGCATCGGGGTATGCGCGATCGCCGAATGCAACGAGGGCAGTACCACGCCGTCTTTCCTTCCCCGCGTCGATGATTGGAGCGGGGACGACGGCCGCGAGGAGCCTCCGGGTGCAGGCGAGGAGGGTGGAGAGGGCAACGCGGAGAGCGACGCGTCGGAGTTCCTCGACCGCGCTTTCCCGCTCCGGTACACACCCTGGGGGACCGTGATGCTGCTCAGGAGCGGATCCTTGTCCACCGTCGGGATGTTCTGAAGATCGGCATACGTGAAGTAGGCGGTGAGGTGCCATTTCCGCGGCTTCGCGTTCACCGACGTCGACACCCACGCGGAGTAGGCTTGCTTCACGAGGCCCATGGGGTGATGGTCGCTGCGCTCGTAGTGCGACTGCGCCGACGACGTCCATGTCCGCGAGGGGCCCTCGACGAAGCGGTAGGTGCACCTAGGACGGGCCCACCAGGTGAGAATGCAGGCACTGTGGCCGGTCTGTGGGAGTGCTCACTTTGTTTTAGGTTCTGACGGCGGCTCATCGCCAAGCTTTTCGTCGTAGAAGAGGTAGGGCTGTCGCGAGCAAAGTGTCAATCAGGGCGGTGAAGGAGAGGCTGGGAAGGGATCGCAAACCTCGCGCATTCGAGATTGACTCCAGACGCGGCCGTCGGTCCAACGCTTGAGGCCCATCTCGTCGTCGCTCTCCTCCCAGACAAAGAGTGATCCGGAGGCGATGTACGTGGACCGCTCGAGCTCGTTCAGCCGTCGCTGGACTGGTTTGAGCAGTCCCTGGCGTACAGCTTCAAAGACTATGTGTGCGTCGCGGGCGTCGCGGACGTGTAATCGCGGGTGGGTGGGTCGCTGCACGTCCTGGGCGGGGGTGTAGAACATGGTGACGAGCTGCTGCGCGCCGACGTGCTTTGAACCGAGTAGAAGTGTGCAAGTGCAGCAGAGGGCCGTCTGTGTACTCCATCCTCGACGACGAAAGAGGAGGCTTATATTCGAGAGATAGACTAGGCACCCACGAGGATGCTGTAACACTTTCCGTGTTAGAGCCCGACCGAACCAGTGGGACGCACGTCGCGTTCCCGCCGGAATCTCGATGCGGGACGGAGGCTTGCGGAGTCTGAGAAAGCGTGGACGGGAGTCAATTATGTCCACGAGACGTTCCCGCGCGTTGGCGCTGGGAAGGCAGCGAACGAGGAGCCATCGCGTAATGTGCGAGCCTGAGACGAGGGGGATTGAAGAGGGCCAAACGTACGACCAGAGAGAGCGAAAGAAGACGGTGTGGGTCTTGAAGAATCAGGAACAACTCTGTTTTCGAGGGCAAGGGAAGAGGGATCCCTCGCGCGATCTACTGGACCCATAAGGTGGGATGTGCACATGAGAGCCGAGAGGGCAGTCAATGGACCCATTCCACGGTCCGTCTCCCAGCGCATGCTGTCTCGGGGGACATTTCGGGATCGTTCGAGGACTGAACAGACTTCACGTCTCCCCATTCCGGCCAGCTTGGCTTGCCGTAGCTGGAAGTTCTCAGAGACTTTCCGACATAGCGGACTGCCTCCCAGAAAGTCGAAGACGGTCGCAAGGCAAGAGGCGACCCTTCTCATGGTATCGCGAACCGGGCGAGCTCGAGTCGGAGCGCAGCAGGCGGGAGGCCCGGGGTGACGACGGGGTGGCTCGGAATTAACGTGGGCGATGCTGTACGAGTCTGTGTCGTCGACGAGCGATGTCGAATTCCACGCCACCTCCGGGGACCAAGAGGCCCTTCTCCCGTGTAGATACGCCGCGCACATTGTGAGCCTGGGGAGGATTCCTCGGGGCTCGGGCATAGTAGCGGACCCCCTCGTGCTGCGCAGGGCCTCGAGGAAGGCGTGGCGAGCTCGGAGGGGGTGGAATAAGCTCGCGTCGGAATTCGATATGTGCTGACAGGTGCAGTCGTGACGGGAATGCCGCTGGGCCGTCAGAGGATGCGCGGCCGGTGCGGTTGTGATACCGCGGGGAGGGCGCAGACCAACCGCGAGAACGGTATTGAGGGCTGTTCACACAGCTGCTGGCATCGGGACAGGAAGGACAGGGCGGGCGGCGGGCGTGTAAGCTGGCGTGGTCGCTCGGTGTCCGCTGGCTGGCGATGTCTGTCGCGAACGGTCTGTACGAGAGCGGTTAGGACTGGGTTAGAACACATTTTAGGGCCGCCGTTGTCTCTTACAGATCCGCCGCACTTGAAAATCAAACCTCAAACTAGGACGTCGCTACCCAAAACGAGCAGCCTGCGAGAACCACCCGTGGGAGCTCCGCTCGCGTGGCAACAGACGCCGGGCAGTCCGGGTTGGGACGGCGCTCCCACGGGGGATGCTCCCAGCTGCAGCCTGCATCTCGACCGTCCTCTATCTTTCTTCCAGACCACCACCATGTCTTACGAGAGCGAACCAGGCGGCCGGCCCATTCCCACTCTCGTGCAATACTGTCAACGCGGTGAGGACGCCTCCAGGAACACCGTTCCATCTCCCTGACCTGTCTGCCGCCAGTCGCCTCCGCGCATGTCGAAAGTGCGTCCAACCAGGTCCTAACCTCACTCGTCTCTCCGATCGCCTCCCAACACTCAAACGTCGCAGACATATGCAGTCTCGGAGAGGGTCTGCGGCACGACCTTATTAGGCCCGTGCTCGAGAGCTGCACGCCAGACACGCTCTTGAGGTTCGAGCAGAACGACCCGGTATGTGGCGCAGTCGGTCCTCCAATATTCTTCGTCGAATGACAACAATCCTCCAAGTACATCGCCAATGACACCTCAGGTACCGCAGTATCCTTCCATACTTCGGCGTCTCTGCTTGACATGCGTGGCGCAACTGCAGATATCTGGAAAAAGCTATTCCTGAAGGAGTTCCCTATAGCGGCTCATCAGTATGAAGTCAATGGGATGGAAGACCCCGAGTCCTGGCGGGATGAGCTATTTGTGCGTAACAAGTCCAGTCCGATCTCTGGCTGAGCCTTCTTACGATATCGACTCCCATGTCAGGCTGAGCGCGACAATGAGCGACAGAGACTTGACAAACTTTCCAGAAGGCTCAAAGCTTCGCGTCAAGAGGAAGCAGAGCGCAAGCGAGAGTCTGCAATCAAGTACACCGACAAGCTTCCGCCCTCGAAACGCTCTCGCCCATGTAGGGCTTCATTGTATTTGTCCGTTAACCATTGATTGACCCGCTTCGTGGGCAGGGGGCGCTCCTCCTCAACCGAAGACATTGTTCCAGAAGACCAAGAGTGACACTGCTCGCCTACAGAAAGGGGTATTTGGCACTCGATATGCTCGGCCAGCGTTCCAAACACAGCGCATCGTCACCAACACCGCTAGTGCTAAGCCGCCCCCGCCCTCGACATCTAGTGCGACTGCTTCCGGTTCTCGTGTCGTGGTCAGAAGTGTTCCGGTCACGTCAAAGCCGCCTCCTGCGAAGACACAATCTCTCTGCCCCCCTCTCCCGGTGATAACCTCGAAATTCATCGCCCCCACTCCGCCGGCAGCATCGTCACCGCCGCCCCCTGGTAGTTCGCCGCCCCCGCCTTCGTCACCGCCAGATACTCGCTCACCGGCTCCGCGCACCAAGAAGAATGCAACATCGTCACTGTTCATGCCCAAGCACCGTGCATATTCGCAAGTCCCTCGGGGTTAGCGCCCAAATGACTTGGCACCGGCTTCACATCGATTGGCCCGCCCATCCGTGCTATTCCCTGGCTATTCCCACCTAGAGTCCTCAACTGGAGTATCTGTTCCGTCGCATGGCCATGTTGTATACCACCGTCGTCGCATCCCACAACGCAAACGCACCCGCTGACCACTGCCGCCGCTTACTTACGTTTAGTTAGTGCTGTCGCTCGTCTGCATCTGTATTACTCGCCTGTCAGGGACGTCGCCGACAACTGTACTGTATTTCCCATCGCGATCCAATGATCTTCGACACGGCCTGGACGTGTTGGTACCGTGGCGTCCGCTAGACCGCGTCCCAGCGTCCTCCTAGGGAATTATGAGGTAACGGCTTCCCTTCGTAGTCGGTCGGCTTCGCTCGCCCTGACACCACGCTAGCCCACACTAGTGTCTAACGTGCCCATTTCTCTCCCTAGTCTAGTAGCGGCGCTGACAGGCTGCAAGAGGTGCGTTCCCTGAGCACGTCCCGGAACATAAGCGACGCGAGTGCCCTATAGAGGCCGACTCGGACGACCCGCCGCTCGCGATAGGTGTGGACATGCAGGGACGAGTGGCACGTTCGCCACTCGCAGAGTTGCGGTTGCGGCTGCGTGGGGAAACAGACCCCCCGCTGCATCGACGCCGCCTGGCAAATAATACTTACAGCGGTGCGGGAAGCCGGACACGGATCCGGCATCCATATGCAAGTGTCCAGAGCTCGTGCAAACCTCCGTTCAAAATATGCTTCTCGAAAGCGGCACGCACACGAACGGGACCCGTGCAGACGTCGCGGCCGGTGCACCTTCCCGGCCTGCAGCCCGTATCTGCGGGTGCGGGGGGAGCTGCAGGCGAGCGATAAGTACATAGACGTCCAGACATCGATGCGTGTGGTGTGTGAGCTCTCGTCCGGAGCGTCGGGTCGCGTTTCCTGCTGCGCCGACTCGTAGCACGCCTTCCATGTATCCCCGACATTCCGGTGACATGTCTGCGTGTCCGTCGTCTCTCCGCGTCGGTGTCCGCCTTGTTTTCTTTTCCTGGGCTCGCTGAGTCAGTCGTAGTACCAGTCTGAGGCCGGTGTATCACTGTGCGTGGGGCCGTTCTCTCCCTGGTAGCAGCGCGCTGGAAGTCGCAGGCCCTCCGATCGTGGCTCCGCTTGCATGCTATCGACAGAGGGGGGCGCCGTCGTTCAGCCCAGGGGCCGTCGTGCGTCGTCTTGCGGCGGATGACACACAGACCGTGCCGTGAGCCCTTGTCGAGCCAAGCGGCGCGGCGCCCCAGCTAGAAGCGTGGCTAGGCTGTGAACATCGTGCAACGAGCACGCTGTCCGCCGGCCCAGCGACGGGCTCCCGAGCGTCCGCGGACGCATCGAGGACGGGCAATGGATCTTCGAGGACGCGCGCAGAGTCACATAGAGTGCGCTTCCCCGCGACGTATGTGGTCCTTGGTCCGTCGCTGGACTCGGAGACGTCGAGCACCCTTCGGCCCCTCCCGTCGAGCTCGGAGTCCACCGTCCTCGTCCAAGTCCGGTGCCCCCACTTGAAGCTTGGGCTTGCCTTCGGCCGTCCTGCCAAGCAGCGCCATCCCCAGTCCTCCAGATTTCCAGAGAACCGTCCGCCTAGCAGTGGCACCGGCCTGCCTGATGTCCCGCTGCACCGAGCCTGCGTGCGTGCGTGCGTGCTTCAATGCTTCAACGCTTCACGGCAGCCGGCTGAAGTCCGCCCGTCCGAGTCACGGTGCTTCTCAGTTCTGTCAGTTCAAAGGGTTCGGATTCGGATTCGGATTCGGATTCGGACTCGGACGATACGTGCGTGCCCCCGAGTTCGCACTCCTCGTCCGCGCCACAGGTCGACAGGTCGCATAGGCACGTGCACCGCGCGCAAGGAGGGTAGAGCGGGCGCACGCGCAGAGCGAAGGGCTCCCAGCCCGTCCGCCGCGCAGCAGGCCCGCTTCTCACGTCCGGCCGCACGCCCGCCACGGCCATGCGGCGCACGCGTGCGTGGGACCCGCGCACCGACGCTCAGGATACAGCAGACAGCTCCCGCGCGGCGCGAGAGCAGGGGACGGGAGAGCGAGCGCGCGGGCGATGGCCGGGCGCAGGCCGGGCGCAGGCGGGAAGGGCCTGGGAGGCCTGGAGTGGGGTGCCAGGGCGAGAGATGCGAGGGGAAGGAGAAGGGAAGGGGAGGCGGAGCCTCTTGACTTTCTGCTGCTGAGTGCGGGGTGCCATGCTGATTATTCTGAGCACGGCTCGAGCCCGAAGAGCGGATGAGCTAGCTCCGCCGCTACTGTTCAGATCCGTCTGCTCGTCGTGGTGCGGGCAGCGATGGGGTCCGGGGGCGCACTGCATTCGAACGCGGGACACGGTTTTGCCTTGGTGCGTGCTGACGAGTAACAGCCACGGCCGTGTTCGTCCGCTCGGTAAGCCAAAGAAACGACGACACCGTTAAGGCTGGAAGCTACCCTCGTCGAACACGCCAGGGGCCGGCGGAAGGCCGCTGTCTACGTGAAGAGGGTTGCGTGAGCCCAGATCTACCGCGCCGACCACGCACGGGACGGGGACTCACACGCGCTATATTAGCTTTGAGAGTGTGTGCGCCGCAACGGGTGCGAGTGGTCTGATTTCTGGAGGCAATGGGCAGGATTGGAAAACGCCACCGCGCGGACGTAGTTCGGGTTCGAGTACTCACCAGGCTTCGAGCAGGGATGCTGCGCGGCGAGCTACACACGGCGACTAGCGACTTGGACGCCGCCGCCGCCGGATTGCAGCTGGGTTATACGAAGGTTGCTCGCAGGCAAAGTGTATCGCATTGGATCGGCGCATGGTCTTTTGAGGCGAGGATCCATCTGCTTGCGTCTACCTTGGCAGCAGACAGTACTACAGAGTGCTTGTGGGTTCGCTCCGACTTACCCGGGGGCTTCCCGTAATAGTCGGTTCGTCACATATCTATGAAAGTACCTACGCACGGTTGTGACGTGTAAGGCCTCGAGGCGAGCCCCTCGCACGCCTGTGAGACCACCACGGTCAACCTTGATGAAGAGCCCCCATGCGGATTGGCTAGTCCATATGTCCGAGGGCTTCAAGTCGTACCAGCGGAGTGCTTGGAAGCCATGCTAGTATGAAGTCCCTGTACGTCGGAAAGTCAGAAATAGCCTCCACCTATGATGTTAGTCAGATGAATGAATGATCAGATAAACTCTGACGCAAATGAACGGAGCACTATTTGGCTCGTTGGAAATGAGTTGTATGTGCCGATATAACGCAAGTGTGGTGCGAAAGGGATGCTTCGGAGGTGATGCATGATGGTCTGAGGCAAGTCGATAGCCTTAGCGCTTACCCTAATCGGGGTTCCAACTTGAGAGCTGCGTGTGACAAGGAGTATCAGGGAGTGGTTCGATGCCAGCGGTGCAGGGCACTCGCTTGGAACGACATAGGAACGAGGGGTTTATGCATAGGATCCGCAGCAAGTCAGCGCGCCCGATTGCGCCCTAGAAGAACGCACAAGGATAACCGCAATCGTCACATTTGTACCAACCGTCCCCGATCCGTACCTTCGGGCAGCAGGAGAGTCCACAGTGTACCCCTGCATTTATCAGCATCTGTAGAAGACTTCTCAGCGGATCACAACGAGACCACAGGCTCTGCCGGGTCGGACACTTTCCTGTACACCCGGTTCGCCTTATCGTCAGCGCACGATGCGAACGCTATTGCGGGTCACTCAGACTGCGTTCCGTGCGACTGCTCTGACATTGGACGTCCCATGGCCCAACAGTATCGCAAGTCGTGTACCATGGACTCGGTCCCGAGTGTGCATGTTCCAGTCTGTCGGGCCCCGGGGTCAGGCGCACGTTCACAAAAAATGTAGTAACCGGAGAAATACCTGCACATGCCAATGCCGATGGGTTGCTTGGCAATGATATGTGTAGAGGTTTTGTATGGCGAGGTGAGAGCGGGAATAGTAGGTTATTTTTGCACAGACGTTCGTGATATATCATATCAGTATGAAGGAGGGAGCGATATCACACTACACGACTGTATTGACGTTACGGCAGATTCTTCACCAGCAATACAGTTCGGCAACCCCGCTGAGATGTCTGAGTGAGTGTAACTTCTCATGCAGTGCACTGTGTGGACCTGACTATACAAAACGTCATGATCAACGTGTATAATCGTAAGCGATTGGGGCACGTACGGTCTCCGGTCTTCGAACTTGCAGCTGGCGAGGGTGAATACTACGGAGATTTTGAGGGAGTTGCTCGGCTTCCTTGCATGCCACCCACGCTCCAAGTCCTGGCTTGTGTGAACGGCATGTGGGTGGTATATCTCTGGTTGGTGTTGGTGCCACCTTGCTCCACACATGCAGACCTACATTGCGATCCGTCCAACGAAAGAGATTTCAAGCACAGGTATCCTGATCAAGCTCTGAAGATCTGAGACGCTACGGCGTAGCGGCAGTGTGAGATAAGCACGAAGAAAATGCAGTGAAAACCACCCGCCTCGAGCAGAACGCGCAAGCAGGAGACTTTCCCTTGGTGGTTGTTGCGTTCCCTATCCTCGTTCCAGCCCTTGGACATCTTCCAGGAAGGCCTTTCCAGATTCGAGGGACAGACGAGGACGTACTCCACCGTCGCGTTCACCGTGGCCTTCGCCTTCTTCCGCCGGGGTTCCTCCGAGTCGTGCCCCTGGCTGGAGCGCGACTCGAGATGATTGCGGACGTGCTGCATGATATTGCGGATGTGTGTGTAGCTCTTGCGTGCCCCCTCATTGTGACGCAACATTGTGATTTGGTAGATCCGTATGACGGCCGTGTTCTGGTTATGGTCCAGGCTGATGGTGATCATAGCGACTGGCTCCGGGAGTGACAATATATCGAGTTCGCCAGACAGCAGGCGATGAGCAAGCTGCTCGAATATCCATCCTGCGAAGCTCGAACTGTCACGATGTTGTCTTGTGAGAGTATGGTACCATCGCCGTAGATGATCGTCACGCTCCTTCAGTGGGATGGAGCGTAGTACGTCTCTTGCGACTCGCCGAGATGCCCAAGTGATGTACCATGCATCGTCGCAGTGGGATCGTGGATATCTTCGGTCTGCCGGCGAGGGGTAACAGCGATAGTGAGACCGTTCGCTGGGGAGATACGTGCTGCAGAGACGGAGAGGATGGCCCTGTAGACTACTCGGAGAGCAAGGCCGACCTCTACCGTCGTTTCGTCCACCAGGGTCCGGATTGAGTCATCAACGGCCTGTGTCTGGTCGGCAGCGGAGAGCTCAACGTCTTGCAGAGGGCCGTTTGCATTTGACGCTAGCACAACGCCGTCTGCCGACAAGGACTCGACATCCCGAGCACACGCTCTCTTGATGACTTTAACCGCGTCCTGTACGTTCTGCGGCCACTCCTCGGCCTGTTGACCGCCAGACAGCGCGGAACTGCCATAGAGGGCGTTCCTCAACGCCTCTCGAAAGCCCTCGTAGCGGGGGTGCAAGCGAAACCTGCCACGAAACACGAAGAACCGTGAGCAACTTGGGGACGACACTTGAAGAGGATGGATAATAATACTCGAAGACTGACCCGCAGACCAGCTCCTCAACTGTCCAAAGATCCATGCCCTACACAGCACATTTTTGCGCCACCCGTGCCATGAGGCAGGACTCGGAGAAGACGCATGAACAGGCCAAACTTAACAGAAGGGACCGAGACGCGGAGGATCTTCACGTGTACCCATATTTGTCAACATCCACACGGGATACGCTTCCATGAGTTGCAGTCATGCATATTCATGACGCTATCGGGTGCGGTCGGTCTCTCGTAGACGTCATCCTTGTAGAAGAGGACAACTCTAGTGGAGGTGTAGAGGACGACGACCTGATGCTCCGAGATGAGGCGGGCAAGCATATACGCACCTATGCCTGGCTGACCAGTGATGACTGCGCCTCCGTTTTCGTCTCTGCTCAGCACAATGCGCTCATACTAGAGCACACTATATGACTGCGTAACGAGGAATTTACCCTCCCAATGCTTCTCCGGGATGGAATGATAGTAGGGGCTCACCATCGTTGTCTGATCCAAGGTCTAGCTCATAGGGGAACTTGGTTTCGGCAGGGAAGAGACGACCGCGCCATTGCTCGAGGAATACATGCAGCTGGTGATTGTCACCCTGGCCAATTGCTGCCATTTTTCTCTGTCATAGTCGATCCATTCCCATGCGGCGAAGGCTAGTGTTCATGAGGGATCATCAATCGGTGCGGTAAGTAGATGGTGGCAACCACCGGGATGCTCACTCATAGTCGCGACCAATCTCAAGTATCCGGGCGATACGCGTTGCCAGCTTTGATGTCTGCGAGCTGAACGGCAAATGGACAGAAGTGACGGTGTCTGAGAGTGCAACGTTCAACGTTCAATCGTCTGCCTAGAGGAGGAGGAAGAGGAAGGTCAAGTGGTAGGTTGAGGTGGCTTCAGCTACCGCCGGCGTTATGTATCATGCCCCCAGATCCGACACGACCTGGAGAAAATGTTTGTTATCTTCTCCGTCCCGCCTCCGTTCCCTTCAAAACTTAGCACCCACCTTTGTAGCACCTGCACTTCGAATCCGAGCGCAATCCGCCATTAAACTCATAGTGTAGTAGGAACAGGGGACCCCACACAGCCGCCCAACGAGCTGTCACGCTGCCGAAGACTACTAGTGCTGAGTTCGATCTCCGCCTTGAATAAGGCAACAAGCTTCACTACATATTCACTCTTTCAGCTGTTCACTGTTCAGGCTGAAGAAGACCATGTGAGTATAGAGTTGACCCCAGAATCGAGGCATCTCATCTACGGCTTACCTGGACAAATTGTGCTTCGATGACGTTCTTCTCAATGTGATCCTGAAGGCTGAAGGTCCGCTAGAACAATATCGCGAGGTCCTCATGGAGCGAGCGGAGCTGATGTTCCAAGGTAGAGAACCTCTCTACCTCGGAAAGGTCCTGCTCGCCGATGTCGTGAGGTGGGATACAGTGAAGGCTTGTATGCATAGCGACAACGAACGGCGACGAACAATTTTGCAATAGTACCGGCACTTCACCACTGCGTCACCGTCTCGAAGCAGTTTCTGGAGATTATCGTTCAAGGCGAGGGAACACAGCAGTACGTGATATGCTGTCTTGATGTCACTGGTCAGTATACGTAGTGCTACACATGTTTCATCCAGGTACAACGAAACATACATGAAATATCTACTCGCCCTCACTAGACGTGTTGCTGATTTCTCAGAGCGGGCGCGCACCACGGTCCACGACCTCAAACTCGCACATTGCTCTCGACGGAGGATGTCCCGCACTTTTCGAGCAGCTTCCACTAGTACGTCGTCGAGGTCCGGGGACCAGTCAGGCATAGCAATGAATGACCTGAAGAGTTCTGCACTGAACTAGAGTGGGATGATGAACTTAAGATCAAAGCAGAGGAGGGTTTCAGTCTTTCAGAACGGGGCGTGACGTTGGCATGCTACGCGGCTAATCGACGTGAGAGAAGTCAGATTTGCCCAGGTGATTGATATAAGTACACGGGCGGTGGGCGTGTCGGCCCCAGAAGAACCCGGGCGAAGGGTCTCACGACACGGACGATGGACGGATGTTGGACGAGTTTGATTAGCATTGTGAGTGCCGGACGCCGTACAGAGAACACTGGGACATGCGCGAGGGAATTTGGAAGCTGGGACAAACGGAAAGGTGAGGATACTCAGTTCGCGGCGGGGAGATGAGCCTGGAAGTTGCAGGCGTTGTGGGAGGCGAGGCCGGTGCTGCGATGCATGCAAGACGATGGAGATGGTACAGTGGAGAGAGGTGCACGTGTGCACGACGGCGGTGGGTTCAGAGCAGGAAGGAGCAAGAGTTGTTCCGGGATCGGGACTGGGGCCAAGTGAAGTGGATGGAGACATTTGTTATGGGTGTATGCGAGAGCCGCTATGGATGAATGGATGAATGGGTGGATGGGATGGACGGGTGGGTGCTTGTGCATGTACATGTGTAGTGGGTGGATGGGTTAAATGTCAGCAATGGCAATGTCTCAGACGGACGGTGCGAGCTCTGGAGTGTGCCCACATTCGGGACCCCGCCCACTGCTCAGAACAGCGCAGTAGTCGACCCCATCCCATACCCGACTTCGTGTTCCGCGACCGCGCCTCCCGACGACGATGACGACGTTGGTGGCGACGGACCGCCCGCCCCCGCCCCACTCGCGCTCGCGCTGCTCCCCTCGACACCTGCGTCCCACCGGCCCTTGCCCTTGCCCTTCCCGTTCTCCGCCTCTCCCTCGCGCACCTCGCCCTCCGGCTCGGCCTCGGCGACTGGCGGCGGCTCCCATATCCGGACGTCATGGTCGTCCGAGCACGACGCGAACATACGCTCGTTGGCCGGGTTCCACGCGACCGAGTTCACGGAGCCGTCGCCGTGGCCGGTGAGCACCTCGAGGAGCGTGCCCGTGTCCCGGTGCCATATGTACACGTTCCCGTCTGCGCAGGATGAGTGGCGTGTCGGGGTACGCGTGCGAGATCGATTTCAAGTTCGGAATCGGGTAAGGGCCGAAGGGAGGGGGTCGGGATGTCGGGCCAGTCGGGTGGTTGCACAGTCGGCAGACGACGGAGGCGGTAGCCGGGTACAGAAGCGTAAGTGACAGGAACACAGCAAGCGGAGAGACCATGGTGGTGAGCGACTCGATTCTGTTACCTGCACAGAGAAAACGACGTACCTTCGCTCCCGCTGACGATGAAGTTGCCCTCGACGCCGCCAAAGCAGCTCCGGATGACGTGCTTCGAGTGGCTATGGCCCGAGTACTTGCGCACGACCTGCTCCGTGCCCAGATCGAGCAGATGGATCTCCTGCGCGGAAGCCCGGGGTGTCAGCATCCATCCCATTTCATGCGCACACGCCGAGTCCGCGTCCTCGGTGTCTGCCTCGACTGTGAACGCGCGAAGCGCAAGGGCAGAAGTACGTACCGCAGAGGGCCCGTTGTCGGACGCGCGGTTGATCAGTGCGTATTGCGAATCCGCCGAAACCTTCACGCTCGTGAGCTCGCCGTCCAGGCGTATAGACCTGCAGGAAACGTCGCCAGCCAATCAGCGTCCTGCTCTTACACACGCAGCTCGTCCGCATCCCCGGAGCGGGACCCATGATGTATTGACGATGAGTGAGTGGACATGGACGGGTACGCACGATTCGGGCTGCTTCGTGGTCAGATCGTAGATGATGATCCGCGTCTCCGCGGTGGTCTTGTTTGCGTTCGCGCCCCCGTTCGCGCCGGGCCCTGCGCCGGACTGGGCACCCGAGTCTTGAGGGATCGCGCCCGGTGGGATCGACGGCAGGTCGTACATGCCCACCGCGACGAGCCGTGTGAAGTCCGGGGTGACCACGAGGTCCGTAACTCGAATGGGTGTCCGACCCCATGAATCCCGTAGTTTGCCGTCGGCATCCTAGGAGTGTCGCAGGGAATGTACGAGTACCGCATAGGTCAACTTGGTATTCGTGCTGCTCCAGGAGGGAAGACGAACATACCCATAAGATAATCTTGCGATCTAGTCCGCCTGATATGAATCCTGAGCCGTCGGGGAGCCATGCTAGCGCAGTGACCACGTCTGTATGCTGGTCAAGCACCCTCATACATGCACCTGTCTATCACGCAACGGTAGGTCAGTCACAGCGGTATCATCAAAACCTTCATGTGTCACTCACTCGTGTATTCCATAGCCTGATGAAATGCTCCGCAGCGGTGAGGAGTATTGAGTCATCTAATGACCAAGCCACGCAGCCCACGGGATATGGATGGTCGCGCAAAGTAAGCACTGGCTCGACCCTTCTTGATTGTGGGTGCTTCTCATACTGCCGAGATGGACAACGTTAGTTCTGACTGCGCACCGTCGGCCGACGGTCGCCCAACGCACCTCAACACGCCATATGATCGCTGTCTTGTCTTTGCTCGCAGTCGCCAGATAACGCCCGCTATGACTCCACTCCAGATTCCACACCTCGTCTGAATGTTGTGAAAGCATCGTCGTCGTTACGCGTGGAAACGCGTTGCGATCGCATAAGTGGTCAGCATATAGCGAATATGACTGGTCCCTGGCGGGCATATTGTGGTAGAGACACTGGCTCTGTTGGTATGCTCGTGCCTGCTCGAGAAGGGTCGCGAACCGCCGTTGAGGGATCATCACAGATGACGGGATGTATTCTGCAAGACGCTGGGATGAGCAATCCGAGCTGCGGTCCTGGAGACCGTGACGTACGCTGTATGTCCATGAGCAGTCGTCTTCGAGATGTGCCTCCAGCTCCATCCCAACCGATCTGTTGTCGTAGGTCTTCTGGATCTGAGCACATCATAAGACTACCAAAGGATGCAGATCAATGTGACTTCGTTTCTTCGTGTCGAGACGTGATGGACGTACCTTGAGAGGGCATGCAGATGTTCTTCGTCCGGGTTTAGAGGCGCAAGTTCGTTGCGGAGGACATGCAATGCCGCTGTTGGTTTCCCCGCCTCGAGATACTCCAAATACTTCTGCTTTGCGATGAGGAACTTGGCATCCTGCGGGGCCGAGTTAGGGTGAACCGCTTTCCTAGTCGAGAGGGCTTACGACGACACTTACCCAAAGCCCTTCGCCCTCTGTGACGCCGAGTCGCACGAGTGCAGCCACGGCCGAGTCCCAAGATGCGTCGAGTATACATCTTCGGAATTCGGCTACTTCTGGTGTCTCCATGATGTATCCCGACTCCGCCTCCAGGGTGGCCGCCGACTCCCTGCATCGAGACGTGGCCAAGTTGCAGCAGAGGCCGAAGACGAGGATAGAGAATATGATGAACTCACACGTAACCCACATCCCGTAGACTCTGGATGATCAACCGCACAAACTCTTCTCTATCGACGTACGAATCGTCATACAGGGTCTTCCCAGGCAATAGCACCCTTGTGACGGAGGACCTGTGCTTCTCGGGCGCGTGTCCGTCCAACGCATCTGAAGACGAGTGTCTGGACGAGCCGTTGGTGAACGGCTGTGAAAAGCCGTTCGTCTTCAGTAGACTGGTCTTATGGCCATTGGACGGGCCTGCAAGAGATGAAGGGCCGGGTTCGGGATGCGAGTCTAGCGAGACGGACAAGGCAGAATCTCTATCACTTTCCGAAAGCCTCATAGCAGGGGAGAGGTGAGGGGGGGACGCCGAGAGAGAATCAGTTGGAATCAAGGCGCGTTCGTGATATGCAAGCGAGGTGGAGGTCGTGCGGCTGTCGTCGACTCTTTGTCTCTTACGTGCGCGGGAGAGATCGGGGCCTGCGGGGTTGGGGAGCACGGACGAAGACGAGGACTGTGCTAAGCCGGCGGACGGGTGGAGGTAGGACAAAGGGGTGGAAGAGAGAGAAGCGGAGGCCGGTGCGTACTCGGGAGCGCGGGCGTCGGCGTCGCCCTCTTCGAGCTCAGCGCGGGTGCGAGTGCGGGGGACGGAGCTGGGGGACGTTCGAGGTTGTGCAGGGACGGCGGTGGGTGAGAAGGCGAAGGCGGAGTGGAGGGAGGATTGGTCGGGGTCCAGTGCTGGGGCCTCGTGCGGCGTGCTGACCCGCGCTGGATTGGGGTGCGTGCGTGAATCAATGGTGACGGCGGACGCTGCGGGGGAGGCGGGCGGGCACAGCGAGCACGCTCTCGAGCGCAGGGAGTGGGCACAGGCAGTCGATGGTCGTGGTCAGACTCAGAGTACAGTCTCTCGCCGCCGTTCCAGCCATCCCCGGCGGAGTAGCAATGGCTCGCCCACGCGTCTCTCTCCTTCCGACCATCTCCATCCCTCCTCCTCGTTGTCTACATCTCACAATTAGCATTCTCCTCGAGCACAAATACACCCTGCATGCCCATAGCCCTCCGCCGTGCAGCACCAGCGCAGCCTGCGACCATCCTCGCCATCTTCTCCCTGCGGCCCGAGTCCAACCACGCCCCTCGAGATTCGAATACTGATCATAAGCGTTATCGAAGCCACAATCACCTCTCCTCCCTTGAGTTAGCAGCCAAGCACTGTGCCTTGCCTACACACAACGTCGGGTCAAGAGCCACGGCGCGAGACATGTCCATATTCGTGCAGCCCGACAACTCGTGCTACAGCCGTGCTACAACCTCCAGTCCTCATCTCTGCGCATCACGAACGGCTACTGACTAACTGATTAATTCTGCCACAGAAGCTCACCACCAGCATATCCATCGATTACGGCCACAGGCCACCCATGATGCATGCGCACACGGCCTGGTTTTGGTCGCTGTCGTCCCCCAATTCTCGACTCGTTGCCTGCACGCTCCGCGAGCTACGCACTCAGGTTCTTTAATCCGGCAGAAACGTTCAGGACCTCGCTCAGTCATCGCCCGTACACGTGGCCATGAGCGTCGAGCAGAGGAGATAGTCCAACATCCGCAACCCATCAGCGACTCCGAGAAATGCCTCCGCGCGCGCGTCAGGCTCGCTCGTGCCCGTCGCAGCCTGCGAATTCGCGGTCCAGAAGCAATATTCTCCCAGTCATAGAACTTTGAGAAGCCTTCTCAACGACCTGATCTCCGTGTCATGTCTGATCGCTGTGTTCATCCGCCCCACGCTTCCACCCCCGCAATGGCCATGGCTCGTGCGCGTTGGCTCGCGGCCTTACCATCTCTAGTAAGTGCTCTTGCAGCTCACCTATACAGTACGTGTTGTCAACACACTTACCCTTCTCAGTCCCGCCTTGCGCGCCTTTGAGCACACGTCCGGATCGTGCCTGCTGCTGGCAAGTACAGGGAACTTGACCGCATCAGGTGACACTGAGTAGGAGGCCCCTTCGAAACTTCGGTCGACGATGATGCGCCTGTACTTTCGCGCTGTCGGCAAATAGCATGCCGAGACACCTATGAGTTATATGTAAGTAGACTGTTCGCAGGTCCTGCCGCCGAGCCGGTGCTAATTATTGCCGTCCATATCAGTGCACGGAGGTTCTTCCTCGTCCGCGCGCCGACGCTTCCAGTTCGCGTTCGAGACCATGTCGAGGACGTCCCCAGCTCGAGCTGGGCCGGTTCAGAGCACCTTCTTCTCCGGGCCCTGAGCCTGCGATGCTATCCCGTTGCGACCCCGCATCATTCAACCAAAGACACTCACCTGCACGTGCAACGGAGGACAAACGTGAAACAGAGGATAGTGTTCTTGCTGCTAAAAAGTCCCCCACTTGCACTCGACTCGCACGCTTCTCTTATACGCCATCGGCCAAGGCCTCCAGCGCTTGCGGCGAAGGTCCGAACGTTCAGCCAGGTTCAGCCGTTCAAGTTCACATTGACATATCATCGGACCAAGTGCACGCCGTGCCAACGACCACAACGTCAACTTCGACATCCTGCATCCTGGAGTCCGCGCGGGGAGGGGTGTCACGCCGCCGGTACTCACGCAGTCTGCAGATCTAGATGGTGCGTGATTCACGTTCGTGCTCACGAGCACCCATGTCCCTGCGCTGCCATTTGATCGTTTATCATCCACCGCGGTCAGAGGACCGCCAGCCACGCCGTTGGATGGAAAAATTGTCCTGCACCCTGGATTGCATCCTTTCATCCCCGTTGAATCAGAAGTTAGCACTACCTACACATCCATTGGCTCCCAACACCGTCCGTGCGTATCGTTATTCCATATGGCCTGTCATCACCGCAGGCTCATGACCTACACTTCACGTTAACGATCCCGCTGAACGCCACCATGGACCGTGACCGCGAACACCCAGCGACGAAGCCAATGTCACGTACATATGTGCCCCCTCGCATCAGTTTACTTGACAGTACTCACCACCATCTATCATAGCATCTAGAACCCGTGCTCAATTCCCTCTCGATCACTCTGGGTGCTATCCGCGCCCAATCTGCATGCTACCCCGCGTCTTCCTCGAATGCAATATTTCCGGTTCCCCGCACAAGTCCCCTTGAAGTTTGTTTGAACGCGGGCTCTCGTAACTTGAGCTCGCGCTGTTTGTCTGTCACGCCATCCGCGTCCCCGGCGCAATTCCGCCTCGCTCAGGAGTCTCGTCTCGTCTCGTCTCGCTCGCTCCGAGTCCGATTGCGATTTGGAGCGAAAGCAGCTCGAGAGCGCAGCGCCAGCTCACGCAATCCAATATCAAGTATGTAACATACGCATCGACGCTCAGTGACAGAACGAAGCTCATATCCTGCGCGTGTTACAGGCATCCTTCCTATTCAATCAATTGATCGTTCACCTCCGACCTCCCCTTTGTCCGGACGCCGTTGGGCTTTGGCCACAGTGCCTGCACCGACGATTCCAGGACGCTGTGTCCGTAGCTGTGGGCCGCAATGCCGACGGCACTGCCGCGGCCGCACCAGGAACGACGTCCTTGACAGTTCGTCTTCGCCGTGCCTGGGCGGGGATCTCCCGTGATGTTCTTGTTTGCTCTCGTCCTCCGACGGACCGACGCCGAGAGATTCCGGGCCCCGAAGTCAACAGGTTACAGTAACGAGACCCACGAGTCACACTCACACTCGAATCAGCGTCGTACTGAAGTCCGACGACTCCCTGCAGGAAGGTCAAACATCAATCGTACTCGTTTCCGACTACCCACTGGCTGAAGAGCACAGCAGTTGTCAGTGCTCTGCTAGGCTCTCCTGCGCGGAGCTCACCCTCGGAATCGGCCCTTCCCTGCCCTTCCGCAGCGCCATGGAAGGCTTCCCAATTCCGATGCCGAATCCAGGATGTGCTCCGTTTGTCGCCGCAGGTCCCGTGGTTCCTATGAGCGCCTTCCCTAGTGCCAACATCATCCGCATCCGTGACAGTAACACGTCTCGCCGGACTCGGAGAGTGCGCCCTCGCCACAACCCTATTCCCGGTCGGTAACAACAACATAGAGGAACATCTAGGAACATCAATCTTAACGACGCTGCGTGCGCCCCGGCGCGTCTTCCGTGCGCCATGCGCCGAAATCACGGTGAGTGGAGAACACGCAAGAAGACCCGCACTCTAACAGTCAGGCTTGCTCAATCGCGTCCAGTACTTACCTGCAAAACACCTCCGTCCCAGGTCGCTCGGCGCATGACATCCGCCAGGCCGATGTCGTTGCATCCGCCGGGCGACCCCTATTACGCGAGCTGTCCATGTCATGCTCGAACATACGTGTTCCGTTGAACCTGTGACCGAGCCGCATCTGCATGACGACTACGCGCATGCGTCTTCCAGGACAAAAAAAAGAATCATCAACGCGTCATGCACGCGTCTCGTGTCGTCAAGCCTCATGCGCTCTACGGTCACCTGATCCGTCTTCCGCTCGCCCACCGCGGATCGACAATCACGGCGTGCATCCCCATATTTCAAGCCCTTTGACACAATGCCGCGTCGACATGACATGTTTGCGACATCCTTCACCGACAAAGGGGCCTTTGTCTGGATCAATGACAGGAAAGATGGGGGGAGTATGTCTCGTGCACCGAAAACCAGGGATGTGTGCTGTGAATTGTCCCCGCCGCGCTCCACTGTAGTCTACAGGCCGCCGGTCCCGGGCAGCCTCGGTCAATGGAGCTTGTTGAAGTGTTGCAAGGTCCGTCTCTCCATCATCTAGGCCTCACGAGCTCCGACATATGCCTCCACAGCGTTTGTGGCTCAGGAACTCGAGGCTCCTTCAACTCAGGCACGTTCGGTTCATACTATTGGGTCCGGCTGCACCCTTGGATCCGTGCGTACGCCTGTGTGCTCGCGGACATCCACTGGGCGTCGCGCACGACGTCGTTTGTCCCCGTTCCAACCCACAAATCCGCTCCCCCCCTCGCGGCACCGCGTGCGGGTTCGGCTCCAAGTCCCAGAGCGGCGTCCGTTATGGCGCAAGCAGCGCTCGTCTGAGCACCCTGTTCATTATCGTGGCATGGTACGTCACCCTGTGTCGTCCCACCCCCTCGCACGCGCGTCGCGGGTGGTACATGAGCGGGGATAACTATGCCGCGAGCTTCATCTTGTGCCCGTTACAGGGTGGATAAGTACTTAGTAAACTACTCATTTGTGTCAGTATTGTGGCTACGCCCCGTGGACACTCGGGCACGCACACCACGCGCGCGGCAGCTCACGAGTCCTCTTCCAGCCGCAGGCAGGTATGGCAGATGCCCGTCTCCAGACGCACTCCTGAGCGCGGGTGAGCGCACCAGCTGACCTGCATATCATCACCGAGACGTCGTGGTATATCCAACTCACGCCGTCTTTGATCTGTACAGATATGTCGTACAGCGGCGGTCTTCTGTCGTCCGGCCGTCCGCGGAGGCACCGGTCACGGAGCCCAAGCTCTACCACACTACCGTAGGCGGGAAGTTCGAGGATGAATTCACACCAACTGTCCGCAGAACGCAGAAGCGCTGCCGCCCCGGCGGCCGGGCGTTCGATTCCCGATGTAAACACTTCTGTAAATATGCCAATTCCGAGTGTTTCTGGCTGTTTCTGAGCCCTGTGAGAGCTGCCTTGGGCTCTGTAAGCAGCAGATAGACTTAGATCTCCTCAGAAAACACTTCAGAAGATGGTTCAGAACTGGGCGTCTCTGACAACCCAAACGGGTATCATGAGGTAAGCATGTTTGTCGCGAACAAGTAAGAAAGGCAATTCGTTGTTGCCTTGACTAGACCTGTTCTTGCCGACATAGGGATAGAAGGTTTACTTGGAAAGACACTTATACCTGCTTTTTAGGTCTTGGAGACTCTTACTTACTACGCAATATGAGATAGACCAGACCAAAGAGATTAGATAACAACTTCGATCTTGGCGCTTTTTGACGATTACTTGTTATCTAATCTCACCTTTTAGGATGTTAGAGACGCCCGATTCCAAACCATCTCCAGAAGTGTTTTCTGAGGAGATCTAAGTCTATCTGCTGCTTACAGAGCCCAAGGCAGCTCTCACAGGGCTCAGAAACAGCCAGAAACACTCGGAATTGGCATATTTACAGAAGTGTTTACATCGGGAATCGAACGCCCGGCCGCCGGGGCGGCAGCGCTTCTGCGTTCTGCGGACAGTTGGTGTGAATTCATCCTCGAACTTCCCGCCTACGGTAACCACACAAGTACCACGCACTCGCCACTAGCCGTTCGAGTATACGCATCTCAGGTCACCTCGGCCGATCCCGACACCAAGCCAGAAGGGCATGGCGCTCCGCACTAAGTACATACATGCTCAGCTGCATGCCGCGGGCGCTGTCCTCAAAGTTCTCTCCGAAGTCGAAGTCAAAGTCGAAGAATCCGCTGCGCAAAGCGGTGGTGAGCCTACCAAAACGCCCACCGTGCACGCAGCGTCCGGCGTGCCATCCGCATACACACATCCGGGTAGGTGAGTACTTCTGCTGCTGCTGCTACTGCACGGTACGTAGTGCGTGGACTCGGACAGCGGTGCTCGTCGGAATCTGCATCGTCACCTGGCCGGTCCACGCGCGAAGCCTCGTTAACAGCGGACTGCCACGGTTGGTCCACATGCGATACTCGTATAATGCATTCATAGAATAGCGTCGGCGTCCGAGCTTGCCATTCTTACCGGGCTCCTGCGCTCGGCTCGCGAGCGGCGGCCGTTGCGCACCCTGAAGTCTGCTGAGTACGTATGTGCGTATGTGGGCTGCTACAAGCACCCAGCACCCAGCACTCAGCTTTCGTGACTTCGTCGGTACGTGCCGCACAACGCCAAAGTTTTGAAGTTGACAATGACAGTCGTCCGTTTTGACAGTGGATAGATCACAGGCCGAACTCCGTCTCCTTCCGCCATGTTCTCGAACCCAAGCCGAATCCAAGATACGCGACAATCAGTGACCCGGTCACCGGTCACGGGAAGAGGGCTGAAGAGGGCAGGAAGCTCAAGCCTGGAGAAGGCCCGGACCGCGGTCGCACAAGCTCAGCCAAGAGTATCATCTATGTACTGTGTCGGCTATGTGGCATGTACAGCGAGGTACAGATCTGCTATATCATCCGTCAAGTCCGAGCCTCCGAGCCGGGTGCGGAACCACCTCCTGCCAAGACAGGACGTTCCTGATCAAGCGTCCACACTGTGACCTGTCTCAGTCTGTTCGTAGGCCCTGACAAGGCCAGTCACCTACATATGTAGGAAGTAATATTAATGAGTCGACAATATGCCAAGCCGCTCGAGGAAAAACCCCCGACGACGACGACAGCACTGAGTAAGGCACTCAGCTGCCAGGAGATAAGTTGCCAGGGATCGAACGGCGAGTCTAGCTTATCGGAAATCACGTACGAAGCAGATGGAAGCCTGAGCAGGGGATTCTTGCGACGACCACAACAGGTCTGAGATTCTGCACGACATGATGAAGTTGTGCACTATACATGCGTGTTGCAACCGCCGAAGTTTGGAGACCAGTGGCCGCGTCACTCGCTCGGACGTGCGCCATACATTGATCACAATGCTACTTGTGTCTATGGGTTCTTACACTGACAGGCAGCTGGCCAAAGGGCCAACTGAACATGGGCGTAGCGAGGGACGAAGCACTAGAAGCGGCAAAAATAGCGAACTTGGTAGACGCGGGTCCCGTGGAAGCACATGAACGAAGATGAACGAGTACGCGAACGCGCTTGGTACCAACATGAAGCCACGAGAGTCGTACTCAAGATGCCACGAGAGTCGTACTCGAGCAAGAGGAAAGATTCAACTCCAACTCCAAAGAGTAAGGGGCGACAATGACGCGGCGCGCGGCTCGTCAGGTGAACACGAAACGACGAGCGGCCGACCCCTTGATGCAAGCGAAGGTTCAAAGAATGGCGAAACCGCGAGGCGCGAGACGCGAATGGTGCAAACGCGGCGGCCAGTGGCTTTTACGCCACCTATATTAACGAACCGAACCAAACCGAGCCGAACGAAGGGGGCGGGGATGCAAGTACCGTACGAGAACAACTGAGCAGGAAGGGTTTTGGAGATGAGCGCGTGTGCGGAGAATAAGACAGGAAGGAAATATGGTGAACATAACGGCGGGTATGTGTGTATGTTTGTGCGGGATATTGCGTATGATGCGGAAGTTTTGGCAGAGCGGAGTTATACTTATGGGGGACATTGGGGAGGCGTGACAGCGTGAGCGGTGATAGATAGTGATATAGAATTGCTGAGCTACGGAGTGATGCTGGATGCTGATGAGGAACATGCTGGGGATAGCAGAATGCCAGGGGTCCGAAGGTGGAGATAGCCCTCAAGCCCCGATGCGGTGGATGCATAGATATTTGGGAAGATGCGGGACAAAGAGGCCGCTGGTCAGGCGGATGCGGTCGTCGCCGGAGATGAACTTGACGTTCGCACGACGAGACGGACAGACAGCCCATTGCCTTTTGAAGTGGGGACATGCGAAATGTGGAGGAGACCCGGCGGGAGGTAGATCCGACGACTTGGAGAGCGATGGAACAGCGAGCATGACGATAGTTGAATTTCACGAATGCGACCAGAACATGGATGCGAGATGAGACGAGTAACGAGGACGAATGCGATGTAGTGAGAAGGAAGGGTGTGTCTAATGCGGATGATGCGGATAGATGAGGAATGGAAAACTGTCGTTCGAGCAGTCGTGCTTTTGGTCGTTAATCCTTGGTCGAATCGTGGCGGAATGGATAATCGTCAAGTCATCGCTTCACAATGACAGCCCGGCCGCGTTCGCGAGCTAGGAGGCCACTGCGTCCATTGCCGTACCCGGGTGCTTTGGGGTCGATACCGTGGGTGTGTCTGTCCAACTCGTCGACGCGCCTCCTGCCCCTCCTCCTCGCCTCGTCCACCGATACTTCAACGTCGTCGCCATCTTCGACCGCGTATCTCGAGTCGAAGTCGCCAGAGTCGCGGAGATTCATCTTCTCAAACTTCGGCAGCGGCGGCGGAGAGCTGTTTCTCCTTTGGGCAAGTTGAAGGGCGGCCCGAACACCAGCGGCCACAACGGGGCTGTGCGCGACCCAGTCGGCGACCTTTTCCATGCTGTCCAGGCGGGCGCGAGCCCGGGCGGTCTGATGAACATGAGCGCGTGGACGGGGAGAGCGGCTCGGAGAGCGTCGAGAGGAAGATGAACGCCCGTCAGGGTCACGCCGTCTGCTGCGTCCGCGCGGAACTGCGTCCGTAGTCGGAGGTTGGACCCTGGAAACACGGCCAGACTGGGCGATGGCAAACGCCGAAGTGGTGTCCAAAACGGGATTGGCGATGCGGGGTGTGGATGGCGAAGAGGAATTTTGAAGGGAGCGCGAGAGCATGGCCAAGGTTGAGGGGCCCTTATGGGAGCGTGATGTTGTGGAAGTGGAGACAAGGAGAGAAAAGTACGCGGGGAGACTTGCCCGATTGCGACGCTTCTTTCCCGTCACAGTATCCTCCTTCTCGCGCTCGCTATCGTCGTTGGGCGGGGTAGCGACCTCTACCGACTTGCGTCCGCGGTGGCGTCCAGAGCGTACCGAAGAAGCAGTTGCCGAGACGGAAGGAATGTCGGACGAATCTTCCTCAGTCGGGTACTCGTAGGGCATGCTCTGGGATGTACCGGTGCTTGCTGTGGAAGGCACAGATAGCGAGGAAATGCGACGGTGCAAGGTCGGGATGGTCGAACGGTGGTTGGTAGTAGACGGACGGCGGACGTAGGCCAACGAAGACGGGGTTTGGCGTTGGAGAGTCGCAAGCGAAGGCGAGAGCTTTGAGGGATTTGGCGAGTTATAGTCGGGGTTCATGGCGTAGTACTCATCGTCGGTGTTTGCGCCGTAGATGACCTGAGACACACTCTCGTCGTCGTAGTCGACATTGTCCTCGAAGGCGGACCAGGAGGTAGAAGAGTTGGATGAGGATGACTCGGAATGACGCACACGGTGAGACCGGCGCGTGTCTAGCGAGTGGCCGAGGGCGGACGGTAGCAACGCGGGCACCTCCAACAGTTGGGAGACGTTTGTGGTGGAGTGGAGAAACGGCGAGGGTTGTGCGCTACTTGTTGTAGATACGGAGGGCGAGGTGATGTCTCTGTTCTCGCACTCGTCGCTGCAGTATGCTCGGCTGTGGGGAAGTGAGTACGCGGGTGTGAGCGGTGTAGGGAAGGCGGCACGTACCCGTCGGCTTGGACAGGCCTGCCACAGAGGAGGCACACTTCTTCGTACATGGGGGGTCGCAGGCGGGGGTAGATGGGATGGGCAAGAAACGTCGGGGGGGGGCGGGGGTTATATAACGCACATTTCGACCGCTGCCCTTGTCCGGGCGTCTCCTCCCTTTTCCCCAAAAATAGGACACATGACTCCCACCCCACCGTCACTCTTGTCACGCCCGATCGCGCCTCCATGGCGATCTCCCAGATCTCGCCTCCATACATGGCATCATCCGGCCCTCCTGTCACGCAAAGTCACACTCCGCCCGGTCACCCAACCGCCGAGGACAGGCCTGTCCGGAGCCCATCAGGAGCACGTTCATCTTGTCTTTGTTTTGCAGCCGCCGTGTGCACTCGCCGTCGAGTCTGTATGCGCAAACGTGGTGGACGCTGCTGAACGTGCATCGCGCTCGAGCCGACGCGACTCCATACCAAGCAGCCCGTTCTATCGCGGCAGACCCTCGGCTGGTCGAGTATTCCCCGCCCATTAATCCTCCTTCTCTTCTTAGCCTCTGCAGCCATCTCAGAACGTCTGTCAGATACACCCCATCAGTGCTCTGCAGTCTATTCCTATCCCCGCCCCTCGCCCTTTCACCTTTCTCTCCGCTCAATGCAGAACGCTAATCCATGTGTGCACACCCCACCCCGTTTCTCCGCCTGTGCTCTCCCCCGGCCCATGCACATTCCATTCCGCACGCACGCCTCCGCCTCCGCCGCAAATTGCAATCCCCCAGACGTGTCGCGAACGCGTGATGGGCAGCAGATCCCCTCCTGCCAGCACCTGCAGCAGTCTGCGCCTCGATCTCTTCGCCGCGGTATCTGTCTCCAACTGTCAACGCGCTCTCCCAGGCAGGGTCTTCCTCGTCCCGGCACAGAGTCGGTATCGCCACCTCATGCACATCCCTGGCAGAGATGCCCAGACCGGTTTGGCCTGCCCAGCTGCCGCTCTGGACGATGGGCTATCTAGATACCTCGCTAATGTCGGAGAATGTGCGATTGCCGTCTTAGCCCATTGCGCGCCGGGTGCAAACGCCATGTAACGCGCGCGCGGCGACATTCTTGTTTGATTTCGTCGTCCGATAGCGCCAGCACAACTGACGATTGCAGCCCGAGAGTCGAGTCATGCATGCATAATATTGACTGGGACGGTCGTGATATCTCCAGGTAATACCGATCGGCCGACCGCTCGAGAGGCAAAACATATGGAGTACCTCTCCGGTCGTCGTAACCGCGGCGTATCTGCTGGCGGGATCGTCAACGCACACCGTCTTTGTTCCATGTCACACAAGACTCTGTCCGCCCTTCGGTCAAATCTCGAATCGGGATTAATCATCAACGCTGCGATCTCGCCAACTACTTTCCATTCGCGAGGGTCCAGACCTGTTGACGTTAGCCATTCTGCCTCTGCGCATGCGCATGCATATACGCACGCGGGTGACCGCAAGTTTTTCTCCACTGGCACGTTCCTCCACAAAGGTAGGCCACCGTGACCGTATCTGCGCTGCTTCCAGTACCGCCATGGCCATCGATGCACGAGGACGAAAACTTCCAACGAGCACAATGATCAAGTACTGTCAGGTATACCACAGGCCTTCGGTGCCACTCGGATGCGTAGTCGACGGGCGTAATCCCGGCGCCTGCAGGCACCTACGGTGACTCTGGCCTGCCGCCTCTCCGCGTACGGAACGCACGCATCACCTCATTGCCGGCCTTCTTCACGCGTTGCGCCTAAAGACTCGCGGATGAACGCGAATCACCCCAGGCCTGGCCTCGTGCCCTCGACTCGCGAGTCTGCTGCTGCGCACGCCGCACACCATGCCACTCGGGTAAGTATATTCCTTGCAAGTCTTCCCGTTCAAATTTGTTCAAACTTCAGAGCTCCTAAAGGCCTAAGCACACAGCCGCGTCAACGCACTCCAACTTGTCACGCCAGTGCGTCCAAAGCTCCTCCGCCGACTCCTCCCCGACCGACGCCTAACATGTGCATGCGACGACCGGACAGTCCAGGATCCTCCCCTCCCAACGCGCAAGCGCGATCCGCCAGTCCGACCGACTGCTGGGATTCAAACATCCATGGCCAAGT
The DNA here is from genome assembly GCA_022606115.1 of Daedaleopsis nitida. Lineage (NCBI taxonomy): Eukaryota > Fungi > Basidiomycota > Agaricomycetes > Polyporales > Polyporaceae > Daedaleopsis > Daedaleopsis nitida. The sequence continues at coordinate 2,705,604 of JABYQM010000006.1, read as the reverse complement.
TGCGCCCGTGCACCGCAGGTCGGCCCGCGCTCCTCCCAGCGGCCCATATCGAGCGAGCGCGCATCGTCCGAGCTTCCGCGCAGACGTTCGCGAAGAGCGTCTCTGTCTGCGTTTTGCCATTAGACGTCGACCGTAGACCTTAGACCTTAGACCTTAAAGTTGCGCTCGCCACTCTTAGAGACTCTTGCACACACACCCACCGGTCCTCGTGCGCCGACAGCCGACCCTTGTCGCTCGCGCCGCTGTTCCGCGAGTACTAAGTACGCGTTCATGTGGCCAGTCGCTGGCGCTGTATCGCCATAGCATTCATTCATCATACACACGTCCGGAAATGGACGCCCAGCGCGATCCGCGCTGCGGGGAGTCGGTGCGCCCCTCCGCCCGCCCGCCGTGCGCCGTGTGCAGCCGGGAATGGACATGGGAGCGCATCGCGGATTCTGTCACGCCGGGTCCTGGGATGTTTTCGCATGCGCATGAATCACTATGTAGTACTCTTCACACCTACGATGATGGGCTCAGGTCCGTCACATCGCCTTTTTCTCTCGCGTTCGATGCCTATGCCTTACATATACCGTATAAGTACGCCCGGCCGAGGCCGCGAGCCCGCTGGGATTCGAGTTCAGCCTCTTCGAAGCTCGTGCGGGTTCTGGGTTCTTGAAACGCTGGAGTGTGGAGAATTTGCCACTGCCAGAGACCGGTACCGGCACCGGCACCAATCGGCTGCACGCCCACCTGCCCACGCAGAGGGAACAATAAGGAAGGAAGTAACTCGAGTATGAACAACCTCGTCGAGCGTCGTCGAAGGAGCCAGAATGCTGACAGGTACGCGTGCGCCATGGCGACCGGCGACTGTAACCTTATGTATGAATGTGTGGCTGGAATTCATCGAGACCCGCTTCGCTTCATGACTCGTTCTGCAACATTCGAGCCGAGTGAACTACGGTGAAGGGGGCGACTTCTTCTCGATTCGCCGGGCGCGGGCTCACACCGTCGCGCGGCATGCGATTGTTCGACGGGTCCGGTCACGCATCACCCCGTACTACATTTCACGCGCACGATGCGCCAGGGATCTCATGCAGGATGGGGATATGTACGTGACGGGGTCTCGACATAAGTTCGAACAGGTTCGAACTAGTCGCTCGCGTCCGACCCGCCTTCGGCAAGGGCAACAACGTTACATAACTTTCACTGGCCCCAGTGTCGAACAGACCTCCAAGTCTGAGTGAGTATAAGTACTTCAGAAATCAAGTTGCTGCCTTGTCCGACGGCGCGTGCAATGGCGGTGCATGATAAATAAGATATGATTATGATTATGATGCACCCTCGCGATGCAGCAGCACACGGACCCTCGGCGCATCCCGAGAAAGAACTTGTGACAAGTCCGAGCCTAGAACTTCACGGGAGTCTCGTGTTGTTGTTGCCGTTGTCCTGCATTTCATTTTTGCTGTGTCGGACTCGGATGGCCATTGGATCCCCCGCTACGCCACCCCGGGCCAAAAGTCTATTCACAAGAACCTACAAGAACCTACAAGAACCCGTCGCTACCCCAAACCGCACTGTGGTGCACGCGCATCTAGAGTCAGACGCAGTCAGGACCCCGTTTCTCGGAGTCAGTGACCGCGGGCGGCAACTTCCAGCACCGGCTCGGAGATCTGAGACGTGACCGGTCCACTGACGACAACTTCTCGTCGGGGTCACGCTTCCGTACGCGTCTTGTTGCGCTCGCGCCGCTAACTGGGCAATTGCGCACGCCGCACCAGTGTAGTCACTGATACCAAAGTTGAGTGCAAGTAGAGTATAGCTGACTTCCAATCAAGTCGCTCACTATTTTTGTCGCCCCTAGAGTCATGCCGAGCCTCCTCGAAACAGGCCTATTCCTCCTCCATTCGCACCAAGTGCATCAGTTTCGCAGCACATCATCATGATGTCGAGGTCGGACACATGACCTTTGCGACCACAGGCCTGAAAAAAGCCCCCGAGCCCCCGTGGGCCATCCGCATTGCGCGAGGGAGCGCGCCGCGCCACAATCGTATAAGGTACGCTGCTCACCGTTTTCAACGCTGCACGACGCACGTCCAGTATTGTGGCCTGCTGGACATACGCATATAGACATCGACATGCCACATGTGCGGCGGAACATGGGGACCCTGTAAGTATAGCCCGCAGTGTCTGCCACTGTCCGCACAAACTTGGTCACCACAGAGGCTGTACCAGTGCGGGTGCGGCGGCTCGGGCGGGGGTGCTCGATGTCCAATAATGGCATACATATGTGCGTGCGACTGGCATCCACGAATGCATGTTCGGGCGCATTGAGACGTCGACGAGGACCCTGCACTAGCGAGACTGAATGTGACAGGTCGGACTCGGCGCGGGCGTTGTCTCCAGAATCGGGCGAGGGCCGTCGACGATCCTCGCCGGAGCTGGAGATACCGCCCGCGTATAACCTATTGAGGTACTCTCGAGGATTGCGATCGGAGCGTGTCCGGTCAATCTCCTCGGCCATCGATAAATGTCGTGTCTGCGAGTCCGACAGAGCGACATAACACCGGCGAAGCCACCGTCGTCGGTGTCACTGCTGTCGCGCGCCGTGAGTTGCGAGTGACGACGCAAGGTGAACATCGCGATTCTTGCGAGTAATCACACCATGAGTACGTACACGTATGCCTACGCTTACACGTCGTGTGCGTGCCCATATGTGCACCGCGCGAGGATTGGCCGAGGCGTGGTACCTCCCGAGTCCCACTGGCTGCAGATTAGCATTATGCTTTCGCGACGACATCGCGACGATGGGAGAACAGTGTCGTCATTCGTGTCTGTCGGGGATCGCTGGATCAGCCATCAGTTCGCCATCCATCGTCACTGCTCACGCGCACGCGCACTCGGGGTCTGAATGGATCACCGTGCAGCTGGGACTACTTACTACTTAGTACTGCTTCCGCCGTCACGCACATCCGCCCCCGACCCGATGACCTCATGCGAGCGTGCGCATCCGTGGCCTTTCCCGAGCGCACACGGCGCTGACGTCCCGCACTAGTCACTCACCGAGTGCATGTCACCCATGGCCACCATCACCGTACCACAGCGACGGGCAACCTGCAGCTGTCGCTCAAGCTCAGTGTAGCTGGCAGGACCGCTCCGTCGCCGCTACCGGGCGGCCCTCTTGTCGAGGATCGCGACGCGGCGGCGAAGCCCCAGCGGCCCAATGCCCATCGATAGCCTCGGCGGGCGATGGTCTGCGCGCAGCGCCGCAACGCTGAACGGCCGCCGCAAGAGCTCGAGCTCTCGAGACGCAGTTGTCGGACGCAGAGCTGCCGCCTGCGGATCGCGATCGCCCAGTGACGTCAGCGCGACGCGACCGCGCACATGGCTTCATGAGACGCGACGCGTCACGCGTCGGCTGTCACACCCAGCCCGGGGTCCCCGGCGGACAATACTTACTCACTTCGGGCGACCTGTGAATCCGACGGCCGTACGCGTCACACCGAGCGGGTGCCAACGTTCGAAATTCTTCCCCAAATACACGCCCCTTTCAACTTGGCCGCGCGCGTGAGGCGGTCACAAGGCCACGGGGAGACCAGGTGTCAGTGAGTTGCGCGTTGTTCATGTCAGGCTTGTGATGAGTCATGACGATGCACCCTCGCGGTATAGCGCGGTATAGCTTGCAACCGCCGGCTGCCAGATCTGCGTGGCGGAGCCCAGAGGCAGAGTCCAAGCCCGCGACCCCAGCCTCTAAGTGTCCGAGACTCCGAGTCACTGAGTCTGCTACAACTTGTTACTGTGCTTACCTCGACATTGGCATTGTCTCATTAATATTGACTCTGTGAGCTCCCCGTAGCCCTTCGAATTCCCAAGTCGCAGTTTGGTGCGTATGCGTCTGTATGTGTGCGTAGTTCATCTGTGCCTGTCACGGTGGAGCGGGTCAGGTACGTTGCAGGAGTACGTAAGGGATACTCAGCTATGTGTACTTATCTACCCCTGCGCCCCACAACGCTACGGGCTGCTGCGGGGCCCCAATGCGGGTTCGACGCGGTGGCATGGGACCCTCGAACGGAACTCGCGCAACACCAACAGCAGCGGCAGTCGTCGACTCTTGTTGTATAATTCTCACTGTCAGTGCGATAGGATGACGTACGAGTACGCCCGTCGTCACCGGACGCATGCCAGTGATCATCTGATCGCAGGCCGGTCGCCGTTCTGCATTCCCTATAATCCTATGTAGGCCGATGAGCTCCAGCCTCCCCCAATAGCAAAGCGCTCTCTACACTCCTGCAGGCGCGTACTTATGTACTCATGTTTCATCTATATGCGACGCAGAAAGAGTGACATTCTGTAGTCACGATGCAGCGGTTGCTATGTACAAAAATGTATGTATGTATGTAAGTTCATCTTTGGGGTCCGTTGTCCTGCCATCTCACGTCTGGCCTAGGCCTTCCTGCAGCTTACGATGTTAATCACGCCCTTCGCGCCGGATTGTCAGCAAACTTCAGCTCGCCCGTACATACGAATGGCGTCCGCGCCGGAGGTATCATGGCCGGGAGAGCGATATACCCCAATGCTGGACATGACACGATTATGCGCGCATGGCGGTGCAGCGCATACAGCCGTGTTCGGACGGTCGACCGCGTGCAGCTGAGTCGCGGTCGAGTCGATTCGAGAGGGACAGAAAGCGTCGTGTTGGGGTGTCGGCTCTAGCCGACATTCCGCTCGGCAAAGGCTCCCATTTCGAGCTGTAGAGTGTCAACTGAAACCAAGGTCCAAGGCTACTAGACGAATATGCTTCCACGAGGAAGTGACGTACCCGGCATCATATAACCTCGTCGAATCCTTGCGGACCGGCGGCGAGTTGCCGCAGACGGCCATGACGACGGCGAAAGCTGTTCACAGAGCACTACATACAGCTCCCAAATAAGAACAAGATTGATCTGGGAAGGGATGTACGTCAGCGGGGAAGATATGTAGGTAGAATACGCGTGAGCTTACGACAGTGGTCTCACGCGGGCAGCGGGCTCTGTCGCCAAGCAGGAGCGATGACCTTGCTCTGAAAATTGGAGACCGGCCAGCGGGCTGAGGAGCGCGATGCCGAATTTCGAGGGCTTGTATGGTCGCATGCTACGCAGGGAACTTGAAGGGTCAAGCTTTCAAGTGTCATAAGAGCAAACGGACCAGAACACGAGATCAGAGTGCGAAAGTCCAAGTGCGTAGGATACACGTACGAGTTGGCGAGTGTACGCCTAGGATCCGGTCGAACTTCGTGCCAGTCGAGTCCGATAGGGAGGTGACCGGTGCAGTGGACTGTACTTGCGAAGCGAGTGAGTTCTGTCGTACGTAGACTACTCGAGCAGTACTGAGGGTGCGCATCCCTTCACCAGCAGCACACATACGAGATGGTCGGAAGCAGGCGGCGAGAGCCGAGCCTGATTATTAGCGCGAGGGATGGGCGCTTAGTGGGCGCTTCATGCCTTGACGCAACGCGCATCCTTCCAAATTCAACGGTGTCAACATTCAAATTCAACCACCGTCCTCCCCGAGTCTCCCTCGCCCTCATGCAACAGCAAAGACCACATCTTACGAAGAGCACGCCTAGGAAGCCGTTCAGCTCCCGGTTTTACTCGGAATCTCCGCCTGCCTCACGCTCACAAGAAGACCTCAAAGACGTGATACGCAGGTCCTCCTTAACGACGGAGACATGGCTGCGGATCTGAAGGAGTATCTCTCATCGGAACACGTCACCGTCGTCACGGTGAGTTTTGAGCTGCACTCTTAGTAAGTGTTCCTCACATATTGACATGCATGAGCTCGAAGGGCACGCCCGACTCGGAGTTCGTGTCCGCGGCGTTGCGCGCGGCGATGGAGGCAGGATACAGCTACATGCAGTCTCCCACCGACGACTTGCACTCATTTCGGCGGACCACGCTGTGGGCTGCGGTTTACAATCCCCGTTCTGCATGCGCTCCGTTGCCCTCTGACTGGTTCCACAGGTGGCGCTCGCTGTTGGCGGACACCACAGGACTGCGGAACTCGGTGGTCGCTAGCTCGCCGGTCTTCATTGAGACAGAGGACTTGGAGGAGGCACACCACCCAAACGCTGGCGAAGGCGATGTTTCCGCTCCTGGTCAAATGGCGGCGGTCGCTCATTCGACTAGCAGCAATATATGGCAAAGAGGCATCCACATCCGTTCCAGGTGCCTCAGGAGTTGCGCCTGCTCTTTTATCGTGTTGCGTATCGGGATGTGAAAGAGTTTGTTACGTTGTTGAGCGAGAATCGTGAGTGGGACCATGATTGCAAGAGCATGTATGTCCTGCATCGGCGATATAACCTGTTTCAAAACATGTGTTCGGCACGTACAGAGTCAGACCAGATTCTGTGTCCAAATATGCACGACTCTAGGGCCTGTCTGCGCTACGAGTCGTCCCTCAGGTCTCAGGTCTCAGGCCCCAGGGCCGAGTGGGACGCTCCACTTAAGTCCCCAAGGTACGTGATATCCGATTCCCAAGTCACTGTATCTGTGTCTTAATTTAGTGTCTGTGCAGACGTCCCCTGGACCCACTTCAGGTCGGACCGGTTCCTGGACATACCCACAGCCAGCGAAGGCATCACTCCTACCCCCACCCCAACGTTCGCACTGGCAGGCATCCGACTCGAAGCCTCAAGTTTCGTGTTCCGCCCACAGCCTTACTTGCGGCAGCGAGCGTCTGCAGGCGGGCCTTGCGGGCGCGGTCCGGGCGTGACACAGTCCTAGTCTTTCGAGGTTCGGACGCCAGAAATGTGCTCGAGCGGTCAAGACACGACACACGGCGGCAGTCAGGCATCTGGATCCTGTCAGTGGATGGACGTCGTCTCGCGCACGCACGCCGCATCTCATCTGCGCTCCGCTCGGGCCCGGCGACAAGTGTGCCGCGGTCGGAGGCAGATGTTGATGTCGCGCCTACGTATGGGAAACACAGCATGCGCACTGACGGCGTGCTGGTAGGTGCTGGTACGGACGGATGCATTACATAGCAAAGCTTGCCTTGCAGGTGAGTGACGAGTGGACGTGCCAGTGATATCACAGTGTGAGTTAATCTGAGCAAACCGTTGGTCACGCTCGGATAGGTGATGCTCTCAACAGCGCTGCTCCGGTGCACTCATTGGTCGATATGCACTTGTTGCACCACAGTGCTAGTGGCGGGCTCACCACTGTCACGGCGGTCAGGGAATTTGGAAACAGATGTACGGATGATCCGGAGACACAAGCCTCGTCAGCTCCGTCCCGAGACGTCGTCGTCACGCCCCCGCCGGTCGCCTGTGCGAAACAAGTACTTCTTTCAGGTTTGTTAAGCTATTCGTCATCATGTTGGTCATGAACTGCGCTAACCCGTCGTGACCGTGCATTGGCATAGCCTCATGCATCATTACTCAGACCTCCTCAGGATGGCGTGAGTCCGAGCATCTATGCGTATGTGGCATATGTGCAAATTCCGCGCATGTGGATCGTGGTGACTGCGGGAATAGACGTGACACTGTCAATCCGCGAGCTCAGGTAAACTCGACGATGGCACTCAACTCGGCCCCGCGCGTGTATCGTAACACTGACCAGCCCCGTCCCCGATTAATCCTTCCAGCCCTCCGGTCGTGTGACTGATGCAGTCATCGCGTGCGCGTGCGCGAATCATGCTGACCGTGACTGGGAAGTGTCCGCGCGGGCAAGGTCGAGTTCACTGCTGCGCGGCTCGCCCGAGCCATCTACAGATATCCAAGTCCGTGTGCACGATGATGATGTGCAGACCGTAGACGGCGCGCGTTGTGACCGGTGACCGACCATCCGCCTCCACATCCATCCTGACACCGTCTCACCCTCGTCGCGGCCCTGGCTACACTGGCACCCGTTTGCATTACTTGATGGCAGCGGCGTAAGTGGACTCGGACGCGTCTGGATCTCCCGACTGCGTACACGCAACGATAAACATTCAATTGCGCACCTTGCGGATCCGCTCTACCGGGATGAAAGCCTGTTCGTGCTTCAGTCAACCCGGCGCCGGTCACCGTGAGTATGCCGTTCCTCCATTGTGATCGCACCTGCTCGCTGATCTCATGCATATGCACTGTGTCCACTCTCTAGACTCTCTGCCAGCCGGCTAGTGTCCCCCGTCCGCCTCCGTGTCGCCGTTCTCGTACCTACGGCAGCGGCCGGAGTGCGCTGGCCTTCGAAAAGCCCGCACGCGGAGGCATCGCGGACTGTATCGGACCCTGCTGCTATCGCGTGCACTGCCACTAGTGTCAACATCGTATGCCAGCAATAGCCACTGGCCACAATTGCAAGGCGCACCACCACAAGTGCCAGTGCGACTGCAAGCAGCTGCACTTAGCCTGAGGGGGTCTCTGTGCGGCCTGCACATCCATCTACGCGAGCCTCGCCGAGTCGCGCGATGTGCGCACGAGCCAACTTGCAGTGGGCAACCAGCCCACTTTCAACCGAAAGTTGCCTCAGCCCCACCGGCCCTTGATCACCCTCGAGCGCGGTCTCAGCGCGGTTCCAAATTCCTCCAACGTCAACCCCGACCTGCCCCCTCCCCCAGGTGGTCAGCTTTGCTCGAACACGATTGTCAAGGCCCGCTCGTGCGCGTGACAGACGCTCGGCGTACATAGTACGACACAGGGACACAAAACGCGCGACACTCACCGCGGCCTCGCGCCTGGCATAGACCGTCCTCGTGGGTCTGAAATCCGGTCTGGTCCTCTGCGCTCTACTCCTCGAAGGCGGCAATTAGATATCGTTAGCGCTACCGCTGGCCCCACCATGACCACCCACAAACTATATATCAAGAGTCCTGTGCAGCGTGCCTCAGTCAAGGCTCGGGACTCCTCAGCACTCGGCGACCAAAGGCGTGGACACTCAGCGCGCTCGACCGCGCCGCCGGTGCGTGACGCAAATTTTTGCTGTTGATTCGTGCTCCCCAGGCACTCGGAGGCGGAAGCCTGCACTCAAAGTCAGTCGCCGGTGCAGCGGGGGCGTTGCGCGCACCGCCTGCCCCCTCACGAAAGTGGCACCTTGGCCACCAGTCGGGCGTCGGAGTACCGTCCCGGACTTCCGAGCGGTCCTCCTTCCATCTTCCGTGGGGTCTCCCATTTCCCAACTCCCAGGTATACTCGCTATCCTACCGCTATCGCAATCACTAGGGGGGTTGCGGCACTGGCTGGCGGCTGTGGTACTCACTGGCAGGGTCGTCGCCACCGTGCCACCGCCGCCATCCGAGCCCGCTATCGATCCATGCACCATAGTCTCGCCATGTTCCGTGTGCAGATAGTGCGCGTGCGGCTGCCGCAGCGACTTGCGACGGCTTTCGAGTCTGGAACCGGCAACGGCGGCATCGATTGCTTGTGTGGCCGCCGAGACGGGGACGGAGCGGACGGGATGGCTATTATGGTCGGGCGAGACTCCTCCGCGGACGTTGACTTCTGTTCTCATCGTCGGTCGGTGTGCGTGTACCTGACGGGACGGTTTCCTGCCATGAACCTGTCACGCTCGTCCTGGACATGAATACTGGGGATGCGGCACAGAGACGCGCAGCTGCGACTCGACAGAAATGCGATCGACAGAAATGTGATCGACTCGGTCGTTTATGCCTTGCTGTGACCGGGAAATGGCAGAGATGGCTCTGGCCATTTCCGTTTCCTATCCGTCTACAGATGGGAACATGTGTGTCCGTGTCAGTTGTCTTCCACCTCGAATCCGCGAGCGCTGGTCTGGGCGTTTCCAGATCGCCCTGTTCCTGCGTCTCGTGAACCATCGGCACTGATCATTTCGGCCTCAGGTGAGCATTCTTGCCATATCGCTGAAATCGTACATGACCATCTAGCGAGCAGGTGCGACGCGTATGGCTGTAATTGTGATCCGTACTAGTATGCCATACAACTTCTCTTGAAAGGCTTCTCTGTTCCTGACATGTGGCCTGTCGTGTGCTTTCGGAAACGGAAATTCGCTATAGGTTGTCTTCACGAACTGTCAGACGCTCCGCGGATACATCTGTGCTCTTACGATGTTAGGGCAAAGATCGAAGCTTGAGTCCATTGAGTTGTTCCTGTTTTTATGACATGAATATCTGACACCGGTCACATTTCAGATGTTCACCCATCAGAAATTACAAAAAACTCTGAAATGTCTGATACAGACGTTTCAGACAAATTCAGACACCGATCAGACCAGTTCAGACACGATCAGATCTCAGATCTCAGACGTCGGTCCGGTGCCCTGTCAGACATTTTGCCTGTTGACATTCATCTTCTCGATATCTCGCCGTCCACTGCACCGTTTGCCTCGAGAACCTACATACAGGCTCATTAGTGTACATAGAACGTGCTGAACAACTATTTGCTCCAGGGACACGCCGTGGAGGTCCCGTAAAATTCAAGCACCGTCCCAAATGACTGCTCCTGGCATGCAGCTTCTCACCCAGTCAGTATGGCACTCACAAGCCCACGAGTACATGCATTCACTAGCGCAGATCGACTACTCGCCCTCTGTCTAATTTCAGCCTCCCCGCTTGCCAGAGGACAACACCATGCGCAGGTGTGTACGCCGGATGGTGGAAGCATATTTTTAGCGCTGGGTGCCTGATATTCAGATATGTCAGAGTTTTTCGTAATTACTGATGGGCCATCGCACTGAATTCCGACTTGGTATCATCCCAACGCTGTCTTTATGTGCTTGTGCGTCATAGCAGGTTCAGACTCCCCAACATGGTCTCGTATACTCAGGAACCGGTCTTCCAGCACGGATGCGACCATGTAGACCTTGCCAGTCGCTACGGCCTGGGCTTCGGTTCGACTATGTTCCTCAATCTTGACCATCTACGCAGCTTCTCAAATACTTCGTTCATGTTGGAAATGTGATGTTTCATCACAGTCCGGGAGAAGACCAAGGAAAATATGTCAATGTTCCCCTGGGCGAGTAACTATAAAAGAGAGGAAGAGCAGCGAGGTTCATCAGCAGCGCGACAACTTAAGCACTACTACAGTCACACCCCGGACAACCCTCCTCACCATGAAGCTCATCTGCGTCATCCTTCTCATGTCCCTCATGGGCCTGCAGGCACGCGCCATGCCCACTCCCTCGGATGTCGAAGTAGGTTTGCCCCCTTCCACACCGAATACCTCGGATCCTTTGACCCTCCTCCCTGCAGAGCCGCGCCGCACAGACCTGCGGGTACCCCACCGTAGTCCTCCTCCGTGGCTACAGCAAGAGCGCGACCGACCACTTCTACACGACGGACAGGCTCGAGATGGAGAACGCGATCCTCCACGACGATCACAGCTCCGAGGGCGACACCGCGCTCGTCCTCTCTGCCCCGGCCCCGAACGCCGTGCCGCTCTACCGCATGTACTCGCGCAAGGACGGAGACCACTTCTACACGACGAGCGCCGCCGAGCGCGACGCGGCCGAGAGCTCCCTCGGGTACTCGGACGAGGGTACCGCGGCGTACGTGTACCCGAGCGACTTCTGCGGCTCGGTGCCGCTCTATCGGATGTACAACTCCCAGATCGTGGACCACTTCTATACGACCGACGCCGCGGAGAAGAACTCTGCGATCACGACTGAGAACTACGTCGACGAGGGGATCGTTGGGTATGTGAACCCCGGGCAGTAGGATGACAAGGGTGAGTGCGACTCTCAGACTAATACCCGAAAGCGTATAGCCGAAGTGGGGTTGTACTGATATACTATCGAACCTTCGCTACTATTACATTTTGCTTGAATATTGAGATACTTGTGGCTATGAGATATTGCATGAATGAATACTTGCGGACACGACGTCTCCCGTCATAGATCCGGCATATGAACCTGTCCAACGGACCGCGACAAGATACGATGCCACCCTTCCGGAGCATTGCGAACATGAACGACTGACTTCAACGCACGTCCGTGCCGATCCTTCCCGACTTCCACAACCGGCTCGAGGTCCAGCTGAAGCGACTTGAATCCGATCCGATACTGCGCGCGTACCTCGGCCGTCTTCACGACCGCTTGCAGCAGCGACCTCGAGTACTTCGTCTCCACGACCTCGACCTGCTCCAGGTGATGGCACACAGTGCCCACGCTGGACGACATCGGTGTGACGTCGAGTGCTTCGAACATCGTCCTCGCCCCGTGGGCCTCCGCGCCCAAGTCTCTGATCCAGATCTGGCGGAGTGTCCGGGTGTACAAGAGGAGCTTCGTCCACGCAGCGCGGTCGACGCCGTCGAACGTGCCCGCGCACTCGAGGCGCACCAACCTGCTGGCAGTCGACAGAATAGTGCCGGCGGAGACGAGCGCAGCGCGATGCAGCGCCCATGCGGCCGGTCCGCGAATGCTGGACGCCATGTTGAGGGAGACGACGCCCAATTCCTCTCCCCATTGCAGGCAGACGTTGCCGTTGTCCAGCTTCAGCCTGGCTTCAGTGGACCCTTTGAGAGACGGGGATAGAAGGTCCGAGAAGTGCTGGCCCGGGCCCGAGAGGGGGAGGGCGGAGAGGAAAATGTTCTCCCCGACATGGTCCAGACTGTCGCCTAGCGACGTGAATATCTCGACCTTGCCGGGCGGGAGCCGAGTGAAGCAGGAGAGCAGCCACCGGATGCGGCGTGGATCGTCCGAGATGACGAGCTCTCCTGTCAAGTGCGTGACGCCACGGTCGAGTAGACGCTTACTGGGAGGACGCGAGTCGGGTGGGAAGGAGAGGTAGTTGGTCAGTTCGAGCTTGTTGACAAGAGGCCCCTGTCTAAGATTGGAGAGCCATGTCTCGGTTTACAATATGGACCGCGGGAATGGCTGGTTGCGTAGCCTTAGATATGCAAAAATGGATTGGGAGGGTTGGCAGGTGTAGGCGGCGCCGTCGATGGTGAGTTCTAGCAGAGATGGGTATTTCGCAGGGGAATAATGGAATTTGAGACCTTCGCGTTGCGATAAGGATGGAATAACGGTGAGTGTGAGCGTGTTCAGATTCTCCATGGTGGCCTGAAAAAAGGAAATCCCTTGGGGAGAGGCGTAACTTGCAGCAGTAAGCGATATGTCGAGGACGCGGATGCGGGCGGCATGCGAGCGTAGCTTAGAGAAGGACCGCAAGGGGACATACGATCCATCCTCAAGAAGTGCAGTAGCAGAAACGCCTGTGTCCATCGTGAGTGGCTCTGAAAGCGAACAATTGAGCAGGCATGTAGCATCGGGATACGAGAGCTGTGACTTACATGTGAGTTTGAAGACGTCGTGAAGTTTGAGACGACAACAGGAAGCCGACCGCATTTATATACATGTCAGTTGGCATGCTTTGACATACGACATACCACTCAACATAACACCGAGAGGCGTGGCCCATGTGTGCTTTGAGCCTCACATGGCGCAGCGTGCTTTGATGAGTTGCTTCAGGCAAAGCGGAGGGTTTGTCAGAACGCGGCCTATGTAGCTCTCCAGTCATAACTTGCATCCAGAATTAATGTACCTTGAATGTCGTCAGACGTTCTGCGGTTCAATGCGCTATGGATTCAAAGCGGAATGAATTCGAATATCGAAGTCGAGATCAATACTTACGCAACGCAGGAAGTATTCATGCGCCCAGATAGAGACCTAGCTCTTCTGCTTTATAAGTCTTCTGCCAGTGGTTCTTGCCATAAGCACTCAGTACTCAACTGAAACTCGCAGGGTGCAAGTTTTACTGAAAGCCGTATGTGGTGGAGGTTCAAGAAGATGACGGGGTCAAGCTTCCCACGCCGACAATCGTCGGCGTTTACCGTGACTACGCCGCCGACCCCGCTGCGAACAGTGCGAAGCTCACTCAGTACTAATCCGCACGGTTAGGCCACCTTCTCGTATCCAAGCCCGGCAGTCGCGGCCGGCTGAAATCGTCGCTTTGCACTGGTCAGCTACGCTACGCTGGTCGACTCCTGAGCAGCCTGGATGCACTCCTTCTTAACGCTATGTCACTTCCTCCGAAACTCGAAGGAAGGTGATGTATTCACTCTGCTATAAGAGACGAGATGTATTATGACCAGGATACACAGGACGGGTTGGGGCGATTGTATTCATGTCCTACCATTCTGCGCACGCTTCAAGGTGGGTCGGATTGCGAGGGGCGTAGTACATGGCGCGGCTGCTAAGCAGTGAATGGTCTGATAGATGATCACGCCGGCAACTATTTGCCCTTGTGTCGAGCTTGGATACATCGACACTGGAGGTATGACTCCTTCTAAGTCAAGTCGGCCAGCCTTCGACCCCGCAGCTTTGAGGAAGCGCGACCGTTACTGGAAGCGGTGTATCACAACAGAGCCTGTTCACCCGACCGGGTATCGACCATTGCGCCATTGCGCCATTGATTGGGTTGAACTCGCAGGCTGGGTAATTACTTAAACCTACTGAGGACTCACTCGGATAGCTTCCCACTCTTCCTCTTCAACCTGCTCCCTCGCAGGCTAGTTCCGTCGGTGAGTAGTACGACCTTCACCGCTCAGTCACTATTGACTTTTCGTTCAGAAACAGTATGAAGCTGCGAGTTCGTCGTCGTCGTCGTCCGCGAGCCAAACGGAACGTGTCACCGTCGCGTCATGCGAACCCTTCTCAGCCCGAATCGTCCGCCCAAGTCTGCTCAGACGAGTACCAGGAGGATCCTGCAGAGCCCGTGCGCGTTGTGCGCGAGATGCTCTCGCATCTCGTCCCATACGAGCTCACTCTCGACATCATGGACATCGCCGAGTACTACCCCGTGGTCCGCGCGAAGCACAGCGAGCTTGTGAGCATAGCTGCCAACGAACACACGTCGCACGACAGCCGTTCTTCCCGCCTGTACCTGGTTAGCCCGCCTCTCCCTGCGGGGCGGGAGGGAGAAAGCTGGAGGATGAAGAAAGTGACGTGGACGATCGAAGGCCACGACCAAGGCTGGGGCGGGGAGTATCCTGGTACTTAGCATCCGTCTCAAGCGGGACGACTCAGCTGACGCTGCCCACAGGGACGTTTAGAGCCGCATATTCGTGGTATGAGGCGTGCATCTTCCGACCCTCGCCTACCTCAGATGGCGGCCTCGGTGACGATGCAAAGCTACGCTCCTTACTACAGGCACGCCATCTCTTCCTCGAGACCGAGCACGTCAAAGAGTGTCTGAATGACATCAACTGGACCCTCGTGCCGAACGGAGACAGATTCGTCTGGCGCATACAGGGTAACCGTGTGGCCAAGAAGGACTTCCAGAGATACACGGTCGAGTGGGTGCGGACAGGACGCACCGTCCAAGACGGACGCGGCGCGGGAGACGGCACCGGATTCCTCGACGCTCTGCAGCCTGGAGACAGGGTTGGGCTGTGGATGAGGGCTCTTTACCCCGGATGGGAGAACTACATACGACGTGCTACCGTGGACTTGGTCTACAACGTTCAGTAACATATCGTACATCTCATGTACAGAGTCCTGAACGCGATATGATTCTGAATGTGTAAGTATCACCACCGACTTTAGCCATCAGGATCGTTGCAGTCGGGCGCTTGGTGCACGTTGAACTTGAAGCTGTACGCTCACCTTGGCCTGCGACTATGTTTTCTCCCTGCAGCTAGTTCTCAACTCAACAAATCTACCACTTGCTTCGTCTGTATTGATTATCTCTGCGCCCTTTGTGCAGCTGACACTCCAGTTCGCTGTCGCCCGCCCTCCGGCATCCAGTCGATACAGGTCTGAGGTCGCCGTCAAACCTTCGACCCCAGTCACTCCAAGCCCTCAGCAGGACAGACTACACACTGCTCAAGGTTCCTTACGGTGGTCATACTGAGCACGGACCCTTGAGATGGTCGAAGATGTCCGTCACCGAGGCTCATCAAGTTCCGCCGCGAATGAGTCGTCAGACGCAATTCAACTCCTCACGAGCCCCAGCACTATGCTCGTAACCGTTGTCGCGGGGATTTCACCTCAAGGAGCATAGTACGTCTTCATTCACCTAACCGTTCCAATGATCTCGATGTTTCGCCTTGCCCGCTCAATCCCGTTTCCTGTGCCGGAAGTCAGGGCATTGGCGTTCATACGTTCATGGTGCATCTACTATGCGTACCCGCTATGGCAGTACGTCGGCAAGGTACGGTTGCAGCGATTACTGGAGCTGAGAGATGTGGGACACAGTGATATTAACTGGCAACAATTGCCAATCCGAACTTCAGAATGTGTCGTAACGGCGCACTGCTAACGCGATCACAGTGACATGCCAGTGAGCCGGTGGACAATGCTGCTGTTATACTTTATGTCATCGTAACTTTCGAGTATACTATCTGCTCTCCAATCGCTCTCGTGTGTCTGTTGTGGCATGACGCTCTATCGGCAACGCTCTATAAATCTGAGTGGTCGTCGCAATTCACTGGCCAGCAACTGCTCCCTCTTTCACCCATTCAGTATACATCCTTCCACAGTGAGTACGGTACCCCAACAACCAATTGAGTCCTATCTGCTTATCTAACAATAACAACCCAGGAAGATCTAGTATGAGTGCAACGCAGTCGCCCAATGCCAGCGACGCTCCTAACATCCCCGACAACATGAACCCCGGGGAGGACCTTCCCACAGTTCACGCGCAGTGTACCGACCTCGTTCACATGCGTGCCGACCGCCACACACCTGGAGATAACTGTTCTGCCCTCCTGTACTTGGTCAGTCCACCTCTACCGGCGTCGCGGGAGGGACAGAGCTGGAAAGCGAAGAAAGTGACCTGGACGATCGAGGGGCGCGACCAGGGTTGGGGCGGTGAACATCCTGGTGCGACGCTGCTCATGGTTGCATGACCATTCCAGCGTATTCGATCTCTAACTGTCCAACACATATCATCAGGGACATTCAGAAGCGCATACTCGTGGTACGAGGCATGCATCTTCCGGCCCGTTCCCACTCCCGACGGGTCCGCGCGTCCGTACGGCGCAGAGCGCACCTTCCTGGAGACCCACAACCTCTTCCGCGAGACCGCGGATGTCAAGGGGAAGCTCGAGGAGATCGGCTGGACGCTCGTGCCGAACGGGGACTCGGACCAGTTCGTTTGGCAGGTGCAGAGCAACCGCGTCGCCCAGGCTGACTTCGCGCGCTACGTGGTCGAATGGGGTCCGACGGGCACTGGCAACGTCGCTCCCGCAGACCAAGACGAGCACGGCTCGGGAGCCGGGACCGGGTTTCTCGACGCTCTGCAGCCCGGAGACAGAGTGGGACTGTGGATGAGAGCGATGTACGTGGGTTGGGCGAACCACCTCAGGAAAGCTACAGTTGAGTTGGTCTGCGCTGCTCATTAGGAGTCGGACAGACTCTGTACATGATCGATCTGCAGTCATATCATCTCTCAGAGACATCAGATAGAGGCTTCAGAATTAAGCTGCTGTCTTGTACATCGTACCTCTCTAAAGCCGCGTGATACTCGGGCGCTGTCAGGATATTCAGGGTGAGTCGTGCTTCAAGATTGTCCGAGGTGAAGCAGTAGTTCGAACCAGTACTAGTGCTACACCTGGAGGACTATGTCAGTCGATCCCACGCCGGACGGATCTGCACGGGTAGCAAACCCTGTAGCATACTCCAAGTGGCAACACTGCACAGTTGAACTGTGTAGATGTACTATACATGAGAGTCGACGTCAGACAGTGCATGCGTCGTCGGTAACACGACTTCGCAAAGAGCACCGCGCTCAATAATCGCAGTCTGCCTCTCAACACCGGTACCCTACTCTCGCACTCCCTCCGCAACTCAAGAGCAGCCGCACGTAGACACGTCTGGAGTCTGCCCAAACGGACACGTCCCATCTGCACAAACAGCACCATCAGCATCCAACCACGCGCGTTCCGGCACAGAACACATGATCAAAGTAGAGGTCAAAGCAGACTCACCCGCGCCGAACGCAATCAGCCCCACGCTCACGCTCCCGAACACGCCCGGGTCCACGCCGTCGAGCTGCGCGTTCGCAACCCCCAGCAGCTCCGCGTTCCGCGGCGCGCGCGTGCAGTACGGCGTCGCGGGGAGCACGCCGTTCACGCTGAACGCGTTGCGCGGGTGGCGGCGGTACGCGAGCGCGTTCGCGATGAGCGCGGCGACGTTCGTCACCCCAGGCGACTTGGCGAAGTCGACCATCGCGTCCGCGTTGTCCTGCTGCGCGCACGGGTCCGCGTCCGCGAGGAGGGCGTTGATGCCGCCGATTCCCGCGAGCTGCACGCAGGGCTCGTCCGTGAAGATGTCGCCGCCGCTGGCGAGCTGGAGGTGCGTCGGGTGCACGATGGGGCGTCGTTGTCAGCGTTGACAAGTCAATGTCAGTCATCGAGGGAAGTATAGGATAGGAGAGACGTACACAGAGGTCTTGCCACGACTGAGCCACGTCGGGCAGGTCGGCTTGCGCAATGCGCCTGCTGAGCGTCGCATTCACGGGGGCGCCAGTTGGGATTGGTGGCGATAAGCTGGCGCTCGCAGTGGCCGTCTGGCTCCCGGTCACATCGACGGTCGAAGTACTGACGATAGCCACAGACGAATCGGAAGAGGTCGTAGCGTTGGCGGACGCGACGGAGCTGGAAATATCGGTAGATGTTGTGCTTGACGGTGTCACTGGAGCATCGCTGACTGCAGCGGCACTAGATTCACCATCTGTGGCGGATGGCAGGCTCGATGTGGAGGTTGGGGTCGATGGGGTACTGACAATACCAGAAGCCAGCGCCAGACACGCAGGCGGTACTTCGGGAATGTCGAACGAGATTCCCGTATTCGTTGGCGCAGCGGATGAACTGCTGGTGGGAGTGGTAGACGATGCTGGATCCACGAACGTGCTCGTAGGCTCATCGACATCAGAGGGAGTGGGATCCACTGTCGTAGAGGGGTCGGCGATTGATGTGTTGTCCGTCGATGTAGATATTGCAGATGAGTCTGTTGGGGACGGATCTATCGTGGCTGTCGCTGTGGAGGAGTCTGTCGCAGATGTGACGACGGAGGAGTCATTCGCACTGCTTGAAGCAGAGGCTGTAGGAAGAATGCTATCCGAACTCGCAATAGAAGACGGGGATGATGCAATGACGGAAGAGCCGGTCGCTGAGGAAGCCTCGGAAGACAGGGCAATAGTCGAAAGTGGTGTAGTGACGGTCGTCGCGGATGTACTGCTGAAAGTCGCATCGCTAATTGTAGGAAAGAACAAATGAGTGCATGGCATGGTGGACCAAAGGACATAACATACCTCGGAAGGGGAAGGGCACGCGTCGTCGAGACAAGCAAGACAAGAAGCCCAAGGAAGGTTGAAGAACGCATAGTTTCAGCTGACTCCAAAGTGCGAAGTGCAAGTGTGAGATATAACGAAGGAGGAAGCGAAAGGGTAGAAAGGGATGGAAGAGAGTAAGAGCACCTGGCCCGATGATTCGAGAGGGTACTCGTTGAGGCATCTTATACCACACTATAGCGTCTTCTGTTATGACAGTAACATGGCAGAGCTTGCAGCCGACGGCCAGCGGTACGTTACTTGTGGCACTTCCAGACAGCGTCGATTCTTGTCGCACAACTGGCGTAGCTCTTCCAATGCCCCCTACATGCAGTGGTGCAGCATGTCTGTCATTCTGACCCCGGTGTTGCAAGTTGCGTACAGGCGGGATGTCGACCACCAGTAGTCGACCACAAGCGCTACACTAGCTTGACTGTTGGGATGTCAAGTGTGTGTACACCGCATGTTACGCGGACTCCGAACAATGCGGACTCACCGGGGATCTGGCGAACATCGGAGCCATATCTGCGCCCATAGCATCGCTTTGAGAGAGGAGGAAGTATTATATGACATCTATTCCCTAGGCACGAATGGATCGCTAACACGAGCGGACGGCGCAACAATGACTGGTGGGAGTGCCTTCGCCAGCTCCTTCGTACCGGCGGGGAATGGGAGATCCACGAGGCCTCTGGGGAGGACCTTCTCGAAGTTGCCCTTCGCGTTGTTGTGCTGAGCGAGCTGTGTCATCTTCTTCTTCGCGTCGCGAAGCATCACTTGCGCGTCATCGACTCCTGGGACACAACCGCGCACGAAGATGAGGTCGAGGTCGGAGTCTACGCGCACGACAGCGAGGTTTTGCGTGGTGATGCGCTCGCCGCCAAGCCTGCCTGCCATCTTCTTGCCCGGCCACACACGACCGGGGTCCTGAGTGACAGGAGCATGTGAGACGGGCGCAAGTTAGATGAAAGAGGTCGGACGTACTTGGTGGGCACCAATGGCACCTGCAGACCGATGGGAGACGGACACACCGTGACTTGCGCGGAGACCTTTGAAATTCCATCGCTTCATGGTGCCTTGGAAGCCTTTGCCAACCCTACGATACAAATGAGTTGGGAGGTTGGGTTGTCACTACGTCTGTTGTCCACGTACGACTTGGCGATGACATCCACAAATTGACCGGGGACGAAGTGGACGGCGGAGAAGGTAGTTCCTGTGGACGTTTGTTCAACGGCCTTGTCAAGTAGCGGAGGGCCACTCAACTCACCGACTGGTACATGCGCGTCAGGCGTCACAGCGAACTCCTTCACGATGCGCTTAGGAGCGACGCCTGCCCTCTTGAAGTGCCCCATCATCTGCTTTGACGTGTTCTTCTCCGCCTTGTCCGACGCGGCAACCTGCACTGCGTGGTATTCGGACTGGTCCTCGCGCACCGTGCGGATGTTCGCAGTTACTTGACAATTCTCGAGCTGAAGCACTCAATTCGGACCTGTCCTGACATTCCCCAGTACGATGCAACACACCTGGAGGACCGTCACGGGGAACCGCACGCCTTGGTTGTCCCACATCACCATCATACCTCGTTTGCGCGCAATGAGGCCCGTCCGCACCGATGTCGGTGTCCATTTGCTGGCAGCGGCCGAGGACGATTCCGCCTCAGCGGTCGCGTTGGTGACGGCAGAGAATGAGAAAGGTCTACATCGAGGCAAAGCAGAGCGTGTCCCGAAGGACCAGAGTCTGAGCATGATGCGGGAGAGTGAACGCTGTGGCAGAGGCGCGGGGCGAGTCGCGTCCGAATTTTGGGATGCGCTCGAGGACCTCGGACACCCGCCTTCCTTCCTCCCGCGACGTCACTGCACTACTGAAATATACTGAACGCCCGCAGCTACACGCTCTTCTCTGTCCTCGACTCGTCAAATGGAATGGATGCTTGGCCAGGTCACCTCGGAGAGCAGAGAGCAGCCCCCTCTACGGAGACTGGCAATGGCAAGGCGCAAGACAAGAAGATAGAGCGTCCCTGGCGCTATCCAGTCCTCGACCATGGTGCTCTCGGAGCCGCAACCCTCCATAAGCAGAAGTCGAAGGGGAAGCGTAATTATACGTGGACATTCGCTGCAGAGCACGAACCCGGTATGCAACTCACGCATCCTCCCATCATCGCGCTAATGCGGTGCTCCAGAGTGCAAGCTCGTCGCATCGGGTGATCCAGTAGAGGTCTTTCCTCCCACCCGTTCGAAGCCGCTGAAGGGTTCAAAAATCACGTCTCTGCAACGTGCTGAACAGGGAGTATGTGCTGTATATACTCAGTCGGGAGCCTCATACTGATCCACAGCATCACAGGCTCACTTTCTTCGCACTTACTATCCAGACGTCGACATACCGGCGGAACTCATTCGCGATGAGATCATACTAGAGGAGAAGTTCAGCCAGGTTTTGAGGCGAAGCGACATCCTCGATGGGAACATAATCGATATATCGTCTTTCCAACATCATCGGAAGAACGTGGCGTTTCTGGCGTTTCCGATGGGCGAAACTTGCTGTCAACTTAGTGGGTCTCCCGGCGTCCAACCTACATGACCTATTCTCACTGCGCGGTTTAGACATGTCCTTGCTCGTGATCAACACCAGAGGAAGGTTCGAGGTGAAGCCGTCGGCCACCGTTGTACATACCTTTGGAACACCTATCCGGCAAATAGTAACCTCCCCTCATATGCTTGAGAAAGATAAACCAGGCCAGTCCAGAGTTCCTCGTCGAACGCTATCATTCTTCTTAACATCATAACTACTGTTAGGTCCACTACTGGGAGTTAGAACTATGGGCCTTGCCCAAATTATGAAGGTCAAAGTCACTAGCTCTCGAGCTGGTCACATCGTTGAGACGGTCCCTTTCATCACGGCTCAACGGTCAGACCTCGGAGACGGACGTGCTGTTGATATGTCGATCCCCCCTCCCGAGTCCAATGCTATTGGTTATATTGTTAACGAGAGAGGTGACCTCTTTCGTTGCGGTGTTCGGGATGGCGACAGCACCATGTAAGTTGCTGTGCCAGGATGTTTACACGGATGTTTTGATCAAGGTTGACCGTTCAGGGAGCGCATATATGCTTCGAATTGTACGGACAGCAAACTCTGTCGAGTTGCCCCTTATGATAGGACAAAGGTATTATCGTCGCTTGATAATACAGCTTTCCTTCTGGACTCGAAGGTGAGTTTGACTCCTAGATGTGCTACAAGCAAATGCTAATGATTCCCCTAGTCAGGAGACCGACAGGGATTATACACAGCGCCTCGGCCTGGCACCAAGATCGTATCAATCGACGGGAGTGGCAAAGATCAAACCATTCGACTCGTGTCTACGGAAGAGATTGTCTGGCTGGACGAGCGTTATAATCGGAGACCGGTATTGGCCATCAAACATGGGCGAGAGTACGACACAACGCTTCGGTGTCAGACACTGGTAATGACCAACGGTGAGGATGCCTATACACAGCGCGCACACAAGCAGCATACTCACTCAGTGTAGAGCCGCTTACTTTCTTGGCATCTCGCCGTAACTCGCTTGTCACGGTCTACGACGTCTCACGCGGGCGGGACTCGACCGACAAGCTCGTCCATTCGTACGGGACCCCATACGCACTTCCCCCCGTCTTATGGCCGGACGCCCCTCACCTCGGCCACGCATTCTTCCAGCAACCTACGCTCTCCGGCCTCAAGCATCTCAGCGTGTTCCAGATGTCTCCTCGGGGTGGTGTTTCCCTGCTGAACTTCAACCATCTTCCGGCCGACTCGCCGCACAAACTATCAGCCGACGCTTCGCGACGAGCAGCCTGGTCTCCAGCAGTTGAGAAACTAGCCGATGAAGCGAATGTTATGCGGTCGGACCAGGGCTTACTCGCCCAAAGGGCCCACCATATCGTAGATATGGGCCCGTTATATCACTGCAAGTCCGGATGACATTGACACCGTGCTTCTACTCACCTTTCCAACAGGTATATTCGTCGAGCGCAAGGAAGAGAGTCTGTCTGCCCAGTCCAACGCCGTGCTCGATGTGGTCGATCGCATGCCGACGTTTTGGCAAAGTACTGATGTTCCTGTCGAGCATTCCGTTACAATGTTCGTTGTCCTTTCTCTGTGCCCTCTTCGTCATTCGACTACACTTCATGATCAATCCATCTTCAGGTTCGACGTCGCGATGCGATCTGGCTCTGAACCTTCCGATGCCTCAAGGAACGACTGGCTGACTGGGAGTGCGCTCGACTGTGCTGCGGGCTATCGCGCGTGGACTCAAGGTCGCGTTCCTCGTGAACGACTGGTGCAGCGCTCCCCATGGCATCTCGACATCTCCCCGTTCATCCGCCAGCGCGTCCCCGAATACGAGCAAGAACCCCAGAAAATGGTGGAGAAACTCGCCCGCTATGACCTTGCCGAGGGGCCGACACGCACTGCGGACTCGTTCAGAAGAGAGGCAGAGGCGCGTTCGCAGCTTGCGCTCGATCTCTCGCTGGCTGCGGACGTGTTCTCTCCGTATGCTCCCGCCAAGGATGCTGCGACGACAGTCGACGACGACGACATGCTCAGCATATCCTTGTCTACTCAGGCTATGTCTCTAGGAGAGCTCGAGCCGCCCCCGGTGCGGTTCGCTTTCCTGCGTCCGACTCGCCCAAGCAAGTTGCCCGAGGGTGCCGGTGACACGACAATCAGGGCCGAAGACGCCGCCAGCTCGAAGTGGAGTGCGCCCCTAGGCGTTCGTCTTCTCTTGCAGGAGTGGGAACTCGGGTCAGACCCCAAGGAGTATGTCTACCACGACCCCTATGGCGACACCTCGGAGGTTGCCGCACAAGCCTCGCGTCGTGCTGCGAAGGAGCCTGCCCGCAAAGCGTCGCCCGAGAGGGCTGTCCCTCCCCGGCTCCCCACGCAACGTCCCCCCACCATCGCACCCTCGATGGCAATCCCTCAAGCACCCCCAGTCGTCACAGCGCGGTCGGTGGCGCCAGCGCGCAAACCGCTAGGGGCGGCGCGCTCGCAGGACGCTATCGTTGCCCAGTCGCAGCGGGTGCTGAACGGGGGCAGCCAGCCCACGGACAACTGGGCGGCCCCGCCGTCCTCCCAAGAGCCCCTCGCGAGCACACAGGTCCTCCCAGGGCCCCATGGCGGACGGCCTTCTGCGGCGAAGAAGAAGCCGGCGAAGAAGCGTGTTGGCGGGTTCTGAGTGTTCAGGGTGGACTCGGAGGGAGCCTCGCACATACTGCGGGGGTCCGTGAGCGAAACGTATGTCTGTCACTACGCGCGGTTCGGGCACGATGGGTTGTAGCAGAAGGGACCTACGTACTCCGCACATAGCTGCCATTCCATTCAAGTCTACCCCAATATTTACCGCGCAACACCCGCCACTACCACTTGACTTCCACATAGTAAATACTGTATGCTGTATGCTGTAGTACAGAGTCGAGCGTGGATGATAGGTAGCAATTATTCGAGAATCGAGGGCGCTGTAGTCGAAGAATGCGTCCGAGACCAGGTGAGCGGAGTATGACGCGCCGGATATTTAGGCGGGCTTCTAGCGTTTGGGTTCACCACGGCTCGGGCTTGTCTCCTGCTTCCACCACCGTCTCGCCCTCCCCCGCCGTCTGCACCTTGGCTCGCCTCAATACCACCACGCGCCCCGTGCGACTGCACGAAACTGGTCTGTTGCCCGGCCAGTGACAGCGTCCTATGAGTGACAAAAGGTCCGCCTTTTCACGCCTGCCTTGGCCGCCCCGTTCTATTCCCCACCCACTCACTGCGCATACATGCAGGCCTTTCAACTACCTGTTTGACTCGGTGGCATTCAATGAGTCTCTCAAAAGTGGGCTTTCTTCCCGCCTTGCGACCGTGACGCACGGCCAGTGACCGTCTATCCGTGCAGGCAACAAAGCGGTCGTCTGCGCGCTCTCGGCGAGCTACATATCCACATTCGCGGGATATCCGGTGAGTGCTTCTCCGCGTGCTGGGAGGAGGAGGCAGTCTGTGAACGCGCCCCTGCAAGCTGGACTCGATCAAGTCGAGGCTGCAGACGACCAAGCAGCGCGTGTCCATCCCCCGGCTCGCGCTGACCGTCTACCAAGAGGAGGGCATCGTCGGCTTCTATCGCGGGCTCTGGATCCCCCTTATCACCATCTCGTTCGTCCGTGAGTGCCCCTCCTGCTTGTGCTGTGGACCCGTCCCCACCCATCGCGCACGACAGGTGCCGCATCCTTCACCATCTACTCGCGGACGAAGGAGTACTTCCGGGACCGCCACTGGCTCTCGCGCGACCGCATCCTCGACGTGTCCTCCGTCGGTGGCATCAGGTTCGAGCCACCGTTCACCCCGTCTCCCGCATCTGACACCTGCTGTCCTGCGACAGTGGTGCCCTCTCCGGCTCGCTCATCTCGTTTGCAAGCGCGCGTACGTCTCCGTCCTCGTTTTCACATGCTAGTGCGCCTCATGTGTGTTTGATGCAGCGTTTGAACTGGTGAAGGTGAGGCGGACGCTATGAGGTCAAGCGTGTGCATCTGAGCACCGTGTGTTACAGGTCAGACGACAGCTCGAGTACTCGATAGCGGCTAGCAAGGGCCTCCGGCTGGCCAAAGCCCCAAGCACCCTCGAAGCCGTGCGTGACATCTTCCGGAGCAGTGGCCTGCTTGGACTGTACACCGGCTTTAGGCTGCATTTTTGTGAGCCCCGTTCTTCTTGTACCAGGAACGGCGTGCTGAAATTCCTTCTAGTCAGGGACACTATGGGGACTGCGCTATACTTCTTCGAGTACGACGGTTTCCGGTACGTCATGGGCCGGGACTACCTGGGCGAGCAGGGGGCCACTCCGCCATGGCTGCCCGTCCACGCGTCCCTCGTGCCATTCATATGCGGCTCCTTGGCCGGCGTCACCTCTTGGGCCCTCATATACCCCCTTGACGTGTAAGTACCGCTATGCCGCATTGTTGGTCCTTCTCGCTCAGCTATCCCGCAGGGTGAAGACGAAGGTGCAGCAGCGCGCCTTGGCAGGCGAACGGCGGAGAGGCATTCTTGAGACCCTCCATCGACTCATCCGAGGTGAATCGCGCCCCCTCGGAGCAATTCCCCAGCTCTCGATACTGACCTTTACCATCAAGGACCCGACCCCAGCGCACCCAAGCCGATTCTTCGTGGTGTCGCCCGACTGTATCAAGGTCTCGGAGTCAGCGCTCTCCGGAGCGTGACGACCCACGGCCTTCTATGGACCTTCTTCGACTTCACCGCATCATATATTGACGGTCTGCCCGGCCGCGACGTCGACGGCAGCGAATACTAGATTCGAAAGCTGCGAGGATGGGCACTCGGAGCTGTGTATATTTACGCTATAGAGACATTGGCCTAATTGTATTGCAAAAGACGCGTACGGCCTAGTGTGATTCAAGCACAACAAAGGGACAGAGGCCACGTCCCAGACTTGGTACTAGTACATCATCATGCTTGAAAGTATTAGCTTGAAAGCTTGAACCCAGTGGAAAACCCCTCCGCACCTGTACGCCTGGAGACGCCATGATCCGCGATTTCCGCCAATGCGTGCCGGTGCGTAGCATTTGAGGCCTGGCGGATTTTTTTACGCACACACACGCAATCGAAACGATGGGACACGCACGGATCCGCATCTGTACGCCATCATTGTTATGTATCAAGGATGTATCTTTGCGTGTGGATGCGTATGGGTGCGTATATATGCGTGAGCCAGCGGAGTTGATACGACCGAACACGCATGGACACGCTGCCAGTGGTATAGAGATGCATCAAAATAGCATATATTTACGTCGCCTATCCAGTACAACAGACAGTAAGCAGAAGATCTACAAAGCATCCTAAATCCTTCCCCTCGCTACAGCAGCCGCACCCTCCATCGCCGCTCACCCTGTGCTCTCAAAGCTTCCTGCCCTCCACCCGCACGAAGGTGTTCAACCCATGCCCTAGCCTCGCAGCTTGTCCAAGAGGAAGAATACCACGTACCTTCATGCGGAGCATCACGATTGCGGTGATAACCTACAGGGCCGTCCAGTATGCCTATATATGTCTCCAGCGGCGACTCTGTGTGCAGTTTATAGTGAGCCTTAGTATCATGTCCACGGATTTCTGTCATGAGCTTACCTGAGAGGGACCAGCGGAGTTGCCAATCTCAACGGAGGATGTCTACCTGGGAGATGGTGATGGTAACGGTCAAAGGAGTGTCGGGAATATGACAACACCTTTGACAACTATATATATCCAGAGCCCTCTCCTTGGGGCCACTGAAATTCGTTGACGTCACACGCAGCCACTTGTGGGCCGATCTACGCCGTCGGGTGTACGCGTTCAGTCATCTCGAGATGAGCTGACTTCGACTCGATCTGCCTGGCTCGCAGAGAGAACGGCCGCACTGTTCGCATACCTCGTTATCCACATATTTGCGTCTGCTGAAGATGATGAGACAATCGGTCGTAGCTATAGGACAAAGAGGCACAGTCAGTAGGTTGGATATGGCAAAGCTCGGGAGCCCGTGTTAATTACTAGCAGCGGCGGCAGCCTTCAACGAACAGCACTTAGCCAAGGCAGCCAGTGGAGGGAGATCAAGCAGATGGACATGGACGCGCTTTGCATTATCTTGAATCCGTCGAGTTCGACAAGCGCATGACAGGATGGGAAAGATAGCTAGGTCTGCAGCGCTCCGAGTCGCAAGACATTGTGATGGCAAGAGGGTTGCTCCTGATTGAGACGTGATGTCAGAGTCTAAGCGCTGGTTGCGGCAGAGTGCGTACAGATGCGTAACAGTGCGGTAATTTTGCAGCCCTGCGTTACAGTGCGTGTGGGTGCGTACAGGTGCGTTCCCACTTTCCACTGGGCGCTTGAAGCTTGAGCTTGAGCGCTGCTTTGATGGCCTCGAGTTGTTGTCTGATGCAACTGATCGATTTGAAACGAAAAACACATGGAAGCGAATCGGCGATCATTATTGTATACATGCACTCACATTGAAAACGTATAGAACATCATTGAAGAGGCTGGAAAGAGGCCTGTACACACATACAAACCGTAAGACACCGGGATCGGCGAGGCACAGATGCATCTCAACACCGGGCTATCGACTGAACCGACCTGCGATTGGTACCACACGGTCTTGATATCCGCTGCGTCCGGTCCTGGTGGTGAGGATTGCATCCAGAATCACATATAAGTGCCCTCGACACGTACTAGAACGATGCAGAAATCCGACCCGGCCGTGATCCTCGTCTCTCAGACTTTCCGTCCCGCGGCCGACAGACTCTCCCCTATAGAGACACCATGACGAACTCCTTCATTGGCGAGCAATGCTTCCAAATGGCCGGCCAGGCGAAGCTCCTGCAACACTCGCTCCGCCCGCCCAAGCCGCATTTCACCCCGGACCAACTGCCTGACCTCTCGGGGCGGGTCATGCTCGTAACCGGTACGTGGCCATGGCAATCAGTGTCGCATCTAACACGAGCCCGCCCACCACGGTGTCTCGATATCCCCGTCCGATGCAATACATAGTGCACACGACACTGACCGCTTGCCGTCCTCTCAGGCGGGAACACCGGCATCGGCAAGGAGATCATCAGGGAGCTCTTGATACACAACGCGAAGGTGTACATGGCGTCGCGGAGCCGCGAGAAGGCGACGGCGGCGATCGAGCAGCTGAAGCAGGAGACGGGCAAGGAGGCGCACTTCGTCCAGATCGACCTCACTAGCCTTGCGTCCGTGCGGAAAGCGGCCGAGGAGTTCCTCTCGAAGGAGCACGAGCTCCACACGCTCTTCAACAACGCGTGAGTGTCCAGCACTAGTCGCGCTCGTCTTGCCCGTGCACATCAGGCTGGCAGTGGCTGATGGCAAGCGTCCAGAGGCGTGATGTGGTGCTCGATCGACGAGCTCACTGCGGACGGGTACGACATGCAGTTCGGCACGAACGTCGTCGGCCACTTCCTCCTCACCAAGCTCCTCCTCCCCGCGCTCCTCAAGGGCAAGGAGACGTCCCCCGACAAGCACGCGCGCATCGTCACGACGTCCTCGGGGTACGCGTACGTCGGGCACATCAAGTTCGAGACGCTCAAGGACACCCCGGAGCGGAGGAAGCTGTCGACCGAGGAGCTGTACAACCAGAGCAAGCTCGCGGACGTCCTCGTCTCGAACGAGCTCGCGAGGCGGTATGGCGACCAGGGGATCGTCAGCGTGGCGCTGCACCCGGGCATCCTGAAGACGGAGTTGATGCGGCACGTGAACTGGTTGAAACGCAAGGCAATGGTACGTCCTTGCTTGATATTTTGTTTCCGTAGAGGCTCGACTATATCCCGTCCCCACTGCAGGACACAATCATGCACCCCGCACCGATGGGAGCCATTACGCCGCTCTATGCTGGCGCGTCAGTAGATGGTGTCAATCTCAACGGCAAGGTATGTTCCTGGAGATGTCCCTTGGATGTGAGGAGGCCTGACCTAGACTTCAGTTCTTGATTCCGTGGGCCCGCGTCGAGGATTGCCCGAACCCCGAGGCCTACGACGAAGACCTTGCTCGTCGCCTGTACGAATGGCTCGAGGAGGAAACCAGCAAGCATTGACCCGCCGACGATTAACTTATACCTGCCGCGTTGTCAGTACTATTAGAATAGCATAGTCACATACCTTTCTGTAGCTTCTGCATCAATTTGGTGACATTCGCCTGAATATGTGGGATACCAGCTGTGACAGCTCGAGGAAGATCCTTGACGACACAGGACTCAAATGCAGTTGCAAAGCTACAAGATAAGGATACAACGACAGCACGGAACAGGTGTGAGAGCAAAGCAAGAATACAGACGATCGAGATAAAAACAGGTCAGTCGCGCACGGCGTACGGATGTTTGACCAGCTCGTCGTACAAATCCGTCGGTAGATCCCTGACTAGGGTGACGGCGATACCAATCACTGGCAGAGCCTCTAGAGGAGGGAAGGTGCGAAGAAGACGCATTGGGCTGTATCGAGTATGAGCGTAAGCCAACTAATCCAGATTATAGCACCCACCTCGAAGAGTTCATCACCTCGTCGCGCATCAGAAGCAGTTGCGCTATGACGCACAGGACGTTCAGATGCACTCCAAAAGCAAGGAGGAAATCCCAGAGCTGCAGCACTTGATCGAGTGGAGGAGTACATGCACACAATGTCAGGACGGCTGCAATCGCATGTATCAACACAATGATTGTAGCCAATATTCATGAAAGACCCACATGGGAAGGCGTATATCTCGGCTGAGAGATTCTTCGAGCGCAGATAAGCATAGAGTTCAGGGTCAACGATCTTGAGACATCGGTCCAATAGCTGAGAAGACACGGTCATAGCTGAACGTGCACGCACAAGGAGAGACGTCGCACCTTCAATCCACAATGTACCCCCTCCAGTGTTGGTTGGACGTATAATGGGCAAGACTCCTCGATGAACTTGGCGAAGCAATAGAAGGCCTCCAGTTCCGAGGGCATGGTGTATAAGAATGGCGCAGCCAACACATTCATGCCTTGAACGTAGGTGAAACCAAGTTGGTCGTTCTCTGTTCGATCTACGACAATAATGACCATCAGAGCAGTGGATAGAACAAACCGAACTCACCATGGTTCCGCCATACGAACGCGTCCAACAACCGAACTAGCATATCTTCGCTCACGCGTTCCTTGAAGCCACGATCTGTCGCCAATGTCCTGCCACACATAGTCAGTATATTTGTTGCACACGGCTCTCACGTATTCCGCATATATGCGCTTGTTATGTGAAGTCGAGGCGTCAACATACCTGAATGTATCGTTTCTGATCTTCTCCCGAACTTCACAAGGTCCTCTCGCGACATATTCGAGGAAGGATTCCGCTGACACGTCTCGTACACGGAGAAATACCTTCCATATCCTTGGGCGTAGAGTTGGATCCTGTGCGCGACGTGTGGACAATCAAAGAGACTCTTCATGACTTCGGAAACGTACCACAGCAGATGGAATCCCGTCTACGAGAATCAACCGCCGCAACTTCTTCGTTGCCTCCTCCATATCGTTCGTGGAACGCGCCTTGCTCGCGTTCTTGTACTGGTTCAGGATTTTGGTGAATGAATGCGCCGTCGCTGCGGCGGCCGAATCCGCAGAGCTCGACATGAGGGGAAGGTGGTGGTGGTGGTGGTGGTGGTGGTGAAGCACGAAACCAGAACGCGCTACAGTTGGGTTTCTCGGCTGATGATCTTGACCATGAACCGCGACCACTCTATGTGATGTTGAACTCTTCGCTCGCCATCTTCAATCTCTGCTCTTGATTCTGCTGGGACTAGAACATGGACGTCCCCTTTTCGTCGTCGGGAGCGATGAGCAGAGCTCACTACGCGCTCGTTCGCAAAGTAGAGAGCACGACACCCCACGCTACCGACCAAATCCTGCTCGCGGAAGTGCATTCTATTCGCAACCAACTCGCTCGGTCAACACTGACTCTGGTGAGTGAAGTCGGGAGGAAATCAATGAAGGCAGAAGTGGTGGGGCGGGGGGCTCATCCTCGACGCAGAAGCAATGCAAGGAATACCTGGTCCTGTTGCTATACTGCGCCATGACGGTCAACCCTGGCGTACATTTGGACCTCGAGTTTGCTCTTCCTTATGCGATCAATCTCGCGGAAGCCGGACAAACGATACAGAACAAGCGGACGGGTACGTGACCTGTGGTCGCCTCCAAAACGGGGCTAGAGTACCGGAGCAGGGTATCTGTTTTGTGCGGAAGTGATGCCCTTGGAGCACGAGCTGCAACTCATGCTCGTAAACTCCATACGAAAGGTGAGTCCACGAGTAAAGCATCTCCGGGCAGTTTGGGTAGGCCTGAATTCTCGTAGGACCTCGAGAGCTCAGAAGTGTCGCGCATCTGTCTTGCTCTCGATACTTTGATACAATCTCCTTCCCAAGACATCGTGCCCGCCATACAGTCGCGTTTACATGACCTCCTTTCTCACTACTCGTCAGTACTCCTATGCTGTATGTCCTCTTATATATCATCAACTCTGTTCGAACCACAGCCCGCACGTCAAACGACGCACCTTGCTCGCGTTCGACACTCTATCACAACTTGAACCGAACATCCTCCAGGATATTGTGAGCAAGACTGGGAAACGTCTGAAAGACCCGGATCCTATTGTCGTTGGCTCCGCGCTGAGATTGGGAAACACGCTGGTTAATGTAAGCACCATGATGATAATGAATACGTCCACCATGCTAACAGCCAGGCGATGCGGTCTGGTTGTGCAGGCGAATGTCCTACCTGCTGAGAAATATCACATCGTTGTGTCGGAGCTGTTGAATGCGACTTGGGCGCGCAGGCCTCGTCCATCAGACAGTATGCTGCTCAATAAGATTCTCCACGCCATCTCCCAGCTAACGTGGGTCCAATCGCACTATCTTCCATCATGAAAGAACTCAACGCAGCTCAGCCCATCAGCTGATGACTTGAAGACAATTCAGGAGATTCTGGAACACTACGCTCCCCTGGGACCCCCAGCATATGGTACGTTACGCCGTTAAAGTGTCTCAGGTAATATGATGCATTTAACCACAAAACCTACGCAGCTATCATCCACCAGTGCTTCCGCGCTGCCGCCGCTTCCGACACCAAGGATCTGATGGATGTCCAGACTACTGCGGGAATCTCGATCGTGAAGGAGATCCGTCATCTCCTAACCTCCAACGACACCAATGGTCTATACCTGTTCGTTACCTGCCTTTCCTCAGTGGACCCGACGCTCTGGGCTGGCACTAGTCCGGATATACCCCCAGTACTAGAAGGGTGGGAGGTGGAACGTGTCATGCAGCTCCTCGAGAGCGACGACAAGCTGATCAGGAAGCAGGTGATTGCGTTTCTTAGCTCCAGCTTAACCCTGCTGATCATTCATGATTGTGATTAACAGACATTGCGAACGCTATTCCACGTTGACCAGGCGATCGTCGAGTCCTACTATGCACGAGCAATACAGGGAGACCTACCATCTACTTCAACACAAGGTTCCGACGACAACCTGCCGCGCTTGTTAGAGATCCTTGACGTCCTATGCGGCGACGACGGAGAAGCGTACGCACACCAGCTCAAGACCGTCCTCAAGCACGCTGAAGGTGATGGCCCTGTGAATCGAAGACCCGTGTTGCAAGAAGCCGTCGAAGAGATGCTCATGCGCATCCACACTGGTGAGCGCATGAGTATAACTGTCTGACCGAAGTCGTAGATCAACCTTGCCCTTGTTCGTAGCTGACAGCACATGGCGGAGCACATGCATCGGTGTAATGTTCACCTCCGTCATTGACGCGGAGAGCGAGCTTGGACCTACGCTCATGGTCATTCTTGCAGCCCTATTCTGCGAATACGTGGAGCTATCTCCTATCTCACCCGCCGAACTGCTGCGTGGGCTTTCCACGCGCATAGCCTCTTATTCGGGTCAGTACAGACCGTGCTATCACACCGAACATGTCGCTCATCGAGCACCTATTGCAGCCTCTGTACAAGATGCATGTCTTATCACCATGTTGCGGATCTCCGCTGCCTCGGACGAAATTCCACAAGAGGCTGTCGCAGCTGTGAAGGAGCTACACGCCCATAGTGGGCGGCACATACGGCGGGTACGTCACCTGGACTCAGGCTCGGAGCAGCAAACTTACGTCGGAAACAGCGCTGCGACCATATCACGACGCTGGCACAATCGAAGGAGGCCCTTAAGCGTATCCTTGCGGGTGCGCAGTCGTCATCGGTACGTATATCATACACTCGCTTGCCGCACACTGGACGCTCAGACCCGCGTGCCGCAGCTCCCAGACTTCGTCCTCTCTCTCGAGAAGTACGAAGCCGACCAACAGAAAGCGCCCTCCCGCTCTCCTTCGCTCGCCCCTCGCTCGCCCCCGCTGAAGCCGCACACGCCAGAGCCGCTCTCGTCTCGCGCCTCGCCTGCACACGCCCCCAGCAGGCTCCGGTACGCCGCGTACGAGCCCCCGAAGCCCACGCAGAGGCTGCGGCGGCTGAGCAGCAGCAGCTCGCGGCACTCGGAGGATGGCGGCAGCGCACCGCGCAGGTCGTACCAGGACCCGATGGCGATGACCGTCACCGCGGGGGACCTCACGCTCGCGGCGCAGACGTCCGACCTGCGGTCCATACCCAGTGTGAGTCTCTTCAGGGGTATACTCTTCTCGTCACCGTCGGTAGGGCTGAGGGATCCTGGTCGTAGAGCTCTCCTCAACAGCTACAGATGGGGCTATCTCCGCTCCCGATTGTGCAGATATTGGATGAAGAGCCCTCGGTAAGTACTCACTGTCCAGCAAGCTCACGATGACACTCATAGCATATGCAGATGGTGCCTGCGGACCTTATCGCGCTCGATTCTCCGTTCATGTCGGAACCTGCTCCTCCCTCTATTGCTGCTGCTATGAGCAACATGAGCATAGGAGAGCTTGACTTCGAGGCAACATGGGATGCGCTCAAGTCGGGCGCAGCACGCGGATGGTGCGAGTCGTCTATAGACACCGTCCTGCGGAAATTGCAGGGGCTACAACGACGGCTCAGAGTCACTGAACGAGACAGGCCACCGTTCGAAGGCATGTTGCTCTCCACAAGCGTTGTCGCATAGCTGAATGTTTCGGATAGGAGACCTCAAGATAGTCATCTGCGCAGACCCGCCAGACCCCTCGAACAAGACGGGCCTTGCAGCGGTGCGCCTCAAGGAGAGCGACGACGATAGCTGCCTATGGTGGCTCCGAAGCGAGGACGAGCAGCTGCGTAACATCATCAAGGCGACTCTTAGGTGACCGGCCAACATAGAGTACTAATCAGAACCCTGGATAGTAGCAGTACGCGTGATATCTGTACAGTTTGTTGAACTACACTCGTCTATCGTGTCTGGACATAGTCGTCGATCTTGAGCAGCAGGCAAACGGTTTCTGTTGAGAGCTCAATCGCACTCGTAGAAACGAGCAGTGGCTGGACGACGTCCTCTTCTAGGATGTTCGAGACGAGACCCTAATAGAGATTGTGAAAATCATGCGCATATATGTCAAGTGGGTCCTTACCTTGCGGACGTTGATGCCAGCATTGCGCTCGCCGAGAGCATGTCGATTGCGAAGCTCGGTGACTATAGCAATCGGGTGGAGACCCGCGTTTTCGGCAAGCGTCGTTGGAATCACCTCCAACGCATCCGCATATGCCTGGAAGCAATATGCCTCCATCCCCTTGAGCGAGTGGGCGTACTGTGACAATAACCGCGAGACATGAATCTCGGGCGCGCCACCACCCGCAATCAATGCTCTGCGCGACTGAATGTCAGATCAGTGTTGTAGTGAATGTGGCAGCAGACGCACCGCTTCTTCACAAGACAGCGAACGACACAGAGCGCGTCGTGCAGACTCCGCTCGCACTCCTCGAGCACGAGGCTGTTGCTGCCCATAGCAAGGACACTGACGGTACGGCCTTTGTTCTTCACACCCGTGATCCTCACAACTTTGGCGCCTGCGTGCGTGGTCTCCTCGACAAGATCGGCGTACCCGAGCTTGTCCTCCGTGAACGCGTCGATGTCAGCTATGGGCTTTGCACCCAAGCTCTTTGAGAGGAACTCAATCTCGTCACGCTCTACGTCCTTTACAGCAAGGATATTGAGCCGCTTGAGGAACGTGAGGGAGATGTCGTCGACGGCGTCGCGGAGGATGGATTTTTGGATGAGGAGAACGTTGCAGTTTGCCTTCTTAATCTTCTTGCACATGTTGAGAAGATATTGCCGGCCCTCTTTGATCACCTTGTCCATTTGACGGTAGTCATTGATCACGACGGTGTTATCCATCTACAACATCTCGATCAGTATGAATGAAGACGAAGAACAGTATACACTACACACGTCAGGTTTGGGCGCGCTCAGTTGGAACTGGATAATGCCGATCTTCGCCTTCTCAATTCGCGTTGGACCGCCGACTGAACTGACAACATTTTGGTTGAGGACTACACCGTCGACCAGCTCGGTATCCTCGATCGTTCCGCCCACTTTCTTCACTATCCGGATATCTCGGAGGTCGACATTGGAAGAAGTAGGGGTCACAAGGCGAGTGACAGCAGCGACGGCGATGGGTGCAAGGGTGGATGAGTATTGGGACACAATCTGTTGGGGAACGCGCACTCAGCGGCATCTTCAGCCGAAGTTGCAAATGTCACTGACCTTCGAGTTCAAAGAGGTAGTAGCGGCGCGTAGGAGTGATGTCTTATCGTCTAGGTTGATTGGGGTGGAGAGCTCTGTCAAGAACTCGACTGCCTTCACCGACGCTTTTTGGAACGATTCCGCGATGACAGTGGGGTGCATTCCTTTTTGCAGCATCTTCTCTGCGGCGCCAAGGAGACTTCCCGCAAGGACGACCACAGATGTAGTGCCATCACCGGCTTCAACATCTTGTGCAGCGGATAGATCGACAAGCTGATCACCTGTCAGGGTTTTCCAAGTAAAACAGTAGGACGGAGTACACACCATTTTAGCGGCAGGGTGCAATGCCTGAATACTCTTCAAGATCGTCGCGCCGTCGTTGGTGATGATGAGCTCGCCCTTTGATGTTTGTATCTGACATAGATCTCAGCAACCATGGGTCCAGAATACCACGATCATCTTTATATGGTACGCACCATCTTGTCCATACCCCTCGGGCCTAATGATGTCCGCACTGCATCGCTAATTGCTATTCACGCGCCCTGTGAGTGTTCGCGCACCATGATAACGAGTGTCCTGATTGTCCGTACCCTTTGCAGCGACCATGTTAGACAGGCGCACTTCCATAGGCTTACCCTAGTAGCAGTCGGTCAGTTGCAGATCGCAGCATGCGAGAGCTGATGTACACACCTTGTCATTGAAGGCTTTGTTTGACCCAGAGACGGCCGGAGCAAAAGGGGCGGAAGGGGCGGCAGACATGGTGGACGGGGAAGATGGATTGAAGTCGACCTCGAAATGCGCAAAGCTGCAAGA
This sequence comes from Daedaleopsis nitida, assembly GCA_022606115.1. NCBI lineage: Eukaryota > Fungi > Basidiomycota > Agaricomycetes > Polyporales > Polyporaceae > Daedaleopsis > Daedaleopsis nitida. Next base: position 2,668,438 of record JABYQM010000006.1, on the reverse strand, counting down.
CGCGGTACTATGTAGCGCCCAATGTCGCGCACGTGAGACCAAGCGCCCAATTACGCGTTGGGCCTCCCGCCGCGTCCTGCTCAATTCAATTCTTGTACTCCTACCACCATCTCCCTACCATGGCTTTCGTACGTTCACATCCACCTGTGTGCTTCCTGCTCTGATTTTGAACCAGTTTGATCAAGACCAATTTGCTGGCGGAGGACCTGCCGGACTCTTCGCTCATTTGTATGTTCCCTGCATCTGTGCGCGGACGGCTTCCACTCACTCGCGGACAGAGGATTTGGCGGACACGCGGCTCATCGCGTCGGAAGACCTAATCCTAGGGCATACGATGAATACTTTAAGGCATATAGCGTCGCCATGCTTCCTGGAAGGCAGCGGGATAATGTCAGCTATGGTGGCAAAAGTATGTTGTCTAAACAGCGCGCCATCTACTTCGCATACTCATGCAATCTGGATTGTCAAAGTCATTATGCCTCAATCTGCTGTTGCCCTCCTCAGCAACATGGAGCTCGAGTCCCCTTGGATGTTCAAGCTTCGTAACCCAGCCAACCCTGCCGCGTCCACACATGCTGGTGTGCTAGAGTTCATCGCCGAGGAGGGATGCGTACATCTGCCCCATTGGATGATGCAGACTCTGCGACTGAACGAAGGCGACCCCATTCGAGTCACTGGTTGCGAATTATCCAAGGGCAAGATGATTAAACTCCAGGCACAGACGGTCGATTTCCTCGAGATATCTGATCCTAAAGCCGTGTACGTATGCTTTGAATCTCAAGCAACTGCGATCCTGATGTCATCCGCAGCCTTGAACAAGCTCTGCGCAATTTCTCTGCTCTCACACAAGGTGACATCATCGAGATCTCCTACAACACAATCGTCTTCGGTTTGCTTGTCATGGAGACACATCCCGGTGGCGAAGGAATCAGTGTCCTAGACACCGACTTAGAGGTCGATTTTGCCGCTCCCGTTGGTTACATCGAACCCGAACGTCCGAAGGCCGCTCCGCAACCTACGATGGCGTCAAAACTGAACATTGATCTCAGTTCCTCCACACCCGGCTCCTCCCGTCCTTCCTCGTCTATGGCTGGTGCGTTCTCTGGTGCAGCTTCCAGAGCCGGTATCAGCAAAGGAGGCGACCAGTGGGAAAGCTTCAAGGGCAAGGGCGAGACGTTGGGAGGGCGGAAGACGAAGGGAAAGGGTGTGAGCCATAGAAAGGCCGAGGAAGTTCCAGAAGATAGTAAGATCATCCGCACCGAGTGAGTTCGTCTCCCCAACGGCAATACAGATAGCTGACCGATCTTCAGCAAGCATCGGGTTGTGACGAATAGTAGCCTGGAGGACGACGTATATGTGCCTGCGCCTCTGAACCTACCATTCGGCAAGCTCTTCTTCGGGTTCAACGTGCAGACATACGTACCACCGCAGGCATCTTCAAGTGCATCGGATCAGGTTTGTCATTTTGCAGCATAAATGCATTCCCGATTAACTCACATGACCCGCAGCAATCGAACGCGTTCTCCGGCTCTGGGAGCACCCTTTCAGGCAGCAATGCACAGGGCTCTTCCTCTGCGAAGGGCAAGGGCAGGGAACAACCCCCTGCGTCAGCATCCTGGGGCTCAGGCGGCCAGACCCTGGGCCGTCGTCCGGCCCCAGCATCTGCGATCAATGAACCACGCTCCTTCGGAGCCGGCGGTGCGTCGGTGCCCATTCTTCCCCCCGGAGCCGACAAGGTCAGGAAGAGCGAGAGAGGAGCCCCACGCCAGATTTCGGCGTGGACGATGATGACGAGAACTACATGGAATACGACAGTGACTAGTGATGGACAAGTCAATCTGCATCTTTTGACGATCATGAATCCTTCTCGGACATCTCTTGTAGAACGACGAGCGGCGATCTATCATCGTGCGCAATGTACAATTGGCTCCATTTCACTGTCAGTATGTAGATGCTTTTGGCTACAATCAGTTCGACTCATCAGTCGCTCTCCAGGCTACTGCTAGCGACACCGACACCTTTCCCGGCCGGGACGCCGTTCACGCGGCCCATACCCGCTCCAATACCATTTTCGCTGTTGTGCGTTCTCTGTTGCATCCCCGCCCTCTGCGCAGTCCTTCTCGGGAACGATCTGGCCGACATCGTCCCGGATTGCTTTGCCCCGCTTGATCAGAGCCTTCGCGACCTGAGTGCTGAGTCCTCGTCCCGGAGCTCGAGTTGGGGTCGGTGTGGTCGTGGGTGATTCTATCGCCTCTCCGGCCTTCTGCTAGGAGGCAAATGGTTCATAACTCCAGACATGATGGCGACGGACTGCAGGGGTCCAGGCGTTCATTGATCAAAGAAAGGAAGCAACAGATTTTTCAGATACCTCTGCCAAGAGCCTATATGCATATGCATAATCACCTTCCGTGAATATCGGACGCGGAGCCGATGCTCTCGGGAATCTGCTAGTGGAAACATGTTTCCCACTGCCCCTTGGAGTCAATCACCACTAACGATGGCCTCGACTGCATACGCCGGGGCCGCGCGCCGCGCGCCAGTTTACTACTGTCTTCCCAAACAACGAGCACGTCGAGAACATCCGCCGCGACATTGTTCTGCTCTCATACCTAAGTACTTTCCCAAGTAGATCATCACGGCAACAAGGACTCTGTGCAGAAACGGGGCGCGGCATAGCGTTCATACTCATGGCAGGGTAGGACCACGATCGCTTTGGCAATAAGGTTATTGCGGTCACTGGCAAAGTCGAGACCGATGCTATTACGGCAGCGCTGGTCACTCGTAATGCCTCTCTTCGCCATTCTGATCCCTTCTCTTTCACGGAGCTGAAACCCGATGCGATAAATGGGATGAACCTCCTCGGTAAACCCTCTTCCATCGAAATGTGTACGGTTGGCCAGAAGTACATGGATGAAATTCACACGAACTATCACGCAGACGCCGAGTCCGGCGAGCCAGGCGTTCGATCCCTCAGAAAAGCATTTCATACACATGTCTTTATCTAGCTCTTCTAGCTCTGTACAAGGGCCATAGTAGCTACTACTGCCTCTGAACACACATATAGGACTAGATCTCCTCAGAAACCACTCTGGGAGGGGATTTCACCCGGGCGCCTACGAGATACCAAACCAGCATGATTAGATAAGAAGTACTTTCTCACAAAGCGCTAAGATTCCAGATGGCATCTAATCTCTAACCTTTGGCCTGACCTGGGAGCTCTAGACATGCTGAGCCCCAGTGGAAAACGCCTCCGCACCTCTACGCACTGACACGCTCTGTGACGCAGGGGTGCAAACATACCGCAGTAGTACGCAGGTATACGCAGCCAGCCGCGACCGGCGCTTGGGGGGTTAATCTACGTCCCAATTAGGAAGAGCTCTCTTGCTTGTCGACGCTATCCTCCACCCTGTTCGCTGTAGATGTCATGTTAACCCGCCCGACGTCGCCCGACAATCTATCTAAATGACATAGTGACTTTGCCGCACATTTCCGCATGCGCGTGATCGATGTCGCCGGTGGGTTTTGGTAAGTCTGCCATGCTATCTTCCACCGCCGTCTGACCTAGTGCTACACTGCTGCTCCCGCCGACTTCCTGAGTGTCCGGTCAAGCGTCTCTCTCCGTGCGTTCCTCCTGGACAGTACTCGACGCTGCCATCAGCACCATGCCGAGGACTCGAGAGTGCCGACTGCCCTGTGTATGCCCTATATGCAAGGGCAAGGTCGTCGGCTTGAGAACATGGACGTCACATCATCCGTACCGTATGGGCGAGCCCATCCCGTACAAGAAGCGGGCGCGAGCCTCTCTAGGGCGGGCTGCACAATTGCTTGCGGCCGCCCGCAGCGCTTCTATTCCTATCGAGGCGAGTCACGATCTAATGCACGGTTGTCAGCACATATTGCATTTGTACTGACACTCGTTTTGCAGGCAATCAATATGAATGGTTCATCCGATGATGACAGGCCGTCTAGTTCTTCTAACCATAATCCTGGCGGCTCCGGAGGTGCCGGAAACGGGACATCACCTCCGCCGTTTGGTCGTCTGGAACAGGACGACTCTCATGACGACTCTCACGGGGACGGCTCAGGATCTGGGGAGGGCTCATCTGGTTCTGGTTCTGGTTCTGCTAGGCTAGGCGACAATCCCGAAGGATCTGGTCCCAATGCAAACACTGCGGGCAACTCCGGCCGTCGTGATCAGTCGAGTGCAAGTGACACAAACGACGGCGCGAGCCAGGCGGCAGGGACCGGGCCTGATGGTATGGCGATCTCGCCGGCTTGGTATCTCCCGCTCTGAATACGGTATTGACGCATCAATGTTACTACAGATCCGTCGGGCATCAATATACCAGAGATAGAGATCAAAATGGCAGACATGCGACGCGCGATGGAATTCATCAATCTGATTAAAGGGGCCACACTCGAAAACTCTGATCTGGACGAGGACACACTGGAGCGTCTGCGCAACCCAATCTGTGAGCAGCTTGCTGTCGATGACAAGGACTTGGCGCTCTCGCTGGAGCTGTACTTGGCAACGGAGAATGCCTCTAGGGCGGTGTACGAGGCCGTCCGTGGCGCGATACTCCGAGACTCTCCGACCAGGAAGATACTCAGCCATGCAGGGGTATGTCGCTGCCCATTACTTACTCTTGGGGTAGTCTGTTGCTCATCGCTTGTATTCTATCCGGTGGCTCTCACAGGTTAAAGTAGCTGCCAAGCGTCTCACCGGGATCAGTGCGATGAAACACGACATGTGTATCAATAGCTGTATCGGCTACACCGGTCCTTATAAGGATCTCGACAAATGCCCGAAGTGCCAACAGAAGCGGTATTGCCCGATACGCCTCGCCGAAGGCAGCCAGGTTGGAAGACAGTCCTTTATGACCCTCCCTCCTGGGCCTCAGCTGCAGGCACTGACTCGGTCGCCCGAAGGCTCTCGCAACCTCGCCTACCTCCATAAGACCTGTGAGAAGATCATCGCTGGGTCACAGCATAATCGACCTCTCGCTTCGTACAGAGATCTCACGTCAGGCTCCCTTCTTCTAGAGGCGGTGTCTAAGGGCACCATTCGAAGGCACGACTTCGTCCTGATGTTCTCTATCGATGGTGCACAGCTCTACCAGAACAAACAGTCCGATTGCTGGATGTACCTGTGGATTGTCGTGAGCTTGAGCCCGGATCGCCGCTACAAGAAGATTGAGATCATCCCGGGTGGCATCATTCCTGGGCCGAATCACCCACAAGATCTCGACTTGTTTCTCTTCCCTGGTTTTCATCATGTCTCGGCGCTAATGAAGAAGGGCCTCCGCTGCTATGACGCTGGCCTGAACGCGTGTGTCCTCTCGTACCCCTTTGTACTGTCTGGTCTCGCTGATGGTCCGGCAATGGCGCTTCTGAAGGGCTCAGTTGGTCATCATGGTGTCTTTGGCTGTCGTTGCGACTGTGCTTTGCCTGGCCGCCACAAACCAGGATGTCCGCACTACTACCCGGTCCTTCTCAAGCCTCTTGATTTCCAGGTCCCTGGCTGTGATCACGATGATGTCTCACTCTCGTCCATTCCTCCTGCTTCTGTTCAACGCTACGAAGAGAACCTCACACGCCTACTGTCGGCGCAGAATGAGACCCAGTACAAGGCAATTCGGAAGGCTACCGGTATCTCCAAGCCCAGTATCTTCTCTGCACTCGAGCGCACATTTCCGATGCCCCTGGCTTTTCCCTTGGACCTCATGCATCTGGCTGATCTGAACTGGGGCGACCTTCTGCTCAGTCTCTGGCGCGGCACGATCAAAGGCGCAACCAAGTCCGATCCTAAGGACGCTCCTTATGCGGTTCTTCAAGGTGACGTGTGGACCGAGCACGGGAAGCGTGTCGCTCGCGCGCGCTCGCATCTACCCGGTTTCCTGGACCGCGTGCCACGGGACATTTCAGAGAAGGGCAATAGCGGCTTCAAGGCAGTGGAATGGCATACATATCTCTACGGCTACGCTGTCAGCATGCTCCGCAAAATCCTACCTCGCAACGCTTGGCTGCAGCTCTGCAAACACGTTAAAGGTGTCCGTCTACTGTACCAAGAAGAGATTCCTCTCCAGGACGTTGTAAAGGCTAAGACACTACTGTCCGAGAGCTCACTTGACTTTGAGAACATCTACTACGAGCGTGATCCTGACCGTCTCCATGTTGTGAGGCCGTGCGTTCATGCAATCTGGCACGCACCGGACGAGATCGTCCGTCGGGGGTCCCTCTTAGGCTGCACTCAACATACAATGGAGCGCTTCATTGGTGACCTCGGAGGGCAAATCCGACAACCATCCAACCCGTACGCAAATCTCTCGCAGTTGGCGGTCCGGCGGTGTCAGGAGAATGCTCTCAAGGCGATGATACCTGGTATTGGTGGAAGAACCAAGGAAGACGGCTTCGTGCTACCTCGGGGAGGTTTTGATCTTGGCAACGGTTATGCTCTCTTGCGCGCGCGCGACAAGAAGCTCACGCTGCTGGGTTCTGGCTGTGCTGAGGCTCGGGCATTCTATGACTACTTGGCACCCATTCGACCCGGTCCATACACGGCATGGAACTTCTCTATCCTAGTGAGAAAATGGTCACGTCTACATCTACCAGTCGATCAGGTTGCGCGTTCTGCCTGGAAGGAGTGTAGGAAACCACTCTCGGATTTGCGTATTGCCCGCTGTGTCAAGGTGTGTTGTGATATACTTCATATTGAGCTACGTAATATCCTTATGCAACCAACACCTCGGCAGATGACTTCGCCAAGGTCTGGGATGGCCTTGATGAGGCAGCACGCACAGTAGGTCGTCCAAATTCTCACTATCCGTCAATGACTTACTAACTACATTGTCTCGATGTGTCACGCAGAACGCCAATGCGATGTACGTATCAACGTTATGTGTTGCATTCACCGTACTAACATATCCGGGACATACAGGCACAACTACGCCACAAAGAATCCGGACATCAAATCACTGCAAGACGTAGTAGACCTCTACAACGCCCTTGCTGAGGAAGACCGTAACGTTCGTCTTTGTGTGCGTGACCCCATGCCTGTGGTGGCTGACGCTATCCAATACCATAGGCATTCAAACACCCGCCGGATGCCAAAGGAAAAGGGAAGAAGAAGGCCGCTCGCGCATGAGCAGGGCATCTCCGACACCTTCGACCATGATAGCGCGCAGTGGGGAACAATAATGGAGGTGGTGAAGAACATCAACGGTGGGCGAAACGGGTGCGAGTGGGCGCAGTGCGCGGGTGCGCGGGCAGCGGGGCGGGCGACGTGTTCGTCTGCACCCATACGCATCCTTACGACTCGCGGGTGACAGCGTGTAGGTGCGGACGGGCGCGTGTGGTTGCAGCAGTGGGCGTAGCAATAGAGCAGGAAGAACAGCAATATCATCCATATTCTCTTTCTTTTCCGCTGGTCTACGCAATTCCTACGCACACAAACGCATCAGAACGCTTCTGTCCGCGGGTTCAAGGAAGGTCCAGCAAGTGGTATAATATTAGACGAGCGTATCATGGCGTATCAACTGCGTACGGGTGCGTAGATATATCCGCGAGGACCCAAAATTGACGCACCTGTACGCATTTGCGGAACTTGCGGATGGGAGCGTTCCCATGCGTACAGGTGCGGAGGCGTTTTCCACTGGGGCTGAGCGCTGAGCAGCAAGTCCATTCTATGACGGCTGCCTTCCTTAGCTGCTAACAAAGTGAGCATACTTACTTAATTTACTAGTACCCCATAGGCGCGTACCGTTTGTACTTCGCCGCCGGGACAAACAAGTACAAACTCTAGTATGGCACCTTGACAGAACTCTTGTCCCGGCGAACTTGGATCTTTGACAAGGGCTCTAAAACTAAATGGATCACCCTCAGAGCTGCCGTAGATAGTCAAAATACATCTCAGACATCTTGCGAGAGCTGTTGGCGTCAAAAGCCTAACCATGACCAGAGCGCCTCCGACTCGGCCGAGGCCAAATAGGTTAGGCGCCCGTTACGAAACCCCCTCCCAGAGTGTTTTCAGAGGAGATATATGACTCTATATTGTGTTCAGAGGTGTAAGTAGTCATGAAATCCTGTCTTCAGAGCCAGAAAAGCAAGATAAAGACATGTGCATGAAATGCTTTTCTGAGGGATTGAACGCCTGGCTCGCCGGACTCGGCGTCTGCGTGATAGTTCGTGTGAATTTCATCCATGTACTTCTGGCCAACCGTAAATGTGCGCAACATTTCATTTCTTCGCGAGTGTTTGACTCTGACCCATACGTAGCGGTGTCACATTAGCTCAACACGCCACCGATGTCTTTTCGATTGTGCGGTGCCTCTTCTTTCCCTCTCTCCCTGATGATCCCATACCCCCCGTGAGGCGCATCTCCAGGCTCGCCTTGTTCATATCTCGTCATTGCTATCGCAAGCTCCACGCACGCATTGATCAGGGGAAACGTCTGTGGAGCGACCATCCGCTCCAGCTCATCCTGGTATCACACCTCCCCGGGCCAGACCACAAACAGTGGGGTAATCTCCCCTAGGCAGACGATGAGGACCTACTGAACGGGGGGGTGGACGGTCCTTCAACTCATTGGGGCGGCGATGCTCACTACTCCGCTCGCATCTAAACGGTTTGACCTCCCTGCGAACATCCAGCCGTCGCCCCCCCAATTCAGCATCGATCCGGACGAGTATCAGTTATCGTCATCCTCTGCAGCGGGTACATTATTTTATACCGTCAACCAGGACACTGCAAAGCTGTAGACAAGTATGCTTTTAAGCTAGTTGTTGGAGATCATGCTCGAATCGTATACGGCGGCACCGTGGACCAAAGAGACTGGTAGTGCCTTGTGGACAGCGCTTGCTATATTCAGCGCCATTCAAGAGATTTCCGATCATCTGATTACTCCCGACCTTGCTAAATACCTCGGTGAGCCAATATTTGGTGATAATTTCCGTGTGCGACATACGAAGGAGGCCATATGTGATCTAGTATGAGCATGCCAGATGGTCATAGTACCTCGTGGGAAGTATGACTCGGACCGGGCTTCTGTCAGGCGTGGCCATGGTCTTACGGACGTCAGGAATAACCGGGTAGGAGCCAGTCTATTACCTACTTCAACCATCGAGACCGTCGTTATGATGTGCAGCCATCCATCCACTCACAGCCCGTGTACAAGCAGTGGAGACCATTCGCCAGGTCATGAACATTGTCTAATGACTCTACGTGAGGATAATTACGGATGCAGTACTACAATTGTTGTGATGTGACATGTTTTATATACTCTATACTAGTACATACACCTCTATCAACTGGTTTAATTCCATTGCTATTTTGCAGCCCAGCCTCCGAGTCCTGAACCCTTTGGCACATTGCACACAAGCGAAGTATTACCATAGGTAAGCTCAGATTGATTGACACATATTATGGCAGGGACGGTCATGAGAGACTCCGGGTCGACTTTACTTTATCCAGTAGTTCCTGGTTGGCGTTCAAGGCGTTGAGTAGGATGTGACAAGGTGCACGTGGAAGTGACATGGCGCGTCTATCCTGTGAGCGCCGAGAATCCCGCCGTCATCGGCACGCGACGAACGGAGGCTCCCGGTCGTCTTCCATGACCATCCATTTGCATTCTCGTCCTACACACAATGTCTCTCAAGATCAAAATCCACAGGCAGAACATTGTGAGCCCTCTATGTACGGGTATGCAAGCACATCTCACACAACCACTAGCCATCCGAGGCCAAACCCACCAAGCGCCGCATTCAACGGATCGAGTCCGACGAGGATGACGCAGGCGCGTCTCCATCGTACGTTCCAGACATCCCACAACGTCGGTCGAAGAAGGCACGTACCCTCAGCAGAGGTGCATCAGCGGACTCTAGGGATGACCCGTACGCTGTGGCCGCCGAGGATGAGGATGTGGACATTGACGGAGACATCGAGGACACTCGCTTTCTACCTGAGCCCCAGCCTATCTCCTCCCGTTCCATCTCTCCCGCTCAGCCCAGCTTGAAGCTCAAACTCTCTACCGCTGGCGCGTCGTCGAGCAAGTCGCGCGCGAAGGAGAAGGAGGTGAAACCTGCTAAGAGTGGCAAGGTCGCGGTGAAGAAACCGAAGAGGCAAGTGGTGTACACGGACTCGGAGGAGGAATTTGAGAACCCGGACGTGGTCGTTACCGACGACGATGACTTTGAGCCAGAGCCTAACCACGCACCGAGCAAGAAGGGAGTGAAGGGCAAGAGCGTGAAGCTGGTGCTTGGGAAGGGCAAAGGCAAATCGGCGGGGGCGACGAAGAAGGACGAGAAGGAGATGACATTCCGCGACGAACGCAAGCTTCCTCCGCCTCCGTCCGTCCCGGACTCCTCGAAGCGTCTCAAAACCGAAGAAGACAAGCGATTCAGACCCGACGAGGACGCACATACCAAGTTCGAAGACGAGCCTGCGAAAACCGTAGCACCCGATCCTCTGGACGAGCCCATACCCAAGAAGCGGAAGCTCCCGCCAATCAAGAAGAACAAGCCTGCGGGCTCGAGCTCAATTGCGCTATCCAACTCTTCTACCAAGCCTCCCGCCGCTCCCGCAGACAAGAAGGAGACGTTCACCCCTGCTCTGACGAGCAACCAAGTGGGTACGCGGAAACCCGCCGGGGCGTCCACAGACATCAACCTCCTCGACTCTTCTGTCTACTCCGAACTGTTCAAAAGCGCAGTAGGTCCCTTCGCTCTGTCTTAGCGACACGTGCTAACACTAGGCCCCAGCCGGGTGGAACGACGCCAAACTCCGGTCTGAACAGGAAGCAGAAGGAGGAGGAGCGCAAGAAGGAGCTCAACAAGATGCGAAAAGAGGCGCGAGCTAAACGAGAAGCGGACGCTGTGAGTGTCACCCTGTCTTGCATCGTGTATTCGTGTGCTTGCTCATCCGCGCTCCAGAGACATGCGTTTGACTTGCAATCTTCCCCAGAGAAGATTCAGCGATACGAGGAGTCGTTGCGTACCCGCCAATCCATGGTTCGGTATCCTAATATCCTCGGCGCTGCGTTCAAGGAGATGTTCGACCGTGACCGTGCGGCCCGAAGCGTTGCAGCAGGCCCAGAACAACGCTAGGACGATGAGATCCATCAACTTTTGTATCCTCTTGCATATCTTGGCATTTCTATCTGTCCGTTATCACAACTTGCGCGCTGTTCTCTGACTTTGCAGTTCCCGGGCATCCCTAGGCCTCCGCCAGTAGGGTTGACAATGGCAAGATAGCGGCAGCGCGCCGCGATACTGTTTGTCCGGTTGCCCTATTCCCGCTAACAGACAACGGGAATAGTGTGCATCTAAGGTTCTTCCTTCTTCCCCATCTCCCCCTCATGTTTGGTATGTTTCCGCAGGATACACGGTGATCACAGACGGACAAATGCTGCGATGTAAACAGGATATATCTGCTTGTCTCATTGGTTATGCCCCCGGTGACTGTCTGACTGTGGATGGGGTCTACAATATTGCATCATGTTATCTAGTGCCAGATCATTGATATCGATTATCCTTTGCAGGCACTCAATAGTGAATCCAGATAATGTCGCGCAGAGGACTCTTGTTATGTCCTAGCTTTTAGGCTACGAACTTCGATCAACATTAACGATAGCTGAAGAGAACAAACATACAGGCGGTCAGGCTGAGGTTTTTGTTTGTTTGTTTGCAATCCTAGTTTACCGCCCTCGAGGGCCAAGTCCTATGGTAGGCAGTACAATACAAAGTAACTACACGGTCATCTGGCACCACGAAAAGAAGTCACAGTTCAAAAGACGCAGGCTGAGGTTAAACTACCTCAGGAAATCTAATCTAATCTACGATCACGTGTTAGAAATTTCCTCACACTCCGAGAAATCCGGAATTGCGGCTCAGTCCAAAACTTGGACTCGAACGGAGCTCATCCACTCCTCATTCACATACTGCAGCCTACCGCAACTCTCTCGGACAGCAGTGATGGGTGCGAACGTTGAAACAAATTTGCGGCTTCCACCAAGAAAGCGCGCCAGGATCGACTCGGACACCAAACGGTTCGAGCAGGAACCTCGACTCTTTGCACCCTTCCGCGCCCTTGGCCTCGTCACAAACGGTGTTCCCTTCGTGCTACAGACGCGCTCGCACAAAGGCGCAACAGATGGTCCCCGGCTGCATCTATTGACATGTCTCGGGAAAGCGTGGGCGATGTGGGAGGGAGGGAAGATGGGTCTCTTGTTCGTCAGTGAGTTCAATCGTATTTTGAACCTTCCATGACGGATGAACTGGAACTTGTTGCGTCGGTTGCGTCGTTAAAGGCACAGGTGCACCTGCGTCGATTGCCTCAATGGCGATGGATGGGAATGCGGTATGGGTTACTGCGGGTCCGTACGCTCTAAAGTATCTCAGAGGCAAGGAGGTACGTTACTCTGGACTTGACTCTATCTACTGCTCTTGATATTGGTCATCGCTGTAGGTGGCACGCTTAAACAACCCTCTGGAGACATCATTATCTCATATCCTTGTGTTTGGACCACGTCTGCTCACCCTGACTGACGACGGAAGCCGAATGCTAGTATGGGATATAGAGAGTGAAGGTACGTCCGGTCTGCAAGTGTCGGCTCCCGTGTTCATTATCGCTATAGAACTTGAAAGCACTATCGAATTCGAGCCTGGGTTCACGGCTGTCATGATGCACCACCCTGCTACATATCTCAACAAAGTGCTCGTTGCTAGCAGTCAAGGCAGTATGCAATTGTGGAACATATACACACAGTACGTAGCTGTCGCATTCCGCGCTTGCCATGTGTTGACACGGCTTCTGCCTGTCAGAACACTTATTCACGCATTTCCATCGACGACTCTCACCACATCATCGTCAAACATCGCGCATGCCTCTATCACCACTCTTGCTCGCTCCCCGGCTATTGATGTCGTTGGCATCGGCTTCTCGTCCGGGGAGATATCAGTATATGACATCCGTGCTGATGAGCGATTGATGCGAATGTCCATGCAGGACGGTGGCATACGTGCTATGTCGTTCCGCAGCGGTATGTCTAGCCCGCAAACCATAGAAGTATGCCTCACTCACCGCCATTGAATGCAGACGGCCATCCAGTCCTCGCTACAGCTTCTTCGACAGGCCACATAGCGTTATGGGACCTGAATGCTGGTGGCCGACTCTTGCACATCGTGCGTGGCGCCCATGATGGCGCAGTGACTGCACTTGAATGGGTCACAGGCCAGCCAGTGCTGATCAGCTCCGGCGAGGACAACAGTGTTAAGGTAACTCGAACCAACATCTTACGTTTGCATCTGCTAACATGCTCATCTAGCAATGGCTGTTTGACTCTCCAACCGAAGCCCCGAGGCTACTCAAGTTCCGCTCTGGACACCATGCCCCGCCACATCTCATTCGCTACTATGGTGAAGACGGAAAGCAACTCCTTACCGCCTCTCGCGACCGCAGCTTGCGGTGTACCAGTGTCGTACGAGACTCTCGTAGCTTTGAGCTAAGCCAAGGTAGGGATGCTCTTGCGCGCCTTAAGTGCTGCGCTTATCTCCTTCACTAGGATCACTTGCGAAAAAAGCGACGAGTCTGTCCATCCCTATCACCTCCCTCAAATTCCCGACGATCACCACTCTGTCACATTCGACGATCCGAACAAAAGATTGGGATGATATTCTTACAGCACACGCAGATGAAGCTGTCGCTCGAACATGGACCATGAAGGATAAACGTGCGGGAAAGCACGTTTTCAACGTCGCAAGGGAGAAAAAGAAAGGCGCCACTGTAGGCTCTGTCAAGGTATGCATCATTCCCTGGTGTAAAGACGTCGTTTTCACAAAACTGCGCAGGCTGTATGCGTATCGGCATGTGGCAACTTTGGTTTGACGGCTTCCTCGACCGGTGTCATCAACATGTACAACATGCAGTCTGGCATCCTCCGACGGACGTTCGATGTCGGTCCCTGTCCGCCTAGCGTGACGAGCCGCTTTCGTCCTACCGGGAACAAGAAGAAGGAAGGGCGATGCATTACGGGGCTCGCCAGCGACGCTTTGGACAGAATTGTTGTTGCCAGCACACTCGACGGCACGGTCAACGTATGCTCCATTACTAGCTCCGTTGTGTCGACTACTGACCGCGCTCGTGGCAGTTCTTCGACTTCCACACAGCCGCGCTGGAACATACAATCGTTCTCCCATCGACGGCGGTGTCGATTACACTACACCGTGACAGTGGATTGCTTGCAGTAATATGCGACGACCTTGTTGTACGGCTCGTTGATATCGAGACACGACGCATCGTCCGTGAATTGGGCGGCTTCGGAGGTCGAGTACTAGACGTGGTATGTGCAGTGTCTCATCGCACAGATGCTGTTTCCAGAATTGATTTCGATCTGTCTCTGCAGACCTTCTCGCCCGATTCTAGATGGATCGTCACGACTTCTCTTGATTCGATAATCCGCACCTTCGATGTTCCGACAGGGCGGTTGATCGACCTCTTCCGTACTTCGAGTGTCGCTACAAGTATCTCGTTCTCGCCCACGAACGACTTCCTTGCAACCTCTCATGTCGACAGCGTAGGGGTATATCTCTGGTATGTTTGCAACGTAATTGAGCTCGCTATAGTCGCTAACATCCCGAAGGGCAAATCGCGCACAATATGCTGAGGTCTCGTTCCAAAGCATAGGAGAGGATGACGTCGTTGACGTCGCCCTGCCATCCATGCAAGGAGTGGCGGAAGATGAAGGTAGCTTCAGGATCAGCAATATCTGTGAAGTCGTAGTTAACATCGATTCCTCTCAGCGCTGGAAGCACTATCCGCACTCACGGTGCACGACAAGCCAGCGGACCCATTCTCCACTCCCACGCAGCTCGATGGCGAGCTTGTCACGTTCACCCTCCTGCCGCGCTCTCGCTGGCAGACACTCCTTAACCTCGAAGTGATCCAGCAGCGCAACAAGCCGAAAGAGCCCCCAAAGCAGCCCGAGAAGGCGCCGTTCTTCCTACCCACGTTGCCCGGGGTCGAGCACCGATTCGCCGTCGATGACGCGCAGAAGGCGAAGGAGGACGCGAAGAAGCCGACGAAACGCCTCCAGCGCGCCGCGGGTGAGACGGAGAGTGTGTTCTACAAGAAGCTTGTCGAGGCGCACGAGAGCCAGTCGGTCGACTGTACGTCCCCCCACTTTCGTCTGCAGGATCCGCCATGGCTGACCGCGAGTGTTGGTGTTGGTGTCGTAGACGAAGACTTCTTCGGGTACGCGAAAGCACTCTCGCCCGCCGCGATGGATCTCGAGCTCCGCTCGCTCGTCTCGCTCGACGCGCTGCGGATGTTCTTGCGCGCACTGGCACAGCGGCTGCGCTCGCATCGCGACTTCGAGGCGGTGCAGACGTTCATGAACGTCTTTCTCCGCATGCACGGGGACGTGTTCGTGTCGAACGCGGAGGTACGCCGGGACCTGGAAATGTTGGCGCAGGCGCAGCGCAAGGAGAGCGAGCGGCTGCTGGAGCTGCTCGCGTCGTCGTTGGGCACGCTGGGGTTCGTGAGGGACACGATGTAGTCTTGTGTGGGGACAGGACGTGCCCCGAGGTGTCCGAGCCGTGCATGTATGTCTTTCCCTCGTCTGACTGCATCGGTTAGGATGCTTACCGTACTCTAGGTTGGGTGGCTCCGTCATGTCATGGGACAGCTCTCCGTGGGATGTTTGGCACACCTATGCCGTGTACCGCTGCTTATTGTTGTAATCATCCGGGCAACCCTCCTTTGCTCGCGGTCAGGGGCCCTGATATGCGCGTGCGTGCGACGGCCGTGCAAGCGGTTGATTCACTCCTAATGACAAGTAAGTATTGCCATAATGTCAGCGTCGTCGATAGACGTGAACCACGACGGCGAGTTTGCAGATGCGTAGACATGTTTGAGCCAGGCATGACTAGTCGACTCTTTTCTACTACACTCTACGGCTCGCTCGGTGCCATCAAGTCCGTCCATCACTAGCGAAGGTGTTAGAGCCTTGGCTGAGGAGGGCTGAGGTCGGAGTGAGCAACTTTCGCTTATTGTAATCGTCCTGACCTTCCATGCAAGCATCGTTGACATCGGGGTGGTGGTCTCCGACGCCCCGCGCCATCAACTTGTGCATTGAGGCCTCCCAATATATCTTCAACTTCCCTGCTTCCTTCATCTACGATGACAGGCTGTGTGAGGATCGCTGCCTCGTCCTACTTACGTGGTCTACCGCCGATCCCAAGGCACCGGATAGCTGTGGAGAAACCTGGAGAAACGAGAGTGACTGGTGCACTGAAGTTGATGATGCTCGCAGTGAATTGTATGTATGTCACCGGTGCCGTAACCCGTTCGTCGGCCGGGGTGAGCAAGGCTGAGGCCCTCTGAGGATACAGGCCCGAACTGATCCTTCCCCGCCGTGAAGTCTTACGGGACAAGTTGGCATAGGCTCCTACCTACCGTGAGCTTGGGTACCCTGAGCTTGATTTGAATTCACGGAGGAGGGAGTACTTTCAACTTCACGTGTACGGTAGTTTAGCGCAGTCTTCGCTGGACATCGGGATCCTCTCGCGGCCTCTCGCCCCCTAGCGAAACATCCGGGGAGTGTGTTAGGCTGACGCTGAACGTCAAAGAATAATGGAGTACTACGCTACACTACTCTGAGCTTATCCGGCGTTATGGGAGGTGCGGCTCTACTCTACTGCATCACAGCTCCTCGCGATCAACACCGGGGTAAGCAGCTTCAGTCTCTTGGAGATTGCGTCACGGTGCACCGACTGGATCCCATCTGCAGTTGATCACCCTACTACGCACCACCCCACAAGTCCAAGGTGCGCTGCCCTCGCTGACTGCTTTTCCTCTGGACAACATTCACCTGAGCTTGATAGATGGGTAACGACAGCATGCAGGTTCAGAACAAGTCCAACTGCCGCATCATGTGCTTCGTCTCGAAAGCCTCAAGGATGGGGACGACACCTGGTACCCCCCTGTCCGAGCACAGCAGTGATACGTGGATCCGGAAGAGCTGGGAGCTCGTTGCTTTCAAGAACGAAGAGGATACCTGCCGTGCAGGAGTCTACGCCCCCGTGAGGATCGTGTTCCACTCCTTCGTGAACATCGTCGAGTGAGCGTCCAACGCGCAGGCAAGGCAGATAGCCACTGCCGTCTCTTTCAGAGACGATCCAATGAGAATCAGTTCGATATTTGCTCAGTACGGATATACGGAAACATACAATGGCGTTCTCTGGGCGAGCTTCGCGTGGCGGGATAGAATGAAGTCCCATAGTAGGCGAGAACAGAGTATCACTGTAGGGTGTTCTGCAACGAAAGGAGCCGGTGTATGCTCTGAAATGTGACGCAGTGAGATCATTGTCGTGTAGCAGTAGCCCATTGAGCTTCGCCGTCGCAGGAACAAAATTCCTTGACCGTACCCGGAGAGAGTGAAGCACCGGGCCCGGGTATTTGTGTCACATACTCCTGTGCGAAAATCACACGTCAACCCCAATAGGTGCCGGCTCGGAGCCCGTCGTCGTATGTTTCGGATGCGGGCTGTGGGATACAATGAGAATTGGGCGTATACTTCCGAGTCATGGAAGAGTTCGCCTGTAATGATATTAGTGGGTCATCTCATCCAGCAGCCAGCCACCACTGCCGCTGTGAGTCTTTCAAAGGCCTTCAAACCACAGCAAGTCTAGTAGCCCCTAGGCAGGGGATGGACGGTCCTGCAACAATTGGCCTGCCTCGCGAAGCATAGTAACAGTGTCGGGGCGAGCTTTAGTGCCAACAATAGTGCCAACAAACCAGTGACGGGACAGCGCAATTGCAGGGAGTACTCACAGTTTGTGCTACTATAAACCTCTAATCGGTCGAATGAGCTCGAGAGAGCGCTGACGAGCGAGCCTACTACAGTCGGAGCCGGGAGGGTCCCCGACTCCGAATAGGAGGAGGGTTTTCTCCATGCATATACGGGAGGGTTCCCTCTGCAAACCGTTGCACGTGAGAAAGTAGCTAAACAAGGCCAAGCTCTAGCCGCCACTCTCACAGCAGGTGCAAACAATACTGGCGCACTGCCACTGTGTGTCAGGCTGCGGCGACAACGACTCAGAGCTTGGCGACATTTTGACTCGAATCGGTGAGCCGGACACGGCAAGGCATCCTGGGAGATGGATAGGAGGAGCTCAGCTAGATGGGGGAAAAGGAAGGTGGGCTGGTGTGGTCGCAGGCCAGGTTGAGAGAGGACACTGGGCCATGTTTGACAACCTCGGGGAGGATGGCAATCTGGGACTCACTGTATTGCGACTGCATCCCGTCGGCGCGTTGAGGGCGGGCCTTGTGCCCAACCGATGCGCGCCGCCATTTCAACCGACGATCTGAGCTGTATAAGCGCAATATGTACACAACAACAAGCCTGGAGCCAACACCGCGACTGCATGCTGTCAGCAAATCTGATACATAGTGTACGCTTGTTCACTTCGGCGCGTTGAAGGCAGGCCTTGTGCCTGCCTGATGCGCGCCCCGCACTAGAGTGCAGGCCAAGCCTGAAATGGAGATATGATCTCTTCTACACATCCTTTCGGATCACTGTGATCTTGAGACTTTAGCTGACAACCGTGATGAAAAAATCGACTAATGTTTCGATAATAATGGAGTCGGGGACTGGTGCTTGCCGCCGTTACGATGCAATAACTTGTTACTATGTATTGGGGGCGCCCGCATTGTTTGCTGTTGTTTATCAAGAGCCTCGGATCCAGATGGTTTTATCCCAACTCAGACCTCTCTCGCAGCCTTGCTTGAGCTCATCTAGCGACGATGGCATGGACTTGGCATGGACGGCGAAAGACCGACCTCGAAGGACTCTCGCCGGTAATTACAGCATATCTTCCAAAGTCATCGGTCCTACTATCAGTGACAGAACCAGTGACTCCTACCTGCATCTAGGTTGATACTAACAAAAACAGTCCTCGTGTTCTAGATTCGGTGACCCCGTCATGCCACCATGGCACACCTATGCCGTGCACTGCTGTTGTCGTAATTATTAGGATCACCAACACACTTCCCTGCTTTCCTCACCTGCGTTGACATAGTGTGTGAGCTCAGGTACTCCGACACTATGCGCATGCATGCGACAGTCGTTCACACGGATGATCCATCTATATCAACCAGGATGCCGGCGTTTTCATAGACGCGACTCACACAGTACAGCTAGGCAGATGTGTGAAGCAAACTACCCCAAGCATACTGGCACGGTAAGTCGACTCTATACTTCCTGCAGCGATGGTTTCTCGCTGCCTGGTGCGAACGGTCACCGTCGAGAATTGCAAATGTTGAAGGTGCGTGGGCTCGCGCATGCTAGCAATATGCACATATGACTATCATCTAGCGGGGCTTCGATGCATCGTTGACATCGGGATTGTCTGCTCACCGGAAGTGATGTCCATTGAACGCCGTCGTTATACCTCACGCACGCGTTGTTAGTGTGCCTCGGAGTCCCACATGTGGCGTCCCTAGAACAAATCCATGAAGGCATGCGCGGGTTAAGTCCTCAATGCTGTCGAATGTCCGCGCGGTTATGGAATATAACTCGGCGTTTACAAATCCCGGAAACGAAGAAGCGCCTTCCTTCACGCTATGGTATATAATCTCACCTCTTGCTCTGCTAGACTGCAGAGCTCCTTGAAGTCTACACCAGTGTGAGCATCTCTTGCAGGTCTCAACCAAACACGTTCTGAAGACTGTCCAACTAATCTCATCCACAGTCTGACACTCGTCTACGCCGATACACTTACCTGCACAACAACCACATAGTCATACTTCAAGGTACGACCCCACACATCTATGTCTATCCCGCCCGTGAACTGCCACTGATTATGTCTGCGTCGTGTCCAGATGGGTAGCATGATCGTTCACAACAAGTCCAACTGCGCCGTCTCGTGCTTCGTCTCGAAGTGGACCAACGACAGCGGCAGCGAATCGTGGTACCCGCTCGCCGCGGGCTGCCGCGACTCGTGGAACCGGAACGGGTGGGAGACCGTCGGGTTTAAGAACGAGAACGACACCAAGCGGGCGGGGATCTACGTCCCCATCAACTCTACGGTTGTATTCTACTCTTTCGACAACATCAAGGTCGAGTGAGCGTCCGCCGCCGCCCGCTGACGACGACTGGGCTAGCTACGCTGGTATGGCCGCTCATGGGGCAGTAGTCCCGCCGGCAGCTTCGTTATAGCGTGGCATACCTTAGCCTACGCGGTACACTACTGTCGTTAATGTGGTCCAGACCAATACGCGTCCCTGCTCTTCACCTGAATCAACGTGTTGTGTGAGCGTACGATGCTGAGGCATGTCGGTGGTTTCGGACATACGGAAGTCGCACGAAGTCGCCGGGCACGGTATAATTAGCCACGCAAGTTGAGCACATAGGGACCCAACTACATCCCTTCCTACTCTGGCGGTAGCTTCCCTTTACTGGTGCAACTATTCATAGCTGGGCAGCTTCATGGAGATCAGGTGCATTGATACTATCGATATCTAGCGAAGGCGGATGCAGGGAGTCCGTGGGCGCATGCGAGACATCCTCCATATGTCATCCGTACCGGCTGATCGAGAACGACATCCCCCAAACGCCACATGCACGGACATTGTGTTCGATGACTCGCTATCAAGGTTCCGAGTAGCGGTTGTCTGGAGTCTGACTCGGAGCACATGTGAGTCTCGGTGTGCATGCTAGGTTCCCAGTACCTTGACACCCACGTGAAGCGTTCTTGCTAGGCAGGTAAGTCAAGTTCTCAAGATTGGTGCATATGCTGTAAAGCGTTTTATAAGTCACGGCAATGTCTAGACGATTTCCGATGAGTATACGTACATGCCGTGTTTCTGTTTCAGTCTATGCAAGGTCTCTGCCATACATGATTTGAAGTACTGACAGTAAGACTGCCCTCCATGCAGCTGTCATCTCCGAGGAACCATGAGGATGCACGCAGTGAAGCTGCAGTAAGACGCACATGACCATTCACTGTCTCAGACCGACATATGAATTGGTTTTTGCAGAGGTACAGCGGGGAGCTCAGTCCCCGGGGCCAATGGTATATATACTCACCATTACTTCTAGTAGACCACAGAGCTCCTCGAAGTCGACACAGTGTAAGCATCCTCCCATATCTCGAGAACATGAGTGCTCACCTGTTTTATAGCAGTGCTGATAGTACCCAACTACACCCAGATTTCTATCCCACACCACTGCACAACTACAGCAGAGGTATGTACTACAATCCTGTCGCATCTCCTCACCGCGGGCCTAATTGTTGTTGACAAATCGTACGTCGCAGTCCAGATTGGGAGCATACTCGCCCACAACAAGTCCGACTTCGCCGTCTTTTGCTGCGCCTCGAAGACGACCAACAAGGGTGGCAGCGACAAGTGGTACCCGCTCGCCCAGGACGGCCGCAATTCTTGGGAACGGGACGGGTGGGAGACCGTCGCTTTCCGAAGCGAGAACGACACCGAGCGGGCAGGGGTATACGTTCCCGTGAACTCCATGATCGTGTTCTACTCCTTCGACAACATCAAGGTCGAAAAATGATCGCCCCCGGCCGCGCGGCCCGTTGCGGCATTTGCACTCGTTGTCAAGAGACTACCACTGTTTCTACTCTGACTGGTGATTAGTATAGAGAGTGGAGTGTTATGTAGGTGATCACCATACGCACGAGTTTTGATAGGCTAATACCATGGATGCTCGGCGTGCCGGCGTTCCTGCCAGTGAGCAGTGGGGTGCCAATATAAACGGTACGTGACCGCGTTGTGCCAGTAGGTTCTTGAATCATTGCTATCCAGTGCAATAAGTGTAAGCATGACAGCTATGCAGTTCTGCAGGGTAGAGTCAGCGCTCAGCACTGTCACAGTGGTTTCACCGGTGAGCGAACTCAGATAGGACGGACTCCGCGAAGTGCGTCCGTGGCAGTGCCATTTCCGGATGGCGATGTTTGCCAATGTTGACCAAGAGCTTCTGAATCTAACATGCACAAGCAAACGATCTAGATCTCGGAGTAGAGACGTCAGTAGCACTGGCTTGGTACTGGCTACTACCCGTATCTCATCAGTATTGCTTGTGCTCCCTGGACCCATCTGGCGGCGACTACTGCGAGCCATGGACGGCGGTAAACCTAGCCCCGAAATACTTTCGCCGGCAACAGCATTTACACCTCGACTACAAGTGATTGCAGCGCTCGTGCTTGCTGTTGTTCTCGTCATCAGTCCGTACTACAGCTACTCTCATCTGGACATGTGTTGACAAGCCCTCAGTCTCTATACTTCTTGCCCGAAGGAAGTCTACTCAGCGCGGAGATGCTGTGATCCTAGCTGGCTGCTCGGATGCGGGAAAGACAGCCATCCTCTCCACGGTGAGTTGCAGCGTCATCTGTGTCATGAGCATACCTATATCGGCATATGCAGCTTGTCTACCAGCAAACCCTCCCGACAAATACCTCCATGCAAACAAATGCGGCACTTGTGGCTCTTCCTTCCACCCACAAGGCACTTCGCCTCATCGACGTCCCAGGGCATCCCCGTATCCGAGACCAGTTCCAAGAATACCTGCCCCACTCAAAAGCCATCGCATTCGTCGTTGACTCGAGCACCATCTCGCGAAACGGTCCAGCTGTCGCCGAGTACGTGTTCAGCCCTCCAGTGTGAATGCTCACTCTGCGAACTGTCGCCGCACAGGCACCTACACATGATCCTCAACGCGTTGACCTCGCTTCCCCCATCCCACGCTCCACCCGCGCTGGCCATTGTCGCGCACAAATGCGACTTGCTCAGGTCTACAGCCACCGCCTCCGCCGAGCAACTCGCTATCGCCCGCGTGCGTACCATCCTCGAGCGAGAGCTGGAGAAGCGGAGAGCGTCGCACGCGAACGGGGTCGGGATGGAGAGCCTGGGGGCGGAGGATGCAGACTCGCAGATGGGCGGGTTGGAGTGCACGGGTGGGGGAGAGTTCAAGTTCGCGGAGTGGGAAGGAGGGGAGATTGCGTTCGTTGGGACGTCCGTGGCGGTAGGGAAGGCCGCTCCTGCTGCTGTGGACGAAAAACGCCCGGAAGGCGATGGGCTAACACCTCTCCGCGAATGGCTAGAAGACCTATCATGATGCTGTATTCGTAGGAGAGTTGCTCTTAGGCTCTATCCCAGAACAATCTGTTGAATATCCCCGACGCGATCTTCCAACCAATGCTCTCGACGGCACCGGGCATGGACTGGGTCCTGGGAGGATGACTTCCGAGATGTGCGGGCCGCGGCTGAGTTGGCCCGTGCGTCCGGAGGACACAAACAGAGACAAATAGACAAAGTTTATAAGTGAGGATACCCTGAGCTCTCCTCCCTCACGCAGCCTTTTAGACAGTGCCTGTCCCTTCGATGTCTGCAACAGAGGACACGGCGATTCGGTTATGCGGAGAGTAGGTCCTAGGATGGGGAGGAATAAGAGCTTACGCACCCTTCTTTCGAGATGCAGTGGTGTAGTGAGTGTCAGAACCTCCCCACATCTTCCAGTTGCTAGTACACTTTCACTCTACAATATATCACTCAGCCTCTATCGGTTGGAAGTCTATTCGCTGAGAGGTTCGAACATGAACGCATAACTGAAGTTGTGTGAGTTGTTAACCCTTACGCAGGCTGAATTGCTACGATTCTTTCCAGCAGACCGTACTATAGGTCCATACACGTATGTCCGAGTCTCCTCTTCTGCAACTTGCCTTCCATTCGCTATCCCTTCGTTGCTATGGGTTATGGTAGGTTATAGCGAGCGATGAGCGAATGTCATGAACATGGGCATTACATGTGTATTTCTCGATTGCTCTCGACAAGGGCGGTGTGTGATTGGGCGTCTACGTACACGTCACTGTAAGAGCACGTCAGGGACGTTCTCTCAGCCACTTTCCTCTCGTCTCCTCAGTGTCCTCACTTCCTCACCCTCCTCCACCCATCCTCGACGACAATATGTTCATCATCAACTGGTTTTGGGACGTTCTTGCTCAGCTCGGTGTGTCTTGCACTCTATTGCACTCTCTGGTTCACGACAATTAATCAATATCCCCCAGGCCTTCTGCACAAGAACGCCAAAATCCTCTTCCTGGGGCTGGACAATGCTGGCAAGACGGTAGGGCACTAGTGCACACGACTGTATCTGAGGACTGTGACTCAGAGTGTCTGCTATCAGACTCTCCTCCACATGTTGAAGAACGACCGTCTCGCGACCCTGCAGCCCACGCTCCACCCCAGTGAGTAGTCATGCGTACACCCTTACCCCAGCATATTGATGCGGGCCTGCAGCGTCGGAGGAGCTAGCTATCGGTAACGTCAAGTTCACGACCTACGACCTGGGTGGTCACCAGCAGGGTACGTTATGTATGCCATTCCTCTCAATCGGCCTCCATGCTCAACAGCGTGCGAACAGCGCGCCGCCTCTGGCGGGACTACTTCCCGGAGGTCGACGGCATCATCTTCCTCGTCGACAGTGCCGACTTTGAGCGGTTCTCCGAGTCCAAGGCGGAGCTCGACGCCCTCCTCTCCATCGAGGAGCTCTCGAAGGTCCCCTTCTTGATCCTCGGTAACAAGATCGACGCGCCTGGTGCTGTGAGCGAGGACGAGCTCCGGCATCAACTGGGCCTCTACCAGACTACTGGGAAGGTGAGCTGTTCTTGCCGCATGTGTTGCTGCGTCTCCTCACACTGCCAACGCAGGGCAAGGTCCCCCTCAACGACATCCGTCCCATTGAGATCTTCATGTGCTCGGTTGTACAGCGGCAGGGCTACGGAGAGGGCTTCCGATGGCTCTCACAATATGTATGTGTCTGTGCCACATGCGCTGGAGTGACAGCAACTGACGTTTGCTCTTTCTTCCAGATCTGAGCGACATGCTGGTCGGACTTGTCTCGATATTATATGGCTAAAGTACTACTCGTAGTCAGTTTCCCGGCGTAGACCTACGTGCTCTCGACTAGTCTGACATCCTTGTTCTCTACTTCATGTTGTGGAATGTCATGTGTTCTTTTTTCCTCTAGTACGACACCCTGTCTTCCGTATCGCTCGTGCACGGCGAAGAGATCTCACTGAATGTATGGTCCGCCGCAGAGACTGGTCACGAAAGAAATCAACTGAGGTCGCTGATTGACTACGGCTGTATTCATTGCACCTACGCGTGCACACGACCTGTAGCGACGGGGGAAATTCTTCCAGACATCTGTCGCAAGTCTGTCGTGTTCCCAAATCAAAGCGCGCGACTGGCGCGCCATGCGTCATGTCCTTGTATTCCAACCCCATCCTCCGGCATGTACCTTCGTTCGCTAGCATCCTCCTCATTTCCTCGCTCCTGCGTGTCGCGCTCATCATCTACAGCGAATGGCACGATGCACACTCCATCGTGAAGTACACAGACGTCGACTACCGCGTCTTCAGTGATGCGGCGCGGTTCGTGCTCAACCCCTCGGACGGGAACCGGGCGGAGGGTACCCTAGCGAGCCTGCTGGAAATCGGGAGGTGAGTCGTCGAGCTTGTCGTCCTCACTATTCCTCCACGTCCACGTCCACGTCGCTGAACTCGAAGGCTGACCCCCCGCCGAATCGCACCAAAAGCCCGTACACGCGCGCGACGTACCGCTACACCCCGCTGCTCGCCGTCCTCCTCGTGCCGAACGAATGGCTCCACCCGTCGTTTGGCAAGTTCGTCTTCGCCGCGGCGGACATCCTCGCGGGTGTGCTAATATACAAGCTCCTCGTTTCCGCCATCCTCCCCCGCGTGGCCCAGCCCAGCCCTTCTCCAGCCAGCGGCGAGTCTCAGTCCACTAGCACTGAGCCAGGGCCGCGACCAGAAAAGGTTCCAGCCGAGCCAGCACCAACACAGAGCGCGGACTCGGCCGTGCGCCGGCAGGCGACGGTGCTCGTGTCGCTGCACCTGCTCAGCCCGCTCGTGTTCACGATCTCCACGCGCGGCTCGTCCGAGTCCGTCCTGTCGCTCTTTGTGCTCGCCACGCTCTACTGCGCGCTGCGGGGCCGCTGGGACGCGGCCGCGGTCCTCCTCGGGCTTTCCACGCACTGGAAGATCTACCCGTTCGTCTACGGGGTCGCCTGCCTGGGCGTGATCGGGCACGAGCGCCGCGGCGGCGGCAGGAGCAAGGGCTGGCTGCGCTCCGTCGTCTGTCCGCAGACGGTGCGCTTCGGGCTCGCGAGCGGGGCCACGTTCCTCGCGCTCGGAGCGGGCATGTATGCGATGTGAGTGCGTGCGAAGGTGTGATGTCGTGTGTGTCGCTGACCGTGCCGGGCATGGCATGTCCGCGACAGATGGGGCGCACCGTTCCTCGACGAGTCGTACCTCTACCACCTGCACCGACTCGACCACCGGCACAACTTCTCGCCGTACTTCTATCTCGTGTACCTCACGTACCCGGGGTCGTCGCCATCGCCCGGTGCGGCGGACGCTGTGGTGGCGTGGTGGAAGCAGCTGCTCAGGTCCCCGCTGACGAGCTTCGTGCCGCAGATGAGCCTCGCGCTTGGGACGGGCCTGTTGTTCGGGCGGCGGAGGGACGACCTCGTCTTTGCGTGGTTCGTGCAGACGTTTGTGTTTGTGGTGTTCAATAAGGTCTGCACGTCGCAGGTACGTCCCTCCCGCCCATAGCCTCACATGTCACGATCGGAACGGAATCTGAGACGCGGTTCGCTTGACAGTACTTCCTGTGGTACACTTTGTTCCTGCCTCTGCTCATACCCCAGCTGTCCATGTCTGCGCGACGCGCGGCGGCGTACGGCGCGGTGTGGATCGGGACGCAGGCGCTATGGCTCGCCGAAGCATACAAACTCGAGTTCCTCGGCCAGAACGTGTTCTTTGCGCTGTGGGTGCGCGGGTTGGTGTATGTCGTGGGCAACTGCTGGGTGCTTGTGGGCATCATGAATGCGTACAGGAGGTAGAGGTAGAAGGATGTGCGGTTTGGATAGCAGTACAATGCAAGGGCCTAGAACACTTCTGGATCCGATATCATACAGTTTGGCTGACTGAACAAGTAGGCCTTCGCCTACGCCCACAGATGTGCTTGCCATCGATCAGCCGTGGAGGAGTTTCTGGTCGATGAACTCTTTCGTGAAGCCCTCCGCGCCGTCACGGACCTCGATCACCTTGCTCACGTCCGCCTGAGAGTTGTGCACCCATAAGGATGGTGCAGGGGCGGGGACAGGCCACACTGGGCGACGCACCGTTGCTTGGAAGTCGAGGAACGCACTCGCATGGAGCGTCAGGAGGCCCATCTCGCTCGATATCGGCGCCCAGTTGATGAGCACGAGCGGGAAGCTCTTGCGGCCGTCGCTGTGGTTGAGCTCGTACGAGAGCACGACGTAGCGCGGCGAGTTCTCCGGGAGTTCTGCCCGCACGGGAGAGGTGTGTGGAGGTGGAGGGAGGGAACTCGGAGGGGGCGACTGTGCGTACACACCTTCAGCGAGGTCGTCGATGCTGATGTCGTCGAACTGCTCGACCTCCTCCATGACGAGCTTCTGCTTGTTGATCTTGATCACGATCGCGGCGTGCCCCGCGTCGCGCCGCGCGAAGCGGAACTTGCGGAGGGAGGTCTTGAGCTCCTGCGGGATGTCGACCGTGCGGGACTACGGCGTCGTTGTGCGTCGGATGGTGTGGCGGGGCATCGGTTGGGATCAGCGTGTGCTCTGTGGACATGAAGGGCACAGACCATGTTGCTGCTCGTATGTACTTGACTGCTGTATTAGATTGACCAATGGAGGAGAAGAGTCGGAGGCGCAAGGTTAGAGAACTGCGCGGTGGTACTGACAGTGATAGAGATACCCGTGCTATCTGATAAGATAGGATGTCTCGCCTGAGATCTCTGATCCTTATATCCACTCTTATTGGTGGGCAGAAGGTGACCCCTTGTGGCACCGTGTCTTCTCGCCGGAGGACATCCACCGTATACACGCTGACAGACTCTTATGCTGCAAATGATCCTATCGCGGAACAGCGAGGATATCTCTAACGTTGTCCTCGACCACCATGTCGTCCGCACCACTATTTGAGGACGAAGTCTCGACGGAAGGTACGTTTTATCTTGCTCAGTCCTACTGACCGTGACCTGAACGCCGCTCCCTGCAGCTGTCGTAGCGGCGGAAGGGTTGCATGAACACGGCGTCGAAGTCCACGCCGGCCTGACTCCGAAACCATACGCCTCTCGGTGGTTCAACATCAACTTGAGACCCTCTCCGACATGGCACGTCTTCTGTTGCTCCTTAGCCATATGCACAGCGATACTCAACGCATCCACCCTTGTTCCCGTGCAGGATGCTCACATGGATCGCGATCGCCGCCATCTCCACCTCGGGCACCGTCGCTCCGCGCGTCGAGATCTACACCCGCACCATTTGCCACACCTACAACCCAGAAATGAGCCCCGCCGCGTGCAGGACGGACGACACAGTCCAGGCGTCCGCGGCGCAGCTCATGGCGATCATGTCCTCAGTCACCGGCCTCATGTCGACCGTGACCGCTGCGTGGTGGGGCTCTGTGAGTCTCGTTCCGTGCCACAGGTCCGTGCAACCGTGATCGCGCAGTACTGACGAATCGTTTCCTACAGTTGTCAGATTGCTACGGACGCATATGGGTGCTGGCGTGCGGCGTCGCCGGGCTCATGCTCGCCGATTTCTGCTTCCTGGGTGTAGCACACCTCTGGGAGAGCCTCCCAGGCACGTATTGGTGGTTCGCCCTGGGGGCCGTCTTCGAGGGGATCACAGGCGGTGAGCGGCCCACTCTCCGGCGACATACTTCTTGGCTGACAGAGGTGACACACGACGACAGGTATCTCCGTCGCGTCGAGCACCATGCACGCGTACATCTCGGACTGCACAGACCCCACGACGAGGTCAGTACCGGCCCGCTTCAATCTGAACACGCTCCGACTGACAACCCGGGGCCCGTCGCAGGCTGCGCGCGTTCTCCCAGCTCATGGGGCTGCTCTTCGTCGGGATGAGCGTCGGGCCCCTCCTCTCCGGGTACATCATGCGCACCACGGGCGAGCTCCTCCCCGTGTTCTACATCACGACCGCGATCGACGCCGCGGTGTCGCTCACCGTCTGGTTCGTCCTCCCCGAGTCGATGCCCAGCGCGGAGATGCAGCGCCACCGCGCAGCGCGGTCCCAGCGGCTCGCTGCGCTCGGCGGCGGCGCGCTCGGGTGGGCGAAGCGGGTGGGGAGCACGTTCGACGTCGTCTCCCCGCTCTCGGTGCTGCTCCCCAGGAAGGTCGAGCGCCAGGGCCGGAAGAGCGTGCTCGACTGGAGCATGCCCATCCTCGGGCTTGCGTACGGGTTTGGGGTGCTCATTCAGGTGCGCTGGGGTCGTCCGCTCGTGGCGTCGTCGCCCTTGCTCATGCTCATGCATTCGGACAGGCGGCGATATACCAGCAGATACAGTACGCGTCCGCGGTGTTTGGATGGAGCTCTGACGTCGTGCGTGCTATCGCTGTGCGTGTTCGTGCCACAGTCTAATCGGTCCTGCAGGTGAGCTATTGGCTCGGGGCCATGCACACAGCAAAAGCCGTGTACCTCACGGTGCTCTTCCCTGGTACGCGTAACTCAAGCTGCACCATGCGTACATGCTCATCTCACGGATTGCGCAGCTCTCATCAAGTTCCTCACCGTCGTGTGGTCGCGCCGCCAACGCGCTCCCGAACCCGACGAGTCCCGCCCGCTCCTAGAGGACGACCGCGAACATGCCCGCCTGGAGCCGCGGTCGATTCAGAGGAAGGGCGCGCCGATCGCGTCGATGGACCTGTGGCTCGCACGTGGCGCGATGCTCACCGACCTCGTCTTCTACGCGCTCACGTTCGCGACGCGGTCCGGGGCGCTCTACGCGGTGTACACGAGCTGCATCTCGTTCGGGACGCACTTTGGGCCGACGGTGCAGAGCCTCGCGCTCGACATCTACGCGCGGCACGGCGGGACGGACACGGGGCGGCTGCTGGGGGCGCTGACGGTCGTGTCTGCGTTGAGGTGAGTATTATGATTCTGTCACGGTCGCCTCGTCGTCGAGTGTTTCGGTGTCTGTGTCATTGATCACCACGGCAAAACGTCTACTGTGTTCGCGGGGAGGGTAACCCGGGCCATGCACCGAGGGGATGTGTCATGGAGGATGACCTGGAAACGGACAAAATGCTGACCTGAATCTGCCCGCAGCTCGCACATTGTCGGGCCTGCCCTCTTCGGGCTCATTTACATGAAGACCGTTGGAACGGTCCCAGGCGCGTTCTACCTGCTGCAGTGCGCAGCGGTGTTCACAAGCTTCTTGCTGCTGATGTTCATTCGGCTGCGGAAGGAGAAGGGGGCCGCGGACTCGGGGCGAGATGCGTACAGTGCTGATCCCGGGCCGCAAGAGGGTGTGGTCCCGGATGCTGAAGAGGTGGGCGATGGGCGACAGCGTTAGCTATCGTCGTTTGTCTGGAGACCGGAATGGAGTAGACGGTCGACCGGGAGGGTACTTACATGCTTTACATATCTAGAAGTGTGGGGTTTCCGGAAGAACTATTAGAGACTTAGAGTAGACCGATAAACTGCGTTGATACACCATTTTGTCAGCGCATCGTAAACAAGGGGTTCCATGTAAAGTATAGTCCTGCATGCTATTTACGAGACAGCTCGCCCCTACTGTAGATACCGATGATGGCGTTGGTCGGGATGTGTGGAAGGTGGCCGACTGCGATGCCTGTGCACGCAGCTAATATGTTTCCGGAATAGAAAACATGCACGCGTGGTACACGCGCGGACAGGGGGGAGTATGTCATCATCTCTTGCCGTGCGATTGCGTCCATACCCCCCTCCGCCTTCCTCTCTATCTCTCTCTTTACAAACCCCTAGCCTTTCTTCTACAATCTCCCCGCACTCGCACCTACTCGCGCTCGTCGTCGTCGCTCTCGACGCTCTCAAACTGAGACTCGGTGTGCGCAGCAACAGCCGCTAGCGCCGCCCCACCGCCCGGCATCATGTCTCGCGCCTCCTCCAGGGAGGTTCACCGTGACGTCCCCCTCCTCCGAGCCGACGCTAGGTCGCGCTCGCGCCCAGGCTCGCGACCCCACACGTCGCGGAACTCTACCAACAACTCGATTCTAAGCATAGGTTATGCCCCCGAGGACATTATCAACCCGGCGGCTGCGCAGATCAACGAGGAGGACGCGGAGCTTCTCCAGGACCTCGTGAACCCGCACTTCCACCCACAGCACCACCACGCTGTTGAGGACACGCTCGTGGACGGCGATGGTGACGGCGACGAGGGCACAGGCGAGCTAGAAGGCCAGGAGCCGTTTGACGACGACTGGCGGGAGAAGCTGCCCTGGTGGAGGCGGCCGTCGCCCCTGTGGTCAGTGCTGCTATATGCTCTATGAGACGACGTTCTCCCGTGCGCATGTGTTCAAGTGCTTCACCCCCACAGGTTCCTCGCGTATGTCCCTTTCGGGCCATTGCGATGACGATCACTGCCGCCGCGAAAGTCGAGCTCTTCACCTATCTCGCCTGCCAGGCCCACCGGCCCACGGTGAACCCCGACGGCCAGGGCGCGGGTGCGCTCCTCGCGCGGATGGCGGGAGGAGTCGTCTCGGCGTACGCAGGTGCGTCTCCGCCGCGGCTGCGCCTGTATGCTGCGCTCTCTGAGCCAAGGCGTTCGTGTAGGGCCGAGCCAGCGAGAGTGCGCGCACGACCCCGTCGTGCAGGCTGCTGTCGCGAAGCTGTCGGTCATCATGACCACCACTATGGGCGTCCTCTCATGCATGACCACCGCCTGGTGGGGCTCGGTACGTCTCCCTCTTCGGTGTTGTAACTCAGTTGACCGTGACTGACGGACCCACGCCCGCGCGGTCGGTAGATGTCCGACCGCTACGGTCGCACGAGAGTGTTAGGTTGTGCGGTTGTCGGCGTTCTGACCATGGATCTGTGTTTTCTCTCTGTGTTCTGGTTCTATAGGTACATCCCTGGTGGCTACTGGTTCCTCGTGTTGGGACCGCTCGTGGAAGGCTTCCTTGGCGGTGAGTGGTATACTTTGGGACTGTCGGATAATTACCAGCCGCTGAGTATGTTTCGTAGGTCAAGCACTCATTGGCGGAACAATTCATGCATACATGTCCGATTGTACACCTCCCGCAGGGCGGTGAGTGCAGTTTCACACTGTGTTGACAGTCCGATGTTAACGAGACACAGCTCGGGCATATTCTCGTTGCAGCTAGGGCTCATGTTTGTCGGAGTCGGCATTGGGCCCACGCTCGGTGGTGTTGTGATACGCCTCACACAGAATTTCATCAACGTTTTCTACATCTCCGCCGCACTGCACACCATCTATGCATTCCTCGTCTGGTTCGTGATCCCGGAGTCGCTCTCGCGCGCGGAGATGCTCGACGCACGGGCCCGTTACAAGACGGATGTTGACGAATACCGCTCCGCGCATGCCCACGGAGGTCTTCTGGTATTCTTCAAGCGGATGTTCGCTTTCTTGACCCCGCTAGGCGTCTTCCTACCTGTCGACCTCAACGGAGGTAACCCGACCAAGGGCAAGAAACGGGACTGGAGCCTTCTGTTCTTGATTACGTCGCATGGATTCGTTCAGTCTCTTCTAGTATGTCTGCGTCCTTGCACTGCACGACCATCGCTCTCAAATCAGTTCTTTCCAGGGTTTGTACGTGTACATTATACAATATCTTACAGGCACGTACGGTTGGACTACGGAAGAAGTGCGCTCCTCTTCTTTTCCCACAGTGTCCACTGCACTGACATAGCACCACAGGTCAGTTATTGGTTCAGCTCTGTCGGAGCCGCGCGCGCAATATTCCTGACTCTCATCTTCCCCGGTAAGAAACCCATCGACATGCTCCCTCGTCTACCGCCCTCACACTCCCCGCAGTCATCGTTAGCTACTTCAAGCCCAAGTCGCCTATCCAGCTCCCGACCGAGCCAGAGGAGCCCCTGAACAGTCCAACGGAGCTGCGCGCGCGCTCTCCCCCGCCGCACGCACGCTCCCCCGGCCGGCACGCGCCGCACTCGCCGCAGTTCGACCTCCGCATCGCGCGCTACTCGCTCGGCGTCGAGATCGTCGTCTACACGCTGCTCGTGTGCAGCACGAGCGGGCTCATGTTCGCCGGGCTGAGCACGTTCGGCGCGCTCGGGATGGGCTTCGGGCCCGCCGTGCAGTCCGTCGCGCTCACGCTCTACAACCGACGCGGCGGGAAGGACTCGGGGAAGCTGTTCGGCGCGATGAGCGTCGTGCAGGCTATGAGGTGCGTCCCTCTCCTCCGCATCCTCGCGGGGCAGCACTGACAGCAGTTGCATTGTGCGCGGTGCAGCTCGCAGGTGTTCGGGCCGTTCGTGTACGGGCTCACGTACGCGCGCACGGTCGGCACGTTCCCGAAGACGATCTTCGTGGTCGCCGTGTGCGCGGTCGTCCTCGCGTTCGTCCTCCTCCTGCTCGTCCGCATCCCGAAGGAGGATCCGCAGCGCGACGTCGAGGAGCACGGGCAGGGCCAGGGAGCGCGCGTCGAGCGCGAGGACACGCTTGTCGAGGTGCCGGGGCCGCTGATCGTCGTGGAGGACGAGGACCGGGGGCGGAAGGTCGTCAAGCCGTGACGGGGACATGTGTACAGTAATTCTTAGGACATATTTCGTCGCACTTATGAGTCTACATTAAGCAGGAAAACACGAATGGATTTTGCATACAGGCTTTGGGACGTCCAAGTCAGGGACTGCACATAATGCAAACGATGGAACAGGCTGCTCAGAATCGCGCATGGACGTTGTTGTACAGTAGGGTGCCCTTCAATTGCGCTCGCTGTAGTTCTCCTCACTGTGTTCTCGCAAGCCGCTGGTCTAGCAAAAGTAGATCGAACGTCCGCCGAACTAGTTGTACAATATCCGCCATCAACGTACAACAGAGAAGTGTCCAGACCAGAAATGGAAGCAGCCGGAAGTATCTCCTCATCCATTCGCCGCAAGTGGCGATGGGTGGGATCCGGAAAGTATGTATGGTGGGGCAATAGGACGGTGCAGGTCCAGGATGCTTGCAACTCACGCAAGCGCAAGCGCGAGAAAGAGAACGAGAGCGAGGGTGCTTACCACTCACGGTCACGGCAGGCGCACCTCGCCATCGCCCGCCCGCGCCCGCCAGTCCCACCACCGCCAGAGGCCGAGGCTGAGGAAGACGTTCCCGAGCCCGAACAGCGCCGAGCCCGCGCCGAGCAGCGTGAGCAGCCACCAGGCGTAGCCGACGACGCGGTCGAGCGTGCGCCCCGTGTACCGCTTCGCAGTCGTCCACGG
The DNA here is from genome assembly GCA_022606115.1 of Daedaleopsis nitida. Classification (NCBI taxonomy): domain Eukaryota; kingdom Fungi; phylum Basidiomycota; class Agaricomycetes; order Polyporales; family Polyporaceae; genus Daedaleopsis; species Daedaleopsis nitida. The sequence continues at coordinate 2,634,138 of JABYQM010000006.1, read as the reverse complement.
GTCGGGCGCGGGGCGATACCCGTCGGGGAGCTGGAGGAGAGGCACAGTGGCAGTGGGCGTGGATGGAGGCGCGGGGGCAGGGGGAGGAGGAGCACGGCCACGATGGGTTTCTGCAAGGGGTGCGTGGCTCAGAGGGTCAGATATTGAGGGGGAGGGCGGGAAGAGGTTACGTACGTGGTCGGAGGTCGTGTACGAGGGCACGGCGGTGTAGAGCACGTTGGTGATGCCGGACTCGTGGGCACCCGAATTTGGCGCGTCAGTGTAGGTCGCGTACATGACGCGGTCAGTCCACGCAGGCATGCGTTTCGGGCTGCGGGGTGGGTGTGATGGTGAGTGTGAATGTAGGGCCAAACGGGAAGGAAGCGGGCGCACTCGTATGTGTCCACCTCGCCGAGCCTGTACTTGTAGCTGCACTTGAACCGCCAGAATTCGCCCTCGTGGAAGCCCTGGAAGATCGAGTGGTAGACGTCGCGTTCGCGCACGAGCTGGTCGAACTCCCGCAGGGACGCGCGCCCGTCGTCGGTGGAGATCGTCTCGACGAACCGCGGGAGCTGGTCGGCCGCGGCGAGCGCGTGCGTGGGCGGCAGGGCGAGGCGGAAGTTGAGGTCGCCGAAGTAGAATAGGTGCGAGGTGGCGAACATCGTCGTAGGAGCATTCGACCCCGACGACGACTGCGGTGTTGATCCGGAGAGCGGGGGAAGAGGAGGTTGCCGACGATGTGGTGGTAGTCCTGTATCCGGGACGCGTTCTTGTGCGCGTGCGCGGTGAGGTGGGCGCACACGAACCTGTGTGTGGTTCCGGTTGCAGGCGACCGTGAGCATGACCACCGTCATACAAGCAGCCTGTGCCGGACGTACGTGTAGACCTCACCGACGCCGCCCTCCTCGTCCGGCACACGGAAGCGCACACCGACCGCGCCCTTGTTGCCCATGTAGCCAGGCCCGCAGCCCGTCCAGCTCGTCTGCACGTCGCATGCCCTACGCCCGACCCCGTCGTCCCGGCCGTAGACGAGGAGGGCGACACCGACGTTGACGATCTTTGCTATGAGCGAGTACCGCTCCTTGTTTGGTGCGTGCGCCTCAATCTGGGAGAGAATGAGCGCGTTGCGGCTCTCTATGACATGTTTGGAGAAGCCCGCCACTGTGTGCGCGTCAAGCATGCGACGCGAGTGGGCAAGGGTAGACTCACATCCGAGATGCAGCGGCAAAAGCTCCTGGAAGCCAACCGCGACAATGTCCGGAGCGCGGCGCTCGCGCGCGAGGAAGGATGAGACTTGGAGTGTGGGTGCGAGCCAGTCTACGAGGTCCTGGGGAAGACCGCGCTCGGCTTGGAGGTTGGTGTTGTAGGATGCGATTTGAACGAGAGTCTGTTTGGAGGTGGACTGTGGGTCGTGTGACATGTTTGCTGGTAGAGATGCTTCAGTCTGCGATCATGAGGTACAACCAAAGGCGAGGAGGAGGAGGAGGAGGAGGAGGAGGAGGAGAGCTCAGGACATGACGGTTGCCAGTGAGTCCAAGCTGGGACCTGCGCTCCGCCGGCCCGCTTCCCGGTCCGGTAGAACGTCACTCTGAGTCTCTCGCTCACCGTCGCCCTCAATCTGCTTGGTACAACCCACCGGCACTACCTACTCGAGCAATTCGCCCACCGTCTGCTGTGTCGCACATTCGTCCAAATGTTTGACCTCGACGAACGAGTCCGATATACCATTCCCGATGGCATGATATCCGATGCGTCCCCACCTTGAATCCGTTCGACTCGTTCACCATCAGCTTGGACTCAGACCTAAACGCGGCGGTTGCATTCCCCTCAATCCCACGACATTCAGAGCTCGCTAGAGCTTGGAAGGCTACACAAATCTATGCGCCATGTTTGCCGGCAATCTAGATTCCTGTCCCAGGCGCAGGTCGGGGCCACCACTGGAGAAGCGGGCGAAAGTGACGGTGACCATACTTAGGGTACTTACGTCCTTGTCAGTCCTTCGAGGATTCTGCGATGGCATCTTGGACGATTTCCGGGTTGGAAACGAGTGTACGACCGTCAATGACCATCGCGGGGGGGAGTGTACTGTCTACGAGGCAGGCGAGTGTGCGTTTGCTCCGTTCTATTCTCATCATCAGTCCAGTGACTTGCCGTCATATAGTGCGTCTGCTGTACTTAAGGGTGAAACTGCACTGGGGTTGCAACGAACCAGCTCGACGCAGAAACCGAGTCATCAGTCAGATATGATGAACGCAGAATATAAACGAACTCGGAGAGATGCGGATTCTGCATGTTTACATTCGGGGCAAGTTGCGGTGAGCAGTACCCCCAATTCGAAAATCACTGCACTCCGAACTGACCGCTACTGACCGGCGGCGATCCCTTCAGGGTTCCGAGTCGGCTATGCTACTACTTACGCCATCGCGAATCGGGGATCTAGCAATGTGCCTTGCTCGGGCAAAGGCCCAGCGCTCAAGGTTTTCCAAGCGAACAGGTTGGCCTATCGTCATGCGGGAGCCTGCGGAGGTAAGTATGAGAATGGCAAATTCAGCCGGGTTTATCAACCCAACGCCCGCGGGCTCAGTGTGGCCTAGTGTGGCTCGGGGAGGGCTGGTTATAGTCATTCTCATCATTTTCTTCCAGAGGGTGAGCGTACTTATGCCTGCGTATGTACGTTGGGACAATTAATAACTTGATCAGAGCTGAATTTGGGCATTTTCGTCGATCAAGCGACTACTTACCACTCTGATTGCACATCCGCCAACATGCAATCGACCATAAGTACAAGAGACTGATCCGTGGCATGTACCGGCCAACATCTGTCGAGGCAGTCCAGACGCAAAGCAGGTAAGTAGCAGTGCCACTTGCTCCGAGTCGGGTGTTCAGTACTCAATCTGGATTCTGCTGACCGGAGATCAGCTTCGGTTAGTGCTGTTCAGGGCCGTCGTCGATCGTGAAACCCGATGGGCCACGAGGTTCTCGCTGCCCAGTAAAGCCTAACCGCACATACAGTACTGTGCCGCTTGCGCCCTCAGTCTTTTGCCGGACTTTATCTCGATTCTCGCCCCCGAGCTTACGGTTGGCACGGCCCTGGGACCGAACCCCAATTGCTACGCGTATCGCTAACCCCCGGAGGCCGATGGCCTGGCGCCCTGAGGACCCTGAACAAGAACTGCACCATGCGGGTCCGAGAGTCGGTAGCGAGCCTTCAAGAGGCATCCGCGCGGATGGGTGTCCTCGTCAAGCTTCCCAGGTCCCCTTCTTTCTGCTCGTTGCATACAGGAAATGCCAGTACCCGGCGTCCCGGAGGATGTCGCGTTGTTGTGAGTAGTGACGATCCGCCTGCCCGTTGCTTGCTGGTGGCCATGGTGACTTACCTCACCGGATCTGCCAGGGCTGGACCTCAAGTGAGCGGCGACGGCCAACTCTCCCTGTCCGAGTTTGCGGCGGTCACGATGCGCGAGTACTTACAGTGGCGCGTCTACAGCTCTTCGGACACCTTTTCAACTACGGCCTTTTTGGTATCTTGACTGTTCAAGTATGTGAGTACTCACTGATCTTCCTGCCAGGGTCTCCGGTTCTTCGCTCGCGGTGCATCCCCTCTGACTACGCGATGCTAGACTTCTACCACCTCTCGTTTCCCAATGATCGCACTCGTTTGAAAGTTCTCAGTTAAGTGACATTCGCTTTCTATCAGATACGAAGGTCCTCATCGTCGATGGTGTACGCAGTCTATGTGCTTTACTCGCTAGAGTGCATCCAGATCGTCATGGCCACCCACGACGCCTATAAAGTGCTAGGCGCAGGCTGGGGAGACGCGGAAGCGTTGGACAAGCCGCACTGGCTATGGTTTGATACACCGCTGATGACTGGGATTGGTGAGTTTGCCGATTGCAACCACTGAATGGTTCTCAGACTGACATCCGCGCCAGTGTCGGCTATTGTTCAATGCTACTTCTCCTGGAGGATATACATCTTGAGCACTTCTGCGATATTGAGCGGGATCATTTGCTTAGTGCGTCCCAAGCTATTCACCTTCTCGCTCTCGATCCTGTGATTTGCTCATCTCGTCCGAGCGCAGATCGCGTTTGCGCAGGGTTGCGCGGCCATAGCCACCGGTATCATGGTGAGCCCGTCTCGAACCCTAACATCCGACGGTCAGTTTTACCGTGCGTGACAGTCTCGGCTCGTGAACGATAACGCTCATCTGCAAGAGAAGACTCTGACGTCGTCCGTCGTCTGGCTGGTAGGGAGCGCCTTGTGTGACATCCTGATCGCGCTCTGCATGCTGTACTTCGTGCGTCGTTCTACCCCACCCTGGTGGCACTTGCTCTGGCTGATGCGTGGATACGTGCGCCAAGCTCTCGCGCGGGAAGGGAGGGACAGTCCCCGCCGTGCTGCTCTCGCGCCTCATCCATTTAACGGTCGAGACCGGCATCTTGACGGCGTCCGTCGCCTGCCTGGACCTCATCCTCTTCGTCGCAGTCAAGCACAGCAACCTGCACATGACGCCGTGAGTGCCCTCTGCTGCTGCAGACCGACCCGCCGTGTCGATTGCTCACGTGCTCGCGGCTGGTACAGCGCGCTCATCTTGACCAAGGTGTACACTAACACCCTTCTCATGCTCATCAACAACCGCGCGCGGATGCGCACGATGATGAGGCGCGAGTCGGCGAACATCAGCCCGCACCTGCAGTGGGTGATCGACCCCGCGAACGCCGGGCCTACCTCCCCCTACGGATCCCCAGGGCGGCGGGCACGAGCTCGTGTCATTCCGCGTCAAGACGCCGATCGTCGATACCTACCCGGACATCGCTGTTTCGGAAGGAGGAAAGCTCCAGGTGTCGACGAGCAGGAAGGGGACGGCGAGAGGTAAGCCTTGGTTCGATCCCGGTCGCGCTGTGATTGAGGACTAATGGGGACTCCATACATACGTGCAGTGAGCTTGTGCGACGAAGAACTGCAAAGCCCTGTACTAGTATATTAGCAGATGCGCTTCCGCGTTGCCATCAGGATACATCATCTATAATGAATTGAACATGACTATCGACCTAGCGAAGAGTGAGCTGATGACGACGAGGGAATGGCGACATAGCCCATGTCATGGCACGATGTTGACTTGTGTCAAGGTGTGGGATCGAGTGAGTGGACGGACGCGAGTACTAGCCCATGTACACCGTGTCTTGCATAACTTCCAGCGGCTTGAGTCGGGTGCTTGCAAGCTGGGGGAAGATAGTGTCTAGCTTGAGACCGGACCCGATAGGAGGCGGGCGAGAAAACATGCTAGGATGTCATGTATGCCGGTAGTCACATATCCAGACGGGTTGATTGAGTCACATGCATGCGTGCGTCGGGATACAAGGGGATACAAGCCCATCATGCCGGATGTTCTCTTCGCTCCTCAACATTGGCTCATCGGACGTAGCGAGAATTTCCTTGGCCACCATTGGTGCTGTATGTACTGTGCGATGAGTGATCAGCAGCTTTCCGTGGCATGCAGCACACGACAAATGTTCTATTCGCTCGAAGAACAAGTAATATCCAACTAGTATAGAAACAGAATAATTTTGGGTGAGTACTTACGATTAGGTCGCGCGCATTGAAGCAGTCCCGAACGCATATAGCCTCATTCTGGGGCTGGGGGCGTCACAGGGCGAGCATTTTGGCTGAAACCGCGTGTTCAGGAGTGTGGTAACCCTCAGATCCCAGGGGAACTCACCACAACTGCTCAAGCTTCAGAGGGTAGTGAATATTCGCCGTATGTTCGTCCGCCCCCACCGAGGCTTCCAGAGCGACGCCCCGCGTTTTGCATTCCTCGATCAGCTCCTGCATCCGTTGGATATCCTGCAGCCTGTAGAATGGGTTGATGGGAAGCAGCGGTATAGGCAGGAGGAAGCGGATGTTGGCCAGAGACGGGAGTTGGCCGGTGTTCCAACCGTCCCGCAGCCAATTGTGAAATGGTACGAAGCTGCAAGAAAACGTGCAAGCAATATCCAGTCGGTCACAAGCGAAGATGATGAGGCGGCGCAGGGTGGAAGAATGAGGGAAGCTGTCGTCACGGACGAAGTTGAGATCCAGCGCGCATTCAGTGAGGTTGGAACAGAGGCGGACCGCGAGAGACGTGTGGAGCGCGGCGCTGAAATGCTGCAGACCCGCGCCCTGCTCGGTCAGGTATTTGCGCATCTGCGTGGATCCTAAACCGTGTCCCTGGGCGAAACTGAGCATTCGTAGGGCTGGGGTCGACCATGTAAGCGGAGGTGGTCCGGTCCGGTTGCCAGCGATGACGAGAGCTTTGAGGCACGGGAAGTCTATGAAACAAGATTCCAAACGAGAAGACGTAGACCGCATATGACGCAACCAGAGAAAGTGTAGAGAGCTGCCCAGCTGGGAGAGTAGCTCGACGATGAGATCGGTGGGTGCGTTGAGCTCTAGTCTTTTGAGGTTGGAGAGAAATCCTAAGGAACGACGAAAGGTAGGATTACAGCATAGTCGTTCGGACGTCAAGTGTGCAGTTGAGAACACTGTGATATTCGGACAGGCAGTGATGATGTGGGCGAGGGCATCGGTATGCTCTTCTCTCCAGTCGACATCTCCTTCTAGAGCTAGCTCGAGTCGTACAGTCCGTCGACCGATGTTACGAGAGCTTGTGGAGTTGCAATCTTCATGGCAGTGCAAAGCAGCAGACAGCTCGAGAAGGTGAGCGGCACTCTTGAGGAGGACATACTTGTGTAGGAGTTCCAGCGCAAGGGGGCACCACATCTTGCATACGCGACTTGCGGCGAGCATGGTGTCAGAAGCGTCACGATGTCGACGGTGGACGTTTATCCCATGAGAGTCAAGTGTATACGCATAAAAGGCCTCATCGTCGTGATGCGTGTATGCTCCAGGATTGTAGCTTGCGAAGTCGAAGATGTGAAGCAAGATCTCGGGGAAAAGCGTACTAGCAGGTAATGGTGTGAGAGCTGGCAGGCTCATGAGTGGCCTCGGTGTGGATATTGGGTCGTTGTCAGCTTCAATGACTGCCATCGGAGCTTCAGATGCAGCAGTGAGAGTGTGGTAGCCGGCAAGGAAGAGTACTTCAGAGTACCTGCAGAGTTGAGAGTAAAACGGACGAGAAACGCCCATTAGCGTCTTTCGCGGCGTTACGTGACTACTCAGACGCCGTCGGTCCCGGACCGTAGTATTCCGCCCGTTGAACTATTGGCAGGATTTAGCTTAGCTCTCTATACAGACCACCACGTCCGGAATCCATATCGACACCTACTGCGATGCATGAACGGAACATCTCTCTAGCACCCAAAGGCAAGGCCAAGGAAAGCGTACACTGGCAGCTTGGTTGGTGGGACCTCACCCATTCCCTCGAAGGCACCAACAGGTTCGGTTCAATTCCAGACCACCCGTCGTTGTTGCACTCACATTTTCCATTACAACAGACCTGTGCAATGGACCAAGTCCTCTGTGATATACATGGCACATGAATCCGAACCTCGCGTCATTGGCCGACATTTCCCATCCTCGCGCCAGTTCCTCCTCCCCACCCCTCCCTTCATCTCGCCTATGGACTCGTACGAGCCCCCGACAGTCCTGGCAATCTCACCTACAGAAGACTGGATGTTTGCGTACTTCCCCGGCAAGGGCTGCGAGGGGTGGGGTTGTTCCTGGCGTAAAGAAGCGGAACTCGACCACTGGACGGTCGTCGACAGTTGGTCATATCCTGTCGGAGGAGGGATTGTCACAGCAGCATGGATATGCCCGCACAGAGAGGTACGCCCTGCTCGCTCTCCACCTCCGCAACATCCGTAACAGAGTCCTCAGTGGGTTGTCTCGGACGCTGGTTCATCAAGTCGTCTCCCCGCACTGGGCCCTCCTTCGTCCCTGGGGAGTCCTCTGCTAGTACTAGTCACCGAGTCGCACTATCTCCATGTGTTCACTATGGGTCAAGAAAAAGCAGTACAACTGGGCGGACGGGTATCTCTACTCGAACCCACAGACCCTGTGCATCCTTTTTTTGAACCTGAACCCGTTGGCAAGGTCGGCGGTGACAGAATTTGCACCAAGGCAGCAATTGGGTTGTGCTACCAAGGTTTGCACAGTTTTTACATTTGTCGCGGTGGGTTAATGACCAGTGTAGAGTCCACCATCCTCGTGGCGATGCGTTCGCAGCTCCGCCCTTCGCAGCACTCGATACAGACATTCCAAGCTGCTGTCGATCTCGGACTGACGATGGACCTCAGCCAACCAAATCCCATAGACAGCCCGTTCGTAGCTGAATGGGAAGCTTGGGGCGAGGAACAGATGATCTCGCTTTGCGAAGTCCGAGTCGAGTCTCGGCTCAACATCCCTCGTAGGTGCATAAGAAATAAGAGCACCACCGTGGTACTGATTAGCGTCGAGAATTACAAGCCGTCATGAGCCGCCCGCTACCCCCCATATACCATCAAAGCCCTCTCATCGACATGGCATTCTATTGTCCATATCCCCATCACTCGCATCCTTCGCCGACCAAACCAGAATCAAAGAACTCTGCCAGTCACGTTCGCTCGCTTTACCTGGCGGCAACCTTCTTCGACCCCGATGACTGTAAGCGGAAACGTGAATATCCTCCTAACCATGTTGTGCTGATCATCGCTGCTACCCCAGACACGTCTTTACCGAAGTCCGAGATTGTTTTGTACAATTTCGTTGCTAGCAGTCAATCGTCGACTTATTGGGTATGTGAGCCTTTCCTTCGACAGAGCCAATGTTGACCTTGACATTTAGGCACTAAGAGATAAAAGCCAACGACCAAGTCAGACCAAAGTTCCGTCCTTCTTACGACCTTCGCCCTCACGCGGCGGCTTTTTGGTGGGCTACCTCGATGCAGGCGGACTACTTCCTCGTCGAAAGTCAAAGTTCAAGGAGGCGAACACAGGCGCGATTGAAGTGCTGAAAGTGTGAGTCGGCTGCGTACATCGCTGCACCTGCGTATTCACGGACGTTCACTAGGCCTGGCTTGACTGCACATGAAGACTGGGAGAGCGTTCCGATACACTCTCATGTACAGGCTGGCACGGTCGACGGTACGTGATCTGCCGCTACCCATAGCCACACACGAGCATGATGCATCCGTCTTACGCAGTGCCCGTCAGCGTCGCGGTATCGCCCAACGACACGCTCATCTGCTGCGTGTCTTCTCCTCTCTTGGGCTCGCATCAATCTATCCAAGGGCTTCCCCGCCGTGTGTCAGGCGACACGTCCTTGGCGCTGACGGGGAGCTTGCCTGGGGATCTCTCCAAGCACCTGGTCTGCGCGATCCGCTCGCGGTACTCGCCGTCGGACGTCATCCATGCGCTCGCGGCGCCTTCGTTGCCCACGCAGGTCACCGTCGACACACTCTACAATGCGTTCACGACGATGGAGGCGGATTCGTTCGGACATATGCAGATGTGGACCGCAGAGCTTCTGGGAGTCGCGACGGAAGTCTATTGGTATGCCGAAATGTATGATGCGTCTGTTACGAGGTGCTGACGCGCGGCCCTTCCTAGTGCGCGTACACAACGGTTGGAACGAGGCCCGGAGCAGGATCTTTGCGCAGCTCGCTGGCAGACAACGTACGAGATATCGTCCCTCGCGGCCTGCTGTGGCGCGTTCGACACTTGTCGGGAGGGCGATTCCTACGATTTAGGTCAGTGTTGTTACTGCGCGACGCATTCGCGACGGTTCTGAGGGATGTGTGTAGACGCCGTGTGGCAGCTGCTCGGGATCACGGGCTGGGTGATTGAGCTGGTCGAGAAGCTCTTCAAGGAGTGCATCTTTGTGGGAGAAGGAACGAACGCTGGGAGGGTCATACCTGACAACCCCGATGGTCCAAAAGGTAAGCCTTTGGCGAGTTCGACTGGCGGTCACCACCATCTCTGACCACGAATGTAGGGACCACCCTTGACAGCCCGATCTTCCTCCATCTCGTGCATCCGTACGCACTCAGCCGTCTGCGCACCGCGGTGGATCATGTCAAGCGCTTCCACGACCAGGTCGCGAAACTGAGCGCCAAGGGCGAGAACTCGCACATCGCGAAGGACTTCCTGATGGACATCACTGAAGGGTCCGGCGTCGACCTCCAGCTCCTCGGACCGCTCCTAGCAGACATTCTGCACGACGGCAAAGCCCTCAACAGTGAGTTTCGTTCCTTTTCGTCGCATCATCCCGATCTCATTGTTCGCCGGCCACCCCCGCAGAGCAGGACCTGCAGCGCAGCCTCGCGTCGTGCTCGCCCGTCCCCGCGCTCGTGCCGCACATCCGCAAGGTCGTGGACAAGGTGTCCAGCTCGAAGGCGGTCGACCGCGCGCGGCTGTTCATCAAGCCCGCGGACCTGTCCGACGGCATCACGCGCCTCGCGCTGTCGGAGCCTGCGGGCACGCCCGCGCACGGGCTCAGGGACAAGAACGTGGACGTGGTGAAGAAGAACGCGCTCTGGCGGAACAAGCCCGCGAGCGTGTGCGTGCGGTGCGGGGGGCGGTCGGACGTCGCGCTCGAGCGCAGGGGCGGCGCGGAGGGCCCGCTCAGCCGGTGGCAGACTTGGGAGAAGAGCTGGCAGATGCGCTGCGTGTGTGGCGGGATGTGGTCCTCGGCTATGTATTCGTAGCCAGGTGCGGTTCCGTATGCACTCCATCCCGGGTTCAACACATAAGACTTAACCCACGAATAATCATTGTGTATGCTTCGTATGTTGGGCGAAGGTGGCAGATTCTTCTACGTTTGAGACGTGGGCGAAACCCCACGTAATGATAAGGAGGTGTGTGGTGATTAGGTGTGTATATGATGGTATGTGATAGATAGCGTGTAGATGCGAGGGTATGAGCACCGACTTTGCCTGACTGACGAAGCCTGCCCGAAGGGTACGGCTGGATACTACGAACTGTCTGCCTCACCGCTGTGGTGCTGTTCCCGCTCTTTTCGCTCCTGCTCGAGCACAGCTATTCGTGCGAGAGCCTCATCTCGTTGTTTCTTCACCGCCTTCAAGTACTCTTCGTCAGAGAGTTTCCTGAAGCCGATGACGCTGACCAGACGATCGAAAACGGTGATTCGTGGCTTCGTAGGATCATCCGGCGGGGAGGTAGGTGCGGGAGACGGTGCGGATGGGGATCGTGATTCTTGAATCTTGCGAGAGACGAACTTAACTCTCATGATGCCCATCTCGTTGTGACCCCACTGCAAAACCGCGCAGATAATGCCACCCGTTCGCGCACCAGCCCATAGTCTCGAACGACCATCTGCGGGACGTGAAGGGTCAGTCTGGGAAGTAGATGGGTGCACTAGGGATGCGCACGCTGCCATGCGTTCAGGATCGCGCCAGTGAGTGCACCGCTGACAGTGGAGTCGGGCAGCTGGCGCATCCGTAGGTGAGCCCATGAAGATTGCGGTGATACATTTGACGATTCTTGTGCGTGCCTTGCAGACGGTACTGCGGACCGCAGGGCAGGACCCACCAGGACTTCACGAATACCTGGGCACAGTGTCCAGACGAAGTGAGTGGGGCGTCAACATAATCACAGTCGTGTCACGCACTGAAGAAGATGGCACCGGCGATGCCACCGTTAACAGAGGCAGACAACGCGAGCGGGGTGGGGTGACGCGAGCCCTGGTAGAGGGCGTGGAGGGTAGTCAACGTTCCGGCCGCTAGAGCTGTTCACCGGGAGCATGGGTCAAGATGTCTGCAACGAAGACGAGCGCGGTGAGAACGAACTCGCATGTAGCAACTGCGCCCTTGGCGACATTCACAGGTGTGGCAGGATCCATCGTGGGCGGGGAGGACGAGGACGAGGAGGACAGTTTCGGTCGGATGCAAACGCACCTGAGGCAGGCAAGTGAAACGCGCTCTCAAAGTACTAAGCGCGCTTGCGGAGATTGGATATTGCGGGCGCCTGTATACGCCAATAATCTCTTGATCAACAACCACCAACCATGCTACAGTCCGCCAACATCGTCCGAGAACTCGAGGGCGTATCGACAGATGTACTCCTGCAGGTATTCGCCGACCGCATTCTTGTTCTTGTCACCCAGCTTGGAAAAGTCGGCAGTCTGGTGAGTCTATCCCTCAACCATGACGGCCTCTCGCTCAAAGAACCAGACTCAAGCTACAATCCCATCCACCATGCCTCTGCTACCTCCGCCGCCGCCGGATCCATCTCAACCCAACGTAGTTCCCCTCCCGGTACCACCACCCTCCCTTCAGCTCACGCCTCTGCTCGGAAGTGCCCCATCGGAGCGCATCCAGACTCTGCATAACTTGTACACCTCACAAATCGCGACTCTCGTGTGGACAATGGAAGAAGGAAGTGTTCTAGAGGTCGACAGACGTCCTGTTGTAGTGGGGCTTGCTTTGGCGAAAACTGCTGGTCCAGCGAACTCCTCGGAACTGACGCCGCAAGACCGCACAGTCTTTTATGGAGTGATGGAGATGGTGAGGGAGTTGTTAGCGAGAAAGTGAAGATCGTCTTTGTGAGTACTCTGTTCTGACGCCTTTGCCGCCGCGATCGGTGAAGCATCATTGACTTTCTGCGATCGTCTTCACGTGCAACCAGCGTGCTAAGTACCACCATAGATGGTCGTAGCTGTATCTGGTCCTTTTCAAAAACGCAATCTCACTGGCGTTTTCTCCGAGCAGGCTGTATGTAGTCCACATCAAATTCCACCCAGCTTCTCCAACACCACGCACTATGTGAAGTATCTATAATCGGGGTCAAGGTCGCCCATCCGCTTCTTCTCGTCGTCGGGCAGGTGCACATATGCCTCCGCCGCCTGCATGGTGTCGCGCCTCCTGTTCTCCCTTGATACGCCGACAAAATAGACCGTGCTGGATACGAGCGCAACGGACAAGGACGCGATGCAGACGCTATACCCGGGAGTGAACCTCGGCGCGTCCTTGGCGACGAACGAGAAGGCGGCGATGATGCCCCCGACTATAATGCATGGCCGCGTCAGCGACATGTCAGCCGTCGCTCTGTGCGAAGCGAAGAAAGAAATGGTCGGGACGTACAGCCTCCGAATCCGATCTGGTACGCGGTGCCCACCGCACGCCTGTGGTGGCCGCCCACTGAGAAATCAATGCGCATAGACCATGGTCAGCGAGAATCGAGCATCGCACCATTTGACATGTACCACTCACAGTTCGTGTTACACCAGCACAGCACGATCGGCATCGCCGAGAACCCACCCATCGCGGCGAGGAACAAGGCGCCGTATTGCAGGTGTCTATGGTCGTGCACGACGAGGAGGATGATGAAGCCCGTGAGCGAGACGGTGATGCAGCCAACGAGGAAGACGAAGCGCTTGCGTGCCCAGTCGGACACGACCGCGGTGAGCATCGCAAAGACGAATGCGCACGCCCAGGGTGGGACGGAGAGGAGCTGGGTGTGGATTGCGTCGTAGCCAAACGTCTGGATGATTGTGGGCGCGAAATACGCTGAGGCGTTCGGTTCGAGCGTTCAGTTGAGATGCCTACGGCCCAGCGCGGGAACGGAGGACAGACCAAAGTTATACATCGCGGTGTTTAACCCGATGTACATGAAGCCCGAGGCCAGTATTTTCCCTGAAGATGAATCCGAGTCATGAGTAGATTCGACGTCGGAGTCTGGGAGATCGCCTACAGTCCAGCATGGCCTCCAACATGCCCTTCGCGGTGAGTCGGTCCTCGAGCTTCGAGTCTCCGACATCCTCGTACAGCCGCGCCTTCACGAACTCCTTCTCTTCGACATCCAGCCACGCCACCTCCTCAGGGAAGTCTGCGATGATGAAATATAGCACTCCCGACAGGAGCACCGTTACCCCGCCCTCTGCGGCGGATCGATACACAGTCAGCATGCAGATCGCACTCGCGGTGCGGCAAAGCAGAGACCACCCTCTGCCGCCCCCCACTACAAAAGTACGAGCACGTACCGATGATGAACACCCATCTCCACCCTCTCAAGCCCGCGCGCCGTCCAGGTTCCCGATCGCGCTCGCGAGCAGGCCCCGAACGCGCCCGCGAACGCCGACGAGCCGAAGAGGAACGTGAACCGCTTCTGCGTCTCCGCGCGCGGGTACCACATCGCGATCAGGTAGAAGCACGCGGGGAAGACGCCGCACTCGGCGAGCCCGAGGAAGAAGCGCGCGGCGACGAGCCCGGAGAGGCTCCGCGTGAGCCCCTGGAGGAGCGTGATGAGCCCGAAGAGGAACATGCAGAGCGACACTGTGCGTTTGGGGGCGGGGCGTGAGTCAGCGTTGGATGGGATGGGGGGCGGACTAGCATGGGCTTACTGACTCCAGACATGCGGCCGGAAGCGCTTGAGGAGCGCGTTCGAGGGTATCTCGAAGAGGATGTAGGGCACGAAGCTGCGCGGCCGTAAATCAGGCTATGTAGCATGAGGATGGGCGAGCCGGGGGAGGGGTGCTTTGGTATGTTATAGAGGAGGATAGGACTCACAACACCAGCAGTGCGACGTTGTACCCATGGGGCCCGAGATCGAGGTCCTGCGTGAGTCCAAAGATGACCGCATTCGAGATGTTCACTCTGCAAGCGGATGCCGAACGTTCCCTTGAGCTACGCCAGCGGGACAAGGAAGGGTGGCAGGGCGATACTTACCGGTCGAGGAAGGAGAGCAGGTAGATCATACAGAGCGCAGGGACAAGGTGGACGTCGATCTTGCGGATTACCTTCGCCTCGTTGATGTTGGGGAAGCGTGCTTTGTAGTCGTCCTTGTCGACGTTGCTCCCCAAATCGACAGAAGGTGATAGACCCGGCTGCTTCTCGACATCCGCGGAAGAGCGTGTCTCTTCGATTGACCCGGAGACTTCATTCTTTGCTGAAGTATAGAGTTAGCCTGTTATGCGAGGTCCAGGAGATGGTGGGTATATGATACTTACCGTGCGCACTCATCCCGTGTGCCGGCAGTGGGCTGACTGTAAAGGTCGTGCAGAGGGATTCTTTCACCGAGGGTATGCTTTATTAGTTGAGCAATCGTGGTCAGCTGGTTCCGCAGTGACCGCCCCCATACCCGGCCCACAAGGGCTGTCATTCTGCAGTAGATAGACCGAAACCTTGTGGGAGTTGAGAGGGTTATTTGCAAGCCATATCGGACAGCGCCGTCCCCACTGGGGGCGTCTTGATTGTGGATTTCGGAACCTGGACCCTGGTCAGAAGGTGTTTGCCACTGGGCATTGCAGCGGCAGTACAGTATCCTCCAAATGCTTGACAAAAATCAAAGACTTGCCCGACGCCATGCAGAGCATGCCTCCATTGCCCACAATACTAGTATGCATCTCGCGACCAAGCTGTCATTGACGATAGCATACATAGAGCCTGTGAACGCAGAATGTCAACCGTGGTGCCGTACCTTTCACATCAATACTTCAAGCACCAGGGAACAGACTACAAAACGTGGCGCCTCGTTCTGAGGGCGACATTCGTGTCGCCGTTGCTGGTAAGCTGACAGCGTTAGAAGAGATGACGCGTTCAGGCCTTCAGGCTTCAGATACTATTGCGCTTCTCAGCTCTTCGAGCGCCATTCACGTGGCCGAGAACCGTCTTGGAGATAGAGTTCCCTGTACATGTGTGGACCATTGAGTGCATTTACCAAGCACCCTAGTTCGTTTCGGGCACTATAAAAGCTGTTGATGCGCGACCGGAGTAGGGTGTAGAGAACCATGCGAGGGATATCGATACCCTTGGGTCCCGAAGATAGTAATGGTTGATTGATAGTATACATTAGATCCGTGCCGCTGATGGTAAGCCAACACACTGGCTGGAGTTCATGACGCGCGGCGCTTGAACTCCTCATTGAACTCGCGCCCGATGAGCATTCTGCGAATCTCCTGGGTGCCCGCGCCGACCGTATACAACCTCGCATCGCGGAGTATGCGACCAGTCGGGTAATCTGCGCATGCAAACAAAGGGTCAGTCATAGGGTGATGGCTCTGGAGCGTAAGCCAAGTGACCGTTGATGTATCCGTTGCCGCCGAGACATTGCATAGCGTCTAGTGCGACTTCTACTGCACGGTCCGAAGAATACAGTATTGCACCGGCACAGTCCTAGACACGCAATGAGCCACCATCAAAGCGTATGAGGAATGGCATACACACTCTTCGGCTGACTTTGCCTTCATCGCAAGCCTTTGCGACCGCGTAGACATACGACCGTGATGCGTTCAGCTTGGTGTACATGTCCGCAATCTTCCCTGTCGTATGCGTGAGCAACGATGTCAATAGAGCTGTTGAAAAGTTCAACAAACCTTGCATTAACTGGAACTCTCCGACTGCTTGACCGAATTGCTTCCGGTCGTGCACGTACTCCACCGCAATGTCGAAAGCAGCCTGCATAAGCCTGTACCCAGAGTCAGTCCGGCTTGCTTTAGCGAGAAGATGTGTTACACACCCGAGAGGTCCACCGCTGAGGACGAGACGTTCAAGGTCGAGACCGGACATGAGCACTTTCGCGCCTCCATTCACCGGCCCAAGAGCGTTCTCTGAGTTGCAATTGTTAGCAGCCTCTCAGTTGTACGAGTCTGCAACCACTGACCTTCAGGTACGAAACAGTCCTCGAACACCAACTCACAGGTGTCGCTGCCGCGCATACCAAGCTTGTCCAGTTTCTGGTGTGTCGAGAATCCCTCAAAGCCCTTCTCGATGATGAACGCCGTGATCCCCTTCGAGCCCTTCTCAGGAGACGTCTTCGCATACACGACCAGAGTCGACGCGGTCGGCCCGTTCGTAATCCAGAACTTGTTTCCGTTCAGGCGGTAGCCCCCATCGACCTTGTCCGCGCGGAGCTTCATGCTCACAACGTCGCTCCCGCTCCCCGGCTCGCTCATCGCGAGACTGCCGACCTTCCTGCCCGCTACGAGGTCGGGCAGGTACTTGGCCTTCTGCGCGTCCGTGCCCCAGCGGTGGATCTGGTTCACGCAGAGGTTCGAGTGGGCGCCGTACGAGAGCGCGACGGAGCCCGAGGCGCGCGAGAGCTCCTCCATGGCGAGAGTGTGGTTGAAGTACCCGAGTTGGAGTCCGCCGTACTCCGGTTTGACGGTGATACCCAGAAGACCCATGTCTCCAAGCTTCTCCCAAAGATCCTACACGCATTCCGGTCAGCGGATGCGCCGACAACGGAACGCTGGGGAAAGTGAGGGACGGTTGACAGGACAGAGAAAAGCGAGCATTGAGAGGCTATGGAGCGGGTAGGAGATGGAGTGAACCCGAACAAACTGGGTACGTACCTGGGGGAAGTTATTGGTGCGGTCGATTTCGGCGGCACGCGGGGCGACCTCCTTCTCCGCGAACTCCTTCACGGCGTCTCGAAACTTGGCACAGACGTACAGAATCATCATTCTGCTGTGACGCGAGCAACGTTGGATGGCTTTGCACATACCTCAGCCTGTTCCTCCGTCAGCCCGGCGACATCGGTATTGTAGAACGAAGCATGTCTCCGTTGGCTCGTGGCGGCGGCGTGCGTGCGCGCTGCCTGTGAGTTGTTGAACAATGATCTAGAGATGCGAGAGAAAGAGCGCAACATCGTGTTCCTCGTGAGCTGTGGATGGAGATGGTGACAACACTCGAGCAGACTGAAGGACTCAAGGAGGATTAATGCTGAGATCCGGTCTAGCGCCGTATACTTAGCTCCGTCCGCCGGCCCGGAGGTCCGCTACCAGCGATCACTAAGGTTCGAGTGAGCGTTGACCGTCCTGACTTTGAACTCATCCCTTGCTTCATGTTGCTGGTTTACTGGGCTCGTCAAAAGCCGGGGACCAGGGCGCAGAATCTCAGAATCAGCTC
This sequence comes from Daedaleopsis nitida, assembly GCA_022606115.1. Lineage (NCBI taxonomy): Eukaryota > Fungi > Basidiomycota > Agaricomycetes > Polyporales > Polyporaceae > Daedaleopsis > Daedaleopsis nitida. The sequence continues at coordinate 2,616,380 of JABYQM010000006.1, read as the reverse complement.
TCGCCTCAGATGCATGCGTCCGTGTCTGTTTGTCGCAACCTGTATCGGCCTTCTTGTTGTGGTTCTCATCACTCTGCGCGCGACTGACCATGGTTCTCCCTTGACATTCCTGCCTGGACCACCAAGTCAGAGTCTACTGTACGGAAACTCCAAGCAGATCATCAACGTTGATAACTATTGCCTCGTGGATGAACAAGTATGGCCCAAACGGCCTCATTCGTTCGTTCGGGCAGGTGACTCGACGCGGAGGAAGTTTGATCACACCTTCATATTGCGTGTTGCGCATACTCACTTGTAATCTCTATCAGAGCCCTTCCTTTGGACAATACTATAGGCCAACAAACGGTCGTCCACTTCCTGTCACACTCGTATCACGGGGCATCATACCATACTACAGCTCGACTGATCGGGCAGAGTGAGTGACTCCGAGTCTATCCTGTGTGTATTATAATTCACTGGCTCATGATGACGTTGCTGATGTTGCAAGGTAATTGACTCCTACAAACATTGCAACCGTAACTGAACGTCGGTCCAGGCGACGTGCATCGAAACCAGGTGAGCATCAGGTATAGCTGCCAAAGACGATCTGAGCTCAATGAGTTCTGGTGCATCGAATTGGCTTTGGTAGTCCATGACTATGATACTTATCCCGTCCACCAGACACTGCGGGAAGGAAACGCATTGAATTTCATTGTATCGCACAATGAAACTCCGAAAACAGTGTATAGTACACTGGTATTTGCCCCACTTTTAATCAGTGTGAAGCGATAAGCAATGATAAGTATCATTCCAAACACCGATGACATCGGCGTGGGAATCTATGATAAGATAGTGTTCTGCGCACTGGAATCCACTGCTCGATACGATGATGATCGTTGTGTCTAGACGACTGGGTTATTTGCAGTGAGATTAACACATTGGAGGCTCTGGATATCATATGTAATGAACTATTCCACTCTCCAATCACCTCCAGTCAGTAAGTATCGGTCATCATGCCATCAAATTTGAACGCCTGCGATCCCTTCTAGCGATGCTAGTGTTCTGATGTTACTGGTGCAAGGCATGCCATTCAGTCATGTTGTATACAAGTCTAAGAAATGGATGTCCCAATTTCGAGTAAACAAGGGGTCCTCCTCCTGGTCCATTAGGCCCCAAGTTGTTGTGCCCACTGCCAACGGTGCCCACCAGTGTCCGATACTGGCATATCACATGCAGTCGACTGACTCGGAGACCGCGGCATGTTTCCTGTATAAGTAAATTTTCCTAGGCATAGGATCAATGTGTTTAAGTGTGATCAAGCATGCACTCATGCACACTCATACACTCACGTCCGCTGAGTAACATCCAAGCCTTTGCACTGCACGGAGCACACACTTGCGAATGAAGTCGCACCTGAGGCCGACTCAGATCCGCCGAGGCTACCTAGTCATCATCAGTGCACGACAAATATTTAGCAACAGACTAGTGAGCCTGAGTCGTGTTCTCGGACCGATTGAAGATACAGAAAGCGCGGACATACTGGCGTGCAAGATACCAGTGAAAGAATCGCACATGTCCGTGACTTCGATGACGAGCGTCTATTACTTCCTTTTGCGGAAAGAGCCCAATGACGTCATCTTTGGGAAGGGCTGTCAAGCGAATGCAGCGACGTTTGACCCGTTTTCCATCTTGACCTCGAACCACCACCATCTCGACCCTCGCCCCCGCCTGAGCCTCCTTCTCGTCTCCATGTGCAACCAAGGCTTGACATCACTCCCGCAGGGAAACTGCTGACTCCATGGTTTACTCAAAAGCAGATGGGAGTGAGGGAATTTACTCGAACGGGAGTAAGGTAAGTATGGATCACATCTAGTGACGCTTCAGGCATTCTCACTGCGCTCTAGCTAACTATATGCGCACATTCGTAGCATTGTAACAATATAATAGTGAGTGGTGATCTCAGACCTCGCACTATCATGTTGTTTACAAGTGTTCTCTGGTTTCAGTCGTCAGTCATGAAGTCGTCGAGCAATATGTTAGGACCCGCAATTATTTGGTGCGTCGATTTCAAGTTCTACGTGCAGAGGACACCCTTGTTGAACGACCAACGTTCAGAGCCGGACCGTGAGATGCTGGAGGCTCTCCCTAGGCTCGTAAGTCCGGTCGTGTTGCCGTTGTTGCAGCTCCCTCTGTTTCCAACGTCAATACCCGTCCAACAAATGTGTTCACCCGATTCTCTACCTGCCGTGAAGCTCGCATAGGACCCATGCAAGGATCTCCGACATCTCACTCTGCGACGGAGGCCCGCGAGCAGACTGTGACTTCCACATCTCGCCCGAGCGACTGGGTAGAATTGCGCCCCATGACCGCAGTCGCTCACTGCGGACGAGCTACACGCATTTCTAGCAAGGTGAGCAGTGTCTACTCGCCAGATTCATTCGACGACCGCGACCCTGCCGTCTCGCTCCCAGTACGTGGAGGGCTCACCCACCTGGCACACAAGACGCCCCTGTCACGGTCAAGGAAGGATGTTGCATACATATTACACACGGTCGTTTTCTTGTCCCATACCTTGTACCCCTACACCAGCTGATGCAGTTCGACGTAGTGGATTTCGGCGTGTCCTGTACATTGTAGCTAGTCTATCTATACATATATTTGCTCCCGTCTTCTAGTGTCCCGTGCAAGCCGATTGAAGCTGAAGTAACGTTGAAAAGCACTGTTCGACACACTGACTTCCATCGCCTGACTTCATCGTTCTATACACTGAAAATCATTGTATGAGGCAGTTGAAATTCAGGCTTGCCTGGGATACCTGTGCGAGATAGTGATAGCGGTTAGCGTACGTAATCAGGTGCCTTTTTTGGAAGGCTCACAAGCGCTCTTATAGACCGTCCCGCAACACAACCTCTCCATTTACTCTGGTGAGGCATGAGAGCTCGCGAGAACAGCTAAGCAACTAGTGGCCGTACACTGTGTCCTGTATTGGGCTTGAATACTCAATGGCTATACTCTAGGACTCCGAGGCTAGCCCGAGGAGTGGGCAACTAATAACTGACTCCCGGGCCCACTGAGATATAGCTTTGCAGGTAGCAGACAGGCAACACACCGGCGACTCTTATCTGGAGCATAGACACATCATCCTACGAGAGTGATAGATCCGAGACTTGCCCCCTTGGTTACATCAGTGAGTACAAATCATTGCCGCTCTCCTACTAGGACACACAATATTGATGTATGAAATTTGTACTCATACGTTCTTCCCTCAGTTGAGCCTCAATAAGCACTTGGCAGCATGTGGCAAGTCGGAATGGGTGCAGAGAGTGCAAGTTCGAAGTCCGGAGGAACTCGAATCATAAGATACTAAACGCTGACCCTGCGAGTTGATCCAGTTCAACCGCACGAATCGCACTACGGACTCCTTACTGACGGCTATCATGCCGCTCACGGCTCGGTCACAGATCCAGCAAGTGGGAACAAGACAATGGTATCTGTATCGCGCGCCGGAGGCGCGCGGACGCTCTCGAATCGGAGCGGTATCTGAGGTCAGTGAGAGAACGACCTCGCGCTCTCCGGTGGTGAGAGGGTGGTTATCGAACCATCTTGAACAGTTAACTAGTTAGATCTGACGAACTCACTCGTATAGGGGCTCTCAATGATAAGAACAAGGTATGGCGGCCTCGTACCCTTGGTTTCTTTCTCCCTTCTCCCCTCTTTCCTTTTTCGTATATGGATTAATTTAATTCCACGCACAGGTATCGGTATCGAGCCGAAATTCATTGTAAAAGGGCCACATTCATTGTTACACACAATGATGATTTCATTGTTCCTGACAATGTATGATATGGTATAGTACAGTGAAGGAATCAGTGTTCAGCACCTTGATTTTCAGCGTGAATCCTTCCCGCAGTGCAGAATCGTGCAATTGGCCCTGCTCAAACCCGCGTGTAGAACGAGGTCTTTGTTGGGAAGTAGTCATAACTCACGCAACAGGGAGGATGTAAGTATACGCCACGGACGACCTACGAGCTCTGGTAACGGTCTGACAGGTACGCCTGGAAGTGCCTCCATTTGTTACCTCCACGCAGGCTCAACTACAACTTCGCAGTCTGCTTGCTGCAGGATATGAGACGACGAGCACCGCTATAGCCTGGTGCCTCTATGCTATGTATTATCACTCTCACGCTCCGCGACGGATTCTTGTTAAGGTCAAGGGCTGAGAGCTCGACTACAGAGGAGCGTTTACCATAGTCGGACGCTATCATTCGGGAGAATGTACTGCGTGCAGGTCTACGCCCCCGTGACGACATGTCTTCGTGTCGCGATCCAAGACGCGGTGGCATGAGGTTCGGTACGTTTCAATACTCTACCGTAGGAAGTGGGACAGGGTGGGACTTACTATCTCATTCAATAGCATCACTAAAGGGAACCGGGTCATCGTGCCAATAATCGGCTTGAACCCAATTCAGAGCGGTATGGGCTTATTCGAGTTTAAGTCAGTGATCATGTGTTCCGCGCACACAAGCACACTTCTGATGGTGGTTGCGCGCCGGTGGTTTCATCGTCGATGGCTGTACCATTTGAGTAAACGGTACGCCCTCCAGTTGCGCTCACCACATGAACAGGAGTAAGTGATTGCCTTCTTCTTCTGAGCATTGAGGTAACCGATGTCAAACATGCTCACATCTGTCTACAAACAGATCTCCGAAATCGAAGGCTGCTCGTGTCCTTATTCCTGCCACTGTGGCCGCCGGACTGTCCATTATCGCATGTTGCTTCTTACCGTGCGACTCACAGAAGCCGTCACAAGGTATACTGATGATCCACGGGGCATTCTACATCTCACGATCCTCCACGAAGATTCTTTCGCCTCCATGGTGCGGCAACACACTGCAAACCGGTTGAATGCACCAGCGTTGTCGCCAACAACCTTCTCCTCCGCCGCAGGCGCATAGGTGTGGAGGCGCGGACTTCCGAACATTCACAACTCGATGCCCATTTATATCTCACGCGGTCCGCTTATCGGCTACTTGCCCGCCGAAAGCATTGAGCAGTTCGACACTGCGGGGGAGGTGTGAGAACATTAGCGCGAAGTCGAAGGTCCGTTGTGCCTAAACCACGGTGAAACAGGAAAAGGTAAGTAAGTTCACATCCCTTTCTGCTAAGAATGCTATCGTGGAACTGATATCAAGCAGTGGGTAGCTCGTGTGCTAGGAGATTGCGATAACGTTACATGCGTGAGGGACCATGTGCTGCGACACCACTATTCGTGAGCATGGCGCTCCTCCGGCGGGCCGTACAGGTATATATATACGCTACCGTGCGTTCTCACACTGAGCAAGGGTCCCGCCTGAGTCGACTTTGCCATGGCCGACGTAGAGAACACAAGGCCGACGCTGGACGACAAGCAGTCCGCCTCCGACGACGCCTCTGTCGAGAAGAAAGGGCTCGATGGCGCCGAGGTCACCGAGGATGCCATCATGGCCAAGGAGGTCGAGGAGTTCGAGGAGCGTCTGCAGAAGGACGAGGCGACCGATGAGGAATACCTCGTGCAGGAGGCATATGAAGTCGCTATCAAGGTGCGCCCTCCAGGTATTCTCCTTCATACATTGTCTCATCTAGACTGCGCTGGATGGCAGGTTCTGTCTACGCATGACGATCCCGAGCTTCCCTCCCTCACGTTCCGCACTTTCATCCTTGGTCTCGGTTTCTCGGCCTTCGGCGCGTGAGTCGCTGTTTCCCGTCAACCCGTCTTTCACCATATTCAAGTCCATGCAGCGTGCTGGCACAGATCTACTACTTCAAACCGCAGACGTTGAGTGTATCCACTCTGTTCCTACTAGTGCTGTCATACTGGATCGGCAATGCCATGGCTATGATATTACCGTCTCATGGCATTTTCCGTTGGATAAATCCCGGACCTTTTAACAGTAAGCATATACGCTCTCCTCTTCACAATGCCATCACTGAAAGATATTACAGTTAAGGAGCATGTTGCTATCATCATCATGTCCTCGACTGCTGCTGTGTCTGCTACTGCCATTCAGGTCATCTCAGTGCAGGATCGTGAGTCCCAGAATACCCAGTGTTTGAAATGCTACTGACGCGCCCGGGCCTGCGCAGTGTACTACAACAACAAACTGGTGAGCACAACTGCGCTTCTTACATACAGACAAATACAAACTATGACGCGCGCAGAACCCTGGCCTTGCCATCTTCACGTTGATTGGTTCTCAACTGCTCGGCTATGGCTACGCTGGATTGTTGCAAGACCTGCTGGTGAAGCCCACAAAGTGCTTCTGGCCCTCCACTAGTGAGTTGATGGACCCACATGTGACCGTAACCTCGAATTGACGCCTCCCGACAGTCTCCACCGCCAACCTCTTCCAGGCGCTGCACTTCGACAACCAGATGACGTCGAAGCGTGTCCGCCTGTTCTGGACTGTGTTCCTGGTGATGTTCGTCTGGGAGATCGTGCCGCAGTGTGGGTCCAACATGTGTCTAGTCCATATATGATCGTGCGAACTGAGCGGAGCGCTTCTGCGCGTTGCTTTACAGGGATGTTCCCTCTGCTCACCGGCGTCTCGATCTTCTGCCTGGCAAACAACAACAGCACTGTGTTCAGGAATGTTTTCGGTGGTGCCAGCAACAACGAGGGAATGGGCCTCCTCTCGTGGTGCTTCGACTGGAACTTGATCGGCAGTGACTGCTTGTTCAGCCCGCTTTGGCTGCAGATCAACCAGGACATCGGTATTTTCCTCACGTACATCCTCATGGCTGGGGTGTACTATGGGAACCTGTGGAGGGCGAAGGACTTCCCCTTCATGTCTCAGGCCATCTTTGTAAGGAGCTTCTACACGCACCCTAGTCGATATTCGCTGAAGACCACTTTGTCTAGGCTGAGGATGGCTCTCAGTACAATCAGACCGCCCTATTGACGAATGGCAAGTTCGATCCGGTCAAGTACGAGCAACTTGGCGTGAGTCGGAAGACCTTCATGCTCGTCGTACCGGGTCGTGATCTGATGTTCATTCTCTACATAGCCTGCATTCTTCTCCGCGACCAACGCACTCTACTTTATGACATCGAACCTTTCCCTCGGAGCCACGTTCACGCACGTCTTCTTCTGGCACTGGGAGGACATCAAGCCCTTCCTCAGGACCTTCAACCCGTGGAACCGGACGCCCTTGGAGGTGCACGATCCCCACTACGAGAAGATGAAGGTGTACAAGCAGATCCCGCGCTGGTGGTACTTCGTCCTCCTCGCCGCCGCCTACGCGATCGCACAGGCGACCAACTACGGCGGGCACTCGGGCCTCCCGTGGTGGGCGCTGACCGTCATCCTCCTCATCTCATTCGTGCTCTCGATGCTCTTCGCGACACTCGCGGCGACGATCGGCTTCCGCGAGTTCAACACGTCTGCGAACGGCTTCTACCAGATGATCACCGCCTACCTCGTCCCCGGGGACCCGATTGCGAACATGTACGGCGCGCTCTACGGCCAGCACCCGCAGGGCCAGTGCATCGCGATGCTCGGCGACCTGAAGCTCGGCCAGTACGTCAAGCTCGCGCCGCGCGTCACGTTTGCGATGCAGGTCCTCGGGACCGTCGTCGGTGCCATTCTCAACTGTACGTTGTCTCGATCATGACTGCTTGTGACACCATCTCACGCGTTGGGCTCGGCAGACATCATGATGGTCACGATTATCGACGCAAACCGTGATGCGCTGCTCTCCATCTCCGGCACCCGTCTCTGGTCCGGCCAGAACGCGCAGAGCTTCAACAGTGAGTAACCTTGCCATAGCCCGGTAGTTCCCTCGTGCTGACCCTCCCAACATAGCCAACGGCATCTCATGGGGCGGCCTCGCGCCTCAGATGTTCGGTATCCACGGCATCTACCACATGGTGCCCATCTGCCTCGCCATCGGCGTCTTCCTCCCGCTCCCGTTCATCGTCGCCGTAAGCCTCTTCTGCTCTCGTGTATACGCGCTATACTTCCCGTCTGATCTCTCGCCGCTGCCGCAGTGGTACATCTGGCCCAAGGCCGGCTTCGAGAACTTCAGCACGCCGATCATCCTCCAGTACTCGTGCTTCCTCTCCGTCGGCATCAACACCTCCGTCAACCCCTCGATGGCGATCGGCATCCTCTCGCAGTGGTGGGTGCGCACGCGCTACCCGCGCTGGTTCACGAAGTACAAGTACGTCGCGCTCTGCAGATGGCTGCGTAGTGTCTGTCTGTGTGCTGACTTTGACGCCTACATAGCTACATCGTCGCGGCCGCGCTCGACGGCGGCACGCAAGTGATCTCGTTCATCCTCAACTTCGCGGTGTTCGGCGCGTCGGGCACCCCGCACCTGTTCCCGGGATGGTGGGGCAACGGTACGTGCTCTGCTCTCTGTCTTCCTCCCGGGGTACCAACCCCGCGCGTCCTGGCCGCTCGCTGACACGCTCGCGATTGCTCCCTCCAGATTTCAGTCTGTCGGCAGACCGGTGCGCCCTGCCCGATAACTAGTTATCGGGGAACTCCCAAGCTATCTTGTCCCTCGCACGTCTCACGTCCTCAACCACCTGTAGCGTAGTAGTAACGTGTCCTCGCTGCTTCCTTTATCCGGGTTTCCCGCACGAATGTGTACGATCACGATGCTAGAATGAATTACAGAATACAGATAAAGATAGTGACACGAGGCTTCACGAAGCCTTCTGAGGCACATTCGTGAGAGCAGTCGTCGCGAACGGCGAGTATGTATACTGCCGGCTCAGCGATACTAGATTGGGACAGGGGAGCGATTACAGAAAGACTTCAATCTCCTTACCTCGGCGAGTAGGGTGACGCAGCGGGGACGCGGACAACGGACATCAATGATTCCACAGTACACCTCGCCTCTGCCCGCCTCCTTCGAAAATGCTCGAGCGTGCGTGCAGTGCCGCAGCCCTCGGCGGTCCACCCAAGGAAAAACCGCCTTGCGTTCGGGCAGCGCATGCTGCCCGCGTCCGTGCAGTCTCGCAGGTACATCAACGGGTACAAGAGCGCACGCGCGTCCCGCGGCTCGACGCCGCACACCTCCAGCTCCTCGACGGCCGGAAAGCGCTCGAAGAGCATCTCGAACTGAGCCTGCAGGCCTGCGCTCGGGGCCCGCCGTCTCCTCTCGGGGCCCGTCTCCTTAGACAGCAACAGGGCGAGTGCGGTGAGGCGCGAGAAGGACCAGAGCTCGAGGACCGCCGCGAGCCAGTACGCGGAGAGAGTGGGGTACGGCCCTTCCTCCTGAGGCACCTCGAGCTCGAGCTCGACGCTGAGCGCGGCCGCGCTGAAGGACGCGGTGCTCCGCCCGCTCGGCCCTACGAGGAGGGAGATGCGGCCGCGCGTGGTGGCGGCTGCGATGTCGTGGAGGCGGGGGAGGCTGAGCAGCAGCGGGTGGAGGTAGCAGAGGGCGAGGGCGGACTCGGTGGTCACCATGCTCCGCGAGTCCACGCGGAAGCGGAGGTCCACGACGGTCGTGCTGGGGAACGCGATGCTGTTGAGGACGGAGAGCGCAAAGTGCACTTGGCGGCCGAGCGAGAGGCGGGTGAGCTTGGGGAGATGTGCCGTGCGTTCCGACGAGGAGGGCTCGAGGTGGAAGAGGCGGACCGCACTCTGATCGCTGACGGATATCTTTAGGACCTCCAGATGGGGATTGGTGCGCAACACGGAGACGAGTTCTTCTCTCGAGAGCGGGAGACCGGTGCCGGTGTCGAGCACCTCCAGTGTCGTGAGCTTCGTCAAGGACGTCCAACTCGCAGGGATCAAGTTGGCCACATGGAGGATTTGGAGAGAAGGCGTGGTGAGGGTCGCGAAAGAGCGGACTCCTGTGCTCCCGGGAAAGACCGTGGATAGATCGTGCTCGATCCAGAGTTCAGACAGCATTGGGAGAGGGTATCTGAGGAAAAACAGGATGCCGTGTGCAAAGGCCGAGTCCCCGTGGATGCCCAGCTGGCTGATGCGGGAAGCGTGCTTTGGGAGGTGTCTAAAGGTGAAAGCTTGCATCTTGTGGCGCAAGGTAAGCGCACTACTGTTAGTGTCCAACCCTTCAGCTTGAGAGTATCGTGCTGTTGTGTAGAGGAGAGTCAGCGGCGCATGCCTGGAATGCCGAAGGAGTTTCTTGACTAGATAGCTGTTCGCCACTGTTCCAGTGATGCGGATGAACGTCCACAGGTGGGAGGTACTGAGCGCGACTCGACGCCATCGTCGGCAGATGACTGAAAGATACAGCAGCGATGTCCATCGTTCACAATGTTCCTTGAGATACAGGTCTGCGCTAACCTGATATTGCAGTGCGCGATGGTTAGTAACGCGACTTGTTGCATGGTATAGCACTCGACTACACGCACCTGACATGCCATTGTAACCACGCCACCAGAGCTAGATTGACCAGGTAGTCGTAGAAGATCCCGTATGACGAGTAGGAGCTCGCAAATGATATCGTCCGGAAGAGGTGGTGAGGGCATGGTGGCGGGGCACTAGTGAACGTTCTCCCAGCTAGTATGAGGCTTGAAGATGAATGGTCCTCGAGGCCCTGGAAGCAGCTTAGAGCCAGAGCGCCCAAGAGAGCTCTCTTTTTAAACATTCCAGTCAGTTCGGCAAATGCACGATGACTCTGAATGCATCTTATGCCCGATCGGATCTGGAGCATGTTCGAATTCGACTCGGAGGAGGAGCGGCAGAAAGCGATGGCGTCCACATCCCGAACCGTGAGGCGTACTCGTGTGGACAGCGTAGCGGTACGGATAATGTATTGAGCCTGCAGGAGTTCTGATCAATGTGGGTTTGGGAGAGGAGTAAGTCGGCACAACGGATACTCACACTGCGGTTGGACTTTGAGCACGGACTGAATGCAAGTGACGGTAGAAAAGAAAGTGACCTTTTGACCTATTCATAGTTGTAGGGTCGGAAAAGCACCCCAGCACTCATATGTAAGCTCAACTTCACGAAGATGATGAGTTCCAGCCTGCAGTGCATCATCGACCGTTGCAAGAGCAGACCGCTGGCGTTCGAATAGGGTAACTGTGGCGCGATCTGCAAGACCATATAGCAACGTTCAAGCAACCAGGTTGGGTATACTTACAGATCCAGTTGTAAGACGAGACAAAGACGTTAAGGGTGGTTAAGCTGAAAGAGCAGACCTGTGTGGCGCGCGTCTTCGAGATCGCGGTTTCCTCCTCCTCCTCGCTCGACGCGCCTCACCCGCGAGGAGCTCGCGTCACGACTTGAAACCGACCACGATGGTAGCTCCAGTCTCCTCCCCAACTATTATCCCTCGTAGCCCCGTCTTTCCGAGGCTCTTGCCACTACCGCCACATCCGCACCCCATCCCACCAGCGCCATCCTACCAGCGGCGCGAGCGTTTCATCAACTACCGCGACATATGGCGCGAAATGGACGAACTGAGCGAGGAGGAGGCTGCGGTTGAGAATCAGGTGCGTCCATATCATGTTTGCCCCTCAGACGCGCCCCATACTCACCCTGCGTTCGACTTCATTGTGAATCGCAGAATCTGGAGATCAAGAACCGAGGGTACAACTTCCTGATCCCAATTGGACGTACGTGGACGCAGCACGAGGAGAAGAACGACGTAAGTGACAAATGCGATGAGAGGTCTAACATCCCTTCATATGGTCCTCAACAAACCCAACAGGCGGACGACGCGTCGGAAGGGTCGGACGGAACGGACCACTCGGGCGACGGAAACTCGTTGATGGACGAGGACGAGAACGAATCTTCTGAAGAGGAGGAGGAAGACCTTGATGCCGACATGGAAGACATGGATCAGACTGCGGACAACACTGCTGACCTCGACAACGACGAGACCGGCAGCAGTGGAGGGAGTTCCGAGGAGGAGGAGGAAGACTCGGATGAGTGAGTTAGAGTGACCCCGTTTGTTTCTACCGTCCTCCACCTTTTCCCTTGCTTTCACTTGCAATCTGCCTCTTCGACTGTATCCATAGCTGCCAGTGTACCCTCTTTCTCACTTACAGAACCATGCCCTGACCGTATGCCCCTGGTATGCCCTACGACGGAGTGTGCGCCCCGACGGCCCGGTATGTCCGCCCTCAGTCTAGACGCCAGTGGTTGCGAGACGACATCTTCAGCTTCGCTCTACTACTTCCAATATCATCCTTACCTTTCTCTGACACCCTCATTTGCGGATACGACTACGTGGGACTCTCAAGACTCCGTATACGCCATACCCTCATCAAGTTCGCTCTCAACACGATGAGCAATGACTACAAGGCATCCAAGGAAGCGTTCGTGACGGGTATGACTGGGTCAACGATTGGACACGTTAACCTCGTCTCTCTCGCCTCTCTGGTGAGTTGCCTAAGCTGCTGTGGACCAGGAACAACTGCTTGACACAGGGCAGTTGTCCATAGCCCTCCATTCCGCCGTCCGAACTCGCCTTCCTCCAACCCGACGCCTACAATTCACATCCGAGGCCTGTCTCCTCATCATCCCTCTCCTCCTTTCTATCACCATTTTTGCTACGTCGCCCATCCTGCTATGCATGTTCATAGCTGTCCCAACTCTCGTGCTGCTCATGCTGCCGAAGCGAGAGTCTGGCACGTACCTCCCCTCGTCCCTCACACACAGTCGGCAGTCTTCTCGCACTCCGAACGCATCACGCGATCCTAGCCCGTCTCGCGCAGTTGGCACGATACCACCGCTCCCTGCGCTGACAACATACCGAGCGCACATGCTCCTGCTCACCTTCCTTTGCATCCTTGCTGTCGACTTCCCTGTCTTTCCTCGCATCTTGGCCAAGTGCGAGACCTTCGGAGTATCCATGGTAAGCACTAAACGTATATGGGGACGTTTGCAGGATCTCATACACTATCAGATGGACATCGGTGTAGGCTCGTTCGTTTTCTCCCAGGGCATCGTCTCAGCGATTCCGCTCGTGAAGAACCCCGCGCACTTGACCGCCTCGCTCCTGCCTAAAGTGTCTATGGTGCTAAGGAAATGCTCTCCAGTGCTTGTCCTCGGATTGTTGAGGACAGTCTCCGTAAAGGGAACGGAATACCCAGTGAGTAGCACCATATACATAAACTCGTGATGTCCCGTCAATGTTGTCCAGGAACACGTAACAGAATACGGCGTACACTGGAACTTCTTCATCACGCTCGCCTTGATACCTATCCTGCAAGTCCTCCTGCACCCAGTCATGGTGCATGTCCCCATCTCTCTCCTCGGTGTTGTGGTTGCTATATGTGCGTACCTTCGCCCACCCCGATAGATACTCTGACTCTCATTCGGACACAGCCCATGAACTCGCGCTCTCTACCGGCGGTCTCGCTCAGTTCATCATGCATGCCCCACGCACCGGACTCTTCTCCGCCAACAAAGAGGGCATCATCTCTCTGACAGGCATGCATCCCGCCCCCTTCACTGTCCCACTATCTCGCTGACCTCCCTCTGCGTCAGGCTACCTCGCGATCCACCTCCTAGGCCTGTCCACGGGCACACTCGTCCTCGCACCTTCCCCCTCATACTTCCGCCGCCGACAACAACAGCTCTCCGACTCCTCGCACGGCTCGACGCGCCAACGCCCGTCCACAAGCGACTCCGATTTCGACAACTCTGATGCCGCGCCGCCCAGCTCACCCACCGCGGCGACCGCCCCGCCCCCGCCCCGCCCCGCGCTTCGGCGCGAGAACGACAAGACCGCGACCGAGCTCTGCTCCTACGCCGTGCTCTGGTGGGTCTTTCTGGGCGCGCTCACGCTATTCTCGGGAAGTGGCGTCTCGCGCCGGATGGCGAACCTGCAGTACGTCGTGTGGATCGCGGCGTACAACTCGACGTTCCTCCTCGGCTACCTCGTCCTCGACCTCGCCTTCTTCCCGAGCCCGCTCTCGACGTCCGTCTATTCGCCCACGTCGAAGCTAAAGGTCCACCCGGACCCGGACCTGCTCAAGGACGCGCGGCACCTCGCCGGGCCCGCGGCCGCGGTGGGGAGGGAGAGGGGCGGGGCGAACCCGGGCGTGGACTTCGGCAGCAGCGCGCCTCCGCTGCTGGACGCAATCAACAAGAACGGGCTTGTGTTGTTCTTGCTGGTGCGTCCTCCTTGTGTCGGACTTCTTCTCTGCTCAACGCCGGCGCTGACTTGCACATGCACGGGGACTGCGGGACCGGCAGGCCAACGTCGCGACGGGTCTGATCAACCTGTCCATGCAGACGATGTACATGTCGGACTGGGCGGCGATGCTCGTCCTGGTGGTGTACAGCTTCGGGGTGTCTGCGGTCGCGTGGGCGTGCAGGCACAGGAAGATCTGGACTTTCTAGCCACTGTAAATACGTGCAGAAAGGGTAATTTGTGACACCTGACCAGCGGGACGAGGTTCGAAGGACAAGGTCAGTGAGACAGGGATATACATAAGTACAAGACCGTCTACAAGGATGGGTCGAAGGGTGCAAAGGCGGCCTTGAACGCGTGCGCGTCCTCCTTGTCCTCCTCCTCCGACTGGGTACATGCCTTCCAGTCAAACCGATCCGCCATGCCGAGGATGGACACCAGCACCTGTCTATAGTACGCACAAGCCGTCAGTGCGCACTCCAAGTCGACGGCCGCCCGCACACGGTGACGCACCTGCCGAACTGTATGCTGAACGGCCCGTGCTCCCGGATGAGATGCACCATCTTGCGCCCGTCGGGCAGGTCGACGCGGAAGTAGCCCCCGCGACCACCCGCGCATGCCCGGAGCGCCTCGTCCGGGTCGTCCTCGAACGCGATATTGTGCGTACGCGCCTCGTCCGCGAACACGTCCGCGACGGCCTTCTCGAGCTTGGTCGGGACGGGCACGACCTGCACGTGCGCGTGCCCGCCCTTGGCGCTCATGCGCCCGACCTCGAAGCAGACCGCGGCGGCGCCGTGCTTCGCGAACATCGCGCGCAGGGCGGACTTGTACCTGCGAACGGCGCAAGAGGACCTGTTAGGCGTGTTCTGTCTGGGAGCGGAGGACTCACTTTTCTGTCTCGGCGAGGATGGGCTCTGCGAGATCTGGGGGGATGGACAGGTATGTCGGGTAATGGGTGATGGGGACGATGAGGACGTGCCCGCCGCCCGGGACGTGTGGGACGTTCGGGTGGTCGGCGCCGCGGTGTGTGGGTATGATCTGTCCTTTGGGCAGCGTCACGTAGCACTCTGTGCCGATGGACACGATGAGGTGCTTGCTGCACGCGGAACACCGTCGTTAGAGAACGCTGACGCCAGTGAACGGCAGGCACTCACGCGAGGTTGGGGTTCGACAGGCAGAACCAGCACTCGTCCGCTGTAGATATGGTATTCAGTCCATGGCATACACGAGAAAAATCCATAACCCACGCGCGATCTCTCTGGGTGGACCGCGTTTGCCTTGTCGGTTCCCTGTCTGGTTCGCCACGGGACAATCTTGGATGTAGTGGAGTTCACTCCCGCACGCCCTGCAGACGTATCCCTCACGGGGTTTTCGGCCGCCAGTATCGCCCACCGCATTCTTGGTAGGACAGTCGCGGATGAAGTGTCCAGACTAGAATAGATGCGTATGAGTTTGACTTGTCTCCCAAAGCGGTTTGTCCAATCACCTCGTTGCAGATACGGCAGATGTAGCCTTCCTTCGGCTTCTCTCTGTCTGGGCAATCCATGATAAGATGCTGGGCGCGGAAGTAAGCCTTCGGGCGATTGCGAGAAGACCATCCGCTCGTACCTCTGAGGACTCGCAAATCTTGCACTTGTATCCAGGTGGCGGTTTGTCCGGCTGGCCATCTGGAGCAAATAAGCAGACTGTCTGCGGACAGAGTGCACTCGCATACGCATACCTGTTCTACTCCGCTTGCCAGGTTGCTGAGCGTCAGCCTCGAGCGGGCGTTTTGGCGCACGGTGCAGGAACGGGTTAGGCGTGGAATTGGCGGGCTTGGGCTGGTTCTCGCTGCTCGCCGTCGGCGGGGCAATCGAGAAGGCGTAGAACCACTGATAGCTTGGGTCAGTGATACACAACTTAGATTCGGTTTGGCAACTGACTCGGGGCTTCTTCCCAGAACCTTGTTCCCCGCCAAACGCGCCGAGGCTCACAAACCGGCTCACGCGTCCCTTGTCCTCGTCCCAGACATATGGCTCGCGCTCCCAAAATCTGGGAGGATGCCCGCCGCTTGAGGCGAAGTGGTAGCGAGGCTTGATCTTTCGGACCACCTCGGCCACAGGTTCGACTCCAATAGCGGCCAGCTCTGGCGTGGGTAGAGGAGCGGAGGAGAACTGGGTGACGCCAGATGGCCAAACATTGCTTATGAGGATGTCAACGAGCTGCGAGGCCGCTGAGGAAGACATGATGGAGGCAAGGGACTTGTAGTTCTGTTCCTTCGGTTTCGAGACTGTCAGCGTGTTGGCGAGTAGTTTCTCGACGGTTTGTGTGTTGAAGTAGGGCGACGCGAATCCCTGTGTGCGACGTAAGCCATGTGCATGTAGAACAGAGTGAGCGGCAGCAACGTACATGGGCCACATTTATGGAAGTGTAGACGTTGGAATCATACACCCCCGCGAGACACGCGATTCGGATGCCATGGGCAGTGGTCAACACCCCGGACTTGTCTTGCAAGGTGCGCCTTAGGCGGGAATCACAACGAACGAGATGACCTCGACTTACGAAGCAGAAACACGTTCTTGCTCAGAGCTCCTCCTGTCTTCGCGAACTTTTCAATCACTGGCGCAGGGAGCGCGTATTCGCCTTGCATGATGTAGCATTCCACGGGCGCTATGAACATAGTGGATTGAGCTAGTGGTACATACGGCTCGAGGTAGGATGTCACGACCTTCTAGGCGACCGTCCAACAGCTGCATAACCTCATGATCCGCCTCGTACGCCTCCGCCGCGTCTTTCGGCGACCCAAAGAAGTCGCCTAGACATAGGACAAGGTCGAACTTGCCGTGTTTGTCGTCAATGGACTTGATCTTCCCGAAAAGATCACGGATGGAGCCAACGGCGGAGCCAACTGTTAGGCTGGTGTGAGTGAGCACAGAGAACTCGTCCCCAGAAGTACAAGAAGAACACATCCTTATGAGAGAGGACAAGACTCACACTTTGGCTGTCGACATCGGTCGACTAGGTCTCCTTCTTGGGGGAGTCGCGGGTGCACGCGTCGCAGGGTTTGAAGATAATGGCACAGGTAGTTCGCACACAGTATCAGAGCAGGATGATGAGTGAATACGCCGCGGTGGAGGAGGAGGACGAGAAGGAGATGGAATTTCGCCGTCGTGTATTCGGGCGCCTGACGTAGGCGCCTATGACGCAACAGCGATGGCAAGCGAGTGTACTTACAGTAGTCTTGAGTTTGTACTTACCAACACCTGCCGCCGAACAACCTCACCGTAGTTTGCGGTGTCACACTGCTACTCTGGGCTATCACTACAACTGCTACTGGCACTTACATATGCTAGTACACTCCATCTAGATGCATCTAGAGAGGGATTGACGAGGACAAGGATAACCACTCTCCGCCGGCGGGTAGTGTTGGTGTCGTTATTGCGATGTGCATCCATTCGTATACATGCTCTCGTTCTGCGCGGCAAAGTGAGCTTTAATGTTCGCAAGAGTCATGGTCTGGCCTGCTCACGAGTCTTCACAGCAACTTCACAGGATATAAATGCCCTTTGTACCCTGCAAGACGCATTTATCGGGAATTCCAGTCCTCAGTCTTACAACTCCTGCAAGGCATTTGAGAGGCAAAAGTATTTGCTTCTTCGTCGCTGCACAAGAAGCTAGGGCTCTGGTGAGCCCTAGCGACAAGATATCGCTTGTTCCATAGGAAGGTCGCATTCCAAGCCAGGAACTAGTGTCGTCTCCGACTCCGCCCTCCCGACCGGTGTCTATGGTTGCCCACTCAACCTTGTGTTCATGCTTGCATATAACCGCCGGTGTTCCTGCGACGATCCTAACATATCACAACTGATACGTCCAAAGAAGATATGCCATATACGACTGGAAAACTCCGTCCGCGGAGTCCTCACCGAAGAACCGTAAGCACATTGTCTCATTGCATCGTTGTAGTTTATTGAGTCCTTGTCCTCTTTACTAGGTGACGACTCGCCATTCAAGTAGGCAGCTAAGCCGTGCTCTACGACTCTACCCCGGCTGTTCATTGCCTATGTAACTGGCGAACGATCCTGGAGTCCTGGTCTAGAAGTCCACATCTGACGGTGCCGTACCCGGTCTGTCCTGGGGTTTTGCAGACAAACTCGCATGTTCTGGCTTTGCGCTCACAAAATTAACAGCACAGCATTGCCCCTTGTACTCCGAGTCAATAAGTTCACTGGCGCTGTCGCCAGGCACTGCGCGAGGACGAGCGGGCCGCGACATAGCGCGACATGTGTGCTCACCCACAAACGAACCTTATTTCCGCCGGCGCGGCCGAAGTCCTACAAACCTCTAAGCGACCACCGCAATCACAAGTTGCCGGCGGATTGCTCAGGCGATCGGTGCGAAGGATTGTCCGGCATCTTCCAACCTTCGGTTCTAATCTCTGCACCTCGTGGCAACTGAACTGTGGTGATACAGCGCCCGACGGTGGGATCCAAGTCGTATTGCTGCCCTCCGGACAGCCTGACTTTGCCACGGAGTAGAGGAGTACCGCATCACATCACACGAACCGTCCGACATCCAGAACACTGGGGCCGTATTTGTACGCCGTATTTGGATGTGGTTGTTTGCCGATGCTTGAATGCCGCCCAGAGACGCTGGTCATGTTCAGTGACCCTGAGTCCAAGGTGGCCCGAGGATAATCCTGGGAGCAGCGCGGGTGCAGAGGTTCGAGAGAGACGTTCTCTGAGCAGGCACGGCAGATTCGAACGCGTGTGTCCAGGGACAGCGGAGGACGCAGATGGGCGCGCTACCATCTGGAGGACAAGGTAAGGGCCAGAATAGGCAAGCGAAGAGGATGAGATATGCACGTGGAGAGGAGGCGCCCGAGGTTGGGACTGGGAAGGACACCCGAGGACGGCTCGCATTGTTCTCGCTGGGTGAAAACGTTCAGAGATGCCATCCGCACTCATCACACACGTCCTGTTCCTTACCGTCTTCTCCCCTGGCTCTCCTGTCATACAGGGCGACTGCCCACACGGCTGCCGCAGGTCCGCCAGCTTCCATATAAACCCCCCCGTCGAGGTTCCGGACGACAGGCAGCTCCTCCTCATCGCCCCAGGACTGTAGACTTCGGACTCTGTCAACCGCTGCATTTGCCCTGGTCCGACATAGAGCATCATGGTCGGCCTTCAGTCCCTCGTCTTTTCTCTCCTCCTCTTCACGTCCTGGACTTTCGCTCTTCCGACCGCCCGTCATGTTACCATGCCTCCGTACAACTGGAAGACCGAGCTCTGCAAGCTGTCCCCTCGGCTCTTTGGTGCACTCTGCCCGCGACAGACCACCACGGGCACGACCTCCGTCGACACGCCCATCGGGACTGCACACGGCACTGCCGATGACGCGGGTGCAACGCGCTTTGCTGTCAGATACGCGTCTGCCCAGCGGTGGCAGCCCGCTATCCCCGCTCAGTCCTGGGAGCTCCCGTGAGTTGTGCTCATTTACGTCCGCTCAACCTGCACTGCAGTACTCATGACGTCCATGATGCAGAAACGGTGCTTCGGATGTCACCGTGCTCCCAGTGCCATGCGTGCAAAGCACCCAGGATGGCACGGTCGGCTCGGAGGACTGTCTATCCATGGTACTATACGTGCCGTCTTCTATCTCGAAGGGCAGTGACGCGCCGACGTTCATGTGGTACGATTCTCGCGGTGCTCGACCTCGTTGACGTAGTCTGACACCGTCTACAGGATTCATGGCGGTTCGTTCACCGCAGGATCCGCCACCGGACCTGGCTTGGATGGCTCGAAGCTTGCTGCGGCGACGAACTCCATCGTTGCGGTGATTCAATACCGCTTGGGTGCTGTGAGTATGAGTATGGACCATGTCGTGTGACTCTGCTAATGTGCCGTTACAGCTCGGCTTCCTTGCCCCCAACGGGTCACATAACCTCGCCGTTATGGACGTCATGATGGCCCTTGGCTTCCTGCGGACTGTAATTCCCAGCTTCGGAGGGTCAGCGACGAAGATCACCATCGCCGGTCAGAGTGCGGGTGCGAATATGGTTCGAGCGCTCTTAGCTACGCCAACGGCTTCTCCCCTCTTCCAATCGGCGATCTTGCACTCCGATCCCATGGTGAGTCTCTCGTCGCAATCTTGCCGATGCGCATTCTCTAACGTATCGCAGGACTTCGGCTTCCTCAACACGAGCGTTCACCAGAACGTGCTCAACTTCTTCGTGGGCAACATCAACTGCAGCAACTCCGACGAAGCTTGTCTGAGTGCACTCTCGCTTGACGACATCATGTCCGCCCAAAACAACCTCCTCGACGCGGCCGCCAACTCGGAGCTCGACCCGGCAGCAGGAGCATCAGAGCCCATCCGCCCCGTCCGCGACATGCAGCTGATCATAAACCCGCTCGATCTGACGGCCACCTTCCCGCAACAGTCCAAGCCGATTATTCTCTCCAACGTTCGCAACGAGGCAGGGCCGACGATCTACGGAGGTTTCCCCTTCGACGTGGACAAGTCCTTGTACGAGACCCTCGTCTCACTCACCTTCGGCACCCCTCGTACCACTCGTATCCTGGAAACTGCGTTGTACGCTGTGAGCCCGGCTGTCAACGGCGTCGAGCCCGACCAACGCCCGCAACTCGAGCAGCTCGGCACGGACCAGATCTGGCGGTGCGCTACGTGGTCCTTCGCGCGCAAGTGGGCGGGCAACGGCGGCAAGGCATACGTCGGCGAGTACCAGGTCGGTGCCACGTACCCGGGCAACGACGAGGTGCCGTTCTGCACCACCCCTGGCTCCGTCTGCCATCAGGACGACATTCAGATCATTGTAAGCCCTTCTTCCCCTGCTTCTCGCGCGCGCACACGCACTCACCCGGAGAACAGTTTGGCACCGTGCAGAACCCCACCTCCGCGCAATCTGCGCTGGTCAAGGAGATGCAGGCACGCTACAGCAACTTCCTGCACACCGGCTCGCCGAACGCGAACGGCTTCACGACCTGGAACGTCGCCGGCACGGACAACGTGAACGCAATCAACCTCGGCGCGCCCGGCATGGCGGACGTCGGTGCTTGCAACACCAGCTTCTGGGGCAACTTTGTGCAATTCGACTACCAGGTGTTCAACCTCTGAACGTCGAACGAACCCCGCCCCCCCCCCCCCGGCGCCGCCGCCACCTCCCACTCTCCCACTTCACATCCACGACTCTCGCCTCCTCAAGACTGCACGACTCACGCTTTGTTCCCGACCTTGCACACCCTAATTCATACATCCTCTATCCTCTCTTGGTTCTGGGCCTCGGGCTTGACGACCTTGTTTCACGCTGCACGCTGCGACGGTCACCGCACATAACGTCCTACTTACATCGCTTTCTAATCACGGACTTCCCTTAATACCCTCGCACTTCCCGGTTCGCGGCCTTGTTTTCTGTCCCCTACAGGACTCTCTCGGCGTCCCACACACGGGAACTCTTGATTTGGTTCGCATCGTATACGGCTTCTGGTTCGCGCCCCGGTTTACAAGGTTGACTTTTTGTTCTGGTTCTCCCTCACATCACTGTATCCATAACGGCTCCCCGTACTGTAGAGTGTAGTCTGTCTGTCTGCGCACTACATCCTCTACTCGACTTGTAGCATCAGACCACGTTTCACGCACACGCCCCCTCTTTTGTGGTGGAATAATCACATATGTAGCTTTGCTCAATATACACCGTGTTGTTTGTTGTACTCCGATCGCGCGCGTTCCTCTATGTCTGGACCTGTCCATTTCGATTCAGAGTCCCGGTGTGCTGATGTCAGGCCTAGGGACCCTGAGCTTTCTCGCGAGATGTATCAGAAGAGCAACGAACGCGGCGCTGCGCAAATTGAACAACAGAGCAGAACCCTGCTGTCAGTGCCGTTCACAGACAGGTGACGGCGAGCGCAACGAAGCCCCGACAGAGAACAACACCCTTGGCCGTGACTTCGACGTGTGGCAGGTGAGAAAGTCGACGCTGCTGTTGAATATCCGGTCCACACTGCAGGCACACCATGTACAAGAAGACCCATTAGAGAGATACAGGCACAATCATCATCGATGTACGTTGGCGACACGGGCCCGTTAAAGCTTAGCAGGCTTGGACTCGGCGAACGCAGCCTCCTCAATCTCCGAGAAGATGTCAAAGTTGCGCTCCAGCATGATCGAATTCGCAACCTGTAGGCCGTCGGCACACTGCAGTCAGAAAACAAACAGAGCAAGCACGAAGAGGGGGGTTGCACTCGACAAGAGCAAAAGCAAAGCAGCGACTCACCCCTCCCGCCCCGAACTTGACCCGACACCGATGGCGCCGCCCCGGGGACCCGCCACGCGTCTCGTCGCCCTCGTACGCGAGCACGCGGAAGCCCGCGGCCTCCGCCTCGGGGTCGCGCGCCGGGCGCGGGTTGACGACCATGCGCCCGAACGCGCCCGCGGAGAGCGTGCGCACGCGCGCGCGCTGCTGCGCGGTGTTCTGCGCGCCCGTGAGGACGTCCGCGAGCGTGCGGAGGAGGTAGAACTGCGGGGGGAAGAGCGCGATGCGCTCCGCGGCGCACTCGGCGAGCGCGCGCGCGGGGTGCACGAAGCGCGCGGCGATGACCTCCTGGCCGCCGTCGGGCGTCGGCAGGCGTTCCTGCTTGTCGCCCGAGGAGAAGCGCGAGCCGGGGCGGGCGTCGGCGAGGAAGGTGACGTAGAACTGGGTGTGGAACCGTCTGAGGTTGGCGAGGCATGATGTCAAGCGGCAGCAGGGACCGTGGCGGCAGGGAGAAAGGATCCGAGGGCGTACAGATTCGTCAGTCACTTGTGCCCATGGACATGTTGTAGTCTGGAGGAGGGTGGGGGACGCACTTGGGAACCGTAACAGGGGTGATCCATTGTGTGAAGGGCAAGAGGGCCTCTACGTTGGGTTTTAGGCCGTGCTGGGACAAGAAGTCCCGGAAGAGCCGCCTCTGCGCGTGGATGTCCTCCCGCGCCGAGTCGAGCTCGGCATCGCTGGGAGTCCCTGTGCTTGAGGGGTGCACGAGCAGCAGCCCGGACTCTTCGAAAAGCTCCCGGATCGCGGTGAAGGGCAGACCCTGTCCGTCGTCCTGCTTCTTGTCGTAGTTCCCTCCTGGGAAGACCTGTGTGGAGAACAAGAGCATTCTGACATCAGCACAGTCGTGTGTGATGATGGACTATGGTCCTACGTGAGCACCGGCGAACGACGTCGACTTGGGGTTCCGGTGAACGAGAAGGATCTCGTTGCGGGAGTTGACGACGATGACGGTTGCAGACGGCCGCGGAATAGCGGGCGCCGCGCGCTGCTTCGACTCGGACGATGACATCGCACGCGTTGAGAGCAAGTGGACGCGAGACGGTGTTGCTTGAAGTCTCCTGAGACCCTGTATGTTTGTGACCGGGATCCGGGTGTTTGTCAGCCGGAGAGGAGTAAACATGGAGGTTGGGACGAGCCACAAAAAGCTGTGCTACGTAGTACGTGCCCTGTGATCATATTCTACTACGTATGGATTCAAATCGAAATTTCAGTCTAACAACCAGGTGGCGGGACCGTATGCAAGGAGCTGCATCCTCAGGGATTAGCTTCAGTGACGAGAACCGATCCCGTAGTCAACTATGATACACGAAAACAGAAACTTGAGCTTCTCCATATCCTCACTGTATGCATGCGACAACCCACGGCGTACTCTGAGACATGTATGTCGACCCATAACTCCATCCGCCGTCCGATTCTGCGTCTCTCCTGATCATTGCTCACTGTCACGCCTCCCAACGAACCACGGCCCTAGGGCGGTGGAAGCGTTTTCACGACGTCGTGCCACAGCTGCACAATACTGATCAAGATCCATGGTATTGCTGACAGCAGTGAGAGACGTACCGAGTGCTTTGCATCGCGGATATCATCATGAGTGTTCGCGATGTGCAGCAGGTACTTAGCAACCTTGCTCAGTTCGCGATCTGCCATGGCGGTAGGGGTGTGTGCGTGCTTGAATGCGGAAATCTTCAGCCCGTTCTTGGGGTTCAATGCAAAATTCCGACCCTGTGTATGCAGCAACAATGATGGTGAGACCCTGTACCGAAGTGGTAAAAACATAGAACAGTAGAACGCACAAGGTCGTCCACGTGGATGGTGTTCTTTGCTGAGCTACAGTGAAAGTGACACATCCGTCAGCACGCATCCGTAGGGACCCGGACATATAGAGGCTGCTGTAAGCTCACTATTGCGGGAAGTGGTTCCAGATGATCTCCAAGGCTTTGACGTGATGCTTGTACGGCTTCCCATCTTTGTTCGTGAAAACTGTGAACATGCAAGTCTTGTCGAGGACTGGTAGCTCAATCAGTGACTAGTTACTGGTCTCTCATGATCATGAGATCTCTCATGGAAACGCACCGAACGCTATCTGCCAGAAGCTCGTGAGCTCAGCTGCGCAGGCACGATCGCATGAGCGTTTAAACGCACCCGGTAGTTCCTCACCCCGCCAAGCATGCCGAGTTCGACGAGCTTCGTCTCGAGCCAGATCCAGCTCGTCTGCGACCTAGCGATGCATGTCCGCTCGTCAATGTGCGGGTACCGGCTGTCCAGGATGCAGCGTACCAGATACAGATATCGTAATGTGGGTAGACTGCTTCGAGGAACTCATGAAGTCCTGGTCTTGCGCACTCCTGCGGCGGCAGCGCGCCCGAGGTAAGGGGCTTCGTATCCAAGATGGCTACCAGAACACACGCCCGGCAAGTCAGCTGCGGCAACGGTCATGCCACTATCGACCCACTGTAATCTATGTCGAGAACGAGCAGCCGCTTTCCCTCTCGGAGAGGATTGATGATATCGATGCTGAGCTTCTGCGTGTGCTCCTTCACTTTGCGCCGGTTCCGCTGATCGTTCATGTACTGTTGCGCCGCGGCGGGGTTGGCGCTGAAGTCGAAGTCAAGGTCGTTGACCACGTCAGGCAGGAAGTCCAGCTCTGCGGTCGAGAATGAGTGTGTGGCTTGTGCAGAAGAATTCTACTAGTCGAGACTGAATGTTGGACGAACCGTTCGGATCCTTGATCTCGTGGCCTTGGGGGGTACCGACCAGCGTGAACTTTTTGCCACTGATCAACTTCAGGTCCCCGCTGCGCGTGATCGAGAGGAACCATGAGTTATCATATTGCACAGAGTGTCTGTTTCGCTTACATCCGTTCGTCATCTGTGGGCAGTTTGCCTTTGACGAGTCCCAGGATCTTTTGCCTCTCCGGTGGCACGTCAGTCAAACTCATGAGCGTGGCCTTCAAGTCAAACACCCTGCAACAGAGGTATTGTCAGGGGCTGGTGAGCACGCGCGTCGCATGCAAAGCGTACCGATCTGATTCTGCGATATCGAGTGTGAATGGTTTGCCACTCCAGGTGAACTGGAGATGGATCCATCGTTCTTCCTGGGCTGCGTCTACAGGATCGACCTAGCGGCGGAGAGGGTTAGCGGGGATAACACGTAGATGTGAGCGAGCTGTATACACCTCTGCCGTTATAGTTGTGGAAGCTGTGACAGCTTCATGCTGCACTTGGGAAACACCATCAGTATTACCACTCATGCTCAACCGGCGCGCTATGTCAAGAGTCTTCACGATGGGTCGAGATGCCGCTCAGCGATATGTTGTGTGGAATGCACAATAGACGGGCCTCTGTGTGATGATGCGAAAGTGGGTATGGTGTGGTAGGGTTGACCTAAGATACAATGCACGGCGTGTTATTCGTACAAGTTCAAGTTGTGGCACGCGTGACGGTACCCAGATCTCAGATCGCATACACAGGCGCCTGACATGTGCTGAATATTGATAATCATATTGACGAGGGCTTGGAGTGCCCATAGCAGATGGCACACGACAACCAACACGGAGATCATAGCAGCACCTCAAACCATTTGATAATGTACAACAATTTGGTCCGGCATGTTACAATACAATCGATTTATCTCATTCATCATTCAAGCCTCCAAATTCGCAGTTGCCTCAGCGACAAGGTTCAAAGCGTACAGCGTCGAGGAAGCTGTAGGACAATATCAGTACATATTCAATCTGAAGCTCGGTCACTCCCTACCTGAGTCGCGTGAAAAGGAGGTCGATCGCTTCGGCGGTGTGAGGACGTATGTGGTTTCGTGGAAATCCCAGCCTGCCGGCACAACAACTATACAGAAACTATCAATGAAGGTCTGTCCCAGATGGAGATAGCAGACATACGGTCGACTACTTGCTCTGCGGTGAGACCGAGGTATCCCTGAGCAAGCTGTAGAGGGATAGAGGTGTATGCTCTTGCGAGCAAGGCGAGGGTCCTCTTGCGGAACGCGTCTGATAGTTTTATGAATCTTCACGATTCAACAATAGAGTATGAGTGCGTGCGTACCAACAAAGCCGGTGAGCATCCCAGCTACTAGCTGTCCAAGCGGCGCATCAAAGTCGGGCTGAGAGACAAAGGCGCGCAGCTGCTCCGCGCGGGTGTACACATGCACATACTTCCGTTCGGAGACAGAGGCAAGAAGGCTAGCGAGTCCCTTGACCAGTGGGAACGCGGAGAGGTTGTCCGGTAGTCGGGACAGTGCATGGAATGCGGGAGCACTGCACACAATATCCGTGAGCATACACATGCGGGTACTGAGATGCTGGTGGCGCGTACTTCCGGTCCACAATAAGATATACGAGCACTAGAGGGACTACGAGGTACAACCGCGACTGGTGTCTGTCATTTTCAGCCTGCACACAAACATGGGTGAGAAACGGATGGTGTTCCGTACAACGGGCAGACACATACGGAGAGATCCCCTCGCTCGGCTACTTCAATCAGATCCTGCAGACTCCCCGATCGCGCAAGCTCCGTAATGCTCGGGAAGAGCAGCTCATATGAGGTCTTCTGCGCTGTCTGGCTGGCGACTGCAGGTGCGACCTGTTCAGGTAGAGGCGGAGCAGCAGCAGCAGCAGCGGGTTCAGCAGCAACGGGTTCAGCAGCAACTGCAGGCTCTGTGACGGGTTGCGGTGGCGGGAGTGTCGCGCGCGCTGCGTCCTCGATCTCCGTAGCACTTGATGGAGGCGGGGTGGGCGGACCAGTCATGTCGTCGTTCTGAGCTCAGTATCGAGGCAGGGGTGGCTGGAACAACGCGCGTTGGAAGTCGAGAGACGGCGAGGATGGAGTACACCTTGACGCCCATACTCAATATCTACAGCCTCGGCC
Organism: Daedaleopsis nitida; assembly: GCA_022606115.1. NCBI lineage: Eukaryota > Fungi > Basidiomycota > Agaricomycetes > Polyporales > Polyporaceae > Daedaleopsis > Daedaleopsis nitida. The sequence goes on along the minus strand of JABYQM010000006.1, from coordinate 2,589,111 downwards.
ACGTGCCGCACACGATAATTGGGCGCTTCCCGCGATCTCTCCATGGGCGCGGGCGGCGGCGGCGAGGCTGTTCCAGACAACGACCTCTTTCCGCTCAACTACCACCACATATCTTGCAGGCCATGGATGAGTTCAAGGAAGACGAAATTGAGAGCATCCTCTACATTGGCCGCGAAGTCTCAGGTTAGCAGCCACCTTTCGCGTACTGCGATCGGGCTCATCACGGCTCGAGCAGTCTACAAGATCCCACCTCTGAAAGCGAACGAGGGTCATCGCGCACAGGAGTGGGGCGATCTCGGAAACCCTCTCTGGAAGGGACGGATTCGTATCATCGAGCGGGGCTCCGGGGTAGCGCTGCAGTTCGAGGATGCTACAACTGGTGAGTGCACGTTACTCCGGTCGTTGTGCTTTTGCTCATTCATACCTCTATGAAGGCGAACGTGAGTCCACGTATGGTCTCGTACTCGCTCTTCCGACTGAACTCTTGTAGTCTTTGCGAAGGCGGATTATGACCCTGCGAAGCCGTGCGTAGAAGCCGTCCTGGATTCCTCTCGATACTTCGTCGTCCGAGTGGAAGACAATGGGCGAAGAGCATACATCGGGATGGGTTTCCTAGAGCGCACAGATAGCTTCGACTTTAGTGCGTCCTTCGGAACTTGAGGGTCTCGTGATACTAATCCCGGTGCAGACGTCGCGCTCCAGGATTACACCAAGTGAGTCGCGCTCAACCATGGACCACATGTCGCGGACGGGGTACTGAACATGAACACTTTTCTAGACGATGGCGTGCGGCAAAGAACCCGTCTGCAGCTCAATCCAATGAGCCATCACCACATCTCCCCGCAGGACCCAAGAAGGACTACACCTTGAAGGAGGGTCAGACCTTCTCAATCTCAATCCCAGGGAAGGCCAAAGCTACCCCAGGCAACACTGATGCTGGTTTGGACCTTTTCGGAAGCAGCTCTGGCGGTTCAGGATTCTCGTCATCAGGTGGCGGCATTCCTGCACTACTTCCACCCCCTCCAAGTGCGCCCAGGAAACGGTAGAAATGCTGCGAATTCTCTGCCTCCAGTTGTATCGTAGTGCCCCCGTGAGTCCTTTAGGATACCGTTCTTGATCTACTGCGTCCGTGGATTTTCCCAGATTTTTGGGGGCGACTATCAAACGCTGCGGCGCGTCTTAGACCCAGTACGTCACTCCATCGCGGCGCGTACTTCGCCAGCGACAATGCCGGAAGATTATCGTGGCTCTGCCGTTGTGCCCTGTAGTTGCTGTGCTTCGCCTCATGTCTCGGGCGTACAGTAGCCTCCAAGGAGCAATGCCGGGTCTCGGCTGCATGGAATACGGTGGTGTTCCTCGGGCTGAACCCCTCGCATATATTGCGACATGATCGGCGCATTCCTCCTCTACCCCTCGGAGGTTTTGTTACCTCAGCCTCATCTGATGGTACGTACATCTGCTGTTCACCTGCATATGCACATGTCACTTTCTCTTGAGCCTCTGTCACTTACACTGCGTACTCGTGGTGTCAGCCATATCTAGCTTGCGCTTGCGGTGCCTGTGCTAAGAAAACAGTGATCACGTTCGCCTCAAGACGAACCTGAGTTTCCTATACTCGGCCAGGTCACGGATACGCGGGTGATCATTGTCGCCCTCGGGTCCTGTTATTGATGCCGAAACTTCTGTGATCTGGTTTCTAAGAACCTGCGACGTTCGAAGATCACATTGACAAGGAGGGAGCGCACGGGATCGTGTATAAGCACCTTTCCTTGCCCGTTAGTGCGCGTGGTCCTAGCATCCGCGCCTCCGTTTACCTTCGCGTGGGTAGGACCTATCGCGCTCTACGCCGATGGAGAGGTAAAGCAATGTCGAGTGAAAATGAAGTCCTTCGTCATGTACCACCTGCATGCGCAGCGGAGATGACGCGCACGGACATGCACATGGGTGACAAGGTTCGTTATTCTTGGTGACTGCCTCGTCGAGCAGCGAGGTACAGGCCGCAGCTGACTGCCGCAAAGCTGGCGAGCTCGACCCGAGCGAACAGCTCCCTTTACCTGTGTCGACTGCCCGAACGGTTCGGTGCTTCTACAACCACCTTGGAGTGATCCTAGCGGTCCCTCAAGAGACAGCAAGGCGGAGAAACGGAGCTCGTGCCCAAGGCGGAGAGCTATCCGAACTTGTACCGACACCGAGCAAGCGGGGTGCGCCCTTCTCACAGGCTTCCTCTGTCGTTTGTCGGTAGTCCGCGTTGATGGTGGTCGGTTGAATCGCGCGTCCCATGACCATTCCCCGACCGCGTCCAGGGAGACAACTGACCTGCCCCGACGTCTTTCCGCCACGTCCGTTCGGTTGTTCGCCGGATATTCTAAGCGTTCGCCCATCATGCTTTCGCCAGCGGATGGGCTCTTCGGTGCTCGCGCTCCAGCTATATAACGTCCAGGACGGGGAGGGGAAACGCCAGGATCACCCACTCAGCCCTCCGGTACCGGTCCAGCAAAATGTCCAAGTTCGCGACGCTCTGCGCTCTCCTTGCCATCGTGCCCTCCCTGGCCTACGCCCAGGCCCCCGCCTGGGGACAGTGCGGTGGTGTTGGCTGGAGTGAGTAAACGACTTCTCTACTATATAGAATGTGTACTGAGCGCAACCACTCCAATAGGCGGTGCCACGACCTGTGTGTCTGGCGCTACTTGCACGAAGCAGAACGACTACTACTCGCAGTGCATGTATGTCCATCAGTCGCAACTTCTTGCCAGCGTTCTTCTCACAACCTGTGCTCTAGTCCCGGATCTGCTGCTCCGACCACGGTCCCGCCTTCCTCCGTCCCACCAACCACCGCTCCCTCAGGTCCGTCCACGACCTCCGGTGCTACTCCCCCGTCGAGCACTCCCGCTGCTGGCAACCCCTTCACCGGTTTCGAGGTGAGTAATACTTCTCCACATATCAGGATAGCTATCTGACGTGACTTCTCCTAGGCATACCTCAGCCCTTACTATGCCGCTGAGGTCGCTGCTGCGGCTTCCACCATCACCGACTCCAGCCTAAAGGCGAAGGCCGCGAGCATCGCGAATATCCCGACGTTCACCTGGCTCGACACCGTCTCGAAGGTGCCCGACCTCGGCACGTACCTCGCGGACGCGTCCTCGATCCAGAGCTCGACCGGCAAGAAGCAGCTCGTGCAGATCGTCGTCTACGACCTCCCCGACCGCGACTGTGCGGCCAAGGCGTCTAACGGCGAGTTCAGCATCGCCGACGGCGGCGAGCAGAAGTACTACGACTACATCGACCAGATCGTCGCGCAGGTCAAGAAGTTCCCCGACGTCCGCGTCGTCGCCGTCGTCGAGCCCGACTCGCTCGCGAACCTCGTCACGAACCTGAACGTGTCCAAGTGCTCGAACGCGCAGACCGTCTACAAGGCGTGCGTCACCTACGCGCTCAAGCAGCTCGCCTCGGTCGGCGTGTACATGTACATGGATGCCGGTCACGCTGGCTGGCTCGGCTGGCCCGCCAACATCCAGCCCGCAGCGACGCTCTTCTCGCAGATGTTTAAGGCCGGTGGCTCCTCGCCCTTCATCCGTGGTCTTGCCACCAGTAAGTCCACAACTACTTTGCTCACAGGTGACGTGGTGCCTGACCATCCCTCCCGCAGACGTCGCCAACTACAACGCCCTCCGCGCAGCGTCGCCCGACCCGATCACCCAGGGCAACGCGAACTACGACGAGCAGCACTACATTGATGTGAGTTCTCCACGAGCTGACCTGCCAGCTCCTCGCACCCCCACAGACGCGCTGACCGCACCCGTGCTACTCACAGGCCTTCGGCCCAATGCTTGCCAACGCCGGCTTCCCCGCGCAGTTCGTCGTCGACCAGGGCCGCGCCGGCCAGCAGAACCTCCGCCAGCAGTGGGGCGACTGGTGCAACATCAAGGGCGCCGGCTTCGGCACGCGCCCGACGACCAACACCGGCTCGTCGCTCATCGACGCGATCGTCTGGGTCAAGCCCGGAGGCGAGTCCGACGGCACCTCCAACAGCTCCTCGCCGCGCTTCGACAGCACCTGCTCGCTCTCGGACGCGACCCAGCCCGCGCCCGAGGCCGGCACCTGGTTCCAGACGTACTTCGAGACGCTCGTCTCGTCGGCGAACCCCCCGCTGTAAAAGGATCCGCAGTGTATCGACGGCCGTAGCTGTATCTATGTGTACTGTATCGTTTGCAATATAGGGCTTTTCATCTTCTCCCTCACTTCGCTGATAGCAGCGACGGCGTCGGCCGGCCGCCAGTCGTCATCTCATCGTGAATTTAAAATGACTATTGACAACGGACGTCCAAAGCACAGGGTCGCGTGCGTATTGCCTGTTCAGTGTTCCCATCCCAAAATACTACCCAACGAACTCTGGCATAATGCGCAGGTACGCCGCCATACATGAGTTGCACGAACACTAAGTCATTCTGATATACCCGACGCTCTCAGGCTCGACGGATACGGGGAGGCACGACACACGGGTTACACGGCGATGGAACTGAATTATCAAGATATGGCCATTACGAGTACTGGAGTCCGCAGTGAGCGCGTATAGTACACAGAGAATCATCCAGACGATCATACAATACTACGCAGAACTCTGAGCGACAAGATTTAACAGTCGAGCACATCATCATGCGGAACCACGCGAAACACACATCCAATGCGTAGACCGCAGAACCCTATGGGCTGCGGAATGAGAAGTTCGTTCCCCGACCGCTGCCTCACAGTCAACGACCGTCACAAGAACACCCAAGATGAGCGGTACACGCCAGACGAACAAACGGGCTGTTTAGTGTTGCGACCAGTCGATACTGTTGATGTCGATGCCCTCCTGGACCATCTCCCACAGCGGGCTAGGAACGCGACGGGTCAGCACATGCAGGATAGGACGTGGGAGAATGCGGGACGCCGCGCTCACCTCATATCGCGCAGTCTCTGCACTACCGCAACGATTTTCTCAACTACGTAGTCGATTTCCGCTTCGGTGGTAAATCTGCCGATACCGAAGCGCAGCGAGGAGTGCGCCATGTCCTCTGCGGCACCTAGTGCGCGCAGGACGTAAGACGGCTCGAGCGATGCTGATGTGCATGCGCTCCCCGAAGAGAGCGCAATGTCCTGAAGCACGTCAGACATGCGGAACGTGAAGAGGATCGAGAGCTGCATACCTTCAACGCCATCAGCAGACTCTCGCCCTCGACGTACGCGAAGCTCAAGTTGACGCAGCCAGGGTAACCGTTGGGATCTCCGTTCCGTATTACATGCTCCACCCGCGAGTTAATCCCGTTGATGAGCCGGTCGGACAACCCCTTCACCCGAGCATGATCCCTCTGACAAATATGCATCAGCAAACTATGAGCGACGGGTTCAGAGGCTGCGATGCTCAGCACCCCTGCACGCAGTGTCATCGCAAAGCTAGCGGTTCCGTCTGCTGGGCAGACAACGCGCCACGATGCTCCCAACATTGTGATGTGGTTCGCGTGGAAGGTATCATCCAAGCAGGCCGAAGAGAGAATGATACTCACCGCCATCTCCGACTTCGCAATTCTCGCAGCCTCGCCCATGCCAACCGCCAATGCAGTCGGGAGCGTACCGCTCCGCAAACCACGCTCCTGCCCACCACCGCTCAGGATCGGTTCCAGGCGAACTCGGGGTCTCCGCCGAACGTATGCCGCTCCGACACCTTTCGGCCCGTACAGCTTGTGCCCGGAAAGACTCATCAAATCGACGTTCATTTCGTTCACGTCGACGTTGATTTTGCCCGCAGCCTGGGCTGCATCGGTGTGAAGGTAAACACCACGGTGCTTCCGCACAATCTGACCGATTTCCTTCATAGGCTGGATGACTCCAGTTTCGTTGTTGACGGTCATGATTGAGACCAAGGTAGTGTCGGGGCGGATGGCGGCTTCAAGTTCCTCGAGATTGATAACACCATTCTTCTGGACCGGGAGATACGTCACATCGAAACCTTCTTCCTGGAGCTTCCGACATGAGTCGAGCACACACTTGTGCTCCTGCGCGAAGGTTCAGTGTCGAGTAGCATATGCATATGGCGGGAAACGCACTGTTTGTGTGGTGATGACATGCCGTTTCCGTTCCTTGTGGAAGCGGGCAACACCTTTAATGGCCATGTTATTCGTCTCCGTCGCGCCCGAGGTGAAGACGATGTCTTTGGGGTCAGCTCCAATGAGATCGGCGACATGCTGCACGGGCATTAAGTTTGAAATAGCGGACAGGCCTCGTTTATGCGTGAACATACCTTGCGAGCGTCTTCTACCGCCTTCTCCGCCTCCCAACCATATGCGTGTGTCCGACTGTGCGGATTTCCGTACCGGTCAGTGAGATATGGAAGCATGGCGTCCAACACTCGAGGATCTACAGGCGTGGTCGCCTTCCACTAACATTAGGGTGCCGTGCGAGTGCCAACTCATAGCAAACAGACTGACCTGCATGTCGAGGTAGATTGGACGGGCCTTCTCAGAAGGACCACCCTCACGGCGCGAGGACTCGAGCTTGAACCCGAACATATCTGGAAAGACAACTCAGGAACACTTCTTATCACACACAGCGCACAGATCACGTACCGACACGCGGTGAGAACGCCGTGTCCTCTTGATAGGCAGAGGGGATGTCGACTACGCTGGCGCGGTCGGCACCCGAAGGTTGGACGAAGGACCGGCGTGCATCTTTTGTATGTACGCGCGAGACGGACGAGCGGAGGGCGGAGCGACAGAGGGCCTTGCCGGACTTTGTTGATACTCGCGACAACATGGTGGACGGTGAGCAAGAAGGCGAGTTATCAGATAAACTTGCGTCCGCTGAAGTCGTTCGCCGCCTCCTTTCAGTCAGCGCAGAGCCAGTCACGGGAGATGATGAGTCCTCCCGGCACTCTCCCCAGCCAATCACTGCCCGACCCACCAGACTCCCACCCATTGTCCCGGAATGCCAGATCTGGCATATACGGCTCTCTTCGTTGTCCCGCGCACGGACCATGCCCCCTGCCCCCATCCAGCCTGCCACCTATCAACGCTCCTCATCTCTTCTCCCTCATCCACCATGGCCCGCCGTCTCTACCTTGGCAGTACGTTCGCTCCTCGTCGTCTGCATTGTCCTCAAGCCTCACATTTGTTGCACAGAGCTTCCCACTGATGCTCGCTCCGATGACGTTCAGAAGTTTTTCGACGGCTATGGTCGTATCGTTGATTGTCGCGTCATGACCGGTTCGTTACATCGCAGCCCCGACAAGCCCAATACCCTCAACGGACCTTCTCTAGGATTCGGCTTCGTCGAATTCGAGAGTTCCCGCGACGCTGAGGACGCTCTTCAACACTTCAACGGCAAGAGCTTCATGGGCACCAAGTACGCCAGCGTCGCGCAGAGTCGTTGGACCCCTGGCTGATTGTTCGTCTAGCATCGTTGTTGAATTTGCTAAGGAGACCCGTCCTCGTCGTGACCCCTACGATGCGGATCGTGCAGTCCGGGCACGTCGTCCCCCTGGACACCGTCTCATCGTGTCTGGAATCTCCCGCGATACCAGCTGGCAGGTACGTGTTTTCTCCCTGATATCATATAACATAGATCCCCTATGTTGGTTCCGACTTGGCCGATCTCCCATTCGCCTACCTGTGGATTTGGCCTAATGAACGTCTTGCGATCAGGACTTGAAAGACTTCGGACGTGAAGCTGGTAGTGTTTCCTACGCGGACATAGATCGCGATGTTCCTGGTGATGGGTCAGTTTGGATTAGGTCACTTGAATGTCTTGGAGCTAACTGTATCATCAGTATTCTTGAGTACCTTTCTCGCGAAGATGCAGAACGCGCTGTAAAGGAACTCGATGGCCGCGATCTTCGTGGTCAACCCGTCCGGGTTGCTCACGACCGTGAGGTAAGCCACATACATTCACCAATTCGAAGAACTGTTTCTAACGACACGCACAGCGCCGCGATGATGATCGTCGGGAGCCCCGCCGCGATGACCGTCGTGACGACCGTTACGCACGCGACGATCGCTATGCGCGAGAGGACCGCTACTCCAAGGATGATCGTGGTGGATACCGCAGGGATCGCTCCAGGTCGCCTCCTCGCCGCAGTGAAGTCGATGATCGTCGCCCCAGGTCTCCACCTCCCAAGAGGGAGCATGATGATAAGAGGCCTGCAGGGTACGATGACCGGCGAGGTGGCTATGTTGACCGAAGAGGCCCTGACCCTTACTATGACCGTCGCAGGGATGACTTGGACCGTCGCAGGGACGACCGCCGCCGGGACGAGAGGGACGACCGGTACGATGACAGGCCCCCCAGGCACGCCAACGGGGATAGCGGATGGACGCGCTGAGGTTGACCAATGGTTTCCGGATATCATCCGTTTTCGTTATGGACCGCGAAAAGGTTTCCGAAAGGCGTCTTGGATCTAGCCCATCCCCGCTTCGCTTCGAATAGGTTTCTGCTGTATGCAAAAGGAGTCGTGTATCTCGAGCTCGAAGGATATCCCCCCGATCGTGTACCCCTACCCGTTCCAATGGCGCTCCCGGCCTTCCTATGAATCTGGCCGTCCGCTTGTGGCCGCTCATGCGTCGATGGGCTACCGGTTTGGCTGCAAGACCCCCTAGGCCTGTGCGGGGCATGCGACGCGTCCTAGGATGGCTTGAGTGGCTGTAGCCCAGGATGGGTTCCCTTACCGGCTTTGGTTCCAGAAGACCTCGCTTGTCGGAGTATCTTGAGGCGCCCGTGGGACTGGCCGACCAAAGTAACAATTGGACGTGGGCGTATGTGGGCGTACAAGTGCTCGTGCGAATCCGTGTGGTCTTGCCCAACTCTCACAGAACACATTCCATCTTCGACATGTCTCCGCCATCGATTCCATCGGGCTGGCCCAATTCTCCGTACAAGGAAGGTAGTGTGGTAAGTGCGGTGTTTGTCCATTCTTGCAACGCGTAGATCCCTCCATGTATCTATCACGCTCCTGTTCACGAGGGGAATAACATCTCTTTCTCGTACACAATATTCACTCGTCGACCAGCACAAATTGCGTGTTGTCTTCTACGCCCCAGTATCCGAGATCCCTCCCCGCGTACCCCTCGTCCAGCTCCACAAAGTGTCTGTCGGGGAGGACCATCCACAGCCGGACTGTGCCATGCCGCGCCTTGGGCACTTTGAACGACTTGATGAGTTTCAGCCGGAGCGTCCGAACGGGCATGGTCGTGAGCACCCGGAGCGTCATCTCAGACTTGGACCCGCCGAGGAAGCTGGTGAGCCCGTCAGGCGAGATGCTCGCCGGCGGCGCGTGCGGGACGTGATAGATGCGGACGTCTGCGTAGGCAGGCAGGCAGGCGTACAAAGATGCGTGGTTGTGGTCCGCGGATCGCAGTCGCGGGCACGTTCGCAGACGTAGACGCAGCGCCGCAGCCGCAGGAGGGATAGATAGGGTTGGGGCGGCGAGGGAGACAGAAGAAGCGTCGAGTCAGCGGGGATTGTTCGTGCGCGGATCTGACGGTCGCAGATGGATGGACAGAGATGGGGATGGGGATGGGACAGGAGCGGGAGGAGGGGGATACGCACTGATGAGACGACTGCTGAGGGTGTCTTGGGCTTCGGGCACCGCGGGTGCGTCGGACACACTGTGCTCTGGACGCCCGGGGCGAACGAGGGAGCGGGCAAAGGTGTGACGAGGGCCCGGAGGCGGGGTGAGGGTGTGTGGGCGCGCCGTGGAGAGTACAAGGCAAACGGATGCGGAAAGAAAAAAAAAAGATCAGCATCTAGTCATTATCGCGGTGCCATGGCGGGACAGAGCGGCGCTTGTAATAAGGTGCAGGGTTGCCGAGGACGAGGATATGTGAATTGTGAATTGTGAATTGTGAATTGTGAATTGTGAATTGTGAATTGCGGATTGCGGATTGCGATTGCGATTGCGGCAGAGGGGGGATGGGAACAGCCAGCGGAGAGAGGGAACTGCGGGCGGGACGGAGAGGACGCACTGGTACACAAAGCCTCAAATTGAGGGTGCGCGGCCCGCTTCTCGTCGGCAGAGGAGAAGGGCTGTTTCGCAATGTGCGAGAGGTACAGCAGTTCGCTGTCGGTTCGCTCGCGTGGCGAGATCTGTGATAGTGGTGCGGAGAACAGCGCCGTCAGCAGCGGTACAAGGTTCGGGGATCGAGGACCGTATGCGGGGCACTGGTAAGATGATGGCTTTCTTTGTGTGCACGGCGGCCACAATCACAAATGGAGGTCGTTACAGAGTACTGTAGACATCTGGTAGGGTAGGAATCATTGTGGTAGGACTAGAGAACTTACCGTTGTACCGTCGAGGGACTTGAGCGATGGGATCTTGGCGATGGTAAATGCGCGCGCATAGCTCGCGTGGCTCGGGTCTGTCCGAGATGTGGTTGTCATGATCCATGCAATGGCACCGACCGATCGAGCGCGGTGCGAGGTGGGAGTTTGGCAATGTCAGCGATGAGTCAGTTCCAACTTCATCATGCAAATTCGCCATAGCGATATACGCAAAAATGCGACGTCACGCGGTGCAATGGGGTATAGCCGCAGACTGGGAGGAACGCACCGGTCGTGAGCGGATTGCCTGTGAGTGTGAGTGACTCGAGGTTTGGACACCATATCGGAAGCATGTCAATGTCAGCCCATGCTGCCAGACGGTTGAATGCGAGCGCAAGATGGTTGAGGCCCAGTAGACCGCGCGCCCAGGTGGATCCAGACACCGTCTCCAAAGAACCCGGCGGCGGCGGCGGCGAACGTAGATGTTCAACGCGGTTGGACGTGAGGATTAGCCGATGCAGTCTACCGGGAGGTTAGCAGCGGGTATGGCGGGTACACATGAAAACGGACTTGGGGAAATTAGCCACGGCTGAGCTTACGTCCACGAAACTTTCCAACTCATTGCCATCGAAATTGACAATTTCTAGAGTCGAGTGTGAAGGACGCGCGACCTGGGAGGAAGCTGCCGGGTATAGGACGCAGAGACGGTTGTATCCGAGCTCTACGGAGCGCAAGTTGGGCATGTACGGCAAGAGCTTATCGAATTCGTTCCACGAGGTCAACGTCGCATTCAATTGGAGCTCCTCTAAATGTCGGAATGCAGTTATGTCGCAGTGCAAATTCTCCGGTGGTTTGAACCGGTTGTCACTGAATGGATTGTTCGGAAGTATATCAAGACCTTGTAAAATAAATTAGGAGCGACTTACTCGAGACGAAGGCATTTTAGGCTCTGGAGCTCGATCGCGATGGCAGCAATCGTCTCCCAGTCTGAGATCAAATTTTTGGATAGGTCTAATCCCCGGATACCTGTGTGATGGTGTCAGTGACTGACGGTTTCGCCTTCACATGGAAGAGGATGTGGTAGGTGGATCGTCGCTTTGCTTTGCAGGAAGAGCTTCACACAACGGTCGGTGCTGCAAGATACTGTGGCGGCACGATCCGAATGCACAGTAGTACCTTCGTAGTTCATGCGACATGGGAAGCGTTTCAGAGCACTCTGAGGTGCTTCCAGATACTATGAATCCGATCTGACCGCTAGGACATGAACAGTCGCCCCAGAGACTGCCCCAAAAGATAACAACACATCGAATCAGATCAAGCATTGGTCACGACGGTAGTTCGTGGCCGATACTTTCTCAGTAACCCCAGTAACAGAACGACCGCAATGGCTTAGCTGCGGTGGGGCTAAGCCCTAGGCAGATGTCCGAGTCGATGTTATCCTGAAACCACGTTCGAGCTGCATGCATGACGTTCGGCGTCCGCGGTAAACGTACCTGGACAGGTCCGTGTAACTTCGCCCGCAGGGTCTGCCTTGGAGACATATTCGTTATCCAGGCTGACTTCTCGCAGTCGTTCCAAACGCGCGAGGTTGTTTCTGATCTTGTCGAGGCCGACCGCCTCCACCTCGATGGCGCCGCCAGACGAGCCTAGGACAACTTTCTCGAGCGAGGCAGTGCCACGAGGGAGGTCGATGTATTTGGAAGTGAGCGCAGAGAGGAAGGTTACTCCGTACGAAATGGCGGCCGTAGGCCGAATGAAAGATCCGCTGTTCGGGACGCTGTGGAGAGCGGTGAGGGAAGAGTGCTCGGACTGCCGACAGAACGTACAGTCTCACAGGCAAGAGAAATATCGCCTCCCATCCTTGACGCCGTCGTGTTTGCCGCGTTTGGGGTCGTCCCACTCGACGCCGAGCCAGAGACCGTTCGTTCCGTCCACGGAGCCGACATATCTGACGGTGCCTAAGGATCCCGAATGGCTGATGCGTGTGCCGGTCGCCGGGAGGTCAGACAACATTGTTTGTGTCAGTCGATACGCACAATCGGCAGGGTCGCCCGTGCGATGGTGGTTGGGAGAGGACAGCGGCAGCCGCTTTCGCACTCGGTTTCGGACGTGAGCTCGAGTTTAGTAGCCGGGCGCTCCGGCCCGGGAGGGGGATGGAAAGGAAGCGCCTGTGCGTGACCTGCTTCGGTATACTCACGGTCCACGGACGAGTCGAGTGGAGAGTTTCGCGTGCTCAGTGCTGACTGTCCTCTCCTCAGCTCTGTCTTTAACACTATCTTCCTTAGAGCCACATCGTACACCCAGATGCACGCGCGGAATGTCCTCTTGAGGAGAATGACGCGCCCTCCAACCTCAACTTCAGCCCACCGCGTAGCAGCAATCGGCCGCCACCTCATGTCGACCTCAGCCCAGCCGCCAAAGTCTCGTGTGGACCCGCCAGACGAAGCCCCTGTTCTCTTCGAATCTAGCGGCTCCGTTCGGACATACGTTCTCAACAGGCCTGCGAAGCTCAACGCGCTCAATGAGCCGATGCTCAACATCCTCCGACCAAAGATCGAGGTGAGTGCGCAAACACTGTTCCGTGCTTCATAAGTCCCAACTACGCGTGTCAGGAATGGTGCCAGGGGAAGCTGGCTAAGGTCATTGTCGGGCGGGGTGTTGGACGTGCGTTTTGCGCTGGCGGTGATGTTGAAAGTGAGTGGCCTTCTATCCACTCAAGCCCGGTGACTTAACTTCGACTCGCTAGCGGTCGTCAATCAAGCAAGCCACCCCGACACATTGGCGCAGGCAGTAGACTTTTTCAAGAGAGAGTCAGTCAGTTACTTACGTGTTTGCGTGCTCATACTCAAATATCGGGTCAGGTTCGAAATGGATTACATGCTCGCCGCGGTACCAAAGCCTTACGTGGCCGTTATGGATGGTATAACGAGTATGTGAGCTGTGGCGTGACGTCATCACGTTTCTGACATGTAGCCCTAGTGGGTGGAGGTGTTGGCCTTTCTGTCAACGCTCAGTTCCGCATTGCAACAGAGAAGACCATGTTTGCAATGCCAGAAACCAAGATCGGTTACTGCCCCGACGTCGGAGCAAGCTACTTCCTCTCACGCCTGGATGGTGAAATCGGGACCTACCTATCGTTGACCGGCGACATTATATCCGGCCGCGCAGTATTGTACGCTTCGCTCTTCTGACCTCCGACATGTCGGCATACTGAACACCACACGACAGCGAACACGGTCTCGCGACTCACTATGTGCCGTCTAGACGCATCCCCGCCCTTCTGGAGCGTCTCGCTGCCCTCGAAGAGCCTACATACCAGATGATCAACGACCTCCTGGAGCAAGAAAGATCCGACGCCGAGTCGGAAGGGGGTCTTGTATCCCCCTTGGTCGGTGCGACGCGCGTTGCACTTGACTCGGCATTCAGCCACAACACCGTGGAGGACATTGTCGCGCAGCTGACTGAGTTCTCGACCGGCCACGGAGAGGAGGCAGTCCGCAAATGGGCAGCGAATACCCTCGATACGCTTTCCCTGCGGAGCCCCACAAGCCTCAAGGTCGCACTCGCGGCCATTCGGCGGGGGAAACAGATGTTATTGCTCGATGCTTTGCAGATGGAGATGAACATCGCAACCGCATTCTGCGTGAGTTATAGCCGTTCGTTCGTCAGGATATTCTGCCGGTAATAATGTTTGACCGATATAGAGTGGCGATAGCCCGGATTTCAAGACTGGAGTGACCACTGTCATCGTCGATAAAATAAAGGAACGGCCAGCGTGGTCTCCAGCGGAGCTGAAGGATGTATCCGACACGCACATACTGGAAACCTTTTTCGACAAGTACTCTCCGACCCGCGGAACGGCTCCGGAGCTTCAACCGCCATCCTACCTGCCCTCTTCTAATGAACTGATGGACCCCATGCGATATGCCCTGCCCATGGAGCACGAAATCCGTTCGATGGTCGACGGTAGCCATCGCAACAGTGGCGCGACGGCAGTCACTCTCGACGAGCTTCTCTCCAACTTCCGACGACTCCGGGGGGACAAGCCTGGCCTGCGCGAGAAGATCTTGGAGGTAGTCCAGCGCAAGTGTGTATCAGAGCAGGACAAGTACGCAGACAAGCAGTGGTTGAAGTGGAACTCCTGATAGTCTGGCCGTTCTACAGCCCCGCGCCACATATTCTACGTAACTTGCTTACTATCCTGCCGTACCACTCCTCAATGTCATCGCACACAGCTAGCCTTCTCTCCATCGCGTCGATGACAGCTTCAGTATACGGGCTCAAGGTGTCCGTGAGACCGCGCGGCTTACTCCTGCCGTGCCACCTTTCTATGCCATGGCACACCGCTCTTCTCTCCATCGCGTCGATGACAGCTTCAGTATACGGTTTCAAGGTGTCCATGAGACCGTGCGGCATACTCGCTGCGTGATCTGACGTATGCTCGTACGCATGCAAATGGCACCTCTTGCTGTATCCCAAGGAGCCCCGCGCCGTTCTGCACATGTCTGGTAGTCGCGACGGGTAGCTCAGGGGCGCATCAATATCGTCGGCACGCCGGGGAGCAACTTCTTGTGCAGATGCATGTAGGAGTGACATACAACTATCGGAGCATCGCCGGCAGCTGTTCGTACGTCTAAATCAGTGACCGCGATGTTGCAGCATTTTGAGTTTTCCAACTAGAACTTAGCCGAACGCGGAAGGCATTGTCCCTGGACCTCCGGGGAAGGACAATCTCCGGCATTGATGTTGTACGTACAGCGAGTTGGCGATGCCTCGAGCTCAGCTTCTTTCATCCCTGAGTACACGGAGAAGCACAAGCGTTCTCCTGCGTAACCGCGAGAATATGGTCGCGGGTTCGAGCCACGAGCCAAGCGCTTCTAGACCCAGGTCGCACCGCAAATGTTATTCAATTAGTGGTTCCTAGCTTGAATCATAGAGGCCGGGCGACTGTAAACCGTAAAGAGCTGTAAAGTCCCACAAGCCCGGAAGGTGTCCTTAGATCTCACCTGGAGATGTGGCTGGAGAACGTCCCTCCCGCCGTCGGAGTCGCGAACGCCCGCCGACTTGTCGGAAAGGCGATATCACCGTATGTCGCCTTTCTCCTCATTTGTCGCCACCGACCCCGAGAAGCCCCCTCGCTGCCGCGAGGCATGGAGAGCGCGTGGACGACCCCCTAGCTCCTCTCCAGTCCGCGGCGCGCCCGACGTGCGCCTTGCTATGCGTATGCGTAATGGCTTCGCGGCGGCGTGTCGGGCGCGCGTTGTTCGATGGAGTCTGTACGACGCGGAGGCACAAGTTGCTCGGGCTCGCTCCTGGCGCGAAAGTGAGAATGGACCGCGCCGTAGCATGTGCGCCTGGACGCGACGAGGCTGCCTGCGCCCGCGCCATCAGAGTATGTCTCCGATCTCATCTGGAGAGCGGTGGTGGATATTGGGCAAGCTTGAGAGGTCCACCCGGCCAGCGCGCTGGGCGTACCGCCATAGGACGCTGTCAGATAGGCGTTGTCGATGGAGGTCTCCGTGCAGACTTGCGGTGCTTCCGTCCCGATGTGTGACACCGCTGTTGATTAGGTCTGTATGTCGCTGCCCGTGAAGCCACGGGCGCGCGCGCTTCGCAGTACCGCTGGATAGTGCTACTTGCCTCAATTGCAGGCACCCGCCGTCCAACATACTGCGTACATGCAATGACTCGTCTGCTCGGACGTGAGGCATTTGGCAGACGCTATGTGACCTGGACGGCCTACTAGAGGTCTGGTGTAGTTGAGAGGAGTCAACATACACCCATAGACGCCACACCTGTAAAAGAGTTGATTGTAGAAGTGAGTCTCGTATACTCATCAACCGGCAACAAAATGATACGGAACAGCTGCAACATGGGTATTTTTTCAAAGCTCCTTGGCGGCTACAAAAGGACCACCCGTCAGCATAGAATACAGCACGCAGAAAACATCAACATCACCAACAAAGCTGGCATGTTCCGACGCCTTTGGCGCGGCCACTTCTGTTGAGATAGTTTGTCCGATTCTCTTGTGACAGAACGGGGCCACGAGGCGGTTAAGCAGCCGCACAAGGGGAGCTGCAAAGGGCTGTATTCTTGACGCCATCGACGATGGGGGCGTCGTTGGGCTATTTGGCGCAGGAGTCTTTGGGTCGGAACCTCGGCCGGAGACGGATTGATGCGCAATAGGCCATAACAAACATATGTGAGCCTGGAATCTGCCTGCATCCAAGGTATATAAGAATTCACTCAGGAGCAGGGAATCGCCATCGAAACACACTCACCACACATCCCGACTCACATCCCGACTCTCAACTACTAGTCCACCCTTCGCAAACTACCACGACCATGAACGTCACTTCTCCTGTGCACATGATGGGCCGTCTCCTCGACAGCGTAGACCTCACGACGTACCGTGCTGGCCGCTCGACGATGACAGAAGCATTCAGCGGCAGGATGTATGACGTCGATCCAGACACCGGTTTCTTCCCGTCGCAGCCGCTGCGACCACTGGCCGGGGAGTTTGAGCTATGGGAGAAGGCGCTGGTTGAGGCACGCAGCGTCCTCAAGCTGGGGGTTGACCGAGGGGATGAGGCTATGTCCAAGTGCGTCCTGGGCGAGCAGTGGCGGCAGCGCCTACGAGACGTAAGTGAACGGACATCATCGCACTCTTCTCAGCAAACTGACGGCAGATCACAGTGGCCGCTGCTCGACACTAAGAAGCTTGGGGACAAGATCCGCGTCCTGCGGCGAGCACATTACGTGCTTACCTGCATCCAGCACTTCTACATCCACTCCCTTCCCTCGTCCGACATCAAAGGGAATGTGATCATTCCCAAGCCTCTCGCCGTCCCCTTGGTGGAGGTATCTCAGAAGATCAAGCTTCCACCAGTCCTCACCTTCGCCGACATCGTTCTCTGGAACTGGGACTACGTGAACCCCGAACTGCCTCTGACTCTAGACAACATGCATTACATCAACGTCTTTTCGGGGACAGACACTGAGAAGAACTTCTACCTGCTTTCTGCGGCAGCGGAGCTCAAGGGGGTGGAGATGCTGCGGATCTTCGAACGCGTCGTGAACGTCCCCTGTCCAACCCAGCCAACAGCAATTGCAGCGATCAGGCGTGATCTGGAACTGCTCGTCAAGGTCATCGACGAGCTCGCTACGATCGTGAAAGACGCGAGCAGGACGGTGGATCCTCACACTTTCTACTGGCTGGCGCGCCCTTGGTGGAACGGCTCTAGCCCTGCTGCGCCCTGGGTGTTCGAGGGGGTCCCTCCTAGCTCGTTCGACCTGGGCGGCGCGTCTGCAGGACAAAGCTCCGTGATGCATGCCCTCGACGCGTTCCTCGATGTCGACCACGCCCTCAGGCAGTCGCGTCAGCCTGCACCGTCTGCAGAGAACCGTCGGGCGGACACGAGCTTCATGGAGAAGATGCGTCGGTACATGCCCGCAGAGCACCGAGCGTACCTCACGCAACTCCAGAAGCGGCATGTGCGAGACCTCGCCATGCGTGTCCCGGAGCTGCGAGGGCACTACAACGCGGCCGTTGATGCGTTGAAGAAGTTCCGCGATATGCACATCCGCATCGGTACCCTCTTCATCATCTCGCAGGCCAAGTCTTCTCCGCCTGCCTCTATGGGAGTCCCGGACATCAGTCCAGAGGCGAAGGAGGGCCAATCCAAGGGGACTGGCGGGAACCCGGTGTCCACCCTGCTGAAGGCAGGCCGAGACGCAACCATGCGCACGATGTTGAAGTGAGAGTGAAGAGGCTCATGGATCCTATAGACTACCTGAATCCGATTTTTCCATAGATTAGTACCCCCCTAGAAAGTGCACCACTCCTCTCAGCTTACCATAATATTGCTATAGTACTACCGTAATTCCTCGATTTCTTGACCACGTAGAGTTGTAGCATATACCTACCGTTGTAGTACTGCTGGCTTAGTATTGGAAGTCTCTGTTCTCGTACGCATCTTGACGACTAGCTCGGTTGTTTGTCATCTGTATTCTGTAGAAGAAGAGAAGCAGCAGTTGGTTGTTGAGGAAGAAGGCCGAAGCGCCGTGCTGCAGCACCGTCACGCACAAGTGTGACCATATATGGCTCGAGTTATGTAAGAAACGCGTACACATAAGCAGACGACGCGACTTCCGACGCGTCTTGACTCTGCACCACCATGTCCCACCATGAGCTCACAGCAGGCATTTGCCTCCGTCTTAGCAACTCCGAGAACGAGGCCGACTCGGAGGAGCTCTTCAATTCCCAGCCCACTCTTCAGCTCCTCTCTTTCAAGAAGGTGCCTCCCACTGGCGGCAACAACACCGTTGACCGCTACCGAGTGATCGTGTCCGATGGAGAGTACTTCCTCCAGTCCATGCTGGCAACGCAGCTCAACCACTTGGTCGAGGAGGAAGTCGTTGCGAAGGGCGCGATTGCGGTCGTTGAGAAGTTCACGTGTAACATGGTGCAGGGAAAGCGGTATGTCCAGCGCGACGCGACTCAGCTCCTGGTCTAACAGATTCTCAGTCTCCTCATTATCCTCGCTCTACGAGTCCTAGAGAAGGGCGGTGAAAAGATTGGTAACCCTGGTCCCGTCCAAGGTCGCGCTGGTGAGACCGGCACGCCCACTCCTGCAATCACTCCTGGTCCCTCCACCTCCACGAACGTCACTCCTGCCGCAGCACCTGCGCCCAAGCCTCCCGTCCAGAAGACACAAGCCAGTCGCGCTGGACGAGCCCCCACTGTGTACCCCATTGAGAGTCTCAGCCCCTATCACAACCACTGGACGATCAGAGCTCGTGTCACGCAGAAGTCGGACATCCGTACATGGTCCAACCCACGCGGCGAAGGCAAGCTCTTCAACATCACGTTGATGGATGAAAGTGGCGAGATAAGGGCCACCGGTTTCAACGCTACCGTCGATGAATTCTATGATCGCATTCAAGAGGGTAAAGTGTACCTCATTTCGAAGGCAAAGGTCAACTTGGCAAAAAAGAAATTCTCAAACGTCAACAACGAGTACGAGCTGTACCTCGAGCGCAACACGGAGATAGAAGAGGTCAGTGTTGCTGCATATGTCTTTGATCCGACTCGATTCTCACAGGAAAGATAGTGTCTTGACGTGACGGACGTACCTGCCGTCAAATTCAACTTCGTCGAGATCAATAAACTGGAGGAAATCGCCCCAGACACAAATTGCGGTAAGCTTCAGTCGTGCATTCCACCGTCCGTGGAAGTGAATTTGACGCATATACCCACGAAGACATTATCGGTGTCGTCAAGGATGTCGGCGACCTGACCACCATTACCTCTAAGGCATCCAACAAGGAGGTGAGTGCTCTTTTGCCTATCAGAAAGGAGTATTTTCTCATGTTTGGTGGGGCAACATAGATTCCCAAGCGAGAGTTGAATGTTGTAGATCGGTCTGGGTTCTCTGTCAGGGTCACCCTGTGGGGTAAGCAGGCCGAGCAATATCAGGCCACAGACCAGCCTGTCATAGCGTTCAAGGGCGCTAAGGTCGGCACATTCAACGGTCAGTGTTTTCCGAATGGCTTCGAACGTATCAGAATTGAAAATCTTGATTCAGGTCGTTCTCTGTCAATGTCGAGCTCAAGTACCATGCACATCAACCCCGACATCCAAGAGGCACACCTTCTTCGCGGGTGGTTTGACTCCGGAGGCGCTGAAGAGTCGTTCAAGGCCCACACCAGCACGATGCCAACTGGAGGCGGTGTCACCTTCGACCGGGCAGAGATTCGTAACCTCAACGAAGTGAAGTCGTTCGACTTCGGCATGTCGGATAAAGTGGAGACCTTCTCGTCACGCGCGACGATTATGCATATCAAGTCCGACAATATCGCATATCCTGCCTGTCCAACCGCCAATTGCGGTAAGAAGGTGCTCCAAATGGCCGAAAGTTGGAGGTGCGAGAAGTGTGACAAGTCGTACGAGAAACCCGAGCACAGGTTGGTGCTATCGCAGACTCTGCGATTCGTACCGTTGACCAAGTATGATAGGTTCAATGTCGGGATGGCTGTCTCCGACTACTCTGGCCAGGCATGGTTCCAGGGTTTCAACGAAGTCGGCCAAGTCATTTTCGGAATGTCCGCCGACGAGCTTATCGACATCAAGGTGTGCTTCGATTGATATTGATCGGCGGCGTGACTTCGCTCATAGACACTCACAGGAGCGAGATGATGCGCACTTCAATCAGGTCTTGGACCGGGCGATTGGTACGACGTACAACTTCGCCTGCAGGGCAAGCCAGCAGAGCTACAACGTACGTGTACTTCTCTCTCGTGTTGGCAACGGATCTGACACCAGTGTTCCACTTCAGGACCAGACGCGGGTACGCTACGCGATTTCGCGCATTCATCCCCTCAACTACCGTGAGGAGGCGAAGTATATCGTCAACCTCCTCACGCACAGCGATTGGGCACGGTAAGATCGCGATAGCCGTGGTTTGTGGAATTCATCGATATCATTGGCTTTCCGTTCGCGTGGCATATGTCCTTTCTGTAATTATACTATCATCAGCTGCAACACTATGTATCTCTTATCGAAACACCATATCACGCCGCCGAAGCTGATTGAGGGTCAATCGCATCTCGGTCTCGCGGTGAACGAGAACATCGGTATTATGATCGAGGAACTGCGGTGTGATTGCGGTACAGTGTGGGGTATCCCGGATATCAGAAGCCTAAAATGCACGCGTCTTCGAGAGACGTGTATTGACGACTATCTCGGTTGAGAGTACCCGTCGCAGTAGGTCGCAGTTGTTCTCAGGCTCTATCTGCCCAAACGTCATTATCATTAGCATGTCCTCCAGTCCTCTAGTCCTCTGGGCCAATTCGTAAGCGTTGGTCTCTAGTAGTATAAACTAAACATAATGTCATACAGAGCATGAGGGAGTACGTAGCGGCCACCGTCAGCAAACATGTCAGTAGTAATACGAGAGCGAGAGCGTAGAGTATACATGTAGTAAAGACGTGGACAACAACATCATGGCGGGGGCAAGGGGTAGTAGAACGCTTTTCTGACGAGTTGATAGGCCGTATCGAGCGAGGAGAGGACCGTCTGCAGGGTCGCGTTCGCAGCGCCGGACAGGTGGATCTCGGGGATCGTTGGGATCGCTGGGATCTCTATGAGCAGCGACCAGAACTCGCGACGCAGCAGACGAGCTCCGAGGGCGTTCTCGGAGCGCGGTGCGCTCAGCGGTGTGGGCGTGATTGTCGGCAGCTGCGTCGTCGTCCCCGTCGGGGCGCGGGCATCTGACGGGGGCGATGGGGGCGGAGGCGCCGCTTCGTCGGCTGAGACGGGGACAGAATGACCCCCGTGGGACGGGGAGGGATTGTTCAAGTACCACCGTGTATGGCTCTGGCTCTGGCTCGCGCTCTCCACGACGGTCGCCGTGGATGTGACGGTGACGGTCTCGACGGCTGTGTGGTAGACGGGCACGGAGATCCCGCCCGGGCGACCGTGCGCGATTGGGTTGGCAGATCGGAGCGCTTCAGCCAACTGCGCCTGCGTCTGGCGAAGATTGATGTAGAGGAGGAGGGAGGTGATGGTTAACAGCGCGGCGATCATCATCTGTGGCCAGTTCCACGATGCGCGCTGCTGCCGTTGCACAGACTCGCGAGCGGACGGTGCGTACGTCAAGACCAGCCGTGGGTAGAAGTATTCATCCATTGAATAATGGATCAGCTTGCGGCCTTGGACGGATACTTGCTCGTGGGCTAGGTTCGTCTCGCACGACACTGCATCATAACCTGTCCACAGATGAGCTCGAGTGCCGGATCCAGCGTACACGGACGATTGTGAACACGTACCAGTCTGCACAGGCACAGTCACCTCGAGCTCGCCGACAGGGAGCGAAAAGCTCGGCAATAGGGCGGTGAGTACCGTTGGTTGGGGTGCAGTCACTACATCCTTAACCTTCTCTTCCGGTGCGTCTGCACTGCCTGTCACAAGGTACAGGATGTCAACCTTGCCACCCCCAGCGTCCCCTACGTGTACCTTGACCCATGTAATCCAGTCCTTGGCGCTGGCCTCCCCGAAAGGCATAGAGTCGCCGTTCTGTTCAGGTTTCACCACCGCCCGAGTGACAACCTTGACCGGTACACCCTCAATGCTCGCGCTTGTGACTTTAATCTTCGGTGCGTCGCTGGTAGCGGCAACGCTTGAGGCGTGTGGAACAGCGAGCCCGAACTCCAACCACTCCATGTCCTCGTCGGTAGGCGCAGGAAGGTTGACGCGCACAGCGTATCTCGGAGGCGCAGAAGTATCGGCACTTAGCAACGGCGTAACAGTAGTGTGGACGTAAGGAATCATCAACGGGCCATCGCGTCGGATAGGAGTACGCATGGTGGACGCGAACAATGACTGGCGTAGCACTGACGGAGAGATGTCCCTATGGGAGACACCATTGGGCGTTCGAGGACGGCTGCGTGAGGCTCGCGACCGAGCCTGCGACCTGTCCATACTGTCCTCCCTTCCCCGAGACGATGTCGGAGACCGCTTGATTGGCCGAAGGGTGATACGTGCACCGTCGGTTCCGCACTTGATGTGACCACCCCGCTGGAGCACAGTTTTGCGTGTTTGGGCATCTCGGATGTCGCCAATAGAGTTGTACACGTCTAGCGTCGACTCGTGCGCGTCGTTGCGTATCGTGCACGATATGTGTTCTCGATCGGAAGACAGGACCCGGAAGCGCGGAAGCGCCAGCACCTCGACTTCGGCCTCGTCGTCAGAAGGGTTTTGCGACGTAGACGGAGAAGGGGTGTATCTCCGAGAGCTCAGAGGAAGCAGAGGATTGCGAGGCTTCACCAACACCGTCCCGCTGATACTGAACTTGAAGTCATGTTTTGACGGTGGTAGAAGGTCGTTCATGTTCAAGTGGATAGTGATAGGGACCTTGGGTGGACGGGCGGCGCTGTCGTCAACATCATAGTCTGTGTCCATGTCGGTGTATCGGCCATTTGTAGACGAAGGCCGACTACGCCGATCGCGTTCTGGGCTGGAGAGCAGAGGTAGAGAGGCCAGAGACGAGATAGGTGTAGAAGCCGGGGAACTTTCGAAAGAGTAATCCGGAACATTCTGGGCCGGAAGAGGAGCCCTCAGCAAGGAGGACGTCGACGATGAAGAGTCGTGACGGGCAGGAGGTGGACCATTTACCACTCCCCGAGCATCTGGAGACGACGGAAGGACGTAGATAGAGGGATTGTCGACAGACGATTGTCTGGAGATGGGTGGTGTCGGAGGAGGCCCGACCGCATAACCAGTGAACCCGGTACCGCCGTTGATGGACCACTTGGACTCCATACCCGGCACCCAGGAGACGTCACAATCACCGGCTTCAAGTCCTACGTCCAAGCCAAGGAGGGTTGCAACTCCAGGGTACCACACGCCTTTGCATGTAGCCTCGTATTGCAAGCGGACTGCAATGCCTTCGGAGGTATCGCGATGCTTCCCTTTGCTGGCGCCAAGTATGACGCAGCTCATGTCTGCCTTGACCTCCTTGATGCCGACCCTACGACGACCGTCGCTTGTCTGAGGCACTTGGTTGGCCTTCATCGGTCGAGCCCATCGGATGCGAATGCGGTCGGAACTCGGAAAGGAGCCCTGAATGCCGCACCCATCGGGGAAGCCTGCGGACGTGGAGGCATCGCTAGACTCATCGTCTGCGAAGTTGTTGTAGGAGTGGGTGCGCGACAGACGGTTCGACGGGCTACGGGTGACGTGAGGATCCGAAGTGAGGTCCCAAGTGCCGGCGTCTTCGTCTGCGGAGGATAACGAGGCGAGGGACGAGGAGGTCTTCGGTATATTTGGAGGGAATATCTTCAGCCTTATGTGGTTGGATAGACAGCGCGGTACTGGGATGGACAGCTTCATGGAGATTGAATATGTGATCCTGTCTAACAGAAACTGTGACGCTCACTAGGTAAGGCGCATGCGGTGGTTGCGATATAAACGGTGCCCATATATCGACAGCAGCCATAAAGTGCGCGACTGATGACGGCCGCTTGCTCCGTGTGTCCATCTCTCTGCGCGGAAACTCCTTTGGTAGGATGTAGGAAATATGGTAGGAGCTCACGAGGATCTGTCCCGTGTACTTTTCGTCGAGAGGTGGCAAGGACTCTGAGGACGAAGAGCTACTGGCCATAGAGACGTAGGATTGTGGGGAACGCGCAGGAAGGTTGAGAGCGCGCGCAGCTTTGTGAAGGAGAGGAGAGGTAGAAGACGAGAAGTTATAGGGTACAGAGTTGACGTCCAGCGGGTGAACTTGGGAATCCAGGACCTTGAGGTTCTCCTCTGCAGACGGAGTCACGCGACGCGCAACCACAAGAGACTATAGACTCACCTGGGAAGAGCGGAATCGTCGCGCCTGGCGTTACATTGTCCAGCGGGAGCGATATCTGCGGTCGCACGTCTCATGAACAAGTGCGGGATTGCAGACGAAACAGCCCAGGCGCACCTTGAGGTATACTTTCAACGGCGCGCCATTCTCACCACGCTCAGCGCGACCTTCGATAGCAACGCGCGTAACTATGTTCAGTTTCTGCTGCCCAACCGCTGTTCCATGCGAGACGGAATACGTAGGGGTCGAGAGTGGAGGGCTCAGGCTGCCCGAGATGGACGGACGACTGTAGCGCGTAGAGCTCGGCATTCCAGGTATAATACACGCGTTTTGACGTGGCTTCTCGTGTCGGCCTGGCAGAGGAGTACGGAGGTATTGTTACAAGGCGCGAAGAGGGCGGGGCGGAGGGAAGAGGGCGCAAGAGACGGAGGTGGCATAAGATTCCGGACGTCCTCGTTGTAGAAGTCGAGTGCACGGGCGCTACAAGTCGCGTAGGCTCGTTACCAGTCCCTTCCCACAGGTCCCTTTTTGGGTCGTCCGCACAGCGACTTCAATTGTCTTGCTCTCTGCTTTCTCCCAACACTTACCACATCGAGGCTTCCCGACTGCATACATTGTCGTCCTCTACAATCACCATCCATCGAAGACAATGACGGGGACTCTATGGATACACAGTAGGTTCAAAGCAATTGTACGGTAATCAAAACCTAGACGTAGGAAGATCTCCCCACTCGACCATCGGACGCGGCCGCTCGTTTACAGGAAGCGAGGCGCGGAACGCCTTGGGATCCTGGATGAACACGGTCCGCTCATCTACGACGACGTCCTCCTTCTCGTCTGCTGCAGGATACTGCTTGAGCAGTGCAGGGACTTCAGCGGTGAGGCTCTGCGCGACCTGGGGAGGGACGGTCGCGGCTTGTGCCAGCAGCGCATCACGCCAGTACTTGCCAAACTTGTCCAGCGCGGCATCGCCTTCTGCAGCAAGAGCGTCCCGCCATGCCTGCTCGTCAACCGCATAGCCCTTTTCTGCGACCTTCTGCGCAAATGCCTCCATGGCTGCAACGCTGATATTCGCAGGGCGGGGTTTCTGGCTCTTGAAATGGACTGAGAGCTTAGCACGCTCTGAGGACGAGGGGTCCACATGGGAGCGGTACACAGCCAGCACTTCGTCCTTCGTGACGCTCTCAATAAGGTCGGCCTCGATATCGCCTGGAGATGACACAGGCTCGTGAGGAAGGATGGGCACAACTTGGTTTGATACTCACGACGATGGAAGTTGAGGTATCCCCACTCGATATGGGTCCAGTATCTGTTCATTTCCTCGGTAAGGTTCTTGGGAGCTTCGCGCCACTGCTTCTGTAGTGCGGTTTTGTGCTCTACGAACTCTGCATCATCCATCGCCTCGATCTTCCCGCACATCTCGCGCAGGAATGCATCGACGCGCTGCTCGAGGTAGAGCGGATCGCGCTCGCTCTGCACGATGATCCCGACGCCAGATTGACCGCCGCCAGTAACGTGCCAGTGTGAAGCGTTCACGATGTATCCAAGCTGTTCTCGTGTCCGCAGGACTGCGAAGGCAGGCTCCGACAAGATATGGGAGATGAGCGAAGTGATGACTTGGTCCCGTGGATCCGTGAATTTGCTCAAGTTGATGTAGTATGCCAGAGACGAATTCGATTCGTTCTTGTTCGGTACCGGCAAAGACCAAATGTAGTTGGAGCCTACAACTTGTCAATGGCAAAGTCTTCAGATAAATGATGAGGTACTGACCAGAGGGGAGGACGAGAGACAAATCCCATAGCTCGTCAGCAGGCATAGGAGAAGCCTTGAAGATACTTTCTGCCATTTCTGCCAACCTGCAGGCTTCCTGTCACGTCCTCATGAGATCGAATCCTTGGGAATACCATAGCGACATACATCCTTATAGATATTGCCGACGACGGCGATCCGCATGTGAAGCTTGGACAGTATCGCAGAGATATGCTGTTGAAGCTCATCCGCCTTGACAGCTACAGATCAAGGTTAGGGAAGTGGTCCGACTGGTCTGGAAAATGAACTTACACGATACTTCAGCCAACAACTCGTCCATCGTCCATTCCCGCTCAGAGAGCAGGTATCGGTTGTAGTAGTTGGACAGGCGATACGGTGATCCGAGGAAGTAGTTCTCATACTCCCTCTTCGCCTGCATACACGACATGTCAACGACCAGATCGGATCGTTCGGCCGTGTCCGTACCTGATCCTTCATAACTTCCAGCCTCTCCGGGTCGACCTTCAGGTTCTTGGCGCGCTCAAGCACCGTCTTGGCGAGGAGATGTAGCTCGTCGTTATAGCCACTCAATGTGACATATAGTCCGAGCGATTGATGACTGAAGTTGTAGGACAGACCAGCGAGATCCGCGTCATAAGCGAACTCGGTGAGCGAGTCCGTCACAAGATCAGCGAACAATCTAAGAGTGGTCAGCGGTCAAAGAAACAACGCAATCAGCATGAACTCAGGGCTCACCTTGTCATGACTGATGCTCGGGCAGAAGAGTTCGGGATCGGACTGAAATTTGGTCAGCGGCATATCACGGCGATGGCAACATTCAAGCCGTACCTGCGAAGGTCCATGATGACTTGAGCCTTGGGGATCCAGAACTGGTCGTCTTTCTTATGCCACAGAGAGCTCAGCGGAGTCTCGCGGATGAGATGCGGACGCTTGAGTGGCTGTCCGATGCAGACACGTCATCAGACTGGGGGAACCGAAGATGCTTGCCCACGGATCGACGCACCTTCTCGACTTCGCGCTTCTCGACATCAAGCTTTGACGGGATGAACTCGTTCGGACCAGGAAGGAACAGCTCCTGCACATCGTTCGGCTCGTTCGCTTTCTCCACGAATTCCTTGCGGAGCCGCTCGACGCGGTATGGCGTGCCATACCACGGCTCCTTCTCCCAAGCCTGGTCCTTGCCTTTAATGCGCTCGAACTCCTCGCCCTTGGCCATGAGCACCGCCCGCGAACGCTCGATGGTGAAGGTGTCGAGGATCTCCCGCATCTCCTTCTCACCTCCGTTCTCCGAGTCGCTCTCGTCCCACTCCTGGACGAGTTGCGGCGCGCTGAGAACGAGGTCGCGTGAAACGGGCCAGGACATGTGTTCCGTCACCCATACAGCGTAGTCGTCTGGACGCCGCTTCTCGGCGAAGCGGAAACGCGTAGCGCTGATCAGGCTGCGTTCCCGCTGTATCCATGCAGAGAACGAGGAACTCTTGAGCAGGGCGATGTACTTGAAGATAGCCTGGATGAGATTCTCATAGTTCTCTGGCGGCTACATAAGCTGACTGCGTGCAACTAGAGCTGTTTGTTCTAACACTCACCGAAGCCTTGCGGTGTCATGTACAAGGTCACCTTGAACATGGCAAATCCTCTGGCAAGGTTCTGAGGTCCGGCAGACAGAGCGGTGATCCAGCCCTTTTGTTTGAGGTAGGAGTGCAAGGACCCTGGGCCCTCGTGTCCAAGGAAGTGTGCGAGGAAGCCCGAAGGTTTATACCGCCAATACGGTGGGATGTGCGGGAGGGGGAAGCTGATCTCGAGTGCGTGGAATGACATGACTGTTTGCACGGAAACCACAGTCTAGATTGCAGATCAGTTCGTGTAGAAGATACGGTCGATACGCTACTCACGCCCATCTCGTTCGGACCAAACGGGTGCTGTGAAATCAAATGCAAAGGCTCCTTACCGCGATTGGGTATGGGAGAGAACAAGGTCGCGACCATCTCAGAGAGCTCATCAAGAGACTCTGCGGTCTATGGTTAGGCACAGTGGACCTGCAATGTACGAAAGTACGTACCCTTTCCGATCACGCATAAACGCATCCTACCAGCGCAATACTCCTGACTCCACCATTCTACTAGACGACGACGCGTCTCCCGACCGACAACGCCGCCATCGCCCTCGAGCTCACTGTTCATTGAACTGACCGAAGGGGCTGGTGACGGTGCTCTCGAGTCGCTAGGAGTGGGAGCAAGACTGCCGTCCGCACTCTTCATGACGCCGTTGCCACTCAGCGAGCCCTTCGCCTTCAGCTCTCTCCCGATTTTCGACAGGCTCTCCTTGTTACCTGAACCAAACTTGCGCCACGGGTGTCCGTCAACGCTGAGGTGCTTGTTGAGCTGGAAGATCCTCCAGACGTCGCTCTGGTGGTTCTTCTTGTGCTCTGAGTCGACAGCATTCAGTTCGCGCACAGTGCATGAGGGGCGAAGAGCGGAGAGTGGAAGAAGCCGGAGAAACGCTGCAGGGCGCCGTGCAAGGCTGAGGTGTGTACGTTGAAGTAGTAGTTGGTATTGGATGTGCCGGTGTATGCGTTCGAGCCACCATTATTCTTAGAGAGGTACTAGAGAGGTTGTGTTGAGAAAGTGGCGGAATAAGAGCTCGAATAAGAGCGCACCTCAGAATACTCGTTTTCCTTCGGAAATTGCTCCGTACCCTGTTGTTTTCTCGTGAGAGACGCCGCACAAAGGATGAGGGATTGTACGCACAAGGAATAGTAGATGTTCACAGAAATGCGCAAGACCTGGCATATCATCCTATCGACCACGAGGTCAGCGTTTCGTCATGAGGTGTGCGAGGTCATCGCGCAATATAAGGGTCTTCTGATTCTTAGAATGCAGTATCAGTAACATAATACTCACCGGGTCGTACAAGTGGCCGACAGCGACATCCAAACTCGCGGCTGCCTTGTCCGCCTTTGCATGATACACGAGCATGGCCTGCAACCCGTTGTCCAGCTTGATCAGCCTGTAGTCCCGATCATCCTGTGGGGACTTGTCGATGGGCTTCGTGTAGAGTTCATAACCCGTTGGGCCAGTCGTAACTCGTGTCCAAGTTTCTGAAGGAGTGGATGCGACCATAGCAAAACCTGATGAAGGGAAGGAGAGACCGTTCTCGCAGCAAGTAGTAGATGGAGCGAGACGAGAGAAAACAGGGCGACGTCGAGCCGCTGCAAGGAGTCGCAGCATGCGCGTCGATGACAAAAGCAAGTGAGAGGACCGTGGTGGTCCTCTCTAGGAGCGTGCGGCAAATAGCGAGCAGAAGCGCTACGCATTCTACGCGTTCGTTCCGGCCATGTCATATTGTCCTCAAACGTTCGCGTTCGTCAAACGGTTAGACTCTCACCACCGTGGTTCAGTCAACAGGCTGTAGACTCTGCTGCGCCAGGGAAACTCATCCGAATATGTCTAGCGTGATACCAGCCGGTTTCCGTACGCTTCCCCTTCCACTTGCCCAGCTCTCCCTCGCAGCGGTTCTCAAGTGTGGACAATCCTTTCGCTGGAATATCTTCCCTCTCCTCCCGCCCGGACATACAGCTAGCCCGACCTCACCGACACACGAGTATAGGCTATGTTTGCGCGACCGCGTGGTCTGTCTCCGCCAGTCCTCAGATGCACTCTTCTATCGCTCTGTCTTTCCGCCGTCAGTCTCCGACGACCCAGAGACAAGAGATGCTGAGACACTTGCCTGGATCCGTGACTATTTTCAGCTTGACATAGACCTGGTCGACCTATACCGGCAATGGAGCGCAGCAGACCCCGTCTTCCACAAGCTTCGCGACCGGTTCGTGGGCATTAGGATGTTGAGACAGGATCCGTTCGAGAACCTCATCTCGTGCGTTGTGTGTCTTGTGTCTTCTTTCTCTCGCATCTTCTCAATCAATGCCTTAGCTTCATTTGCTCTTCAAATAACAACATCTCCCGCATCACGAAGATGGTGAAGTCTCTGTGCGTTACCTACTCTCCTCCGCTTATAAGCTTGCCTCCACCCACTGGCGACATGGTTGAAGAAGCCTACCATCCATTTCCCCTTCCCTCAGCCCTAGCAACCCCGCAAGTCAGTGCTCGTCTGCGCGCTCTTGGCTTCGGATACAGAGCCGACTTCATACAAAAGACCGCAGCCATGCTTGTCGACGTCCACGGAACAGCACAGGATCCACGATCCAAGATGGAAATATCCGAGGAATGGCTCCATACCCTCCGCGAGATGAATACGGCGGACGCGCGGGTAGAACTTCTCAAGTTTATCGGCGTGGGTAGGAAAGTTGCGGACTGTATCCTATTGATGAGTCTCGACAAGGTGAGCAGGTCGTCTTTGTTCTTCAGATCAGCCTTACCCAACCTCCGGTCCCAGAGGGAGGTCATACCCGTGGACACACACGTTCATCAGATTGCTATCAAGCATTACGGGCTACGTGGGGTATCCAAAACAGCTATGTCTCCTAAGCTGTACGAGGAAGTGAGCACGAAGCTTGCCGCTGTTTGGGGGGATTATGCTGGCTGGGCGCACTCGGTGAGATGAATCTTGAATCTTCAGGCCCGGGTGCCTCAAATGACACATGTATCTCAAGGTACTATTCACTGCCGACCTCAAGTCTTTCGCATCCTATGGTTTACACTCGCCATCGACCCCGTCTACTTCTGGGCTGACACCTGACAGACATCTTGCGGCGTCCGAAAATAGCCCAAGAGTGACTACTCCGACGGCTAACTTGACCCCAGGCAAGCGGAGACGAGGACAGCCAAAGCGAGTGGGTCCGAAGTATGCGATGGCGTCGTCAGAAGAGGACCAGACATTGCCGCGCATCGTCGACACGACTGCACCCACACTGCCGCTGTACGATGAAGATTCAAGCCTTGCTGAGCGGGTCAAGAGACGAAGACGAGGAGCTTGATATCACATAAGCCTTATTTTGTGCCATATCTATCGCTTCGTATACATGTCTCGCAGATGCCTCTGGTTCGCTATGATATCTCAATAGTGGTTACTGTACTGTGCCATGCAGGATAACCTCCGAGATTCAGACAAGGTCCATGATCAAGGGGCGGGCAGTCAGAACCAGGTCAGAACTAAGCCCCCGGAGGAGGCCTGACCTCCGGCCTCAGGCGGGAGTCGACTGTCGCGGGACCAGGGCGGGTTGAGGGCGGGACTAGTGTCAAGCACTAGCAGAGCAGCCCACTCCAGAACCCGGCGTATAGACTCCCTGACATGTTCCAGGACGTATTATGCACTAAGTACAGCTCAGTTTACGAAATAATTGACATTCGAACTCCACCGTATATCTCCACTATAAAGATTCAGGAACATAGAGTTTCCTCCATTACGCATTTCCGTCTTCCTCAGGTACTTACTACTATACTTAGGACTGAATAGTGGCATGAATCAACCTGAAAGAGGGAATAATCATAACAACGGGTTGCTTGTTCTTGGCTAATAAGGAACCATAACGCCCGCTCCGTAGTCCCCGGAAGTTACTTGAACTTCCCTCGAATATGGCATACGCTCTATTGCAACCTGTACTCCACATAGAATGAGGAGGAGGAGCGCTCCGAGTCCTTGGGCCCCGCTTTATGGGCGCCTATTAACCGTTGTATACTATTAACCTTACATGGTACGGTACTAGTAGAGGATGTCGCCCGGCTCACTGGCTCCTCCGTGCCTCCAACCTGCCTCCAACTACCTCTGTCAAGCCAGCCAGCCCAGGCCAGCCCATTATACTTCCGATACGCGCGATTACGGTCATGGTGAAGCGGATGCCCAGACTAGTGTGGACCCTTGTAGACCTCCGGCGTAACGCTGATCTTCTGAGTCAGGTACACACAATTTGGTACGCAGTTTGGAGTTGCAATTGCCGGTAGTACTGACAGGCACAGACGTCAACGTTAGACACGACTGTCAGGAACCGTCCTCCTCCTGCGGACAAGTTCATGTAGCTGTCCAACTAGGGGATGACACCGGTGGACAGCGAGCCCCGGTACGCGGTGCCATTCTTCGTAGTCGTGATCATCACCTTCTCACAGTATCTCGGTATATCAAGTCTGCTTATATTGGGGCCGCCTCACCTCATCCATATAGCCTTTCCCCAGTGAACTGACAATCTCCCTTACCTCCGTGACTCAACAATATCCTCATACAACCCTTGATTGACGAGAAACATGGGTGTACTCACAGGTGCGAGGCTGTCTCCATTACTAACCTTGTGGATCGCCGATGCTGACTATCAGTATGTCCAGACAATCCTGAGAGGGCTCAGCGTGTGTCCACGATGGCCGCTCAGAATGATACGCTTATTGAAGATATAAAGAAGATCAACTTCGAAGTCGACCAGAATAACAAGAAACTCGCGGCGGCCATCGACGAAATCCTGAAGTCTGTCGACGGCCCTGCAGAGTTCGAAGCATTGAAAGATGCTGCCGAGAAGACGCTATCGGAAGAAGACAAGAAGAAGTTCCGCGACGAGATGTCCACCTACCAACATGACGATGCCATGGTCAAATTGATAGGTGGCCTCGCAAGCATTTTCGGCGTACAATTCGGTCAGTCGTTGTGCAGGTGTGAGAAGCGTCTGGCAATATCTGACCACCACATTCAGCTTTTCGCCTCGTCGCTACGGGTGCGGGGCGAGGCTTGCTCCTGATGCTCCGCATTGCATGGGCAGAGTACCGGCAAAGTATGGAACGATCGTTCACCAATACTGCTATGAGACTGACATGGATCCCTTAGTCGGAGTCGCTGCTGCCGGCCAAATTGTCCGGGCTATACCCAGAGTCGTCTGGCAACTGTACCGTCACAACCTCCCTCAGCAAATCGCAAGGGGCAGGATTGCCACAGGAGCGCGCTTTCTTGGACGAGTAAGGATGCATTCCGCGCTATAGTAGAGACCTTTGTCAGAACTGACACCCACACAGTTCGGTCTCATGCTTGCTATCAGCATAGCCGTCGACACCGTCTTCAATGCGGTCGAGAAGCCGAAGCTCATTGAGTCAGTTGATTGTCTCTCTTCGCGGCTTGCACATTGTCATTCTGACACGTACTGCAAGGATGATTCACGAAGCCAGTATCGCTCGTCTTGCCAGTGCCCACATCAAAGCGGAAGCCGAGAAGACATCTGAATTGGTGAAGACGATCCTTCCACTGGCACTGATCCAACTGCAGGCCATGGCTCCAGGGCTCTCGCCAGAGTCGAAGAAGGAGCTCTTGAAGGTCAAAGACGACATGATCAAAGGATTGGGGGACAAGGTACGTAACTTGAATCCTATCAGCTTAGGATGTTGTAGACTGAATTACCTGTAGCCGTTCAAGGACACTACTTACGACCACGTGTGGAAGACACTTCGAGCGAGCGACGAGGCAGCACACGCGTATTTGGACGATGACCTCGCCGAACCTACTGCGATAGAGAAGGCACAGGCAGCTGAAGCAGAGGCGGTGGCCAAGGCCCACGCAGAGTTTGAGGCTAATCAGGTCATTGCCCACAATTTGCAAGCAACGACTGCAGCAACTGGGGAAAAGGTCGCCATTGCTTACAAGCTGGTCGATTAGTACATATTCTCCACGTCTGTGACTTCGGTATAGAACGAGCAATAGTCGAGATAGTGCGTAGAAGTGCAACGCAGTGGGCATCCGTGATCGAGGTATATGCCCTAACCGGAGAGATATCACCTTTGGCACCCACAGATATCGCATTGTGCATTATAAGACGACATGAGCGCGTACGCTTTCTGTAGCATGAGTTGTGCATGCAACCTGTAGGCCCCGATCGTTGATCCAGGTATTGCTTGCGATGCGGACGTACGGAGCTATCAATTCACAACATATAGCAGGAGAAAGCGACGGGGTACTGCACAACAGAGCCGACAACCAGGGAACGAGTAGAGACCGTAACATGAAGAGGATGAGGCGAGGGTCAAGGAAGGTGGTCCTGAGGTACACTGGAGTTTCCAGCGAGCAAGACAACAGAGATGAGAGGAAGTCATAGGCCGAAGAGCTCACACCCCTCTCTTCCCAGCCATCATTCTCCCTGCTCCTCCACCGCCTGCCCGGCCGTTCATTGCAGTCGCAGCTTTCGCGGCTTGCATTTGATCGAAATTCTTCGGGCGACGGAAGAGTAGTACATGCGGTTCCGGTGCTGCAACGTGATTTCAAGCTCAACTATCTCATGAATGGCACTGGACTTGCTCACCGTGAACTTCATAGTGCTCCCAGCCGAGACTCTGTGTTATCCCAATCCCTCGCCACTCGTCCTCAGATAGTAATCGCAATGTCCCGGTGTTATCAGCGTTGAAGAGGGTCTTCGGGATCATCTTGAAGAGCGGTTTCGGGAGGATGACATGGCGATACTCGTATTCTTCATCTGAATAGCGTTCAGAGTAATGAATCCTGCCCAAAAATAGAAGATGAGAGACGCAACATGCAACGGCAAGTGACCAGCGAACACACTTCTCGATGTATTCTTCCACCTTACGCGCAACCTCCTGCTGCTTGGGATCCTTGGCAGCCATAGCGTTTGAGTGTCTGTAGACTTGAACGAAAAACTGAAAGCTCGCCGCGGAGTGAGAGAGTGAATTGGTGATTGTGAGGAGGACTGACAAGAGTTGGACGAGAGCCACTTGCAAGGGTGAGGTCCGAGGGACGCGACAAGTCACGCGTGACATGTGGTCACGTGGGCGGGACGCGATTGATCGCACGACGCATCAGACTCTGTCGAATTCATTATTCAAGAGTTCAAAGTACTCCTTGTCTTTAACCGTCATCTTCACTTTGAGCAGCTTGGCCGCATGGACCCATCTCGCTCTGTATATGCTGGATACGAGTATTGTGGCGACGCAGGACAACATCCCCGATACAATGCCTACGATGCTCGTGATGTTCACCAGCCCCAGCATGACACCCCGCAATATAGCAATGAATATCACCATGATGTCTATATGGATGATGTAGACGAACTCCTGAACGAGATAGGTACAGATCTACCAGACGTAGCGCAGCGCGCTCTGGCTAATCCTTCTACTCTTCCCAGCCAACTCCTCTCCGTCGCCCCCCGACCGCAGTCAGCGTGCTGGAACGTGGGGCATGCCCGTTCCGCTCCGGAGGGCTTCCTCCGCAGCTCCAAACAACATGCTCTCGTATGATGTCTCGCAACAGTGGCATACCGACTCGTTACAGAACATTTCTGAGCCATGGACGCACGACGAATATGGTAGCGGGCATGAGGCTGGGACATGTCAAGATACGGGTACGTCGTCTTGCAGTTGTAGTCCTCGTCTCATGCAACTCAACATGGGCAACGTCCCTCTACGTGTAGAGTCTGTTGAAGAAGGCTACATGCATGGTGGCCTTGGGCATTGCACGCCCTTGGAAGGCGTTCCTGGGTACCTTTCGAGAACGCCCAAGCATTCGACGGGTGTGCAAACGCGTTATAGCGCATATAATGACTATCGAAATGTCGATACCCCCAAGTTCAAGGCATGACTACCACACGTCTGAGGCCAGTCTCAGACCTGCGTATGTGCATTCAATACGAGACTGCAATCAAGTATAGTGAGCTTTGGGCTTTCACAGCGGATATCTATCGAAGCCTGTTCAAGTTCGGTGTTTTCAATGCTGTGCAGTCGCAGTGTTTCGATACTGTGAGTGATCTCTTCACCTTTCCATGCATATAGCCTCCTGACTTTGTATAGGTCATGCACTCCGACGAAAACATGGTACGTCGACACCTACATGCATCGCAGAAAGCTTTCTGAGCATTTAGGGAACCTCAGGTCATCAGTGGTAAGACGTCACCTACATCGCGTTCCCTTATGATCGACCTTGCTCGCATTGTAGCGCCAACGGGGAGTGGAAAGACCGTACTGTTCGAACTCGCCATCGTGAAGATGCTAAGAGAAACGTCGGGGTCTGGCCAGAAAGTGAAATGCGTCTATATCGCTCCGACCAAGGTGCAGCCCACCTGCACGTTAATCCACATACATGCGTTGATGACTTTCATGTAGTCCTTGTGTACAGAAAAGGCAAGTGATTGGCAAGCAAAGTTCGCGATGTTCGGGGCAAAATGTAAGTTGCTACTCGGCGCGGTTGTGGTATGACTGACCATGACCAAACGGGCAATGTACATAGGTTCAGAGCTGACTGGAGACACGGTCAATACTGGGCGAGGAGTGTGGGGCGATGCGAAAGACGCCACGATCATGTAAGGTTTGAATGAGTACTGTGCATTTAGTTTGCATACTGACCCTTGGTATCAGCGTGACGACTGTAAGTCCATGGCTTCTCGGCGCAGACATGTTCTCTTGGTGACACCGCTCAGGGCGAGAAGTGGGACAGTCTGACTAGGCACTGGTGCGTGCCTGCTTATGTCCATGAATTTGCGTGATTTCCGATGACCTATGTTCAGGCAAGATCACAGCCATATTCTGTCTCAAATCCACCTATTCCTCATCGACGAAGTAAGAGACATTTCATCGATGTCGGCGAACTGAGAAAGATTTTCGTTCAGGTCCACCTACTGAACGAAACTCGTGGGAGCACGCTAGAAGTGGTTGTCTCTCGTATGAAGCTGCGCGGGTCCTCCGTTCGATTCATGGTTGTTTCCGCAACTGTGCCAAATATCGAGGATGTTGCGGAATGGATTGGCAACCATGGCCAGAATGGACCGGCCATAGTTAAACAAGTATGTTCCTCCAGAACCTCTACAAGCCCATGTTGACTTATGGATTAATTTTTTTTTCAGTTTGGAGATGAGTTCCGTCCGTGCAAGCTGTCGAGATTTGTATATGGCATACCTCGACGCAGAGACACGAACGACTTCGTTTTCGCCAAGGCTCTTGACTACAAACTCTACGGTATACTGCAGCAGCACTGCAACAACCAACCTGTCCTTGTGTTTTGCCCGACGCGTAAAGGTATAACCACCACCAATCAATGCACGAATCAGCTCTGACTAAGCTGAAAGGTGTGATGGCCGCTGCCGAGCACATCTTGAAAGAGTATGAAGAGGCAATGGGCAAGAAGTCATCCTTACCATGGTCAAAGCCACCTAGGTATGCTGAGACGCCTATTCTCCTTCGAATGGTACTCATCCGCGTCCACCATCCGCGCCGCCCTTACAGAATCGATCACGGTTTTAGCAATAAGCAACTTGACAGTATGTGTGTTGTTGTGTTCTCCACGTCTCGTGTGTCCCAACGGCCGGTACGGCAGAGCTCGCGGCTTACGGGATCGGCGTGCACCACGCCGGGCTCGGAAGGGACGATCGCAGTGCTACTGAGCAACTCTACTTGAAGAAAGTTTTGAAGGTGTTGTTCGCCACATCGGTACGTGTTCGACACAGCGAAGTGACCGTCATCTAACCTGTTATAGACCCTGGCTGTCGGGGTCAACTTGCGTGAGTGACATATCCGTAGATCCCCATGGACGACTATATGTAGCTCAACACTCACAGCGGCCCACACTGTGATTATCAAGGGCGTCAAGTTGTACCTGAACAACGCTTCTCAAGAGTACTCGGATCTCGATATCATGCAAATGATCGGGCGTGCTGTATGGGTACTCTCGATTTGACACAAGGGATATGCTCATCTCGTCGATTACAGGGTCGTCCGCAGTTTGACAAAGAGGGAGTCGCCGTGATCATGTGCGAGCAGGAACTTGAGGCCAAGTACAAGGCCCTCGCACAGGGTCAGACCGTGCTGGAGAGCAGTCTTCACCTCTCACTCGCCGAGCATCTCAACTCTGAGATTGCGCTTGGAACAATCACTGACATGGAAACGGCCAAGGAATGGTTGCACAACTCCTTCCTCTACCGGCGTCTCCAGAAGAATCCTGGGCACTACGATGTGAAGAAGGAAGGTAACAGGACGTGGGAGGAGAGGATGGACGACCTGGTCACCCATAGTGTTTTGGCGCTGCAACAAGCGCAGATGGTTGACCAGGACAACGACAATGTCCTATCCTCCACAGACTATGGAGACATCATGAGCAAGGTGAGCGTGTCTCGAGCTCATCGATCCCGCAACTAACATTGTGTCAAGTTCTACGTACGACAAGCAACAGTACGTGTTTCGCGCCTCCGCACGAAGACAGGATCATTGCTCACAGTTTGGTGTCAGATGGTGCAAATCATCAAGTTGTCCGACACGGCCACTGTACGAGAGATAGTGCGTGCGAAGCTAAATGATGGAGCAACTCGAACACTCATATTCCATCCAGCTTGAGGCGTTGTCTTGCTCGGAGGAGTAGGTCGCCTCTTGTATTCGTCGAGCTAACTTGACCTGCTGAGGCAGATTCTCCGACATCAAGTTTAGATCCGGGGAGAAGCAGGTATCGTGAAGTCCGAGCAACGATATATACACACGATAACGTTTGCGCAGGTCTACAACAAACTACGAACACACCATGACATCCGTTACACGCTCAAGAAGATTGAGAAACCGTCCGACAAGGTCTTCATTCTCATTCAAGCTATTCTTGGCGCCATCAATCTGTCCGATCCAGAGTATAAGACTGCAGAGACACAGCCCTATATCGAGTCCATTCCCATTTTGCGACACATATGTCGCATTGCGAGAGGTACGTGTCACTGCAAAGATCAGCCAGTTCCTGTTCATGTATGCGGATAACTTCTCGATTACAGCCATCGTAGAGGTTGCAAATGCACGCAAGGCAGGGCTTCTTCTCAAAAACGCGCTGGAAGTGTGAGTCGGATAACGAACACTATCATCATGGCCGCGACTGACGAACTGAAAGTCTACGCTGCTTGAGCGCGAAGGCATGGGAGGATCGAAGCGTTGTTTTCCGACAATTAGACGACATAGGTCTCAAATCGTAGCTGATTACCTCTTCTTCCGCGTGTTGCGTACATGCTGACCTTCTACCATAGACTCAAAGTGAGAAGATCCAATGTGCCAATGCAAAACAGCTGACTGTCGCACAGGTACTCGCGGAACACAAGATTACGACGTTCGCCGCTCTAATGAAAACGGATCCAAGTGTTATTGAGACGGTCCGGGTTACTCTCAGGTTCAATTGATTGTGACTGAGGCCGATATGTCTCTAGCTCCTGAATCGAAAACCACCATTCGGTCACGACATCCTCGTGGCCGTCAAGCAGCTCCCTCAGTGTACCGTTGATCTTTCCGAGATCAATGTCACGACGCGGGAAGAAGGAGTCGATGTTGAGCTCGCTATCGAATGTAGCCTACTGCGGGACATCAAGTCGCAACACTCAAGGAAGAGCAAGAAGCACAAGCGACACGATATGACTATGGTATTGACGCTGACGTCTGACAATAATTTCGTCGACTTCCGTAGAATTTCGTCAGAAACTTGGCTCTCCTTCGTTCTTGTTCAGACTGAACTGACTATATTCTATCCCAGCACGTCTGCGCTCAAGGAATCCCGGACCTTCGAAATCACCACCAGACTGACCAAGCCAAGTCAGAGTATCGTCGTTTTAGTCACATCGGTATGTGGACTCAGGAGAGCGCCAGCGCGAGCATCGAGGCCGAATACTTGTGATCGACACTTTGGCCTCGATAGGATACGTATGCAGGCCTGACAGTGTCGGCTTCCTACAAACCTCGCGTCGATTCGTCTGCGTTCCCCGTTATGGACACCCGTCCGCAAGATGCGATGGTGTGCTGAGTTCGACTTGTCAGTGGTGTACTTCGTCTGATCCTGTGCGTGTATTGTAGGCGAGAGATCTTGACGGTCTTGAAGATGTCGCAGATTTCTGGGACGTCGGTGACGATGGTAACTTCAAGAGTGACGAAGGGTCCAAGCACTACGCCCCCGCCGAGATAACCTCTCACGGTATGCACTGAAACCGGAGTCCGATTGTCGTACTAAGAACGCGACAGTGAATACCCAAGTGAAGCCCCAAGTGAAGGCAGAGGTTCCAAGTTGGGCGGGAGAAAGCCAGTCAGTCCTGGCGGATTCAGTCAACACTGCCCCGAAGCAACTCCCGAATGGCAACTTTGAGTACGCACATTCAGTACATCATGATGTCGAACAGGTCTGTGCTGACGGGCTCGTTCAGATGCAATCATACTTGCAAGGACAAAACTAAATGCAAGCATTTTTGGTATATTTCTTGCTTTCATAGTGTAGGTGTATTGCTCAACTCTCCTAGCTGTCGCGACGGGCTCGCGAAGCCTCCGCCAATGACGAAAAGACGTCTAGAGCAAATCATAGCATCACACCTGCTCTCCGGTAATTCGCAGACTCCAGCCTCCAGCTCATCGAATAAGGCGAAACCCAGGCCGAAGACGACCGAAAACTCAAAGGTAGACGCTGAGCGCGGGCCTATGAAGCAGCTAGAGGCTCTGCACAAACGCACTGGAGTCAAGGAGAATCTACAGCTTGGAGACAAAAGCCGAATCAAACTGGACGACGACTTGAGGGACAACGGGAAACGGCCGCGTAGACCTATGCCTGACTTCGACATCGAGTTCACCCCTTTGAACGACAAGCTCAAGGAACCACCAGTCGACGTCTCTGCTATGCTATCCGACTCTGACGATGACATGCCTGATGCCCAGGATATCCTTGACTCTCTAGGCGGCTCTGAGACTGGACGACCTGCTGCTGCTTCAGATCCGACGGACTATGCTGATCCCGAACTCGATACGCTCATTGCTCAACTTCCCAACATCGGGGACACTGCGAAGTCATCCTCCACCGAAACGCCGATGGTGATGAAACCTGAGACAAGCATTGTCTCTCGCAAACGCAGGGCACAGTCTCCAAAGTCTCCGCGTCCTCGTAAAAGAGTGAATGCTGGAGGGGACGAATCTCCCATTGAGGTCAGGGTCATTACACAGAATGCTTGTGATGTTCACTGATTCTCATTTCTACTAGATCTTGTCTTCACCCGAAGGTGGCGGCAAGAGGAGCACTATCTTCTACTCCTCTTTCTCCGATGAAGGAGACATGTCGAAACAGCTGTTCCATCCCATGTCGCAATCATCTCCTTCCACATCACCCGTGCAGACAAGGTCCAACGACGGCGGCGGCTTCGTTCTAGATGACACGCTCTTTGACATCATACCCTCGACGCAAACTCTGACTGAAGCCAGCTACCCACGTTCTTCCAAGGCTCTGGACATTGGCCGGCCGAGACTGCGTTCTGAGGTCGGTAGACAGGGCGCTCACGATCCGCCCATGCAACGGAGTCAAAAGGCCCATCCCAAACCACGACAAGAGGTAGAACATCAACAGACCGAAGACGAAGCGTACGACAATCCACTGGCAGAGTTCGAAGCTTGGTTGCAGAGCGGAGCGGTGGACATCGCGGAACAGTGATTAGATGCATGTATGGAAAGCAGAGGTCTACGTGATGCGGGTGTGTATACTAGAACTAGATGCGTATGTGTACGGAACGAACGACGTGATCAACGGTCATGACGAGAAGGATGAGGGTGCATCCTCCGTTTTTCTCTGCTCCGGAGGATCAGTGTACACTCTGAGTACGTCCCTGAACCTCTCGTCCCACTCGACGTCCCTGTCTGGCCGTATGATGTTGAACCCTTCCTCGTCGGTGGTCCACCTCTTCTCGTTCTTCAGCCGCTCCGCGCGCAACTCCACCTCCGTGGGTGGTGGATACTTGATCTCCTCCTTCGTCGGTTCCCGAGTGCCCCGCGCCAGAGCTCGCGCAGTGTCAAGCTTCTTGACGAGGGATTTGTAGTAGTCTGCCCGCGCCTTCTCGATCTCCGACAAGAAGTCGCGAACGAGGGACTTCTTGTAGTACGATTCCGCCTCACGGTCGAAGTCGAGGTCGGTGGGAAAAAGCTCCGCAATGAACGGCTTCTGAGGCTGCATGGGGTCGGTGCTAACCTCATGGCGAGACAGAGCTTCGGCAGGAGGAGCGGACAACGGGCGTGTGCTGCCCGCTACGAGCTTGATTGCGGCCTCGGCGCCTTCACGAACTTTCTGGCGCTCGTTGAAGAAGTCCCATATCATTAGTGGGATCTGGGTAAAACCTATGTGGTTCGTGAAGCTGACTAGAAGCATGGGGGGCTGTGGGGGAATGACAGTGGGAGGCGCGTTGAGATGAGCAGGAGTGGTCTCCGTAGGTTTGGGAGGTGGTGGGGGAGCTCGCAGGGTCGGTGTCGCTAGGACAGAGAATGGTCTTGAGGGTGCCAGACGGGAAGGAGTAGGTAGGGGCTCGTCGTCTCCGAGAGCGAATTCTGATGGAAGTTCTGGTTCTGGCTCGTCGAACTTGCCATCGTTTTCCAGAGCCCGCGCGAGCTGCTCTTCCCTGTCGACAACCTCCAACCCATCTGTCCACCCGCGCTTCAAGCCAGTCATGTACTCTTTCAGAGTATGACGGCCAACAATGACGAGTCCGCCCTCCAGCCATCTTCGACGCTTCTCCTCCGGCGAGCTTCCCGGGAGCTTCATGGGTGTGGAGAATGGCTGGTCGAGGCCAAGCATCAACCGTCGCTCGGCGCGGATGTCGTCTGCAACACGGCGCGCGATGTCCCCTAGTCGGCGTCCTTTGACCATTTCGTAGTCGACAGCAGCCGCAACTAAGACGGGCTACACGAGCGTAGACATGAGTTCAAATCCAGAGCAAAGGAACAAGTGCGCGAACCTTGACGTACTTCCGGAAGTATCTCATGCTTCGGTCAGAGTCCTCGTCACCCAGCCATTTCGCGCCGTAGACCGTCACCTTGCGTGGCAAGTCCATGCTGCCCAAAGGCTCCGCCGCGAGATCCTTGACCTTGTCAACGTAATCCTGGCGTATTTTCTTGCACTGCTGGCGATCGTAGACATAGCATCCCGCGACAGCAGAGGTGACCGTGAGGAAGATGAGCCAGTTGCGTGAGGGGAGACCAGGGCGTTTGTCGAGCCATGAAGGGGGGATACCGGTGTACTGCAGCACCGTCCTCACGCCCGACTGAGGAGGCTGAGGTTTAGGGAATACGCTGTCGCCGGCGGCATTTGAGCTCATCGCCAGAGACGACGGGCGGGGAGTAGTCTCCTGAGGATATGTGGCAGAGGTGTGCGCGCCTTTTTTGTTTTACGGCTGTCTGCGATCGGCCCGGAAAAGACCGCGACTCCCTGCCACCGAGCCAAACAGAGCCACACAGTGTTCCTGCTTGTTCAGAGCGGGCGCCTACTGACACTACCATTGTGAACTGTCGACGATGGCTGCTCTCGCCTCGTGAGTCTCTCCTGTCTCTCTTCCGGATCGTGTGTTGATACTACGAATCCCAGCATCCTCCCAAAGCCCATCAACGCGCCTGTTGTCTCGGACGATGACGACGACGAGGTTCTCCCGGTCCAGTCTCAGCAGGCTGGTCCTTCTCAGGCAGTGGTCATTCGTCAGGCAGTGCCACCTTATGGGCAGCGAGGAGGATGGAAGCCGACTTCACTAGAGGATTTTGGTGCGTGTGCATCTTTCTGTTGTGTTTGCTATGGCTTATGGTCTGGGCAGGTGACGGTGGAGCATATCCCGAATGTCACGTCGCCCAGTACCCCTTGAACATGGGTAAAAAGAAGGTGAGTTGTGTGCATCTCTGCAGAGGTCACGAGTCTCATCCTCGATGGAGACGGCTGCTGGGAACACGCTTGCGCTTCAAGTCGATTCTGAAGGGAATGTCCGTTACGACGCTATCGCGCTCCAAGGACAACGTTCCGGCAAATTCGTCCAATCTCAGTTCAAAGATCTTGTTCCCATCGCGCATAGGAAGGACCTTGACGAATCAGAGCGAGCTCTGGACCGGCCGTCAGAAGAGGAGGT
This sequence comes from Daedaleopsis nitida, assembly GCA_022606115.1. NCBI lineage: Eukaryota > Fungi > Basidiomycota > Agaricomycetes > Polyporales > Polyporaceae > Daedaleopsis > Daedaleopsis nitida. The sequence goes on along the minus strand of JABYQM010000006.1, from coordinate 2,544,915 downwards.
TCAATTGACCACAGACAAGACCCGCGCTGCTTTAGAGAAGTTGGTGAACGGCAAAATCAAGGCTGCCCAACCCAAGAACGTGCCCGATAGCCAAGCAAAGACATCCTTCATCCGCTATACTCCCGGACAGCAAGGCAATGCAGACGGCTTGAAACAGAGGATCATCAAGATGACCGAGGTCGTCGAGGATCCCCTTGAGCCGCCACGGTTCAAGCATAAGAAGATTCCCCGTGGTCCTCCTAGTCCACCGCCACCCGTCCTCCGTAGTCCACCTCGTAAGGCGACCGCGCAGGAGCAGAAAGAATGGATGATCCCTCCTTGTATATCCAACTGGAAGAACAACAAGGGCTACACCATTCCACTGGACAAGCGTTTGGCTGCCGATGGTCGTGGGTTGCAGGATGTGAGTGTATATCATACATTTCCTATGGCTCCCTAGTTATGTCGGCCTTGTCTCAGGTGCATATCAACGACAACTTTGCAAAGTTCTCCGAGTCACTCTTCGTCGCGGACCGACATGCACGTGAGGAGGTCAGGCAACGTGCGCTCATGCAGCAGAAGCTCGCCGAGAAGGAGAAGGCGCAGAAGGAGGAGAACCTACGTCTCCTGGCTCAGCGGGCTCGGGAGGAGCGTTCTGGCATCGCACCCAGGGCAACCGAGGCCCCGTCAAAACCGAGTGTCGAGCGGGCTGCTGCGATGCAGTCTTCCCTTGGTGCGTACGGTTCTGGAAGTGAGTCAGATTCGGAGCCATCCGAGGATGAAGAAGACGAGGAGGCAGCCAAGGTGCGCGACCAGATGCGTGCGGAGAAGAGGAGGGAGCGGGAGCGAGAGATGCGGATGAACAACATGGGTACGGAGCAGCGCGCGAAGATGCTCGCCCGCCAGCAGAACCGCGACATCTCGGAGAAGATCGCTCTCGGTCTCGCGAAGCCGACACTCTCCAAGGAGAGCATGCTCGACTCGCGGCTGTTCAACCAGGAGTCGCTCTCCGGGAGCTTCGCGGACGACGACGCGTACAACCTCTACGACCGCCCTCTCTTCCACGGGTCCAGCGCTGCCGCTGCAATCTACAAGGCGCGTGGGAACATCTCCGAGGGCAACGAAGAGTCGTTCGGGGGTGGCACGGAGGAGGGGATCGGCAAGGCTCTCGACAACGACCGCTTCGGGCTCGGGGCACCCCGTGTGGGCTTTGAGGGCGCGAGCGAGCAGGAGGTCCGCGAAGGCCCCGTGCAGTTCGAGAAGGACGTCGGGGACGCCGGAGATGTCTTCGGACTCAACAAGTTCCTGGACGAGGCCAAGAGCGGCCGGAAACGCGGGCTAGACACCGAAGTGTGAGTATCGTCCTCTGCGTTCTTTCGTGCTTGAAATATGCTCACCGTGCTCGACATGTAGTGGCAGCTCCCGGAAACGGCAGCAGCTCGATCGGGCGGAGCGGCAGGACTAGGAGATGTGGACGTTACTGCAACGCTGCCGTATGTGTCTGTCTTTGTCTACTATGTTGTTATGCTATGACTTGTAATCTATGTGCATGGACGAGGAACCGCAGCAAACCGACCAAGATCCCGTGCACGCTCGACACGGCGCGACATGTTGTGCTTGTCTGCCGCGGTATGACACAGCTCCGTCTCTCCTGAGGTTATGCCGAACGCAGCAGTCCCGCGTTCCCAGTTCTTGCCACAAGGCCTTAGCCCTGCAATTGTGCGGCAGACTCGGCCGCGCACTGGTCTCTTCTCAACGGCGCTGGGACGTTCGCCTCATATGCCACGCCGGCAGGGGCTACGCCGATTTTTCTGACGAACTTCGACAGATCATCCCATTGAGAAGGCCCTTCCGTGCCCCCATTGGCCGCACGGAGGGTGGGGCGCTTGCCACTTCTGGGTGTATCGCCCCACACATATCTATGCGCAAAGAGATTCTCGCGGTCCTATCGACATGGATTTAGCTGTGAGTCTGCCTCTATCGCCCGCGTCGGCTCAACGTCCATCGCGTCAGTGAATTCGATGTTGGCTAATTTGGTTGGCGAGGATCTCAGAAGAGGCTCGCCACCGCGTTTGCGTCCCATTGCGAAGAAAAACAGAGTGAGTCTGATCGACGATGGAACGAAACAAACCACACTGAGACAAACAAAGACAAAGGTTTCATCCACCGGGTTTCCCACCGCCCTTGGAAGGGGAGCTACACACCTACATACTACTACGCGGCGCGCTCAGCCTGGGCTGAACATCGGAGTGTGAGTGTTACTCCGCATCCTTGCGCTGATATGAAAAACATACTCACCATGCCCGACATGTGCTAGTAGGAGCTCACGGAAACGGCAGCAGCTCGATCGGGCGGAGCGGTAGGACTACTAGGAGATGTGGACTCCGTCACCAGCTGCCGTATGTGTCTGGTCTTACATCGTGTTGCTATTGTACTAATCGACATGCATGGGCGAGGAACTGCAGCGAACCGACAACGATCCCGTGCACGCTCGACACGGCACGACATGTGCTCGTCTGCCGCGGTATGACACTAGTCGAACAAGAGCTGCATCTCTCCTGAGGCTACGCAGCAAGAAGGGGTGCCGCGTTCCCGGTTTCTCGCCACAAGGCCTCAGCGCTCAGCGCTCAGGCCTCAGCTCTCTGCAACATTTCGCGCAGGACAAGACTTAGTGAGCCTTGTCGCTTCTCGCAGAGGTCCTGCGACTTGCGATAGATAGATTGTCTGCGACAACGAGCGATGATCCTCCGCCTGGCAGGCTTGAGCTTGAGGCTTGGAGAGTCACGCCGGTTCGCCATCCGAGGAGACAGGATATGCCGGAGGCCGCGTTCACCCGGCGCGGTCAACTGTCCATGCCAAGATTGGTGAGCAGAGCAGTCGTATGTATTGTATGGATCCAACCGCTTGAAAAGCGACCCGGTATACATAGAAAATTTCACGACAAGTAATCTCCGTTCAAGCAACCGCGAGATCTTTCCTCACTCTCACCATCAACACTCTCCTCAGACGCAACGCGAACGTTGGCGAATTTGCATGCACTCCTCGTATGGTTGCAAAACTTCTGCGTCATAACCCCACGACGGGCGGTGATAACTCTACATGCGACAATACTAATACAGACACTGATTGCGTTGACTGAACACAGATTCCCTGCTACAGTAATCCTTAATCTAGGCCTCCGGGAGCGGCTTCTTGACAGCGACGAATTCCTTCTACACGACGCCGGAGTCAACGCTGGCGTCACGATAAAAAATCATGGTTTAACACTAACCTTGGAGCTCTGATGGCCTGTCATCGCGTTCTTGCGGGCCTTCAAAAATTTACGGGCGACGTTCTGCAAAATCGAGAGCATAAGAGACATGAACGAATCATCCGGGGAAAGAGTAAGAACTTCGTTCTCCTCAGGCGAGAGCTTATCGGTAAATTTCGTGAGCTGATCGTTTTCTTCCTTCTGCGAGTGTTCAAGGAACTCCTCCACGGCGCGTTTGAGGAGGTCGACATAGTCGGCAGACCCGGCCTGTGCTTTGTCGGCCTGCTTGATCAGCGCTTTGATGTCCTCGTGGTCCTCTGCGAGAGGAGGTTAGCGCTACTTAGATTCGGAATGCGCCGGTGTATATGCGTACTCCTGTCGGTCTCTGCGACCTTCCCAAGACCGTTTTGCTCGAAAGACTTGTACAAAGAGGCGTCTCTGCAGTGTCCATGTGAGTGTATGCCTTGGTGTACTTGATTGCCGGACGGCCACTCACTCTGCGTCACCGTGCACAGACATCTCACGGAGGATCGTGTTGCCAATAGCGACCTTGTCGGTATCATTCGCTCCCTTGAACCTGCGCACGAGGTCAAATAGAGGAGTTTGCTGGAGAGCAATTGACTCACTTTTGGAAGAGGTCACGGACGTTGTCGTGGTCGGTCTTGATGATGTCTGCGATGTTGAGAGACATGGTGATTAACAGTGAAGTTTGCTGGGTGATAGTCGTTGAAGATAAGGGTGTGTTGGGTAACTCTGGGGAGGACTGGGTCTTTTATATGCGTTCGAGGAGACCAGAGACTCGAAGACGGCCGGGGAGTAGATCGAAAGGGCTGGCCAATGGGGTGCTTGGGATTGTGCATGGAGGGCGATTTGGCCCCTCGCATATCCGTCACCCGCGAAAGGAACCTCATGCATGACGACACGACACGGCATGGCGGAGTCTACGAGTACTAGGTGTCGATCCGTGCATGTACGCGGGGCATCTTGAGACGGCGTATGCCGAGACGCGTTGTTGACGCGTTGTTTGGCCAAGTTTGACACGTAAACGCCCTTGTTCCAACTGTCGAGCAGACGCTCTTGAACGACTCGCCCGCCCACGATGGGCATCCAGTCTCTACTCCTCTTGTCGGCGCAGGTCGTCTCTCTTGCTTCCGCTTCCTCCGCCGAGTCTGCCTGGCATGGACACATCTCCCCAGGCTCTACCAAGCTATCTGCCTTCACGCCTTACTATGTCCCGCCTGGTGCCAAAAGCTACGATTCCTCGTCGCCGCTACTACACTACTCTGGCTCCTGGCTCGAACATTTCTCTTCGAAATATGTGCACCAGAGCGCATCGTACTCCTCGGAACAAGGCGCCGCAATGTCCTTCACCTTCACTGGAACAGGCGTCGAGTGGTTCGGCAGTGCCGATAGCAAGCATGGAATCGCGCAGGTCTATCTCGACGGCAAGCCCGCTGAGCTGGTCGATGCTTATAGCAACGCCCCCTTGAGCCAGCAGCGGATCTTCTGGGTCTTCGACCTTCCAAAGGGCAAGCACACCATCAAGATCGTGAACACCGGCCAGAAGAGCGACCAGTCCGGCGGCACCGCCGTCGACATTGACGCTCTTGTGGTTACCCAAGGTACTCCTCCGTCCGAACCTCCCAGCCAGCAGAACATGGCGGCCTCCTTCCCCGAGATGCCATCATATCCCCCGCTTCTTGACTTGTCCTCCAAGTTTGTCCCAGAAGAGGAGTGGACCTTGGTGCAGAAAGGCTCTACTGGTGTCCACGCGATGCAGCTCGTCATCATCTCTGAGACTCATGCCCTTGTTGTCGACAAAGTGGAGCACAATCCGCTCACCATCTCTGGTCGCCCCGCCTGGGCAGCTCTGTACAACCTCGAAACCCATGCCCTCAAACCGCTCTCTATGCAGTCGAACTCTTTCTGTGCAGGTGGCACTTTCCTCAGCAATGGCACTTTGATCAACGTCGGCGGGAACCCTGTTGTCGAGGACCACACCGCTGCTGCCGACTTTGGCGATGTCGACGGTCTACAGGCTATCCGGATTCTCGAACCATGTGAGTCCTCCAACGTGGACCATTGCAGTATGTACGAGAATCACGGTCATATTCGTATGGCTAGTCCACGCTGGTACAACACCGTCCTTCGCATCTCAGACGGCAGCGCGATGATCATCGGGGGATCGCTCAAGGGCGGTTGGATCAACAACGGTACGACCAACAACCCGACGATCGAGTATTTCCCCCCGAAAGACATCCACGGCTCCAACGGTCTTCCAATCCATCTCCCGTTCCTCGTCGACACCTTGAACTCCAATCTCTTCCCAATCGCATTCTCTTTACCGGATGGGACGGTTTTCATGGCTGCAAACCGTGATGCCATGATCTATAGTTGGCAGACGAACACAGAGCGAAGGCTCCCGCGCATCCCGAACGGTGTGCGGATCACATACCCTATGACTGGTACTGGGCTACTCTTGCCCCTCTCCCCGGATAACGACTACACACCTGAAGTTCTGCTCTGCGGCGGCTCTACTGTGGACGATACTCTGCCGGGCTACAAGATCTCCTCGCAAGACCCAGCATCTTCTCAATGCGCACGCATTGTTCTGACAGACACGGGTATCGCAGCTGGCTGGAAGGTCGAGCAGATGCCGCAGGGCCGGACGATGCCCGACGCAGTCCTCCTCCCGACAGGCGACGTTCTCATCGTGAACGGAGCAGGCTCTGGTATCTCTGGCTACGGGAACGTCCTGGATCAAGTCGGCGAGTCGAATGCCGACAACCCCGTCCTCACACCCGTCCTCTACGACCCTGACGGACCTGCTGGACAGCGTTTCTCCTCTGCGGGCATGCCCACGAGCGACATCCCTCGCTTATACCATTCCGTCGCGACGCTTACCCCGAAAGGAGACATCATGATCGCTGGGAGCAACCCGAACCTGGATCGGAGCGAGGTCACGTACGGAACGGAATATCGCGTCGAGTGGCTCGGCCCGTCGTACATGAAGAAGGATCGGCCCCAGATCCTCGGCGGGGTCCCCAAACTTCTCGGGTTTGGTCAGAATGTGTCGCTGGACGTCAAATTGCCGGCGAGAGCGCGTGGTGCAAGTGCAAGCATCAAAGGTGCGTGCCCGTGAATCGCACTCATCTATGTACGTCGCTCAACGCCTATTGCGGCGGCCGCGCAGTGGCGTTGATGGACCTAGGATACGTCACGCACGCAGTCCACGCAAACTCTCGGCTCGTCTACCTCGAGCATGCCCTATCGGAGAACGGGACGCTGACGGTGACCGGGCCGCCGAACGAGAACGTGTACCCTCCGGGCCCTGGATTCGTCTATGTTGTCGTCGACGGCGTGCCGAGCACAGGCGCGAGGCTGTTGGTCGGCGATGGGAAGAGCCCTGCCGCGAACGAAGGCGCGCTCAGAAAGTGAGTACTATCGCCGTGTGCGGACATACATATGTATGTGCGATTTGCTGACATGACTGGGTTTGGCAGCCTTCTGAAGACAACAGTCGTGGATCAGTATGAGAAGTCCAGGTCGAAGTCGAACTCAGAAGACAGTGGCTCTGAGTGAGCGTGTTGGCTGGTATCTGAGTCAGCATACGGCAAACGTCACATCCTATCGAGCTCCTACTGGAACAGCTCTACTGCCTTCATGTTTTGTTGTGTACATACCTCATGATCTTTCGCCTTGTTTACATTGTCTGTCGAAGGCCCAGCGCGGCTCCCAAAATCGAAAGTACTGCATGCAGCATGAATAAGAAGAATGTTGACTGTGGCGCTGCACAATGTTCGGGGAGAAAAATACTGTGAAGCCATCGTCTGTGTAACAGACTACCACCGACGGGGATCGAACCCGCAACCCCCACCTTAGGAAGGTGATGCGCTACCATTGCGCCACGATGGCCTGGGTTGATCTCATCAATAAGGAATCATAACTGTGTTGGCGTAAAAACGCGGTCACGAGGTCAACGCGTCCGCTTGGGCGCTAGTCGAATATCAACTTGCGTAGGCGCGACCACTGCATCGGATCGGCGACGCCGCACGCGGCACACAACCTGACCACGACGCCCCTCTGAGCCATCAGCTGGCTCTACCTACGATACACCTCACGAACCCTCTGACGGCAAGCACACGAATATCAGTGCATGTGAACAATGGCTGCAATCATTACACCCACAACCCTGGTTGTCCTCGAGCAACCCACCCTCAAACACCCACCCTCGACAGTGGACTCTACATGTCCTCTACCTCCTCTACCATCCAGTCTCGCATGGTGTGCGGAAACCAACTCCATATTTTTCTCTTCTGCATCCAGCGTAATCCTTCAATACGACGTCGCTACGAGGTCTCTTCAAGACACTTGCACCGTTGCAGACGGAAATGCCGAACCAATCGTCTCCCTCCTAACCAAGGACCGCGGAAGCACCGTCATCTACGGGCGCGGGACCCAAGTCGTCCTCGCGTCCTCGCAAACCGGCAAGTCCGCACAGACGTTCGACACCCACAAAGCCCCCATCACCTCCCTGTCCCTCTCGCACGACTCCTCCCTCCTCGCGTCCACGTCTGCGCATGCGATACACATACACAACCTCACGCTCGCCTCTCACACCGTTCTGCGAGGCATCCCCGCGGGTGGCGGGTCGATCTCGACATGCGCTTACCACCCGCACGCGCGCACGCGCCTCCTGGTCGGGCTCGGTGCCCAGCTGCTCGTGTACGACACCACGCGCCCCTCTGGCCCGGTCAAGGCGATCGCCATCGACAAGGACCAGAAGAACGTAGGGCCGATCGTCGCCATCACATGCAGTCCCTTCAGCAAGACGCTGGTGGCGGTCGCGTGCAGCGGAGGAGCAGTCGGCCTGGTTGACTTGGAGAAGGAGAAAGGGTGCGTCCGCAATGTATCGAGGTTCTTGTTTGAGGTGCTCATGATTGATACCACGAGATAGCCTGTTCCGCATCGTCCAGATGCCCGCTCCACTCACCTGCTTGTCGTTCTCTGCTGAAGGCGCGGCTCTGTATGCCGGCACGGAAAACGGCAAGTTTCTCATCCTCGACCTACGTGCTCTCGACAAGCCCCCGAAGACAGTCACTGTTAGCGAGAACGGTGACCGGGTCATCGCCATAGCTGTGCAGGTGCGTTCATAATCTTACTGGTCTTTGCGGATGGGCCTGAATTGACCCTGCGTTCTGTCTGCAGAAGAAACTCAGGCCTGGAGAGGCTCCGACGTCGAAGACGGCCACAACGGCGGCTACTAAACCTCTAGTGCAACGTGACACGAACAAGGCTATTCCTGGGAGTCGCCGTCCTGCTTCCACCACGTCGAATGGAGCGAAGAAGACCAGCGACGACAAGGTCACTACGACTAGGACGAAGTCGGCTAGTAGTCTCGCAGGAGGAACACCTCGGCGCACTGTCGCTAGGAGTACTTCAAACCTAGGACCATCCAATAATTCGCCTACTAGCAGAGTGGCTCCTGGTGCACGACAAACCCAAACTGCTGCTAGTAAATCTCCGGTGGCTGCTCGAGGGGGGCCGCAGAAAAGAGCGTTTTCTCCTCCCAAGCAGCCCGTCAATGTCGCAGAGAAGGACAATGGTGAAGAGGGTGAAGGCGACCTATCAAGTATGTGTCTGTTTGATGTTCAGCATGACACCAGAACGCCTATATTGACTTTCTTTCATAGTTCCTGTCGAGAATCTCCTTGCGCTCCCTGGGGCGAGAGCCCCTGTCGCCGCGATAGATGACGCTCCAATCTCCTCTGCCCCTAGAGGCTACTCTGCACTATCGCGCGGTTCTTCGCGCGCACGCCCAAGTGCAGACCCTTCGTCTCGCACTCACAGGAGCACCGCATCCACCACCTCCCATGCTCCCACCACGGACTCAGCCTCCGCAGCTCTACCCCGTACCCGGTCCGCATCCTCCGCCAGCGTGAGCGGGCGGGCAAGCAAGACCTCGACCCGAACCGTCTCTGGAACTTCAGCGTCCTCGCGGTCCGCCTCACCTTCCCAGCCGCAGCAGCCTCAGCGGAGGCGTGTCTCAGGCTCGTCCGCCATCTCGCGACTGTCGCGGACGCCAAGCCCCGACTTCGCCGGGATGGAGGAGGACGGCGGGCCAGTGACGCCGATACCCGCCTACAAGGTGAAGGGCAAGGAGCGTGCCGCGCTCAGCCTGGGCACTCCGGACGTGGACGATTGGGTCAAGGCCGGCGAGGCGAAGCAGAAGACGACCGGGGAGGACGGCGGTCGCAAGCGTGTCGGCTTCGCGGACGACAGCGACCACGAGGACGACAGCGACGCGAGCGACAAGTCCGACTCGGAGCACGACGGCGCGGCTCCGCCCCCCATTCCCTCACTACACGCGAGCGCGCGGCAGGCGGAGCTCGCGATGCAGGTGTCGCCCCGGCGCACGTTCGGCGCGCCCAGCCCCGCGAGCGCGAGTGCGCGCGCACGAGCATCGTGGGCGCCGGTGCCGTCGCCGCTGCGGAACCCGGGGGCACCGCCGTCGCCGCAGGCGCGGGCGGCGGGGGACATGCTGCAGGCGCTGCTGCGGGACGCGCTGCACGACTTCCGGCAGGAGACCAAGACGGAGATCGTCGGCCTCCACCTGGACCTGATCCGCATGGGCGGGAGCTGGCGGCGGGAGATGCGGGAGGCGATGGGCGAGTTCGCGGAGGAGATGCGGGCGCTGCGGGAGGAGAACCAGAGGCTGAGGGAGGAGAATGAGAGGCTGCGGAGGGGGTATTGAGAGGCAGTGGGTGAGGAGGTGCACTCTTGGTTATGTGAGGTGTCGGATGGGTGGAGCCGATGGACTGCACTGTACGTTGGTTGCGTTATGCTTGCCTGATCTTTGAGACTAGTTTATGACCAGATGTATACGATCTTCTTGCTGCACATACCTCGACGGGTGGCGGAATGGAGGACTCTACACCGTATCTCCAAGCTGAAGTTGCGGCTTTGTTTGCAGAGCATTGGGCCTCGTACACATAAGTAGTACCGCGACCTTACGTCACATATAATTTGCATTGTCAGGGATGAGTGTATGATATGAGTACAGTGTGGATCGAGGGTCTGTCTACGATTCGGTGAAAGAGTGTTTGGGGTCGAAAGCAACAGAAAACGATGTAAGATGTGGAAGTCCGATGAGGTATTAGTCCGTGAAGAGCTCATTATACAGGCCTAGCGTTGGTTGACCGGAGAGGGGAGAAATGGTGGAACGTGCAAAAGGCATGGTAACAGTCTGGAAAAGGCGATCAGATGACGCTATGAGCGAGGAAAGGAAAAGGGTACTACGCACTGCCGCATAGCGAGATGAATGTCGTCATGAGGTGGGGATGTCGACTTGGAGCTCCCCGTCGAAGTCATCGATGACCAGCGCGGTGCTGCCGATGCTGTCAGTGAAGATACCGTAGTACCCGACGGCGAGACCGCGCTCGACGAGCTGCTGGTGTAGCCTTGCGTCTTCGCGGAGGTCTTCGCCGCCCTCCTCGTCGACAGCAATCTTCACGGTCACGTTCCGCGGAGGCACGGTCGATGTGGGCGAGTCGACGGCCATGATGGCGCCCCAGACAATGTACGTCGTCTCGCGCCGGATGAGACGGGTGACGAGGATGCCGACGTCCGCGATGACGGTTTTCGTCACGGACATGACGGAGGAGACGGTGCTCGAGCGGGATACTGCAGCCATCTTGCCCGTGTACCTGGGCCGCGCGGGAGGCAGCTTGAGCTGGCGGAAGCGGCTGTAGTGTTTCGACCGGAGGTTGCCCCAGTTGAACGCGAGGTGCAGTTCTCTGGGCTTGATCTGGGCGCAGGAAATAGTCAGTTTGGTACGTGCATGTGGGGGTGCCAGCAGGATGCTTACGACGACATCTGGGGTGGTGATCTGCAGCGCGACCTTAGCGAGCTCGCTCATGCTTGCTACGTCCCACTCGAGTACGGAGCCGGAGTGAGCGTCGTGACGGCGGGGTCGGGGTGCGTGGAGGATGAGGGACATGTCGGATGAGGGGTCTGTGGGGAACTGGGCAGCATACGGATGGTATATATACTGCCGCTCCGCAGTCGACAGTAACTGTACTGCCAGGCGAGACCGTTGAGTCCAGTGGCGGGGAGAAACTGCCGCCACTTTGAAACCTATGTCATCGCCCGTTTCAGGTTCGGGCCGTGCGCTCGCCCGATCTCGATCTGCCACAGTGTCGCGTATGTCACATGCGCACCGGGCGCGCTTGGCTCGCGTCGCGCCTTGTCCGGTCCTCCTGTCCTGGCCTGGTCCTGCCTGTGGCCGTTTCGCATCCCTCGCACTCAATCACGTCGCTCTCGACTCTCGGCTCTGCATAAACCCCTCCTGAGATACTTGCGCTCATAACTACGCGCTCCTCATTCTGATCATCAGGAACCTGCACATACGCGACTATGCCCCTCGGTTCGCCTTCAACTTCTACCGCGGCGAGACTGGTCTATGAGTCAGGAGTGGTCGAGGACAACTCGGGCAGGGCCAGCTTTGATGACTCTGTTGTTGAGGAGATCAATGCTGTTGACGGAGAGCGGAGTGATCCCAATCAACCCAGGACATCTATGTATGTAACTCTGTTCGAAGGTGCGTCGATAGTGTGTCATTCGTACCATCTTTCCTCTTGACGCGTCATAATGGCTAGACATGCTTGGAGAAATCTTGCAAGTCGAAGCGAGGCTGTTTACTGAAGACGAGCTCAAGGTGTTATGGGCCTGGTACAAACTACCGTGTAAGCTCCTTTCCTCTGTGATCATTGACACTCCCCCATGAGTCCATGAACACTCACAATACGTGCACATGCCTAGCCAGTGCAAAGTACCTTTTCTGTCGATTAATGTTGCGCAAAGACACATGGATCAGACTGGACCAGCTCAAATACCAGGCAGAAATAGGCCAGGAAGGTATCCTGAAGGCGATCGAGACCCTTTGCAGTCCAATCCAGACGGTAGAACCCGGAGTGAAGGTCAAAGTAGAAGACGACAACAGCTTTCCGGACAAAGCCCCCTCCAAGAAGCTGTTTGGTATCCTGAAAACCGAACCCAAGCCGGAGCCCTCCGAACCCACGAACCCATCCTCCCCCACTCTTCCCCAGGCTCAGGCCCCACTGCTCCCTTGTTCCTCTGGAGATGGAGACGACCAGCAACCAGAATCAGGTCCGTCGCGTTCAAGTCCAGTGCTTGAGCCCTCACCGCCTCCATCGTCAAGTATACCGTCCTCAACTCCGGATTCACCCGACTACTCCGTCTTCGCACACTGTGAAGAGGAGGCTACCACTCTGGAGCTGCTTGAATGTTGTGATGTCAAGCTTCTCGAAGAGCTTGCGAAAATGCTCAAGTTAAAGCCGAATAGTAAGAAGGTATGATATCACCTTCGAGCTGACAGAATTACTCTTCTCACGCACTTCATGTCAACCATAGCGCGACGTTCTAATTGAATCAATTCTACGGGGGTCAGCCACGCAGTCCACTCTTCAGTTCCCCAAGGTCTCGAGAAAGGGGAAGGAGCCTATGGTACAGACCAAATTGAACTTCAAGCCTACCCCGCAGACTCTGGAGACGCAGCAAGGACGTGTGCGTGCTATTGTGCTCAAGACACTCAGTGAGTACACGCTCAGCGTTCTGTCCATCCATCTTCTGATTGAAGGTGTCATACAGAGAAGTGTATTCGTCTGAACCCCCATGTTGTCGCGCTGTTCCATCGCGCAAGCCTCGTCTATTTCCGTCACACTCAGTACACACCGGAACTTCTCACGCCTGCTATCCTTGCCCGTGCACGCAAGCGTAAATATGCCAACTACGTGTGCAAGCGCACCCCCGATATTTGGCGTACGCGAGAGGATCTCCTCGCGTACGAAGATGCTCTAGCTCGTGAGGCTGAGGTCGACGCTCTGTTGGAAGCCTCAGGCGTAAGCGGTAGGAAGGCTGGAAGGTACCGTTCTGTAGCGAGTCGGACGCCAGCACCATCAGGCGGGCCGAACAGGAATAAGACACCCGTGACGCCTGGGAAAGGACATGCAGCCAAGTCACCCGTTGATGATAAAGGCTCTGTCACCGGAGAGCCTGAGGAGGGTCAACGAGTCAAGAATGCCCGACAGGTCGTGGAGATCTTGGACGAGGTTTTCCCCATATGGTCCGATCTCGTCGCAGCGAAGGTGGAGATTGACCCGCCCCGCAAGGGCTTGGAGCGGTTCGACTGTGGTATGTGGATTACAACTTCCAAGTGATCGGGGTATAATTGTACTGATTGGGATGTGTGGATGAACGCAGGACATATCTGGACGCGCGTGGTGTGCAAAGGCGCTTATGCGTTGGGAATCCTGAAGCAGTACGAGCGGGAGGTGACAGTGCTGAAGGCACTGCTTGCACAGACGCGGTGGCGCCGTGGCCGACGTGGTCGGTGGTATGAGCGGTCTGCATTGGTCCTCATGACACATTTGAAGAACCAAGAGGGCTGCTCCGAAGAGGCCATGGATATCGTCATTTGCGCACTTGAAGATCCTGATACGCATATCGGTCAGTGTCCCCCTCCACATGTAGAAGGACATACTGACATCAATTCTGACAGTGTACCGTCCAATGCTCCAGCGAAGGCTCACGACGCTTGAGGCACGCCTTAAGATCCCACCGGAAGAGCAGCACGTCTGTGAGGCCACCCTCAAGGCGGCCACCAATGTCTATGTCGAGGGCGTGCGGATACATCACCGCGCGGGCAGCCTCAAGCTCGATGACACGCTTCGTTCCAAGAACCAGCCATTGCCCATGGCCCAGGTTTTGTCATGGAGCAATCGAGTCGTACCACCGATCAAGGTAAAACAAGAGGTAGGCGGGATGGTCTCCGTTGTAGCAGTAGTGGGGCTGATGCGTCGTCCGTAAACACTAGGGTAAGGACAAAGCGGTCAAGGGCAAGAAGTCTATCTGGTATGGGCGTGACAACCAGGAGGTTTCGGTTGAGGAGTTTGCCTTGCAATGGTATCAAGACCAGCATGGATGCAAAGGGTCGGTCTTCCAGACATCGTGCGCGCAACGGAATTAACCCCAGCTTCCATCCGCAGCTTCCATTGCGAAGGCCGCATCGTCACGACGCTCTTCGGGCTCCTCTTCTGGGACATCATCTTCGCGCCCATTCCCGGGGCGTTCGAGACACCGTTTCAGTCCGCGCCGCTCGATCTCGCCGAGGACACGTTCTATCATTCCCGCCGGGAACACGCCGACGCGCGCCTTGAAGAGATCAAGGAGGGCCGCGCCGCAGAGATTATCGAGCAGACGTACGACAAGCACAAAGACGTCATCTGCGTCGGGGTCCGATGGGACCTCTTCACGAAGGAGGATCTCGTCGGTATCGCGAAGGTTGGTGTTATGCATCGGGTTGCCGGTGGAGTTAGGGAAGCTGAGTCGCGTGTTGCAGTGCCTGTTGCCGAAGTCGTTAATGGCGATATGTCAGCTCATGTGCGAGGACTACGCCGGGCGGACGGCGGGCGTGCCCGACCTGATCATATGGCACGAGGAAGAGAGGTGGGCGAAGTTCGTCGAGGTGAAGGGCCCTGGCGACTCCCTCCAAGAGAACCAGAAGGTGGGTCTCTCCGCACAGCGATCATGCGCGTGCGGCTGAATGCTGGTGCCCAGGTCTGGATCGACGTCCTCCTGATGTCGGGCATGCCCGTCGACCTCTGCAACATCTACGAGCAGGGCGATCCGCCTCCTAAAGCCAAGCGCGCAGCCAAGACTCCCAAGAAAGAGAACGCAAAGAGCGGGAAGACTGCCAGCCCGAAGAAGCGGAAGCGGGACGAGCGGGTTGTCGAGAGCGAGGACGAGGACGAGCAGGACTACTCGCAGCTGGACCGGCACACGGAAGACGAAGTGGAGGCAGAGGCGGTGGCGGTGGCGGCGCTCGGGGCCCCCACGCATAAGAAGCGCAAGACGCGGGCGGACGCCCCCGCGCCCATTTTCGTCTCCGACGATACTGAGCCCGAGTCCGAGTCGCCGACGAAGCGGAAGGTGGTGCGGGTACGGAGCCAGCTCGAGGTCGTCATCACGAGCACGCCGCCGTCCCGGAATCCCAGCTGGAGTGTGTCTCCGGGGAAGAGGAAGCGGTCGGACGGGGATTAGGAGCGAATTCCGACTCTGTGCGGTGAGGCACGCTCGCATGCGGTTGATATGTTATTGATAAGCTATAGATGGAGCGTTTTTGTAGGTATAGTTGGCACGATCTAGACGGGATCCGAGGACTACTATGTCCGAGCATCGAGCATATAACCGCCCTTGCTTGTACGTGGTCCTTGGTGGGACTTGAATTAGGTTCCTATTCGAGACTGGACCAAACCGTCGGAGACATTCGCTCGTCGCTCGCGTTCCGTGAATGGAGGGTAAGCGATACCAACTGACTGGCAGTTGGCAGACCCACCAGAAGCACTCAGACACTCCGGCATCGGACTTCTATTTCGTTATGGTTATGTTCGAAGAATCGAAGCGCGAATAGGTGCCATGGGGGTCGTCTGTCTACCCGCTATATCAAACAGGTACGTTCCCATCCAGGCCGTCGATGCATCCCGGAGGTGCGTTAGCTCGACGCTTTGTCGGTTGGACTCGTCATATACTCGCGCTGTTCCATTCTGAACTACATCTCAACTAGACCTTCCGAAGCTTTTAGCAACTACAACCTCAATGCTCTCACACCCCCGTATCGCCGTGTCTTCTTGTGTCTCATGCATGGAAGATCATGCTAACTCCGAGAGTGCTGATGTTATCGAACAGAACCGGAATATGCTCATACCCCGGGCGGGCCTCGGACGGTGCACACCGTCATCTGTTGTGGTCACGAAGATTGGAAGGCCGAGGACATGCGGTCCAGGCAGCCCGGTGTAACTTGCTAAAACGAACCTCGGTCACGACATCATCGCGGCCTTCCATGCATCATTCAGGATCCGAATACTAGATCTGCGGGCCTTGCGGTCGCGTGCCTGCATGCTCCCATGGATCCAGCGCGGAGGAAGCCTCCGCCGCTGCCTTCAACACGTCTTTCTCTCACAGGCGAGGATGGCAGCCTACTAGTAATGATGAAGGCGATGAGCGGTCAGTCCGAGACCGGGTCCCCGTTCCTCACGTCATGTAAGCAGTATATCTCCTCCCGCGGCCTCGACGAAGGTGCCCATTGTGCTTCTGCCTATTCGCAGCATGTCCCCGACAAACGGCACAAGCACACTGGCACTCGGCGCGGTCCACTCCTTCGAGTCCACGGCACCGGGACTCGTCCTCCCGCCAATCGAGCCGTCGCAGGCGGCGACGGTCTTCGGCTTGTGTCTGTCCTTCATGTGAGTTTGCTCGCATACCATGCTGCTTGTAATCTTGCACTGACGTACCTTCATCGTTCAACCTTAGGTCGTATGGCATCATGCTATGCCAGTGCTATCAATACTACCGAACATACTGGCGGCCGGACAGCATGGTGCTCAAGTTGATGGTACGCTCGATCTTCGGGTATTCAACGGAGTCTGTCCGTCGTGTATTCATCAACCCTTGGTCATCTCGATAGGTCACTGGTATATTGTAGGACATGGTTATAACTTATAGTCGTTTTCACCTGTTTGGCTTAAACTTGGCTTATTCTCACAGCGCCGGGGAGACTGTGCACACCGCGTTGTACGCTCATATGGGGTGAGTGTGAAGTTGAGGACGTGTCTGATAGTATAGCTGTAACATGCAGCAGATATTACTACCTCGTCACCTCCTACGGACACCCTGAGAATCTCGGAAAATTCCTAGTGTGAGTTTCTTCCTTTCTCCTGAAGTCATTCGAATGATGGACGCGTTTGACAGGTCTCTCATTGTACGTGCCTGGTCGGTGTTGCGGAATAATGTGACACTGATACTAGCATAGCTCATAGTCCCCGTTGTGGTGAGTGACTATGAAATCTCATTCAACGTGGCTTTGCTGATTGACCGACTTCAGACGCTCTGCATCCTTTGCTGCCAATTGTACGCTCGCCCGTCAGGCCCGGTCAATCAAGGATGCGACTGACTATGCCCTTTGCAGTGTGTATATTCGGCGGGCCTATATGAGTGTGTATGACCACAACTTCTCAGACATCAGAACGTTGATCAGGGATCTGCAGTTCTACCTGAAAGATATAGGTTGCTGTTCTGCGTAGTTGTTGTGAGTCCTCACCGTATGCGATGTGCGTTATCGGGAGGTTGATCAACTTACCATTCCGCTTCATAGGTTCTATTCACGCTCGATGGACTAGGTAGGCTCTATCACGTACAAATCAGTACCTTCACATGATGTTGACTCGACCTGCGATGGCTGCAGCGTTCTCCGGAGGTATGTTTTGAATTCATCCGGTCGTGACATGCCAAGCTGATAATGGAGAATCATAGCGTTTACCGCAAAGATGCAAGTGTCCATTAGCTGTTTTCCGCATCTATCCTGAATGCATCGCGATAGGTTCATTCAGAACACCTTCGGAGACTTCCTCGGTTACAGGGTCGGTTCTCTAGCCTCGACCTTGGTTCGAGAATGTCACTAACTACATGAGTCCGCAGTGGCTTCTCTCCGCAACTTTTGCACCACTCGCAGCGCTAGACATCTTTGTTGCATCAATGCTCAGTGTCGCGCTCCACAAGCAGCGCAGTGGCATGAAGAGGTGAGTACGATTCTTCAAGGTACCTGCATCAGTGTAGTCTAAGAGCTGAATTCTGCATTCATAGAAGCGATGCTCTCGTGCACATCTTGATCTTGTATGCTTTCAGTACAGGTAAGTGCAAACGTTAACCAGTCTGGGATCTCGGCCAAGCAGTTGATGATGTGTCTATGTGTGCTTCAGGAATATTCACAAGGTGCACACCACTGTGATGGACCAGCCCAGTCGTCCATCGGATATCTGACATTTGGTTTTCTAGTGCGCTGAGCCTCGGGTGTCTGTTGACTGTAAGCGCAAAGTGATGCAACTTGCTCGACCGGAGAATTCATCGTGAATAGGACCTACTCGAAGGAAGAAGTGCTAATATCGTTCCTTTCGCACTTGTCACAGCAAAAGGTAGCTCTTTTAAGTCTGATATGCGCGGTTTGCGTGCTCATATCGTGTTCACAGTGTATGCCAACTCGGTGCTCTTGACGTGAGTTGGTCGGCTGTCCGTATACTTGTGGATAGTATCAGCTGAAATGTACACAGACTCAATCTGCGCCAGTCCTTCCAT
Source organism: Daedaleopsis nitida (assembly GCA_022606115.1). Taxonomy (NCBI): domain Eukaryota; kingdom Fungi; phylum Basidiomycota; class Agaricomycetes; order Polyporales; family Polyporaceae; genus Daedaleopsis; species Daedaleopsis nitida. Next base: position 2,526,479 of record JABYQM010000006.1, on the reverse strand, counting down.
CAAATGCTCGGTAGTAACGAAGGAACTGACTGGATCAGTGTACCCAATCGGATCGCACCTTCCCCTCACACTCCAAAGCACAGGGAAGGTACACCCTCCGTAAGTCGCATCATTATATTGTTCGAATAGCTGAAACGATTGTCCGTGCACAGCAGAGTCAGAGTAGCACAGACATCGTGTTCAAGGTTCCGACTACCATTCACCATGACGGCAGTATCGGTCTCGGAAGCGTGGTCTAGGAGCTGGGAGGCTCGCGTCAACCTGGCCGTCACGTAGCACGTAATCTCACTCACCTGCACAGAACTCTGATTGTACTAATGTACTTGTATGGTAATTGTGTCTTTCGATACACGCGCACTAGATCAGTGAACTCGCTCAAATGCCGAGGGGCCACCACCTCGCGCATGAACGTCGTTCGATGTTGTGAATAATCGCAGATAGATCTATGAGAAACAGGCAGCACAAATATGCTACACCACATCGTACAGCAGTGACCATGTGAACCGACCATAAACTCAAATCGCACGCTGACGCATACGTGCGCTGACCGTACGAAGACCGGCGTACACCTTCCCAGGTGGTGATCCGAGGATGAGCGACACAATGGCGTCGCGAGCGATTTTGATGTTTTGGAACGAGCCCAAGATGTGTATTTTGCTGTAGAAGTACGTGTCCTCAGCATGACACTTCAGGAGCAGAACGATCAACGTACGTATCAGCGAGGACAATTCGCGTTCGACTTGTGTTCTCGATAGTGAACTTCGTCTTCCCGTCCTGGCCCGCGATACGGCCTGAGATACGAGATGTGAGAAGCGCACATTCTAGGGCTAGTGATAGGACTGACCGATCGCACGAGACAAGTGATCACCATGTAATGTCTTGACGTCCTTGATCTCAAAAGAGTCAAGGTAGAGATCGTCAAGACGAAGGAGAGCGATGGAGTCCTGAGGGTTTATTAACAAGCCTATCCGCATCGGGAACGGAGCGAGCGATCAGAACGCACATTAACATCGAAACCCAGGGCATAGGCCTTCACAAAGTCTGCGCCCTTCTGGATCGCACCGATATCCTTCGTATGCTTGGATGTCTTGCGTGTGGGGTCAGCCGGCCTGTACCCCGCTCTCCCAGCAAGAAGCACTCACCCGGATCTCCACACATTTCCGCTGGACGTTCATGCGCACTTGCAGCTGGAGCATCTCCGTCAGCGGCGAGAAAACGTTCACCCAGTCCTTCTTCAGCGGCGTCATGCGGTGTGGGGGTATGGGTATCCTGCGGATCTCCGACTTGAGTGCGCTTCTCTGGGCGGATGCGGGGAGGGGAGGGAATGCGGGTGCGTCGGCGGGCGGTGGGGCAGCAGCGTCGGTGTCTATCATGACTTCGTCGTCTCCGTCGGTCCAGTTGCTCTCTGGCTGCGCCTCAGCAGCGGTGCCTTCCGCATCGGCAGTCGAGGGCTGCTCATCCATCTCCTGGTCCTCGGAATCATTGGCGTCCTCTGCGGGGCCGGTCCGTGCGGGTTTCTTTGCCATTTTCCTCCTGTTCTTCTTGTGCTTCACTTCGGAAGTGCTGGCTTGCGTGGTGAGGACGACCATGGTGGACAACGAGTAGACAAGGGAGGCACAGATGGGAGGAGGGAGGGTGAAGTGCAGCAAGCTATGGGCGTCTGCAGAAATTCTGCATTGAGTCGGCATGTGCCGAGTTGTGCAGGCCATCCCTCAGCCTGACCTCCTCGCGCTCTCACCCAATCCTTGTCACGCATCCTCATCTCGCAACTGCCACACACTCCCCGTTCGACCACGACATCACAAGAGATGGCGAGCGCACCGGCAGCAGGTTTCGCTAAAAGCTTGAGTGAGAGCCGTGCGGAAGGTGCGATGGCTCTCAGCGCTCTCCCCGGAATGGCACATCTGACGGCCAAGGACTGCATCTGACTGCATTAGCCCTCCAGGCGCTCCTCGAGTCGCTTGCGCCTGGCGCAGAGGCCAGCCGTGGAGACAAGCTGCCCCCGGACCACGTTCGGAGGATATCAGACAGGCTGGGGGAACTTCTCGGCGAAGATGCGATGCCCGACATGTCTCAGCGGAACGAGAAGGGTGAGGTATGTCCCTCCGATTCCGCGTCTGAACCGCGTCGAACATCAGTGCATCATATAGCTGGTGAACGAGGAGGGCCTCCCCATCATCGACATTGTCGAACCCGTCTCAGCCACGGAACCACCCTCCGCTCCCGTTGCATTCGCTTCAGGGTCTCATGATCCCGACCTCATCCCGCTATGGGCTCTATCTCTTGCCGAGAGAGCGCGCAGGAGCGCGGAGCGAGATCGTATCCTCGATGCTCTTGAAGAGGAAGAACGCGTCGAGCAGGAGCAGGAGCAGGAGCAAGAGCGCGACCGCTTCAAGGCCGACCTCGAGAAGCGCAAACAGGCCGCGGAGGCCGAGATGAACGCGCTCAAAAAGGCCCGGGAGATGCAGAAGAAGATGGGCAAGGCGCTTCTCCGCAACCTCGCTGCCGCACGCGAGCAGGAGCAGCAGGAGAAGCTCGCGCTCGAGGAGGCGGACAAGCAGGCGAGAGAGGAGCGCAGGAAGCTGAAACCCAAGAAGAGCGTGACGTTCGCGGATCTCCCTCCCGACCACGAGTACCAGCCTGCGAACAGCGTGCCTATGCCACCTTCGTTCGATTGGGGGGACGTTGCCCCGGCGACGATTCAGCGGGGCGAAAAGCCTTCGCTCATTACGAAAACCCAGATGGATCAAGGTCCGATGCGTATGAACGTCGTAGAACGCGTCCCCGGTCGCATATTCAGCGGCCCGAAATCTCCTCCTCCTCCTACCCAGGAGGACTCCGACGATGAGTCTGAGCCCGGTTCTGTTGTCCCCGCTGACTCAGACGATGGTGAGATCATCATCTCTGACCATTCCGATAGCGAGGATCTGCCCGCGTCTCACGACGAGTCGGACGAGAGCGATTATGGGGTGCCCGAAGATAACGAGCCAATTGAATGGGACGACGAGAGTTATAACTTTGCTCGCCACCAACGTGAGGTTGCGTTGGAGTACTACGAGAAACGAGCAACAGTGGGTGCCGAGGCATTAGCGGCTATGCGCAACCATGAGCACACAGCAGAAGAGAGCGAGTGGGATCAACCGGTCAGCATCACTTATCCGTATCGTCGACTGGGCTCTTACTGACAACGTGCTGTCTGTCCAGAACGTACCGCTTGAGGCCACCCTCGCTTCGTCCCCTCCCAAGCCCGCCGTTTCGCGTTTCAAGACCTCACGAACATCGTCATCATCTCTCCCGTCGAAATCTCTCGGCGGGTCTATTCTCCCAGCTTCGCAATCCTCCGCGATCAAAGGTGCTGTGCGTTTAGGCAAGATAGAGAACGAGAACCTCGTGGGAGGGGATGATGGTGAGAGCGACGATGAATTGGACCCCGCCGCGAAGGATCTGCTCGAGCGCATCAAGAGAGGCGAGGTCATGAACGTTGGACCCAGTGTGTCTTCTGGCTCGACCCACGGACCGGCGGAAGCTACCGCTCCGGCCATTGATGGCGCACCCACCATAGTCACGCCTTCTACGACCAGTACGACACCACTACCATCCCGAGTGTCGAAATTCAAGATGTCCCTCACGGAATCTTCTAGCCTCCAAGTGCCGTCGTCACCAGGCTCGAGCGTCACGACTCCGATTAACGCGACGGAGCGGTCCTCTCCGAAACTGCCCTCGCGAGAGGTTACTCCGATCTCCGTGCCTACGAAGAACTCAACTATGGCTGGCCCCTCTGCGGCGGGCCGCGAGAGGAGGCCGATGCAGAGGCCTGGAATCATTGTAGACTCCCCATCTTTCCCAGCCCCAGGAGTCATCGCGTCGCCCTCGTTCTCTGCATCAGCGGATGCTACGACGTCTCCCGCCTTCCATTCGATGGTCATTGAATCTCCGTCGTTCTACAGTCCCTCATCCACCCTTGTCGGCACCCCGGGAACAACTGCCGCACCCTCCCCCAATGTTTCGTCGCCAGTTGGGACGAGGGCTCCCCTCAGCGCCTCCGTCCTGGAACGCAGACCCGTCGTCGCCAGTGAGGTGCACGAGTCGGGCCCTGCGACGTCGCGATCCGCTAGCTCTACCCCGGTCGAGAAGAAGAAGGTGTCGAGGTTCCTGGCGGAGAGGGGGTGATGCATGCATAGTGCAGACACGCTCTCTCGGTCGGTTCCTCTTGGTTGGTCCGTTCGCGCTAATGTATCGCTAGTATTTATACACGATGTATGTGCTCGTCATGGTATATGTCATTTTTGTGGAAGTCGTCAGGGCGCTCCTTATCAACAGATGCTGCACTGCATATCTCGAATCTCGGATGTTTTCTGCGAAAGCAGAGAACTGATTGGCTGAACAAAAGCGTGTTTCCATATGGCAGCCAGGGCGAGCTGGGCCTGGTCGAATCATTGCTCTAGTTCGTCTGAGGACACTCAGATGACCGGTACCTGCGTATGTCTAGGTCGACCTGCGCAGCGGTCTGGAAGATAGGCAGAGCTGATGAGCTGGTATAGACTGTTGTCGGACGCGCTGGTCGGCGCGTCGAGGGCGATCGAGTCAGCGAGAAGTTCAGCCGGACCGCGATCAGAGGCAAGACGCGGTCATGCACATGGCGTAGCCGTGCGCGAAATCGATAAAATCGGCAAGCGTCCCGCCTTCTCAACCTACCTACCCATCGCCCTCTCACCCCCACAACCATGTCAGAACCCCTCAAGGTGCGCGCCATCTCACCTCTCGAGCGCGACGTCGTCCTCATACGTCGACCATATAGCGTGTGCTAGTCACCGGTGGTGCAGGCTACATCGGTACGTCTTCACTTCTCCCCTCCAAGCGAACTTGTGTCTCACTCAATTCGCCGTATAACTCTCATATCCTTCATGATGCTCTCGCACCGCCGTTCGCCTGGCCCCAGGCTCGCACGTCATCTTCGCCCTCCAGCAGACGCGGCGGTACAAGGTCATCTCCGTGGACAACCACCACAACTCCTCGCCCAAAGCTCTCGAGCGTGTCGCGCAGATCGCGCGCGATGCCCTCCCCGCGGACGCGTCTGAACAGGACAAGGACAGCGCGGAGATCGACGTCTTCACCACCGACCTTACCAAGCGCGACGAGGTCCGCAAGGTGTTCGAAAAGTACGGCAAGGGCGGGATCTGGGGTGTCATCCACATCGCGGTACGTCTCCCTTTCTACCGTGCCATGGTCGTCCGTCGCGCAGGACGGAGCCGCATGTTTAGACGTTCCGTGCGCCCAGGCATACAAGGCTGTCGGTGAATCGACCGAGATCCCATTGACGTACTACGAGAACAACGTCTCGGCGACCATCATCCTCCTCCAGACCATGTCCGAGTTCGACTGCACGCGCATCGTATACTCCTCCAGCGCCACTGTATACGGCACGCCCCCCGTCATCCCCATCCCAGAGACGACTCGCCTAGAGGCGCACAGCCCGTATGGCAAGACCAAGGTGATGTGCGAGACCATCATCTCAGATCTCTGCGCAGGTGCGTGTGCCATTCGGTACCGGACGGTTGCAGACATGCTAACATCGCAGCCACAGCTGAGCCGAAGCGTTTCCGCGGTCTTTCCCTGCGGTACTTCAAGTGCGTCTGTCCCGATTCTGCACATGCTCTCAGCTCATCATGTCTTCAGCCCCGGTGGCGCGCACCCCTCTGGCCTCATCGGCGAGGCCCCCATCGGCCGCCCCGGAAACCTCTTCCCTCTCCTCGCCGCAATCGCCGTCGGCCGCCAACCCAACGACCTCAAAGTGTTTGGCAACGACTACCCCACCCCGTACGTTCCTTTTGCACCCTTCTCGCTGAGCACAAAACTGATTGAAGTGACGGCCCTGTAGCGACGGCACTTGCGTGCGGGACTACCTCCACGTCCTTGACCTCGCCAAGGGCCATCTGCTCGCCCTCGACGGACTCGCGCCCGAGTCGAAGGTGTTTGACGACTGCCCGACCGACGCGCGCTACAAGGCGTACAACCTCGGCCGCGGCAAGGGCATGAGCGTCCTCCAGATTACGGAGGCCATGCGTAAGGCCACTGGATTCGACTACAAGTACGAGATCGTCGGCCGCAGGTGCGTGACTCTCTCGATCGCTCTCCTGTCCCCCTCTCTTCGATTCGACTTTAGTCCCCACGCCGAGTACGAGTGTTGACCACCTTCCTTTCGACCAGGCGGGGAGACGTGCCCGATCTGACTGCAGACCCCGCGCTCGCCGAGGCGCAGCTAGGCTTCAAGGCCGAGCAGGACCTCGAGACCATGTGCAGGGATCTGTGGAACTGGCAGACGAAGAACCCCCGTGGCTACGACTAATGTATAGACTGAGATAGGCGGTCCGCCGCTCGACGATATATCAAAGGAAGAAGTGCCCATTGCTCTGTAATCTACCCCGCCCTGGAGGGAAACATCGGACGCACGTAGCGCACATCTCAGGAAGTCATAGGTAGCGACAGATGGGCGCGATGTATAGTACCGCTAGGATCTAATTTTCAGATGCAGAGATTTTGCCCCGGCAAACTTAGTGTCCTTCGTCACGGTCATGATCTTGGCGAGGACCTGGCGCATGAGAATCATCGAGAACATGTACTTCAGCGCGAAACGACCGTTGCATAGAGCAGGTCATGCGTACCAGGGTAATCCATGTCAATAGGCGGCCAACCTATTCAAACTTCTGGGGTGATGACCCATCTTTCTCTGCGACCGCAATGCGCATTGGACTTGCACGATGCTATCGATAATGTCGTCGGCCAATGTTGACGTTGATAGACGAACTCAAGTGACCCACCAATGAGTACTCACCAAATGACGATCAGCGTCCGACAAGCCCCTCAGCTCGGTGGGCGGCAGCAGCCTGGGCTAAATGGTCCGCGCAAAGCCATCTACTTCGCCGCCGCGTCCGCCTCTCCAGCCTTCTCCTCCCCTTTACCCCCCTCACGCCTCCTCGCCGCCCCATCCTCCACTCCCGCTTCCGCCCCGGCCCTAGCGCTCTCCCCAAGCTCGCCCGCACCTTCCTGCGCCTGCGCTCGCGTCTCCAGGTCGCTCAGCATGCTGTCCAAGTTCCCGATGATCCCGTCCAGCCGCTCCTCGACCCCGTCCGCGAGGCCCTCTGCGGCCTCGAGCCGGCGGAGGAGCTCCTCGAGGGTCGCCGGGTCCGACTCGTCCGCGTCCGCGTCCGCGTCCGGCGCGCCGAGGTTCTGTGAGAGCAGACGGGTGAGGAGGGCGATGTCCGCTTCGAGAGGTGAGGAGGAGGAGGGTTTCGACGGAGGTTGGGTGTCGTTGGAGGGTTTGGAGGACGGGGTGGACATGGCCAGTCGTGGTGGTGGTGGTGACAGAGGTGAAGCCGTCCCAAGCAAGTTGGCAACCCGGACTCGGAACTGTACTAACTGCACGGATCGCCGGACCGGCTGTGAACGCGCAGGGTGAGTAGTAGACGCCCATGAGGTGGTTTCCTAGTGGCAGATCTAGAAGTTGGCCGCAGAACTACTGCCGTGATTCGTACGTACTCTAACACATCCAGCGGGCACCGACTTTTAACAGCCCAAGCTCAGAGACTCGCCTTCGGACATGGTCAACCGCCCCGCGCTGGCCGTCGTCGTCCGCGTCGGCATCGCGCTCGCGACCACCACCTTCTTCCAGCCGGACGAGTACTTCCAGAGCCTCGAGGTCGCGCACCACGCCGTGTTCGGGTACGGGCAGCTCACATGGGAGTGGCTCGCGCCCAAGCCGATCCGGAGCGTCGTGTACCCCGCGCTGAACGTGCCCGTCTACTGGCTGCTGAGGGCGCTGGCGCTCGACGACACGTCTGCTCTGGTGGGTGCGTGCTGCCGACGTGCTGACAGAACATCAGTCTGACCATCTCGTCCTCGTCGCGACAGATATGGGGCCCCAAGGTGCTGCACGGGTTCGTGGCCGCGGCGACGGATGTCTGGCTCGTTCGGCTCACGAGGAGGGTGGTGGGTGAGCGATATGTGGATGCAGCAGTAGGTCTTCCTCTCCGCGGTGTCGGACACACAACTGACTGATTCTGTTCTAGTTTTACTTATCTCTGACTGCGTTCTTCCACGGACTGTCGCTGTCCCGATCTATATCGAACTCGGCCGAGACGTCCCTCACAACCATGGCCTTGAGCTACTTCCCTTGGGATATCGCGCTACCGTCGTGGAGGTGCGTGTATTCGCTTGCTCACGACATATACGGGACTGACTGTGCCTTTCCAGGAGCGGTGTCCGGAAAACGCTTATACTGGCGGCATTTGCATGTGCTATCAGGCCGACAAACGCTGTCATATGGACATACATGTTCGCGTGGCTGCTTTGGAAGCTCCGAAGGCGGTTAAAGGACGTTCTGTTCCTTGTCGCCAACGCTATTGCTGTAGGGTACGCCCCTTTCCGCTCACGCTTGCATGCGATAGACCTCACCGTAGCATTCTAGGCTGGTGGTCGCTACAGCTCTTCTCGCACTAGACTCTAAGTACTACGGGGAACTCACGTTCACGCCGCTCAATTTCCTATTGACCAACGCCTCCTCGGTCTCTTTGTTCTACGGAAGGAGTCCTTGGCACTTCTACTTGACACAGGCCGTCCCGCTTCTCTGCGCCCCGGCCGTGCCTTGGGTGCTCGAAGGCGTTAACCGCGCCACACGACCGACGGCTCCTGGACCTCTAAGAGCCCTTCTAGGACTGATCATCTGGACGATCTCCGTGTACTCTCTGGCCGGTCACAAGGAATGGCGCTTCATACATCCGCTCCTACCGGCGATGCACATACTCGCCGCAACGGTGCTAGTGGACTCCTTCAGCGAGGGTAGGCCTGCCCGGGGAGGTGTTTTCAGCCGCCTCAAGCTGTCCCACTGGCTCCTCACCCTCTCGCTCCCTGCGCTCGTCTACGTCATGCTGTTCCACGAACGAGCGCAGATCGAGGTGATGCACTACTTGCGCCGTCTGCCTCCCGAGCAGTCCATGTCGATCGGGTTCCTCATGCCCTGCCACTCGACGCCGTGGCAGGCGTACTTGCACCGGGCGGACCTGGCTAGCGATGGCGTGCTGTGGTCACTGGGCTGCGAGCCCCCGCTAGAGTACGTCCGTGAAACGTCGGAGGGAGATGCACTAACTGAGCGGGGCGATTGCACTCGACAGGGGCCAGAACGTGTCGGAATACAGAGACCAGACGGACGTATTCTACGAGTCGCCCGTGAGGTATCTGATGACGCGCTTCCCGCAGACGGTCGACCCCGCCTTCCCGCCCTCGCCGATGCCTCGCTCGAAGCCCGGAGTGGCCACGAAAGACCTCTCTCCGTGGAGGCATGAGTGGCCGCAGAATCTCGTCCTTTTCGGGGCGCTGTTGGAGCACGATGGCGTGCAGGAATTGTTGCGGGAGCATGGGTATGAGGAGGTGTGGCAGGCGGAGTACGGATGGGAGGGCGATTGGCGGCGGAGGGGCGGCGTCCGTGTTTGGCGATATGGATCGACAGTTAGTAGCTTGGGAGGTGATGAGTAACACCGTAGCGCTCCTCGTATCTATCTCAGTACGCCTCCCGAGGGGGTTAAATGGCATGTTGAAACAACGGCGAGAGGACGGGCCGGAGGGCCGGAGACGGCGGCTGTGCTAATCGCAAGTCGCCCTCGGGATTTGCTCGGGATCAATTGTTTGGACTGTCCAACCCTCACGTCAATAGGTCCTCCTAGGGGAGAGTAAATTGTTCGTAGTCCTCGACATCACCGCTCGGACTCTTCAGGCTGAGTTCCCCCATAGTACGCTGGCTGCCCGGGTTGGCCCTGTTGTTGTTCGGAATGGCGGAGGGTGCTATGAAACACCTGCCTGCTCTCCCCGTCGAGCTTTGGCTAAAGGTGTTCCGATGGGCCACGCTCGACCCATGGACGCACATCCTGTACGCGACGGACTACCATCCTTTCCACTCGGTGGTACCAGCGTTCACTACCACTGGCCCCGCATTGAGCGGTGAGGCGTACGCACATAAGACGAAGCAGGCACTCCCTCTCGTCTGCAAGAACTGGCGACGCTGGTCCACGCCTCTCCTCTACGAAGACATCATCATCAACGACGGCGACTGCTACTCTCGACTGGCCACAGCTCTAGAGTACGGCCGGGACTTAGAGGACGGCTGCTCAATGCCCCCCTGCGCCCCCCTCGTCCGCCGCGCTCGCCTGCCCTACTCGAGCACGTTTACTCCGACGCAGAACAACCCCCTCCGCGCACTGGACGTGCTCCGCCTCTGTACCGAGTCCCTCCGCGTCCTCGTGCGCGGAGTCGACATAGGCCTCGTCACCTTCCGCTTCGAGTTCCCCGTCCGGCCGGGCGCGTGCCCGCCCCTGCCCGCCCTCCGCCGGCTCGACTGGTGGCACCACAACGAGGCGACGCGCACGGGCGACGTGAACTCGCTCCCGCACGTCCTCGCGCTCGCCCCGGCCCTCACCTACCTCTCCGTCGGGGGCCCGCTCTGGGCGAGCTACGCCGCCCCGCCCGCAGCTGCCGCCGCCGCCGCCGTACACCTCCCGCGGCTCGCGACGCTCCGCCTGCGGCACCTGAACGCGGTGTCCGTGCTCCAGCTCGCGCGCTGGGCGCTCCCCGCCCTCCGCCACGCCGTCCTCGACCACATCGCGCGCGCGGACATGCTGGGCGCGCTCTGGGACGCATTCGGGGCGCAGCTGCGCGTGTTCGAGCTCGGGCTCAGCGTCAGGTTCTTCGTGGAGGACTTCCTCGCCCACGTCCTCGCGGGCTGCCCGCACCTCGAGGAGCTGTACTACTACGTGCAGTTCACGCTGCCGCCGGTCTGGCAGGCCGCCGGGGCCGGGGACGGGGACGGGGACGGGGACGGCGGTGGGGAGCGCGTGATGGAGTCCCTGCGGACGGTCGGGCTGCACGCGCATCCGAACGCGATGTTCACGGTGGGTAGCGCCGAGTACTGGTCGCATCTAGGCTGGCACTTTGACGCGCTCTGCCAGCCGACGTTCCCCGCTCTCAAGAGGGTGGTGCTGTACGGAGACTGGAGCGCCGTTATCCACGACGCAGAGTTCATCCGCGTTGTTCAGCCGCTGAAGACGAAAGGATGCTCGGTCGAGGTGGTGTGATGGTTATCCCGGATAACATGGATGGTACTGATACATGCTCGAGCCAATTGATAGTACATAAGAGATAAAGACGGGCATATAGACGACTAGATGCGATCTGTAGAGGTATATACTTGCGTGTGGGTATGGCTGGTATGCGTACTTGTTCTGATACATGGTCCGACATCGGGTGTAGTAGTCCGCATACACGTACGTGGTAACGTGTCACACTGCTGTGGCTACGTCGTGTCCGAAAGGCGCTATACGTGAAACATAACATAACTGCGACGATCGATCGGCGCACATACATAGCGTAGCTGATACACACAGCTCCGGCTAGACTCAAACACTAGGACAGCGGTCAGACGAAGACAAAGAAAGGCAAGCCACAAAGACAGGACCGGACGCAGACTCGGGGCACGGTAGGCGGTCAAGGACGGCGGTCATTAATACGGTCACTGCCTTCGGTGATGGACATGACGGCTTGATGTCGAGGCCCCAAACGGGTCCGGGGTGCGCGGCCGTGAGATGTGGCTCGCCGGCGCAGCGCGCTGCTGCACCTGGGTGATCAGCTGGGGCAGTTGGTACTGAGCACGGTAGGAGCCTACAACGGGGGTGGCAGGCGGCAGCGCGTGGTCGGCCCACGCCGACGGCGGGAACGGCTGCTGGGACGCGGCGGGCGCGCGGTCGCGGTACGCGGGGAACGCACGGCCGAGGAAGTGCGTGGGCATGGGCGTATACGTGGGCGGATCTGCGCGGCGTGAACACTTTGCTTGCGGGCAGACGCGGAGGGGGATGGGAGACATACTCTGCATGCGCTGTCTCCCGCTCCGCGTATCGGTCGGCGGCTGCTGCGTCTGGGACGACCTGTAGGACTGTGAGCGGCGGCCGTGCGTGCTGCGCTGCGGATGGTACCCGGCGGACTCGTAGAAATCGTCGTCGGGGGCGGGCCGGGGAGCGGGCTGCCAGCTCTCCCGTTGCGTGCACGAGGGGCAGACGAGAGGCTCGTCGCGACGGGTCCTGTCATATGCTCCTCGCGGGGGCGTATTTCCGTAGAACTGTCGCCGGCAACGCAGGCAAACGAGCATAGCAGGCGGCTCGTCGGGGACATAGTATCCGCAGGGATCGTCGTATAGGAAGCCAGGCTCGGCGGAGCCGTGTCTCGACGAGCTGGAGCTTGAGGACCGCTCAGAGTCCATGGAGAAGATGAGGTCTGAGCTGTGGCCGCCGCTTGAACGACTAGCAGAGCTTGCCGGGCGGTGGAAAGGGGAATGCCACTCTTGGCTACGGCCAGAGTCGGAACCATCCCGAGAAAAACGGGAGTATGTGCTGCGCGCAGGAGAAGGCGACCGCATCCGTGATCGCGATGTGGGCGATATGGGGATGGGTTGGGTCGATGTCTGGTAGGCCATGCGCACGCCGAGCCGACGTCTGGGGAGGAAAAGGGAGGGCAAGTGCGGTGAAGGGAAGAGTAGGGGGAGAAGCGACCGGCGGACGGGGCGGATGCTTTATGTACTGCGGCAGGACGACCACATACCTATGGCAAGTACGCCGGGCAGGAAGACGCCGATGACAGGGCGCATCTGGGGTGTCTCGCCCAAAACGAGTTGTCAGCGTGATAGAGTCGCGCGGGCAGGCCCGAGTCATGCGAAGGAAGGAGGAGTGCGTCACAGCGTCCGCACGCTGCCGACATCCGACGATACATTGGATAGCAGGGCGAGCCGACAAGGTTTGTTTGCACATGCAGCTCGAGAGGACGGGCCAAGGGAGGGAAGGCGTGTCCGCTCGCGCAGCGCCCTTGCACGGCTGGTGGGTCTGGAAAAGGAAAGCCGCATGCTGTTAAGTCACGGCTTGTGTAAGGCGTTGACGGAAGCCCACTAGAAGTTATGCGACGTTGGGGCTCCCGTAGCCGCAGCACAGACATATGCGAGTCGAATCACTTTGTGGGCCGTAGACTTCCAGAGCGGGCGTGGATGCAAGTAGGATGGAAAATTCCGGGCACGTACAGGGCGGGTGGCCATCCGCTTCGAGAGGCAAGTTGTTGATTGACAAGCAATGGAAGCAGGTGCAATCAGCAACAACCGGTCACCAGCTCGGTTGGGTACGAACCTTGCTGGTGTTATGGAAGTCGCCCTGCCGGCCAACAAAGATGTCGGTGCAAGCCAGGCACTCCGCTTCTCTTATACGGACCAGTGGCTGTGACAGCTGCCCACCAAGATCGTACGCAGCACAATAACCTCGCCAGTCGGCGTGGTGGACGCTATGTGCTCGTATCGCGAGTACCGAGTAGGCCATCCCACCCTGGGCAGCGGGTTAATGTGGTCTGTCCTGTGCGATCATACTGGCGATCCGATGCGAACACCACAAGGGCACCCGCGCAGGGAATGCTCAGATAGGAAGGTTGGATATGTCAACGCCCGCGGCCGTGGCGGCGTTGACATACGCTTCCACGGCACGAAAAATGAGTCGACCGCGAACATCTATATCAGAACTTGTGCGAAAACCGTGCAAGCAATCCTAGGACCTCAGAAGCGTGAGCGCAACAGGTACATCTCAAACTCGAGAGGCATGCGCAGGAAGTGATATGAGGAGCTCAAAGGCGTCGGCAATGCACCAATCATGACGCAGGGAGCAATTCCGCCGGTCGACCTCTAGCCATATATGACGGACAATAGGGCAGCGCCGCAGTGTATATAGGATGCGATGACATGACGCACCGAATTGACACACTTACATCTACGAGAGATATCGCAGGAGAGGATCAAGTTGCGTAGCCCAGCGTCGGCAATGGCTGTCACATCTCAGAAGAGACGACATCAGGCGATCGACTGTCTTGAGAGAGGAATCAGCGGTAGATTATGGAGTTGTGCGAATGTATAGCGGAGGGGCTCGGCAAAGTCCAGCCAAAAGACAAAACGAGCGGCGTAATCTACCATCACCGACCAATCTTGAGTCGCTGAGCCCGATTCAGCTAGAGTAATAACCGTCAGTACATCGCAGCTCTCCGAGGGCCCAGATAACACATACGCGTCGCCGCTTCTTCAGCCTAGAAGTGGACGATATCGATATCAGCAGGGCTCTAAAGCCGCGGACGATGGGGAACGGCAATGTGCACTCACTTGTGCTTCTTCATCTTCTTTCTGCGCTTCCTCTTCGTGCTGTCCATATAGATCTCAAACTCCGCCTCCGCGAGACTGACCTCCGCCGCCCGCCCCGACGCCACATCGAGACCCAACCTGCGAAGGGTGTCCTCCCACGCAATGGAAGCCCCCACCCGATTCACGACCATCGCACGCGCGAGCTGGCGTGCGGCGTCCGCATCGGCCTCCGGCGACGCCTCCACGCTCTCTTCGACGCTGCCAAATGCGGCAGATTCGGGTGCCGCGGGGGCGGCGGCGGGGAACGGCGAGGAGTGCGAATCAAAGAGCGACGACGACGGCTGCGACAGCGACAGCAGAGGACGGTGGAGAGAGAAGAACTGGTGGAGCTTGAGGTCCTGCCCGCTGATACGAGGATGCACGGGGGTAAAATGGGAGCTGAACGTGTACGAGGGGGGCGACGGGGTAAAGGGGCTGGGCGTGTCTGCACTGGCGGATTTCCCGGACGACGCAGAGGCTGAGTCGTCCTTCGTAGATGAGGGGGAGGTATCGGGATTCGATGAGGAAGATGAGTCGACCTTCGCCTTGCTGCTGGAGGGAGGTGCGACCTTGGGGGACTTGGAGGAGTTGAAGTAGCCGCCACCCCCAGGTTTAGAGAAGACAGAGTATGCCCTGCGGGCACCCGCCGCTGGTCGCAGCAGGTGAGCTAGGACCGACATCGTGGGCGACGAGGACGCGGGCGTCGTGGTCGTGTTCAGCGTTGTCGACGGCGCTTCTACTGCTGCACCGACTCGTCCAGGCAAGCCACGTGAGCCAATACCGGGCGCTTGCCACTGAGACGAACTCGGCCCGCTGCTGCCCGCTGCTCGCCGTACACCACTGCCAGTGGGTTACAAAACGCAGACTGTGCAGTCATAGATGCTCGTTACAATTACAGGTACAGGTGTTGAGTCACACGTCCACAGGGTATACATACAGTCAATGATACGAGTACAAGACATGATAAATGATAGCAGGGTATGAGAGCAAAACGTCAAGTCACCGTCACGATCTGTCCTTTGCCGTCTTTGAGTATGACTAGTTCGCAGTCGATCTTCTCGCCCGTGTCTTGACAGACGACGTCCGTGGGGTCAACAGGGTCGAACTTGATCTGCCTGCGCTCGACGAATGCCCGCCCAAGGACCACATCAAAGTGCGATTCCTCAGACAGGTACACGGAGTGTGTGGTCCGCGTGCGGCCGACCGTAACAGGCCACTTGCCCAGGCTGTGTGGCCAAGATCGGTCAGCATAACGCATCCGGACACGACCGGTCCACATGCTTACTTGACAAGCCCGCCGTAGCCGTAGTAGCCTGGCGCAGCGTCTCTGGGTATGAACCCGTTCTTTATCGCGAACTTGCGCGAGATGTATACGTGGCGATACCCGTTCTTGAGCAGCATCCGGACTGCGACAGGCACGCCGCGCGCAACCACACGAAACGCACGAAACGCGAGCGACGTCAGGGCAACGCGGTGGGAACGGATGCACATGGGCTCACCGTCGTTCACAGGACCAATGCTGCCGGCAACCGTACGGACGCCGTTTTCGCTGTGAAACTTCTCGAAGTCCATCTTGAACTTGGGCACGGTGTCCTTCGGAGTCGTCTCCTTGCTGCGCTTGCGCGACTTCCCACTCCGTACGGACGTGGTGTCTGGGCTTGCCGGCAGCCGTGGAGATGCCAGAGCAGCTTTCGGACGGAACATGTAGAACGAGGGGTTCCGGTAATGGGACATCGGGGGTAGTGGTTGGTCTGGGTCCCGGACGTGTAGGACGGGTGCACTGTCGTTTCCAGGGGCCGAGGACTTCAGCCTCCACGTTAATATGGAGAAGTCCGACTCTGACGAGGCAGTGAGAGATGGTAGAAGTGGACATGAGATAGAACGCACCATCGTCCAAGTTCCACACCGTGTTGTTCCATTCATACTTCACCCACCCAGGACGCACATATTCGCCATGCAACTCGTTGTATGCCTTCTTGCTCAATTTCTCATGCAAGTTATCAATGGTATCATCGGAGTCTGAGCAAACTTCAGATGGAGTCAAGCACATGAGCTCGAGTACTCACCAGAGAATATGATAGCGAAGGACGACGACGGTGTATGTACGTCTAGGATGGTGGGACCATACTGCGCCATGTTCGGGATCTTCGGTAGGGGATGTGACCAGTGAGTTTGTACAGTGGTTGTTCTGCCTCTTTCAGGTTCTTATAGAGTGCAAGTCGTAGACAGTGGCAATTGTGTCGCGGAAGTTGCAAACAAGGCTGCTGCTAGCCGCTGCCAGAATGCTTCCGTCAATCCGAAGCGCGACTGACACTCACGTGACCGTCATGCCCTGATCGCGTTTGTGCCATGTGGCGTTTCCCGAACTCCGAGAGGTTGGAAGGTACTTACAAGTTACTCTCGCGTTAGATCTGCGTTGGTGGGGGTTGAGATGCATGCGGATGATTGGAGTAGTGTAAGCGCATTTTTTACCAATCCACCACCAGAACAGCTACATTAATCTGTCCTGTTCTCATAGTGACTCCTTCATATCCGATAGGAAGTATGCTACAGTCTAACCTGACGGTGACCTTTCTCTCTACTCACTACCGGGTTGACATTGACTGTAGTACGGAGCAGACACCGCAACACACGAGGATCGGGAGGCACAGACTGTAGGACCAGTCCAGCCACTGCCACCGCACTGGAGGATAAAATATGATCAGTCACGGAGGAACGGGGTATTGTCTGTTAGACTGAAATACCTGTCCCCACTAGGTACGCACAAAGGGCAATCAGTTCCCAGGATACTATACAGGGATGCACGTAGAGACGTACCACAGTCTGAGTGGCTTGGGGGGCACTGCTGGTACTGGTCGGAGAGGTGGGAGTCGTTGAGTGAGGCGGCGCCGGTGTGCTCGACGAAGAGCCACTGATGTATGAGCTGTACGAGGACGAGTGCGCAGCGCTGAGGTCAACGCCGAAGAAGCCGAAGAAGTCGTGCTCTTGGAAGCTCGAGTTGATGTCCGAAGGGTCGTCGACACCCGTGGTGGAAGAGGCGACGTATGCAAGAACAGCGGTGCCGTTCAAATCTCCGTTGCCAAACGAGCCCCCTTCCCAGACGGTACAGTTCTACAGTCAATGAAGATGAGTCAAGCTTCAAGTTGGAGTTGGAAGAAGTAACGTACCTGGCAGCGGAAGATGGCGTTGACGTGCGTGCTGTTCGCCGTGGAGGATGGAAGGAGGGTGATCTTGGGGCCCGCGTACGCCAATGGGAGAACATAGTCACTGAATGTTCGGTCGCATCAGGCAACACTGTTATGCACAACCAGAATGCTCGTCCTCAACTCACTCTGTCCAGCGTGGCCCAAGCATGATCTTGCTGCCGAAAGTCCACATCGGGAACAAAAGACTGTTGGACATCTGGCCCCCCATGCTGATACCAGTCCAGCCATAGCTGGCGGGTGCAACGATCTGCACAATGTATTCATCAGAGGGGGGCGTAGTGATGGGAGGGAGCACGACGCCGATGGTCATGTCCTCTTCGACATCCTGCAAGCTCGACTTAGCCTAGATCGAAAGCGAGCTAATAGCATAAGAGACCGTACCGTGATGCCTTGAAAACAGATCTTGCTGGCAGCATCACAGTATGAAGAGGCTACCTGGGCCGACGCTGTGCGTTTACATATGAGTACTCGTTGAACACGGATGCAAGCAAAATACCTAGGGTAGCGGCGGCGAGAAATGCGAATCCTGTAGCGAGGAGTTTACGAGGCATGATGAAAGTTCACCTCAACGATAGTTGGGTCTCCAGGTGTGCTGGTTTGCCGTACCACAGAGCCACCTTCATATAGCTGCGCGCAACATACGAGCTTCTTGTGCGCATTTGTTTCGGAGGTGTATGTTTAGAGCTCCGGACGAGTTCTGCCAGAATAGAACCGCAGAGGAAGCGTTCATGGCAGAGCAGACGTGTGTATACATAGATCCAACGCCATACGCTTGGATAGTGCGAGCGTTCGGACAATGTTCGCCAGAAGTCAGTGGAGACTACTAACGGTAGGATATGGCGGTCTGATGGCGGTCAAGGTCAGGACAATCGCGGCCCGGGCGAAGCAGCGGTTCAGATTGATCGCACTGCCTATTATGGATATGCCGTCCGTGCCGAGAGCGTGTGGGCGGAATTTTTGAGGCGCGCTCACCTCGTCCGACACGTCTCGCACTCGTCCACCTCGCTGTTCACGCGAAGGATCAACTGACAACCCATCGACCAAGGATCATCCATACGTGAGGTCGCTCTAAAAACATCACACAATGGCCGATACCGAAGCCAAGGGGAAGGCGTGGCCGCTGTCCGACGCTGACCTCAACAACTCGGTATGTTTCTCCAGAGCATCGCCCGTGCCGTCTGTTGACCGTCACGCATCAGATTCTCGACCTTGTAGAACGTGCTTCGCAGTTCAAGCAGCTAAAGAAAGGAGCCAATGAAGGTTTGCCACGACCATAGCTACTCACATGCTCTGGAAACCATCCTTACGGCCTGTTCTCCAGCCACGAAGACCCTGAACCGCGGTATCGCTGAGCTCATTATCCTGACTGCGGATACTGAGCCCTTGGAGATCCTCCTCCATCTGCCCTTGCTGTGCGAAGAGAAGGTGAGTTCAATCTTGTCCTTGTGTGCCAAGCGCTCAACGAGATTCCAACAGAACGTGCCGTACATCTTCGTCGCATCGAAGGCTGCTCTTGGCCGCGCCTGTGGAGTAACTCGCCCTGTTATCGCAGCGAGCATTACTACCAACGAGAACAAGGAGCTATCCAGTCAAATCCAGACCATCAGGTTGGCAGTTGAGAAGCTCATGTACTGAGGAAGGTCTACCGGCTGCTCGTATCTTAGTGCTGTCTGCGCATTTTCATGTGGAGCACGAGCACCGCATGCTCTTCGGTGTGTAGTACTGTACAAAACTGAAAGTGTATTCCCCACAGCAGTCGGATCCCGAGCACAGAGTAAACCGTATCGTATGTAGTGTAAGAAATAACCCGATAGCAACACAGCAGATGAAAGATGACGAGGGACATATATGTATCTACTTCGGGATGTTCTCCCGCGCCTGCTGCTTGATACGGCGTCTGTGAAAACGTTGTAAGCTCCCAGTAACTAGGATGGAGCGACATAACATACTCGTATGCAACCTTGTCGTTCCTGGTTACGGCACATCTTCAATGAGTCCTGAGCAGAGAATGTGCCAGAAGACCGATACGCACTTGAACATCGTGTAAGCATCGCTCTGCGCGGGATCGTTCACGTTGGGATCGTTCAAGAGTTCCTGGATACCGAGGAGGACCTGCGAAAATGTCAGTAATAGCAGGCCATCCAGACCGAATCGCTGAACCTGTTTGATGGTGATCGCGGGTTTCCAGGATTTTTCCTCGTCCAGAATAGACAGACAAACGGTCCCGGAGGGATACACGTTGGGGTGGAACAGCGGCGGCGTGAATTTGCCTGCGAGAGCTGAGCAAGCCGAACCACGCCCAGGACAGAAAAAAAAGCTTACACTTGGGTGGCTTAGATGGGTAGTCTAAAAACACACTGAGCTCCCATGGATCCATACGCACAAGCAAGATAGAACGTGTACCTTCAGGGAAGATCATCATCAGCTTGTAAATACCTCCTTCCCATGGTGTCTAGAATCCATGCGCTGAGCCACCCACGCCAAGCGGAATCGAGTGGTTGTGGGGCAGACGTACCCCTGCTTTTCCAGGAATTCCGACCTCCCACTCCAAGAGGTTCATGGAACCGTCGGGAGCTTTGGTCGGTTTAGCATAGAAGCCCTGTATGAATATGCGGATTTAGCGTCGGTATGTGCGCAAGCTGCGAGGTTCACGCATACGAAAGGATGGTCCTTGCGCCACTGCTTGCGCTCCTCGGCTAGACGGGCCCTGCAGATTCCAGACATGGCGGTTGGAGATCAAGTTGAGCAGAGGCTCTCACCAGTGGCGGAGGCACAGACGCGTGACGCCTGCGGGAAGAGCCGAGGGCTGAGAGCTGTGTTACGTCAGCAGGTGATCACAACAAGTACCAAAGACGCGCTGCATCAACTCCTCCGTGACGACAACGGATATCAGCCTCCGGGGCGGAGCGAGATACTGAGTTGCTTGAACATTGATGCCACCACACATCATGGTACGCTGTTCGTGAACAGCGTCTACCTGCTAAACAGACCCAGGTAAGGTGTCGGTCTCGGTTTTGAGCCCCGGACCGTCGCTGACGTGCGCACGCGCAGGCAGGCCGTAATTGGTTTCGACTTCCGAGCTCGACCTTCCTCGAGCTCGAGACTCCCAACCGACGGCGCTCCTCCTCGGGCTTTATCTCCACTTTATTTGAGTCAATTCCGTCGAAGATCTCCTGCATTAATTGCAAACTCAATCAGCCCACCATGAGCTGTAGGCGTCTTCTTCCCCTTCCCCTCGGCCTTTCCGCTGTGACGTTATCCACATCGCTCACTTTCTCAGTGGCAGGGCCTGGCACAGTGCTCAGAAGCCTGCCATTCATGCGGGCGTCAGCCATACCGCAGCCGCATATATATTCTTCTGCTGAAGGGTCGCCTCCTTACAGCTCGGTACTGTGCCCATCCGGTGACCATCGCTATCCCTTGCTGACCGCCACATGACTCCCGACCAGGACGACTATGCTGAGACAAGCTCTGACGGACGTAGCGCAAGCCCCGCCCCATCGCTCTACTCCTTCTCGTCGTCCATCGATGGCCGATTCATGGTGTGTATCTCATTTGAGCTCATCTACTGACGTAGGTACACTCACTAATGCGCCAATTTACTGACAGCTCAGACATGCCTACGGCCGTATCCTCAACAACCAGAACGACGTACGTGAGCAGTCTCAGAGTTAGTGAAACATTTCAACTGACGGAACCCCGGTAGACTTACTTCTTACCCGCGGTATGTATAGCAGAAGAGTCGTCTGATAGATGCCACTGGTTATATCGACCGCTCATATACTTCATCAGGACACCGAAGAGCATCGAAGACTCGATTTGCAGCATCAAGTCATCACGCTTGCACTCGGCGGTCTGTTTCCCGCTTCAAACCTGGTCAGGCGAGCATTAGCTCCTCGGCCGGGGAAAATCTCAGCGATACTCGATGTCGGTACTGGAAGCGGGAGCTGGTATGTAATACATGGAAGTCGGCCTCGCTTACGCCTCTGAGACACTAACGCCGCCTATCTGTAGGGCTATTGATATGGCGAGCCAATTTCCTCACTGTACCGTAGTGGGCGTCGACCTCGTACCCCCAAGGATCCTTGGGTGAGTGATCACTCATAGTGATCAGAATGTCGTTAATTCTCGGGTACGCATATGCAGAGACCTACCCCCAAATTGTCGGTACGTGGCTCGCGGTCGATTTGAAGTGTTCCGTTGCTCACTAGCGCGCATGCGCAGCTTCGAAATAGATGACGTGAGCGGAGTGTTCCTCGAAGCTCATGAAGCCGCTAACCATATAGACTAGGCAAATCTCGGGTTCAGTCATTACAAAGAATCGTTCGATGTAATACATGCGCGATCGATAGCCTCCGGTGTACGTCTTCTCCCTTCATCTATGCCTACTAAAATGACATGTGTTCATCATCTAGATACGAGATTATCCTGCGTTACTTGCGGAGTTTGCGGAAGCCCTGCGTCCCGGAGGGGTTGTCCTTATAGGTGACGGGGATATGCAAATCTTCGACGAATGGCAAGAACCTGTAGCCTTTACCGAAGAAGGCGAACCTGAATTCTCCTGGGTCCATCGTGTCTTCTTTGCCGCGTATAACGCAATGAAGGCGAGAGGCGGCAGTCCCGACTCGCCATCAATGTGCCCTACATGGCTTCGCGCCATTGATTCATTCACTGACGTAGGTTGGCACAAGGTCTTCATTCCAATCGGGCCATGGCGCTTCGGTAAGTTGCTCGTGTTCGACGTCCAGAATATGACTCTGATCAAAATGTACACCAGCGGATCATCGCGAGCGAATAATCACAGAAATGCTCCGTGATGACTGCCTAAGGCTCATTGCGGGTCTGGCACCGCTGTTACTGAGGTAATGTCCCCCCTCGTTACATTGACCGCGATGCTTTTGGGGCTGACCGTGCCATCACAGCGAGGGATACTTACCAGAGAGTGTGGAGAAGATGCGGCGTGAAGCGACAGCAGAGTTACGTGAACTGCGTGTTCATTTACACAGCCGCTGGACGTTCGCATGGGCTGTGAAAAAATGAAGACGAGGCGTGAGGCCCGTCCCCGCAAGTTCCACGCAGAATCCGGTGCCGTACGAAACTCTCTCGCGCTCGCATCCTCGAGGACACGGGGCGAGCTGAATATGGCATACGGTATGGACTCCCATATGCTTCTTGGACGGTGACACGTCCCTTTGTGGCAGTATTGGATGTCGGTGCCCTGGCGGCTGGTGGCGGACGGTTCTCGTGTCTGTGCTTTTCGTGGTCTCTCCTTTCGTCGTGCTGTTATGAGTTTTGTTTTCAAGTTTATGCCTGTACTCCTATGAGTCTCTTGTCGTCGTAGATAGTGTCATGCTGTCTAAATTATGCTGCTTTCGTGTACATTATCCTCAAGTTGGGCTCCGTTCATGTAGGATTAATCTATGCTGCTGCTCGTATTCTCGGAGGTACTCACAGCATGTTCAGTCGCATTCATGTGGCGACGCCAGATTGGATGCTCCCTTCAGAGACGGATTTTTGGGTATGTTTACTTCAGAGACATCCAAGAACCTGCACAGCTGCAGTGCTAGCATGCGTTGGACATTTCAACGCTTGACTGTAGCTGGGTGGACGGCAAACTACAATCTGGTCATATGGATCTTAATATGCTTACCAGGGTTACGTTACGAGTCTCCAGAATATCATCAATCGGCCTACTCGGAGGTAGGAAGTAGGATACAATCATAGAGTCAGCCCCCAATGACGTTTCTGTTGGTGTTATTTATGTTCAGTAATTGTCACCCAGAGAGATGTCCGCCGGCTCCATGTCCGAGTAATAAGAACACAGATACCATTCGACCCTAGTACGGCGAAGAGTCAGCATGAAGCCTTAGATAGGAACAGCCTCAAGAAACCCTTGGTCGAAATCGCTGGTTTATGAATTGTGTGCAAGCAATTGATGGCAGTAGTCGCGATCGTGAACGCGCGTCGCGTCTGGTATACACGTGACGACAGACAGGAAGCGTGCGTCGCCTTTGGCGCTTGGGACGCATACGCGTCCGTCTACGACCACCATGAACTCCTTCCTCACTCGCTACTCGTCAACATCGCCCGACGCCGACATACGTAAGGCAAAGGAGTTGTATGGCGAGGATGAAGATGTCTCCGACGCGATGTGGGGCTCTACTGGTGGCTTTGGGAACATGGCGTCTGGTGTACCCATGTTTAAGGTCCCTTCGGTACAGGATGTGCGTAACGAGCTGCTTCCTGCGCGAACACATATCAGAGCCTAACCCGGACGTTGCTCGATAGCCTACTTCTTTCCTCAGAGCGCATACAGACGACCATGCCGACCCTTCGTGCCGAATCAAAATCAAGCACGGTACGACGACATTGGCTTTCCGGTTCAAGGGAGGTGTCATTGTCGCGGTGGATTCTCGAGCCACGGCGGGAAGCTATGTTGGTGAGTGTTATCCGGTCTTGGGTCGTCGCTGTTGTTGACACGCACAAGCTTCGGGAACGGTGAAGAAGGTTATTGAGATCAACCCATACCTCCTTGGGACTATGGCCGGTGGCGCAGGTGAGTATCGGACCTGTTGTGGCATGTCGAGGTGTTGATGCTGACCGGAGTGTAGCTGACTGCCAATACTGGGAGACCTACCTCGGAATCCAATGCAGACTGCACGAGCTACGCAACCGGGAACGTATCTCGGTCGCTGCTGCGAGCAAGTACTTGAGCAACCTCGTCTACAGCTATAAGGGCATGGGATTGAGCATGGTACGTGCTACTCGTCATGTACATATCGCGTTTTCTGAAGGAGGTGATATTCCCAGGGTACGATGATCTGTGGATGGGACAAGACGGTATGTATCATGATCTCGAATTGTAGGGCAGTCATTGACAGAGTGTTGCAGGGCCCCGCTATCTTCTACGTGGACTCCGATGGTACCCGACTGAAGGGCGATCTGTTCTCTGTCGGTTCCGGTAGCACGTTCGCGTACGGTGTGCTTGACCAGGGATACCGGTGGGACCTGACCGACGAGGAAGCTCAGGAACTTGGCAGGCGTAGCATTTACGCTGCTGGGCACCGAGACGCGTTCTCAGGTAACACCGTGAACCTGTACCACGTCAAGCAGGACGGATGGAAGTTCATCGGTACGTGTTTGCGGTGCTATGCACTAGTTGAATTGCTCACCGTGGTTTCTCTAGGCAACTACGATGTATCCGAACTTCACTACAACGGGCCTGGTAACGTACCTGGTGCTCCTGGTACAGGCTACGGGTATGATATCCGTGTAGCTGGGCGAACGTCTACGAATGTACCGGAACCGGAAGTGCAGGCATAGAGTGTGTAGCGATGTAATTGTATTGTTGTAATAGCTCTCCGGTTTCTGAACGTCGAAGTCTCGGTGTGGCTGCAGCTGAATGCCTGAATGCAAGTCTCGCTTTCATATGTCGCAAAACTCAAGATGGACTCTGCTGTGGCGAGACGCACTGTCAAGCTGTGATGGGAGATCGAAGCCAGATCTTGTGATCTGATGTCATTCGCGACGAGACTTGCACTCGTCCTGAGCCGCCGGAGTTGCCTGGTTGCCCTCTTTTAAACGTCTCTCCTTTCCCCCACCTTGTGTATATGCTCTCTGCTCTCCTCCTGCTGGGCTGGTGATCATGAAACGCCTCTTGTCGAAAACGTTCAAGACATCGCCCTTCGCCACAAATCCAGCCCCAGCAGGAGCGGCAATCCCAGCGACTACAAATCCTCCCCTCCACCATACAGGCCTTCAGCCGAAAGATACCCTACCACCCGTTCCTCACCCATGTCCATACGAGCATCTATTCATCGTGGCGACACCAACGGGGCTTCTGCTGCGCCCTCGCCGTCTTGGCCAATCGGAAGATGGCCCGGACTCTGTCGTGAAGGTGAAGTGGGGGAAGGGAGGCAAGGTTGAGACGGTAGCGGCTGCTACTGCGGACGCTGATTGGGAGGAGAGCGTAGTCGTCTATGGGATTGTTGGGTTCCTGGAGTTGTACTCCGGTAATTATATGTCCTGCCGTAATCCAAACTCGGAGCATTAGGTTAAATCGTCCGGCAGCGTCGTACCTTTTTGTCATGAACTCGAGGGCTGTGGTTGGCGACTGTGAGTACTATCTGTTGACCTCCCGAACTGGTTCTCATGTTATTGCCGTAGTTCTTGACGCGAGACATACGGTGTATAGTGTGAAGGGGGTGACCGCAATCCCGCTCGAGGAGGACCGCGCTCGGACTGTCCTTGCTGCGCTTGGGGCCCGCAACAGAGCTGATCGACGGACTTCTTTACTGCCCGTCGAAACCTCACAGAAGGAGCCTGGCGAAGAGGACGCGTCTGCAGCCGCAGTCGCCAACGAAGCTGGTCTCGATGGAACGAGGTCTCCCCGCGTCGTCAAATTCGCCGATGAGCTTGATGTCAAGGTGGTTTCGCCAAGGCCGGATCAAACCTTCAATCTAGACGACCGACCTCCTTCTCCGTCATCCTCGGTTGCATCTACACCTTCGTCAGTCGAGTCGACAAATGCAGATACGGTGGTCAAGACCCTCGCGGAACGACTGTCGTTCTGGACTCGCCTCTCTAAGCGTAATTCGCGACAGAGCGCAACTATCGATCATGTGCTTCTCGAGCAACAAGATATTCCTGGCGAACCACCGATGGCTCCGGCAGATTTGGAGTCTATCGTGAGGGACGAGTCCCAGAACCCGGAAGAAGTTATGGAATCCATCGTCTCTTCCGCTGCTCCTCCGCCGCAAACGATCGAGGAGAGACACTCGGAATTGGAGCAGAAGATTGTGCGCGAATGTATCCGCGAGTTCACGCGTGGAGGGATGTACTTTGCCTACTCATTCGGCAAGTTGCACATTCTAGCGACCTGCGGAGTCAACGATGATGAACTTCTAGCCCAGACATCACGCGGTCGCTCCAGCATAAGCATGAGCTGCTCTCTAAGGCAAAGACGCAGAACGCGCTGCTGGAGACTCTTCAAGCGTTGGACGACTCGAAGCGACTGAGCCCGATGAGCGAAGAAGTGGACGTACTCGCAGAGCCGTCGGCGGCGCTCCCACTATGGCGAAGAGTCGACCGCCGCTATTGGTGGAACGAGTGGATGTCAAAGCCGCTCATCGACGCGGGAGTGAGCATCTAGTATCTTCTGTGCACGTCTGATACTGAGAGCAGTTGGCCTACGTTATAGCTTCACCCATACGTCATGCCGATCATGCAGGGATTTTTCCAGGTCTCGTCATTCACTATTGCGCGAGAGCCCGTGGCCGACGAGGTAGGAGACAGTGTGGTGGTCGAGTACATCATCACCTCGCGTCGGTCGAGGGACCGCGCTGGCCTGCGATATCAGCGTCGAGGGATTGATGATGACGCCAATGTTGCCAACTTTGTGGAGACAGAGACCGTGATGCGCGTTGAGGTAGGTATCTCCATGGCTTGGAAGAGACATCTGCTGAACAGCCGGGTTGCAGCGGGAAGGCCTGTCCAACGTCTTCAGCCATATTCAAATCCGCGGGTCGAGTGAGTGCTTGTGAGCGTTGATTCTTGCACAACTTTGGCTTAGAGCGGTACCCAGTCCCGTTGTACTGGAATCAGCAGGGCATGGCGTTCAAGCCGGCACCTCAGTTGAACCCCGAGCGGACGCATGATCAGAATTTACATGCGATACAGCAGCACCTCTCTAAGGTCGTCTCTACGTACGGACCATTGGTAAGTCTGTCCTTGATCTAGTGACCACCTTGCTGATCTTGTCCAGACGATCGTCAACCTCGCTGAGCAACATGGCAAGGAAGGACAAGTTACCAATGCATATGGGGAGTTCGTCAATCAACTTGGCCTCAAAGACGTTAAGTGCGTAGACATGTGCGAGATACATCTAGTCGACACTGATCTTGCCTAGATACCATGCGTATGACTTCCATGCAGAGACGAGAGGCATGAAGTATGCTCATGCTCTTGCGAACACCCCTCATCGCCGCTGACTCGCTTTGTATAAGGTATGAGAATATCTCAAAGCTGATCGACACAGTGGAACGGACGTTCGAGAGCCAAGGGTAAGTACATTAGCATCGTCTTTGTACTCACCTGACATAATATTGCAGCTACTTTTGGATCTCGAACAACCATATCATGTCTCAACAGAAGGGTGTTTTCAGAGTCAACTGCATAGATGGCCTGGATCGTACCAATGTCGTCGAGTCCGCGTTCGCCCGACATGTGCTGAACAGACAGCTTGGCGCGGTCGCCCTCCTGAATCCCGAGGAGCAAAGGACAGAGATGGACATTGTGTTCAATGATGGTGCACCACTAGTCTCGATTACGAGAGATCTGACACTTACAACTGGCGCTTTTTTCCAGTGTGGGCGAATAACGGCGATGCTGTTAGCCGTGCATAGTATGTCGACATGTTCTCTCGCGCGTGGGCTCGACTCATAGTATCTATCGCAGTGCCGGAACATCGGCTCTCAAGGTTCGTGATATCTAGCGGCCGCCACAATCCAGTATGATCTGACTTGGTGTGTTGTATGTGGCGATCAGGGAGACTTCACAAGGTAGATTTTGTCATGATGTCATTCATGCCGCAACGTTTGACTCACTTCATCGACAGAACAGGGAGACGAGACCTCGCCGGGTTACTCAATGATGGCGTAAACTCTTTGGCCCGGTATGTCAATATGATAGCGAGTTTGGCACCTGGTATTGACGTGTCGTTCGCCTGGCAGAATGTACTCGTCGACGTTCGCCGACTGGTTCAGCCAAGCTGTCATTGACTTCATGCTCGGAAATCGGACGACCTCCGTATTTTCCGAGTTCTTGCTGAAACTGCAATCCACCGATCCTCGCGACCTCATCCGCATTTCAAAGATTCGGGCGGATGCGATCGGGACATGCGTCTCGCGTGTGTTGCCTGAGGGAGAGCGACTGCTATCCGGGTGGACATTATTCGCTCCCGAAGAGTTGAGCACGAAAGTGGGCGACAAATTCGAGGAGAAGGTGCTCTTGCTGGTGTGTACATTTCTCCTGCCGAGTGGGCACTACGTTGACCCGCCCGCAGAGCGCCAAGGCGTTGTATATAATTGTGCGTACCCGTTGTGGATTGGGAGCGGAAGCGTGATTTACTGAAGTCGCTGCTGCAGAGTTATGACTATACCCTGGAGAAGGTGAAGATGTATACCCGTGTCCCTCTTGGAGATATTCTTGGAATCTCCAAAGGTCGGTCCACCTGTATTACGAATACGTCAGGACCTCCACCTACAACCCTATGACAGGTGCATATATCCTGTCACCGCTGGAAGAAGCAAGCAGGGATCCTCTGCAGAACACCGGCTTCGTCGTGTCTTGGCAGAACCTCCAGAACCAAGACACCCGTCTTACAAGCTACTCCATCCGGAACAGCCTTGACCTCGCCACGCCTCCGGCTTCACCGTCGCCGGTCACGACAAGGTTCTCCTTGACGGCGCCCCGGAAGAACACGCTGCCTCTCTCGCGAATCTTATCAGACACGGCTGCGCCAGTCGCGGGCAGGACACGATTTTCGCTGCATTCAAAGCACTCCCTGTGGACCCCGCGCGGTCGCGGAGGGAGACAGGCAGCTTCATTCAGTCGCAGGATGAGCTTGCGGGTGCGAAGAGCTGCAAGGAGGCGGTCGACATGATCGTGGAGGCCATCCGGCAGGCGTGCAAGGACATGGGGAATGAGCACCGAGACTTCATAACCGAGGCCGATGTGGTGAGGTGCGTAACAGCTGCAGTGATTTCGGGCATTGTGGGCACGGCTGACGAGGGTTGGGCGTGGCCTAGTCTGGCGGAAGCGCAACGGATGACGAGCGTGTACGCGAAGATGGAGTACGGCGTGAAGAGGTTGCTATGGCTGGGCAGTTGAGCGGAATGTGGACAGATGTGGACGGTGCATGATGGGACTGTGCCTGTGTATCTGCTGCAGAATTGAGTGTGGGCCGATTGTTGCTTTGCTGGTTCGTCGTGGTATGTGCGTGCGTTGTGCGGGCTGGGAGGAATTTTCTCCAAAAGGGGAGAGCTGAACCGGAGCTGAACTGGATCGAACCGGGTGATGGCTGATTGGGAGGGGCCGGTGGGGGCGTCTGTGAAGAGTACGCGGTGTCTGAGGGAGAGGCGGGTGTGTGCCCTTGGCTTGTTCCCTCACTGGAGAGCGCGGTCCTCAGCATCCCCTCTGACTTATGCGCTAACATATACCAGCTCGACTCCAGGCGACACTCTACCATTCTCCGCTGCACACAGGTGCCCAGCAGTATCCCCCGCAACACCTAGACGTCTCCGCCAACCAGCTAGTAGCGTCTCCCCTTTATAATCCTGTATATTCTTCTTGACCTTAGTCTGCAAACACTATGCCGACCTCACACTCCTTATCACCCACAACACAACGGACTGTGGCCCAACTCCCTTTTGCTCCGACCAACAATGCTCCTCGACTCCCGGGCATCAATACCTCCGTTTCCGCCACTGCGACACCCATGGGCGGGAACTCGCCAATCTCACCAACAAACCCGGTCCGGATAGCCCACCAACGCAACGGCTCTGCCTTCTCCTCGCGCTCCCGAGCGCAGACGAACGCGACACACGCCCCGCCCGAGGTGCCGCTCACCCACTCTGCCTCAACACCGATACTGCAGCCCCGGCCCACAGCAGGTACGACTCATGTCGGAGGTGTCCTTCCATCAGCTTCCTTCTTCCACCCCTCTCGCCCAAATTACCCCCCACTGTCTGCAACTCCCCCTCATCACCGCCCCTCCACCGCTGGATCGTTGTCATCCATTGGGGGCTCGACTGTCGACGCCGTGCGTCTTGCGCAACTCGGAGCATCCCAGCACCGCGACAGGATCTCGGAAGGGACAGACAGCGCGGACCACTCTGCTGAAGATGTCAAGGGAGCACCGTCGCTCCACTCGTCGAACAAGTTCAGCCGTGAGCCCCTTCTGCCGATCAGCAATACCCCCCGGAGGTCTAGCAACGCTACGCGCCCGACGATAGTCACCCAGACGAACCCGTACGGCCGCAGCGAGAGCAACGTGAGTGCGGGCGCACGCATGCGCGGGAGCTTTGAAAAGCTCTTCAAACGCTTCGAGCGATCGCCGGTGACGCCTATCAACCCGGGCCCGAGCAGTCCGTTTGGTCCTATCCAGACGCGGTCCGCAGAGGTCTCGCCAATCGCCTTCGAGGTCAACGTGGGCGGCCCTGGGACGGACACCTCCCCCACCTCGCCTGGGCACCGGAAACACAACCTGTCTCCTCTGCAGGGATCCACGACCTCGCTCTACCACGCCTCGTTCATCGCGACCGCGCCCCCACACATGGACCCGCCGCTGTCCGCCGTGCCCGTCGTCGACAGCCGGACGGGGAAGCCCATGCACAAGTGGCAGCTGCACCCATCTCGGAATCGGTTCTTCCTGGGCGGACGGTTGCTGACGGGAGGGGACTCGCCGTGGGCCTTCATCGTGTCTCTGACGATGATGCTGACCATCGCAGGCGTGTACTTTGGGACTACGTGCGTGTGGTGGTGGACGAACGAGAGCCCGGCGGTCGCGGTCGTAGGCGCGTACATGTGCTTGCTGACCTTGTCGAGCATGTTTGCGACGGTGAGTGTTGGTTGGTGTCCCTTGCGAAATTACAAATGGGCCATGTTGTGGCTGTGCAGCCGCTATGGGGAGCGGAGTGCTCATCGTTGTTGAACCGGCGGTAACTCGACCTTGTTCGATGTCCGCTTGCAGGCATTCCGAGATCCTGGGATACTCCCGCGCAATCTGGATCCCGACCCTCCGTATCCGGCCAACTCGTCCGAAGGCGGCAGCCTTCGCGCACCGTTGCCTCGAGATCTCAAGGTCCGGGCAGGAGTGTGAGTGTGACCCTGTCCTGGGGTGCAAACGGTTCAAACGTGCTGATGTGGCCTGCAGCGTGCGAACGAAGTACTGCCCTACCTGCCAGACCTACCGACCACCACGATCGAGCCATTGCAAGATGGTGAGCGTCGTGTCCGCGAGAGCTGATGTGATGGCGACTGATGGATTTGTTGGCCAGTGCGACAACTGCGTGGACGGTTGCGACCACCACTGTCAGTGGGTGAACAACTGTGTCGGCAGGCGGAATTATACCGTCTTCTTCACAATGCTGTTTTCAGCTGTGAGTTTCATGACAACGTCCGATAGTGTTTCAGGCACAATGGGCCGTCTCATTTGGGCTGCTGGTTAAGGTTCTAATCTCACGGCCGCCCCACCGCAGGTATTGACATTGATCTTGGTGATCTGCACAACCGCGCTGCACCTCGTCCTCGTCTCGCACAAGCAGCAGCTGAACCTCCGGCACGCCATCGCCACCCCACAGGGCACCGGCAGCGCGATCGCATTCTGCCTGTCGCTGCTCGTCATCTGGCCCGTCTCGGCACTGCTCTCGTACCATCTCCGGGTGCGTTCCCCATGTTTCTCGTCAGCTGTCTGCGAGGGATGCATCTGACCGCGATTGGATCGGGTAGCTATTGCTCTTGAATGTCACCACGATCGAACAGGTACGTGCTGTGTTCTGTGTTGGACTCCGTCCGTCTGCCCACGGCCGCGTACGTCACTGGCGAAGACACCCCTTGTTGGCGATCAGTGTGCGTGTGCCTATGCGTGCGCGACCGTGGTGGCACGGCCCGGGGTTATCGTTTCGATTCTGTCCGCAACCGCCCGTTCTGACAAGCACCCTCGTTAATTTTCGGTGTGCGCGCGCGTAACATGGCGCGAACGAGCAGATCCGGAACCAGGCGCACAAGTCGCTCGGAGCAGGCCCGGCGCCCCCGAACCCGTTCTCGCACGGGAACTGGCGGCGGAACATGGTGTACATGCTCTGCCGGCCGACGGGGTACTCTTGGGTGGACGCAAGCGCGGTCGCTACGGACGACAAGCGGGAGGTGAACCCTGGCCTGGTGCACGAGGAGGTGTGGATGGAGGACAGCGAGCATGGGCCGCCGCGGGGCAAAGGGGAGTGACTAGTGACTAGTGAGCCGTCGCAGCGGGCGGGCTGCAGGTGGGGGAGGCGCCGGTGGTGGAGTCATGGGGTTATCTCGACATTGGGGACTGTGGCACCTTGCCCTGCGGGCGATTGGCTTCCGGCGACTCGCGCTGTGTGTACGGTCGCGGTGGCCGTGCGTGCTGGCAACTTCTTGGACAGCGGACGGGACAGTGTGTGCGTTTGAAATCGCTGCAGCGTAGTGCGTAAATTATATGGCATCTGGGCTGGCGCGTTACGGACATAACGGCCGTTGGATCAGTCGGCTGAGAGTATAGTAGTAATGGGTGTGTGCTGTGTTACACTGTAAGTACCGCGGGCGGATGAGTCAAAGGATGGGACGTGGGACGAGGCCCGAGGAGATGCCAAGTCCGATGAGCGGAAGGGAAATGCTGCAATACATGTGGGACGACGAGGAATTAGAGTGTGAAGAGCGATCGCTGACGCACAGGCACGATCAAGAATATGAGAACGGGGTGAGGGCCATCGTGCGTCGAACAGAGAGCGAGATCTGGGGTACGTCTGTATACCGCGCCCCGTGGGTGCCCGTTTGCGAGCTTCTCAGCCGTGGACGGGCGCGTCGGAGAGGCGAGGCGGGGACGGCATGATCATGGACGGTGTATGTAAAGCGCGCGGGTGCATGTGCGTACTCGGAGGAAGGAGAGTGCTGGATCAGAGGCGGGTGGGCGGAGTAGCCTCGGGAGAGGGTGTGTATCGCTGTTTGGGATCGGGTGTGAGGGGCGTGTACGTTTCCGGAAAGCAGCCGGGACGCGAGGCACAGGCGCGCGCGAGGTCGTCCACGCGGCGGTGACGCAACGTCTGATCGCGCGCGGTTCCTCGCGAGTCATTGACGGCAGATCCTGCGCGGCGATTCCTGCACGCGCCCGGCGTTCTCGAGCTCGAGGGCCCTCTTCTACCTCCGCCGGCTGACCAGGCCGCCTGCCCTCGCGCCTGGGAGCGGGTGCGGTGTGCGCGGGGGACGTGAGGGGCGAGAAGGGCGCAGAACCCGCGCGCGAGAGGAGGAGGATGTGTGCGATGGATCAGCAGGCGAGCACCCTAACTGGCGTGGCCAATCTTCGAGCATGGATCATGCATGATGACATTGCCCGGACCGATCTCGCGTGGGCGCCTATGGCCCGCTGAGTTTGGACGACGGTCGGAGTGTGAATGCGGCAGGGCCGGCAGGGTGGGAGGTGTGGCCTGCGTCGGGGGCCGCCTGGGGGACGCGCCGTCGCTTTCTCCCGCCCTCGAGCGCGCAGACTCCCCGCCAGCCGCGCAGCAGGACCCCCCGCACGGCCGACGCGCCCCAGCAGCCCCGCCCCGTCCGCGTGCCCGGTGCTTGGAAGAGCCCTTGGGCGTCTCGGTCGGTAGTTGTTGCAGAAGAAAGGTGCCAGTTTGGGGAGGGCGGCAAGGCGCATGTTGGTTGAGTAATCTGCATCCCAATCAGTCACACAGCAGACGAGTACGCTCGCGGCTGCCAACGGCTCTGGCTTATAGACCAGAATGGAGCCAGCTCCGACTAGTACGACCCGCGCCGTGCCCGTCCCGTCCTCGTCGGTCCCTCTTCCCACCTCCTCGTCCCCGTCCGCGCCGAAGCGCGAGTCTTCGTCCCGGAAGCACAAGCACAGAAAGGCCCTCCCTCCCCCCGCCATCCCGGCCTCCCCCGCCCTCCGCGACAGCCCCGCCGCCCCGTCCCCGGCGACCCACTCCCCGCCCCCGCCGTCCGACAGGCCCGGTATGTCGCCCTCTTCTCATCACATATCATCTCCCAACCGCTCACCTCCCAATTCCATTCTTTCCTTCCGATTACGTCCTCCTGTCCCAAAAGGTGCACGCATCTCAAACATACGCGACCAACCTCTCCAGTCCTCTGCTCGCTTCAACCCTCATCTCCAGCCCTATCCCGCCTCCTCCGCCGTCCCTCCTCCCCCCTCCTCCTACCCCTCGCTCATGAATCCCTCCTATCCGATCAACGGTAGCCCGTACCCGTCCTCCCCGTCCCCTTACCACCAGAACCCCCAGACAGGCTCCCCAGCCAACGGCCAGAGTGCGAACATGCCAGCCCACGCCGCCCCCCAGTACCAGTACGCCGTCCACACCCCGTACGCCTACCCGCCCTACGCCCAGTACCCCGCCGGCATGGTCATGTACCAGGCTCCCGCCGGCGTGCACCCAGAGTCCAGCCAACAGGGCTCGTCCTCCGCGCCCCTGCCCGCGACAGGTAAACGGAAAAGGAAGTATACCCATGACGGTGTAAACAGCAGAGCGTCTGACGAAGAAGGTGCAGATTCCAGCACGGACATCCAGCGCGGAGGCTCCGCCTCCGTCGCGCCCCTCGTCGACAACAAGAAGCGCACCAAGACACAGCGCGCGTGCGACAGCTGTCGCTCCAGAAAAATAAGGTCCGTCCTCCTCCTCGAGCTCGCCCCGCAACCAGCGCAATTCATGCCCCCCACCTTGCCCACACCTCCCTCCACGCCCCTCCCATATCTCGCTCTCCGACCGTGGGCATCCGGACCGGCTAACTTGGGGTATTCACCTCCATAGATGCGACGTCCTGCCGGACGCTGACCCCCCGGTCTGCCAGCATTGTAAACAGTACTCGTTCGAATGTACCTTCTTCCTCCCAATCACCGAGACTCGGTTCAAGAAGAAGAAGATGGAGGAAGAGGCCGCAGCCGTCGCGGCAGCCGAGAAGAAGGACACGGCGGAAAGGAGCACGTCCTCCCCGCAAGCAGAACATCCCAAGGGTGGGGACATCAAGGTCTATGGTGAGCTGATTTTCCCGACATTCTCGCCCGCCCACAGGGTTAACTCGCCCCAGGCCCGACATCCACCGCTCACCTGCTGCACTCGCACCCGCTCGTGTCGTCCCGGACTTATGAAGCCTACGATCTGCGTTACCACCACTCGTGGGACTTGAGTGCAGACGGAGACGGTATCATCCGCGTACACGAGCCCGAGCAGGGCGAGCTGCAGCTCGCGCTCCCGAAGCCGATCGACCTGCGTGTAGAGCGGGATGTGATCGAGCAGCTGGTAAACGCGTACTTTTCCGATGTCGCCCCGATGCTTCCTGTCGTCACCCGAGAAGAGTTCATCGCGAACAATCCCCCTCCACCGATACTGCTGTACTCCATTTGTCTCGTCGCGGCCACGCGGCGAGACGTGCCGCAGAAGGTCTTCGAGTCTATACGCTACACCGTGAACAGCCTGATCAAGGCTGAAGACGTCCTGTCCACGGCATCGGTCGTGAACATGCAGTCCCTGCTCGTCCTCGCGATGGTGGGCGACTG
Organism: Daedaleopsis nitida; assembly: GCA_022606115.1. Classification (NCBI taxonomy): domain Eukaryota; kingdom Fungi; phylum Basidiomycota; class Agaricomycetes; order Polyporales; family Polyporaceae; genus Daedaleopsis; species Daedaleopsis nitida. Next base: position 2,490,721 of record JABYQM010000006.1, on the reverse strand, counting down.
CCATTCGCAGTACGTACCGCACGCGCTGTCGGCGCTGTGGGTCCGACTCGGATGCGCGATCCGCATGGTGGGCTGTTTATTGGCTCTGTTACGACCCCTGTTCGCTTACCTACCTGGTTGGCTGCACTGTAATTTCAGGCGCAAGACTTGGGCTTGCACCGAGCCGAGTCTGTCAAACAGAACATTGAGATGCGCAGACGGCTGTGGGGTGTCTGTGTCATTAGCGACAGGTGGTATGTGTCTGCCTTTCCGAGCCGCCTCCGCCTCCCCGCCGCCGCAGAAGACGGAGGTGCGACCAACCGCGCAGCAACGCTGACACTCACCTTGCGCTCAGGATAAGCCTGACCTTCGGGCATCCCTACATGATTGATATCAGAGACTGCGACGCGCGCTTGCCGTCCTCTGGCGACCCGAACGACCTGTACATGGACGAGCTCGTGCGGTTGAGTGTCATCCTCGGGCGAGTGCAGAAGACCATATATACGTGAGCTCTCTGTTCCGTCTGTTGACCCGAGCCGCGCCCACCAGGGCCGAGGCGTGCCCGCTGTCTTTCGGCTGACCATGATTTCGGCCGGCAGGCCTGCCGGGTTGAACCTGACCAACGACGAGGAGCTCCATTCGCTCCTCGGGGACATTGTGGCCTGGAAGGACAACCTCCCGACCGATCTCCAGTTCCGCGGGCCAGAGACCCCTCGCAGCGCCGGTACGTCCCCGCCCTTCTGGCCAATCGCGACCTGGCCGCCCGTCGCGCGGATGGCCAGGTTAGGTGCTTGTGTGCCACCGCCGCGCCCGACCCGTGCCGTCGCCCGCCGCCGAGCGAGCGGCCGAGTCCTGATTGGCCCGCGAGCAGAGAAGTACTGACCCGGGGTGGTGGTCCAGGCCTGCTGTTCATGTTTTATACGTGCGTGAACATGATCTTCTGGCGCGTGTTCATGCGCATATCCTACTCGTGTCCGGCGCACCTCAAGTTCTCGCTCACGGTCGAGAAGTGGACCGGGCTCGTGCGCATGTCCGGGGACGCGATCGATTGGCTCGACGCGAACGAGGCCGTGTACGATGTTTGGCTACTAGTCGCGTACTGCGCTACGTCGTGTGCGCTCATCCAGGTGCGTCCCCTCCTCGATCTCGCACGGCGTGGTTGTTCACCGGGAAGGGTCACATCTCGCTGCTGCAGTACCACACCTACGCGCGAAGACAGGACCCGGACGCCCAGATGAAGCTCAAGAAGCTGCGGGACTGTGTGCGCCGGTGGGAGGCCGCCCACTCCCCCGAACACATGTCCGCGCGACGAAAGGCCGGTCGACCTCGGTCACAGACAGTCTCCTCGCGGCACGTGCTGACCCGACCCCACTACAGACGGCGGAGATCATCGCGCTCCTGTACGAAGCGACGCAGGCGCCGCCCGCGCCCGGCAACGACACGCCCGTGCTGAACCCGACGGGCGGCGTCAAGGGCCGGCCGCTGCTGGCCGCGCTCAAGTTCCAGAAGGACGGGACGCGCCCCGGCGGCGGGGTGTTCGTCGCCAAGGGCCCCGTGATCGACAAGGAGCTCGAGAAGCTGCCCGAGGGCACGATCATCAGCACCGCCGGCGGCGGCGGCGGCGGCGACGAAGGTGAGGCGCTCCCCGTGGTGTCGTCTGCAGCTCGGCCAGACAATGACTCTCTGCGCTCGTCTCTGTCCCGCTCCTTGCACCCGTCCCGCTCCGGCTCTGGCTCGGTCGTGCCGATGGACGCGGCGGCGTGGTCGTCTGCGTCTGCGTCGGCTATGGTCGTGGACTCTGCTGGAGCAGGGAGCGGCAGCGGCGCGCGCCAACAGCTTCAACAGCAGCAGCAGTCACAGCACCGTCACCACCAGCAACAGCAGCTCCAGCAGCAGCAGCAACAACAACTCCAGCAGCAACATGTGCAAGACCACACAGGCGCGGCGATGGTCAACTTTTCGCCGCTCGCGGCGAGCTTCCCGAACATGAACCCGGCGCTGAACGACCAGATGGCGGCGCCGGAGCAGGTGATGAACGTGCTCGACCACCCGCAAGCGGGCAGCGACGGCGTGCTCGAGCAGCACGCGATGGCGGACGTCGGCTTCCTCGATGGCATTCCCGGCACCATGTTCGACTGGGGTGCGTCTCCCTCCCTTCCTCTCTCTCTCTCTCTTCTTCCCTTCGCCCTTCGCCCTTCCCCGCTCCCCCTTCCCGCCAATCACTGACGCATGATACAGGCCAGTGGGACACGTTCTTCGCGCGCTTCGCCCCAGGGGTGCAGCACGCGGGCTTCCCGCCGCGCATGGGCGGGGACGTCGCGATGGCGGGGAGCCCGACGTCGCCCCAGGACGCGCAAAACCCGCGGTACTTTACAGGCCCCGGCGAGCACGGGCTCTAGTTGGACCAGGCGTCCGGAAGGCCGCGCCGGAGACGACGACTTCCAGCTGCAGGGGCCCCGCTTCGCGCGCGAATGCGGCGAAGAGTGGGAAGAGGGCACGTATGACTGTGACGCCGCTTCTCCCGCCGCGCCTTCTTCCATTCCCCGATCGTCCGTCCAGCGCCCGCCTGCGTTGTTGTTGTTGTTTTTTACTTGCTGCGGGGGAGCAGGCGGCCTTCCGCATTCCACCCGCTGCGCAAGCTCAAGCTTCGAGGCAGGAGGGAGGGCTCGTGACGTCGTCGTGCCTTGGCTGCCATGCTTGGTAAACGTCTCGTCCGGCTGGTCAACGATCACTTGGTAGTATGTACTACAGTACTGCCGGCGCCCCCGGCGTCGCTTCCAACTCTCTCTCTCTCTCTCGCCCTGACGCTGAAGACGCTTACGCTTAACCTACCTTATCATCCCCCGCGTTCTGTCTGAATCCCCCCGTCGAGCACTTAAGTAAGACCATACATCCCCCGGTACCCGCGTCCAGCCGTCTCTCCAACTCCAATTTCCGTCATGATACTCACTTAGTATACGTACGTACTACGCAACTCTCTCCCCGTCCTCTCTCTATCTCCCTCTCTCTCTCGATCGCAGTTATCGTGTCGCTATCTTGCCAGTCTTCCTCCTGTTTACTTTTTCACCACGCTAATGTCGATGTCGACGTCGAGCTCGAGTCCGTCCTGGTCGAGCCGCCGATGAGGACGCCCCGTTCGCGACGCCAGAAGATTCAAGCAGTGTAGCCTGAACCCACCTCGAGCTCCGCGCGCACGGATATCTCGAACCTCGTGCACCGTGTCCGGCCGGAGCTCAGTCGAGTCAAGGACGACCGACGACCGCTTAAAAGTTTGTGCACAGACTGGCACTGGCAGCCGACACCCCGGAAGTTCTGCGCTCGGGGCGACGTTCGTGCGTGACACTTGCGGCAGAACTTGGGGGCGGGGGGTCGTGGAGACCACCAGTGCCAGTAAGTGGTTGGCACTTGCCCCATCCCACTCGTGTACTAAGTGTTTGCGGCGGCGTGCTTGGACTTGCACTTGGACCGGGTGGGCCGACTCTGAGTCCTGCGCATGTATCGTATACGTACAGTGTGAGTACGTGGGACGTGCTGCAGAGGCCGCTGCAGCGACTGAGCTCAGCAGTCCGATCCGAGGCTCGGACGCGCCCGGCGGCGGGAGAATTGGGGTTTACGGAAATACGGGGTTACGCCCGTCCTCGGACCCTATACATCAATGTACATTTGATGGCAGATGCCCGGCAGGCTCAGGCTGGCCCGTGGACGCGTGGACGCGTGCACAGGCGTGCACCGTGAAGGCATATGCATGCGGCACTGGCAACGGCGTCCGAGATGTCAGGGGGACCGGCCTCCGTCGACTCGGGGGTTCGGAAACGCGTACTTGAAGTTATCAGTCTCATGGTGCCAGTGCGCGAGTACGGTGCGCCCGGGGAGTTCGAACGCGGCCGCCTTTTGTCTCGTTGCTCGACTCGGAAGCCACAATACTATCGCCCGCCACGATGGCAGTCAGTTGTGATAGTGATGAGCTCGGCCGGATGCTACACCGCACAGTACTAGTAGTAGTAGTGTGGTTGGGCGAAGCGGCGCGAAACGCGCGGCTGCCATTGGGACGAATGCATCTGCTACGTACGTAGTCGACTGGGCCGACATCGGACAGGACGGTCCCCCAGAGCAGCCACGCCAACAGCCTCTCGTCCCTACTTACCGAGGCAGCGGCCGGACACGCGATATGGATTTCCGGCTACGTAGGGCACGCACTGCGTCACACCCCTACACGCCATCAACGCACCGAACAAACACGCGTGCGCCCTAGCATGAGCATGAGATGAGCAGGCTGGCACTCGAGGGGCCCCCGCGTCCGTGCCCGGGAGTGGTTATGCGGGCACTGGGGCGGGCGTCGGACGCGACATCCCGCCGCTCACAGCGCTCAGGGGCGCGTTCCTGTCGCCGCAAAGAAGGGTCCGACGTCCAGGGCGGATATATGGACACGTATGTAAAGTGTCCCGCGCCCACAGATGCATCGATGGCGATCATCTGAATCGCCCGCCAAGCCGATCGGCCCGCATGCATGACCGCGGGTGGTGGGTTTACAAGAGTCACTGAGTAGTTCAGTGAGTAACGTTGTAGAGGACGGCTAGTAAGTGAATACTGACTATTGATGCTCACTACAGCCCTCTGGTAGGCAGTAGCGGGGTTAGTCCTTGGCGTTTGCTGCGGGTACACATAGCTCGGGCTAGTGTCCGACATATTTGTAGTGGGCGTGTGCTGTGATTGGACGGCGGTGTACCAAGTGCTGCTCGCGGACTTGCGTGGCTAGGGACCGCGCCCGCGCCCACGGCCGCCCCTGGCAACACATTCTAAGTAGTGCCCACAACCGTGCGCGGAGATGAATATAAGTTTAGGTACTCACTTATGGCGGGCGTAATGATTAATGGGTGTGGGGAGGTGTGGGGACGCGGAACTGAAGCGACGATCTGTGGACGATCGTCAAGCTACCTTTGTGGGTCCGTAAATTGACTGGTACAGGACGTTTCCCTGCCAGTAGATAGAAGCTTGACTTCGTCCACCTATACGAGAGACAGCACTGAGCACAACGGTCGCTTACTTATCCGTGATAAAGATTTTGAATCACGTGGAAGTCACGCTACCGCGTTCAGCGCTGCGAGGACGCGTCGAGAAAGGTAACTTATCACTTGCTTCGTTGAGGGTAGGGCTTGAAGTATGTGTGTTGACTTGCGTATGCTGTATGGTGGTACGTGGGCTATCGTAGCTGTGCACAGAGGTTGTCGTAAAGCTAACGACCACAAGCTAGATCACACGTACACCCGCAAGCCGTGGCAGATTGACAACGGTCGAACCTACTCCAGGACGTATATACTCGCACATCACTCCGCTTGTGAGCGGTATTCCACCAAATGCCTCCTCCTACTGCACCAGCCCTCATCCCAGCTCACACGCCCCTCCCCGTCGCGGACACACGGACCGCCATCCAATTCGAAACCAAAAGTGACAAGGACACTTCATCTCGCGGGCAATCGCACACCTCAACGGCGCTCACGGGCTCGACGTCCGACTAAAGCCGACGCCGCCCCCTCGCTCGGACGCGCGAAGCCCGTGTGGTACCGTCACCCGGCGTGCCTTCGAATTCGAATAGGTCGCGCAGACTTTCGGGGGTGCTTCTGGATGCGCTCGGCGTCCCATGCAGCCTCGGGGCCTGTTGCGCACGCACGCTTCAGGGGATCTGAACGAGGTGTGCGCATCCGATAAGTATACTGTACGTACGTATACGAGGACGCTTCGCGAGGCGCGTCCCTCCGTGCCCCTTCGTCCCTCGTCCCTCGCCCCTCGCTATGATGTCAATGACCGTGTGTCGATATGAATGGGGCTTGCGCGGCGGGACGCCCCTGGGTGCTGCGTGCAGTTGAGTAGCATCGAGGATTCAAGTGAATGCCCACCCATCCCTGTAGTACTTATTCATTCCGCCGAAGTGTATAATGGGATCCTCGTTCTCGTCGACATGCGTCCCCGAGCCCGTGATGAGGGTCGTGACCGTCCGCACGGGCTGTCGGCGCCGCCTCGCTCGAGCGGACAAGGAATGCTCTCGCATTGATGTGCCGCGCCACGCGAGTGCGCCATGTCTGCCCGGTCTGTCGAACTTTGTAATTTCAGAAGGCGGCGTTGTGGCGGCGCGGCGGCGTGCGTTTCATTCTGCGTGGTTGGGATGGTGGGCGGCCGTCCGAGCTCCTCGCGCTCCGTGGACGGTGGCCAGGCTGTGTCACATGCGGCGTCATGTAAGGATCAGTACATGGATGCCAGAATGAGCCAGATGCTAGATGGCGTGGAGTTAGACTGATGATGGATGCTGATACTTGATGCTATTTAACACTGACTGACAGGGAAGCTGGGACTCAGATGCACGTCTCGGTTGGCCAGTTGTGGCCGGTCTCACGAACGGCGACATCCCACCACTCTGTGTGGTTGCACCGCAGGCGAGGACGGGCGCGGGGAGTCCTTGCCAGATCGTGTACAGACCAGCGTCCGGACGAGGATTGCCGGGCCTCCGCGAGGTAGCCGCGGGATCATGACGCAGGGATCTTCTCACCGAGGGCGACGAGAGGGTGGGTATACTCCCAGCGGCCGCGGTCGCGGTCGTGATGATGTCAGGGTTCTCGACGTCTGGCTTCTTGCATGGTCTCGAGCTCGTGCTTCAAGTTCGTCCGGGATGCGGGGAAACTGGTGAATCCGGGTCGAAGTCTAAAGCCGCAGTGCCAGCGGGGTTATGTCGACGGCGGCGGCGAAGCGTGATACGGGCAGTCACTAGTCAAGGTGGGACTGTTCTCGCACGAGTGGGCGCTGATGTGTCGGTCTGCTCCTCTCGGTTTTCTCTGCTGTAATGGCGGAGCGTGATACGTGTTTGCGGATGTCTGACTCGGAGTCGGAGCTTACACAAGGCATTAGCCGTTTGAGGATCTAAGACACAGCATGGAGGTGGGGAACAAGGCCGGAACAGTCAAGGGCGGACTCCGGAGGGAGGACCTATCGAGTAAGGTCAATGAGGAGGATACACACGCCGGGCGTACGCTATACTGATCGTAGTAGGTAGCAAGGGCGCTGATGGAGGCTCCGAACATACAGATGGGTGCCGTAGCTGTGTTGCTGCAGCTGTGTTGCTCTGGCAGATGGCAGCGATGATGAGATGTGTGATATCTGTTCTGCTTGTTGAGATAGACGTGCCAAACAACAACGTTGCACGGGCGACGAGGAGGATGTGGCTGACCGCAAGCACGGAGAGATCTCGATTCTGGAGTTCTCCCGCGCCGACCCGGACGATCGAGGACGGGGATTGGTTGGCTGAGGAGCGGTGCTAGTCCATAACAGAGCGAATCTGATCTTGGACTCCCACTCTCTGCGCTATTCTTGGCAATTCATCCAACAAGCTCCCGCCGCCGCGTCGCCCTTCGTCCGCCTCTCGACGCGCTTTATTTCAGCTGCTGCTTGTCTCTCTGCTCAGCAGACGCGTCGTCAGCCCCGGAGGTGCGTGTTATTGTGCGCGGGAGGAGAGACGGAGAGAATGCTCGGACGCGTGCACGTGGGCTGGTCGTTGCGCGCTTGTGGGTAGCCGTTGTTGTGTTGTGATCAGTAGAGCATATGTTTCCACCCAGTACTACCTACTCTACTATTCTGCCCGCGTAATACCTCTTTCCCTCTCTCCCTCTTTCTCTCCGGGTCTCTGTCTTCCTCTCCCTCTCTCGCCCGTTCTGGCTCTCCATCCAGCTACGTTCATTTAATGGCCCAACTCCTCCCTCCCGCTCCCCCCTCGGAGCGCATATCACAGATTCTCCCAACCGTCAAGTGTTCGACCTGCAACCAGCCAGTCCGCATAACTGACCTTGGCGACCATGTCTGCGAACCCATACCTCCAGTCCCACAGATGCCCGCCCTCAGACCGCCTCAGTCCCCGCGATCTGTGGCAGCCCTCCTACCCGCCAAACTCCAGGGTTTCATCAACGGCGTCCCTCCGGGCCCACCACAGAGTCCTCCACGTACGTCCTCTTTCGCTCAGCCCTCACGCCAGAAAAGTCCCGCCCCGCCACAACCCATGGGCCGCCCTCGCCCTCCGTCATCAGCTTCGTCCATGAACAGCAGATACACCGACAGTCGGCCAGATCGCATTTCGAGCCCTCGCGTTCCTGAACCACGTACAAGCACGGATAAGGTGCCGTTTCCCTCTCCTCGGGGCTCCTTTGAGCCCCATCGCATCCCCTCTCCTCGCATCCCACCCGTCTCTCGTCCGTCCGACGTGCCCCCCGCACTCGCCGCGCGCACCTCTCCCGGTATGGACCGGTCCAAATCCCCCGGACGGAGCACCGTTGCCCCACCAGGCACGGCCGCGCTGCGACCGCGGGCACCGTCTTCCGCCAGCCTGCGCCCAGGTGCGCACGCGATGCAGGTGCCGCCGGGCCCAGGAGCCATGCGCCAGCCCGTGCAGTCAAATCCATCGCCATATTCGCCTCGCTTAGACCCCAGGGCTGGGCCCGTCCCGCCCACCCCGACCTCTCCGCCTGGCGGGCGACAGCGGGCGGGCACGAACAGCAGCATGCGCCCGCCCGTGCCGGTCGACCAGGGCCCGGAGATAATCTACTCGACGGACATGCGCGCACGACCACCACCTCTGCAGGACCCGCGGATGCGCGCGCCGTCTGCAGCAAGCATGCGGCCATCTATGGACCACATGCGGCCTTCCATGGACCAGATGCGTAGGCCTTCCATGGACCAAATCGGCAGGCCTTCCATGAATCAGATGGGTAGGCCGTCCATGGACCAGATGCGCAGACCGTCTGCTGAAAGCCAACGTCCGCCTTTCATGGGCCCGCCTCCGCCGGCTCCCGCAACGCCGCCGATCGGCAGTCCTCCGCTGCGGACCCCGCCGATTGAGCCCGACACCAAGAGCGGCGGGGCGGCGGGCATGGCTGGCGTCGGCCGCCGCGGATTTGCTGCTGCTGCTCGCGTAGCCATGTTTATGTCCACGATGGGTCCCGGGCCCGTTCCCCCAATGAGTCCGGAGCCGAGTGCGATGGCCCATATGATGCCGAACCAGGGTATGGACGGGAGGAGGGCGAACGCGCCGCGTTTCCTCGACATCGCTTCAGCAGCAAAATATGGTGCGTGGCCGCTTTTCTTCTGACGCGTCGACGGCAGGTTTTTACACGCATGTATGCGCACAGCTGCTACCACACCGCCGCTCTCCCCGGGCTCAGGCACCGCGTCGATGTCCCCACACTCGCCGTATTCTCAGAAGTCGCCAATACTGGCCGGACTTCCCTCGCCCAACGCAAGGCTCTCGCCAAGCATCACGCCGACCGCGCCGGGGGCGGGGATCGCTTCTTCTCCTACGAGCCCAACGGGCCTTCGGGAACGCATGATGTCGTCCGCGGAAGAGCTCCCCAAGGTCCTCGCAGCAGCAGCAGCAGCAGCATCAGCAGAGCCACCGGCCACCCCTCGGCTGCCGTTCTTCGAGAAGTTCAAGAACAAGCTGCCCGCGGTGGATACCGCGAAGCCCGCAGAGGCGACCGCCACTGCGCCCGCGCCGCCGTCGCCAGCGTACTCTGACGACGACGACGATAGTAGCTATGGCGGGCTTGCGTACGCGAACAGCTCCGAGGACGAAGACGAAGAACTGCACATCCCGCTGCGCGCGAGCCCCTTGCCGATCCCGACGACGCCCGCAAAGCCTGCCAACGGTAGCAGCAGCAAGGTCCGCTTCCCGTCCATGAGCGAGTCCAGGTACTCGTCCTCCACCTCTTCCACCGCCGAGTCCCCCCGCCTCCCGCAGCGGAGCCACTCCGCGTCCACGTCCTCGTCGACAGCGACCTCGTCGTTCGCAGGGCGGACGGTGGCGAAGTCGACCGGCGCGCTGGACCGCGCGATGGAGGCCCTCCTGGAATCGGACGCGCCGACGTCGCCGACGACGAGCACGAGCACGAGCACGCGCGCGCCGCTCACGGACGGCCAGCGCGAGAGCGTGGCGCACAAGGTGCAGGTGCCGACGCGCTCGCACACGAGCCCGACGCTGCCCTCGGCGGGCGGGGAGCGGAGGAGCGCGCAGCGGCGGCCGCGGCCGCGGGAGTGCTTGCGGTGCGAGAAGCCGGTCGAGGACGGGCGGTGGATCCAGGTTGAGAGCGGGAACGTGCTGTGCGACTCGTGCTGGAAGAATATGTATCTGCCGAAGGTGCGTCTCCGTCTCCGTCTCGTTCTTGGGGCTGTACCGTCGTCCTCTGGCGGGTGTGAGGGCGCGTTGTTGGCGAGAGTGGGGGGCTGACGATGTTGTGTTTTTCTGATGCGCGTGCACAGTGTCGGCGTTGTAACAAAACGATAGAAAAGCAGGCCGTGTCGTCCTCGGACGGCCAGCTCAAGGGCAAGTGGCATCGCGACTGCTTCAGCTGCACCACCTGCGCCGTACGTGCCCTACTTCTCTCCTGCCCTTGTCCCACCGTCTGACGTCCGTCCGACTGCCCCTCCCTCCCTCCCTCCCACTATCCATCCGTCGCCGCCGCTCCCCGCAGAAACCGTTCCCGGACAAGAGCTTCTACGTGTACGACGGCAAGCCGTACTGCGCGTACCACTACCACGAGGAGAACAACTCGCTCTGCGCCGCCGCGCGCTGCGGGCAGCCGATCGAGGGCCCCTGCGCCGTCTCGCACGCGGGCGACCGGTACCACCCCGAGCACCTCGTGTGCGAGCACCCGCGCGGGTGCACGGAGCGCCTCGAGGAGTACTACGAGCTCGACGGCCGCATGCTCTGCGAGCGCCACGTGCAGTGGGCGATGCGCGACGAGGACGAGTACGACGACTTTGCGGGCAACAGGAGCACGATGGCGATGAAGCGCGTCACGCGCTTCATCGACCTCGCCGCGCTCGGGAGCTCGTCGTAGCCCGTGGCCTGCAGCTGGTCGGATCGTGTGCAGCCCCCCGTTCCGCTTCGCGGGCGTGTGTCGTAGTATGAGTTTCTGCATGTATAGTTTGGCATTCTCTGACGGCGGCCGCTCGCCCCTCCCCCCTCATGTTGGCTCTTTTCATACCACCCTCATCGTTATACCATTGGATTCTTTTCGTCTGCACATTGGTTGGAATGATCGGACCATCATACATGTCTCTCTCCCTCTCAGCTCCCCGCGCGGATCGTCCGTCTGCCCTTCTTGTTCGTAACGGTGTGTTGTTCTTCAACGTTCTTGTTGTCCTGTTCTTCCTCGCCTACCCTCCTACTTACTAGTATCCGCGCATTCACGGTCACGGTCACGGTCACGTCGTACATGTCCCAGGTTAACACTCCCCCCACCCCGCATCGGCATCGGCATCGAGTCTATCTAATCCTTACTTATTGTGCATCTAGGACAGTATCCGCATCTCCGCCCGTGATCTCCCCTCCCCATACCTGCCCGCCCGCCCTCTCCTCCTCTGCTCTCTCGCAGCCCTACAGGCTCGGCTCATCCCCCCTCTCCCCCCCTCACACACACGGATAACCTCACCGCCATCCTGGTTGAACACCTGCCTCTCTCTCTCTTCCCTGCTCGATCGCCTCACGGACGGGTTCGTCGCGCCGTTCGTTGTATGTACACAGACGCGTTCTGAGCGGCCCGCGTAGGATAGTTAGTTCTGCGCTCATTTGCTGCCCAACTGAAACGAGATTCAAACTGCAAGAACTGATGTCCGGGACTTGGAGAACTGAGTACTGAGGGACCAGAATCATATGAGGACCCGAGGGACAGTGTAGAATGTAATACACATCTAGGATACAGTGTTGTTGACGACGGTGTCCGTCCCTCCGTCCGCTCATTGTCCAAGCTCAAGTATGCGCGGTCTGTGAGTACTATGACTCCACATCGTTCACGTCGCCCGTCCTCTCCCGGTTCTTGACGATCCACTCGCGGATGTACGTGCTGCTCATCTTGGCCGTCCGGAGCACGGCCGCGTCCTCCGCGTCGACGCTCGCCTCCGTCGCCGAGATGACGTCGATCACGAACGTCCGCAGAGGCGGGAGCCCGAGCTCCGCGCGCCGCTGGTCGACTACACCCGCGCCCGCGACCGCAACCGCACAGCAAGAGAAAACCAACCATTGGGAGGCGGGTAGTGTCCATTATCCAGCACACCAGCACGATGCCCGGTCAGCAGAGACGATCGGGAGGAGAGGGGGCACGGGGAAGGGAGACGCACTGGATGCCGCGCCCGGGAGCGTCTCCTTGCTCACGACGAGCGCCTGGACGTTGGGGTCCCAGCCCGTCGGGCCGTACACGTCCGCGATGGGGACGAGGTCGTACGCGATGGCCGGCCGGAAGAGCTCGAGGAAGGCGCGCGTGCGCGCAGTGCGCACGGGGAGCGGCTCCAGGACGTCCTTGTATGCCTTCTTGCCCAGCAGCGCGTCGTCTGCAACAGAGGACGGATAGCAGAGAGTGTGGAACGAGCGGTGAGGGGAGAGGGGTGGCCGATGAGCGGTGAGCGGGTGGGAGAGCACAAGCGTGGGGGAGAGGGAAGGAGAAGGAGAAAGACGCACCTGTGATGCCGACGATGAGTTTCTCGCCCGCGATCCACGCGCCCATGCTCAGCAGGATCTTGTGGCCCGCGTGCAGGTGGTCGAACGTGCCCCCGAGCGCGACGACGGGGTACAGCGGCGGCACGGACGGGTCCTCGGCGCGCGCGGGCGCAGGCGTGTGCGGCGGGTGGTTGTCCGGCGCGAGTACGACGATGTCCTCCGTGCGATGCGCGAGCGCAGCGGGGAGCGGCGGGAGAGCCGTGTCGTGCGGGGTCACTGCGGTATACGAATATGTGTGTATGCATGCAGAGCGAACTCAGCAAGCGGCTCCGAGTTGCTGCTCCTCGCTCTTTGAGTCCCTCCTGCCCCTGCCAGGCGCGGGAGCTCCGCAGAGACAAGACAGAAGGCAAAAGGGGAGGTGGGGAGGGGACAGGGACGAGACACTTACCGGAGAAGATGCGCTCTGCGGCGCGAAAGGCGTCGGCCGGGAAGGGCACCTCGGGCGCCGTGCCGTGGAGGAGGACGTCGATGTCGAGCAGGATGCGGCCCATGTCCTGCGCGACCTTGGTCGCCTGCACGTACACGAACGTCAGCAGCCGCTGCACGTCGTCCCAGCACGCTGTGCGCGAGACCCCAGGGGGGCCCCGGGTCGGCCCCGGGCTGTCTTCGCGTTCGTGTGCTGGGTAGCCGGTGGCCGAGGACGGAGATCCGGGGGCGGGTGCCGGCGCGGCGGGCGGGTTGAAGAAGGGGGAGAGGATGACGATCTGGAGGGTCTCTGTGGTCGTGCGCGCGGCGGTCGAGACGGGCGAGGCGAGGTAGCTCGGGGTGTCGTGCAGGTTGTGGACGGTCGTGAGGAGCACGGAGTGCTTCACATCCCCGACGGGCCCTGGTACGGCGGGCATCTTGTCAGGGCAAGTTGGGTCGTTGGAGGATACTTGAGGCTGCTATCGAGCGGAATCAGCAGGTTGTGGTGAGCATTGAACGAGGTTGAGAGCAAGAATGATCAAAGAGGCGCGAGCGCGAGCTTTGGGCGATCGCGTCATGCCTCCCAATGTGTCGTGCCTGGCGTTCAGGCAAATCCCATCCTGTGTACATGCTGCGTCTGAACCTAAATCTGCACCCTCTGAACACGGCGAATTGTAGATCGTTCATTGGCTGGTATACATTGCATTAGTATGGGATCGACTACCAGATAGCAATAAGTCAGATGTCATGAGTGGGTCGTGAAGCATTGAAGTCCGATATGTATGTGTGGCTACATATCCAAGAACGCGGAACGCAAAGCAGCAGGAGTATACCGCAACCTGCAGCTACCGCGCCGAGCGCAGGCAAACAAGCAGCATCCATGTCCGAATTCAACAGCAAGTAGCAAAGCAACACGCTCAAGCCGACGCAGGGCAAGAGCGGGGAAGCCGGGGTCATGTCCGTGTACGCGGGGATGCTCGGCTGGCATGCAGATCCTTTACGTCGAAGAAGATGCTCAGGGCGAAGGTGAGACAGAGCAGGCACGCCGAGGCCGTCCCCAGATTGTACGCGTCGCACCTGCAGCCGCATCCGCACACTCAAGTCAGTACACACAATTTCAGCCGATCACGGACGGGACACTGACCATCCGAGGTATCCGCCGACCGGGCACCGCTGCCCCATCAGGATGAGCACGAATACAAGCCCCCACAGGAGCATCGCGAACGCGTCGACGGTGACGCCCCACTTCAGCACCTTCCGCGCCTTCTTCCACTGTTCCTCCATCGCCAGCCCCGCAAATATGCTCCGTCGTTTCGGCGGACGCCTCCGCTGCCCCTGCCCGGAGCCCGAGCCTGTATACGAGCCAGGTATCGCCGACGACCCATCGTCCCCCTCGTCATCGTCCTCGTCCTCGTTCCGCCCGTGCTCGGCATCGCGCCCGAACATCGTCGGATCGACGATGAGGTTCACCTGCACGCTGCCTTGCTGTTCGCCCTTGTTCTTCTTCCCCTTCTTCTTCGGCTTGCCGCCCGGGAAGCCCTGCACGGGCAGCACCATCATGCCCCGGGGCCCTCGGTGAACGAGGGACTCTTAGCTTTCCGGGCGCCACAACAGCAGGGGTAGACGAGAAAGAGGAAGGTGCAGCCGAAGAGGGTGAAGAAGGAGAGGATGTAGAGGACGTAGGCAGGGAGCTTCTTGGCTGGTTGGGGGAGCGTTTCAGGCTTGATGATCTACCCTGGGGTAAATACCGCGGGGCATGCTCAATATAAGATGGGAAACGCACCAGGCCAGAGTAGACGGATGATATTGCAGCGGTCAGCGCAAGGAGGAACTGTATCCAGCGTACCGCTAATCGCTTCTTTGGCCCCTCTGTAATCAGCCTCCCGCGCTCGTCCACACTTCCCACCGTGCGCTCGGGTGCAGGTTCCTTTCCTGCATCCTTGCCAAACTCCCGCTCAAGCATGCGCATTCGCTCTTCCTTGATCTCCGGGTCAACGGGACGTTCATCCGGATCCACATTCCACGGAACGAGATTGTGGTCGCGTGAAGAGCGTGGGTTTGAGCCGTAAGACGAGCCGTAAGGGTACGATGGTGGCGGCGACGGGTTATACGAGTTGTATGGGTCACCAGCGAATGGATCGTGGTCGTGAGTGTAAGTTGGATCGAACGGAGAGCGTTTCGCGGCGTCTTCGCCTCCATGCCCATGGGAAGAGGAAGGCGGAGAGAACGGGTTTGCCTGCGCCTGAGCTCTATCGTGTGCGTACCATCCGCGAGTGAAAGAAGGAAACTGGGAGATGTCGATCTCGGAGTGCGGGCTCGCGATCTGTGGCTCCTGCTGCCCCGGCGCACGGGAACGCGAAGAGGAAGACAAGGTAGGGTGATTGCCCCTGGATTGCGTGGGAAACGAAGACGGGGGTGGTAGGGAGAACGGGCGGCGCATTGGAGACGGGGAGGCGACGGAGCGTGACTGGGAGCTCGATACGGACGCGGAGGTGAGAGAGGGCGGATTAGGCGAGTCCGTGCGCGCGAGCGGGCGTTGCGAGCGGGGAGAGGACGGGTAGGGGTCATAGGGGCGGAATGGGGGCTGTTGGGTGAGGTGGTGCTGGTTGCGGTTGAGTGTTCTAGCGTAGTCTGCAAGGTCGAGTGCTTCGACCGATACATCGGACGGTTCACGACGGCGCTCAGAGACCCAGTGGCCGACAGACTGGTACGGGTTGCGGTCGGATGTCTGGAGATGAGAGGAGGATGGGAGGGGGTCGTACGGGTCTGGAGACCATGGGCGACGGAAGCGAGAGGGCGGGGGAGGAGACTCGAGCCAGTGGTCGTCGGGGTATGGGTTCATGGGTGGTCGTCAGAGATCGTGAGTGGTCGTAAGGATCGTGGAGAAGAAAGCCAAGCAGTCTGGACCTCGTTGGCTAGCGTCGTCGTCGTCGTCGTCTCTGTCTCCGGGAGCGTTGAGGTCGGCGTCCTGGGAGGGAGGTGGAGCATAGAGCGGTACGAGACAGAGTGAGCGCAGTGAAGGTGGCCATCGCCTCCGCAGCCCACGTGCGTAATATTCGACGGATAACCCCCGACATGTCTTCTTATGGCGCATTCCGGCGCAGACAAGTCCGAATCCGTCGCCTTCAGAAACCTCAGGCCATCTGCTCCCGGATCCGGGCCCTTCAGACTTGTCCCTGACCTCCACCGTCCCCTACATACAAGTCCGTCGTCGTTCAACGTGGACTACGCTCATGTCTTTGTCTACCGCGCAATGCGCATCATAGTCTGCCTCCTCCTCTCCTCGCTATCCTACGCTGTGTACATCCCGATCACTCTCAGCCTACAGAGCGAATACACGCCTCAGTTACACACTCACGACCTTCAAGATTTCTCCCAAGTTGCCTTCGATGTAGCCGATGCCCGTGGTCGACAACCCACCCCCGTCACGATCTTGAGAGCGACCCCAACGATAATCCATCGTCCGCGCTCACCTGCGGCATACCAGCATGCTCGCCTCCGGTCCCTACGCTCGCGGGAGAGCGAACCAGTCGAATGGGAGCAAGTCCGCGTCCTCGCGCCCGACCTGCAAGACAGACACACGCTCTCCCAGCTCGCACGCATGACCGGAAACGCGTACGCTCTACCCGGACGCCCCAACTGGTACGAGATCGACCCTGCTTGGAACACTGTACGTCTCCATCCTTCGTCCCCTTCCCGCCGGAATGCGCTCCTCGTCTTCGCGAGCTTGTTTTGCTGCACCATAAATGCATCTGTGCCTGTGTAAAACGCCCGCAGCTCTAACCGACGTGTCTCCCACAACCACAGAGCTTCCCATTTGGGTGGGAAGACAGGGCCGACGGCTTCCGCGGACATGTCTTTTTGTCGCCCGACAATGCGACCGTCGTGCTCTCCATCAAGGGCACGACGCTGCAGGGCCCGACGTCCAAGAAGGACAAGTTCAACGACAATTTGCTCTTCTCCTGCTGCTGCGCCCGCGTCGACATCACCTGGATCTTCCGTCAGGTCTGCAAATGCTACGCCAAGCACTGGCGCTGCGACAATACGTGCTTGACCGACGCGCTGGTCCAGGACAGCTTGTTCTACAACGTGGGCGTGGTACGTTTTATCCTCCTTACGTCCTCGCCTGATTTGCTTACGTCGGTGTGCTCTCTGACATGCAGGGGCTGATAAACAACCTCACCGCGCTTTACCCGACCGCCAACATATGGCTCGTCGGACACTCGCTCGGCGGAGGCCTTGCCTCACTCCTGGGGACCACATTCGGGCTCCCGGCCATCGCATTCGAGTCCCCGGGCGAGCGCCTCGCCGCTATGCGCCTCCACCTCCCCATGCCGCCCCCGCTGTCGTCCGACGATAGCACGCCGGAGCACGCCCGCTCGCCCGTTACGCACGTCTACCACAACGCGGATCCGATCCCGCAGGGCGCGTGCACCGGTGCGGGTTCGCCGTGCGCGCAGGGCGGGTACGCGCTGGAGACGCGGTGCCACCTGGGCAAGTCGATCGTCTACGACGCCGTGGGCCGGCTTGGGTGGCGGGTGGACATCCGGAAGCACGTCATCAAGGAAGTGATCACGCACGTTATAGAAGCCGAGCTTGAGGAGGGGTGGGAGGAAGACGCGGACGGGGGGCGCAGGGACGTGCCTGTCGCTAGGGCAGAGGAGGATTGTCTAGTGAGTCCATGCAAGTACGACACCGACGGCAGACTGATGACCGGTCCGCTCGATAGGATTGTTTCAAGTGGGAGTTTGGGGACTTCAAGGACGGGGATGGGGACGACGACGATGACTG
Organism: Daedaleopsis nitida; assembly: GCA_022606115.1. Classification (NCBI taxonomy): domain Eukaryota; kingdom Fungi; phylum Basidiomycota; class Agaricomycetes; order Polyporales; family Polyporaceae; genus Daedaleopsis; species Daedaleopsis nitida. Next base: position 2,473,020 of record JABYQM010000006.1, on the reverse strand, counting down.
AACCGATACTGCACCCATCCGCATTCGCATGTGCGTCCAATTGTGTATATATCGGATGTAACCTATATTGCCAGATGTACACTACTAGCTCAAGCCCTAGCTCTAGCCAGGGCCCGTCCGGACACGCACAGAGCCATATATACAAGCTACCCCAAGCCTTCGCGCGAACCCCTCCCTCGGGCGATCACGCGTCACGCCCCGAACTCCTTTCCGCCAACCAGCCTCCCTTGCACGTACACCCGCCGCACGTTGCGGTCGTCCCCGCAGAACAGGAACCGCTCGAGCATCCCCTCGAGCATCGTCCTGTCCGTGCGCGTGTCCGTGCGCGTCTTCGCCTGCGCGCGCACGCCGAGCGCGCGGTCGAGGTCGACGCCCCACACGGCCGGGTTCCCCGCGTCCGTGCGCACGCTCACGAGCAGCGCGTCGAACGCCTTGCCCGGCGCGAGCGAGCCCGTGCGCGCGCGCAGGCCGCACACCTCCGCGCCGCCGAGCGTGGCGAGGTGGAGGAGCGTCGGCACGGGCAGCTGGCGGTCTGCGAACTGCGAGTGCGAGTGCGAGTGCGAGTGCGAGTGCGAGTGCGTAGGGGGCGAGGACGCAGACGCGGACGCGTGCATGGCGACCACCTTCGAGCACATGCTCGCGTGCTGGATCGCGGTGAGTATCGAGGGGGAGAACCCGCCCGAGACGTCCGTGCCGAGCCCGACCTGGAATGCGGTGAGTGGACGAGCGAGTGTTAGATCCAGCCCCGCGCCCCTATGACCCGGCAAGGGGTGAAGGGGACACGCACCTTGATGTCGTGGTCGAGGAGCATCCCGACGTGCGCGCACCCGCTCCGGAGGTTGAAGTTGCTCGTCGGGCAGTGGCTCACGCCCGCCCCGCGCGCCTTGATCAGCGCGACCTCGGCCGGCTCGAGGTGGACCGCGTGCGCGAGGATGGTGTTGGCGCGGAGGAGGCCGAACGCGTCGTACACGCCCGCGTATGTCCCGTGCGCGTCGTGGCCGTCCTGCCCTCGCTCACGCCCGTGCCCGTATCCGTTCTCGTGGTTGCGTGCGCGCGCGGGGAGGGAGGCGGGCGGGAAGAGGCTCTTTGTAAACGTGATCTCGGCCTCGTTCTCGGAGATGTGCGTCTGGATCGCGAGCGACGCGTCCGCGTCCGCGAGCGCGCCCAGGCCGGCGAGGAGCTCGTGCGAGCACGAGATGGCGAAGCGCGGGGTGAGGACGGGCTGGACGAGCGGCGGGTGCGCCCCGCCCAGGTGGGGCGGGAGGGCGCGGATGTGGGCGATGAGCGCGCGCGTGGCGGCGAGGGAGGCCTCGGGCGAGGGCTCGATATAGTAGTCGGGCGAGTTCTGGTCCATGTTGCATTTCTACCGCGCGCGCGCGGAGCGGGTGGGCCCGGGGGTAAATGATGTGCACGGAGCGCGATGAGAGGGAGCTCACCTACCCCGATGAAAGCGCGCTGACCTGTGGGACGACGATAGTATCAGGGGATAGGAAAGACGACGAACCGGAGGAAGAACGGGGACGGACCGTATCTGTGCACGACGTCCGCGAGGACCTTCGTCGCGTCGAGATGCAGCGTGCCGTAGTAGCAGCACGTTGTGGACTTCATGCGTGCGGGGCTCACCGGGCTGTCGTGACAGGTGATAATGGACATGGACTCACCCCGTAGTCGATGGTGCGCTTGATGATGGACGTGTACGCTCGCCGCGCAAAGTCGACATCGGCGAAGCGGGCCTCCATGGGGAAGGTGACCTCGGCGAGCCAGTCCAGCAGCTCGTGCTCCTGCCCACTGTGGTCTGCGATGTCAGGACCGGATAAACGCTAAGCGAGCACGCGTTGTGGACGTACCTCCCGAGATTGGGGACCTGCGGCGCATGCTGAGAGCGCACAGGGATCAGAGCTCCTCAGTACGCAAGTATTCTTCTCCCCAGCCAGGGCATGCCACACTCACGATATGGGTGTCGATAAACCCAGGCATCAAGAACTCGCCCTCCTTTAGCTCTACGACGTCCACTGTCTCCGAGAGCACGCCATGGCGGGCGAGCACGTCCTGCAGCGTCCCCGCGGGCACGTCGTCCTCCAGCCACTCGATGTCGCCCGTGTCGCGCGAGACGGATAGGAGCGCACGGGGCAGCGCGCTGTATGCCGTGAGCGAGGTCGGGGTGATGAGCGCGCCGTAGAACACAGTCGACATGTCAGAGAGGTTGGTCGGTCAGAATTCAGGGTCGTCGTGCGCGCAGTCGTGTACGTCACTGAGTTCGAAATTCCAATGAAGCTCGTCCGCAGGGTCAGCGGAGCTAGTGGCCCTCAGTAAGAATAAGAGATGATGAGGGCGAGAGGAGAGGAGGGGACCGAGAGGACTCGGAGAGGCATGATAAGTCGTCGCGCGCCCACTGGACACGCCGCCACAGCATGTCCCGACCCGAGTCCTTGACGCGCGCCGAGGCCCGCCCGCGCCTGTCCGCGCACACTTCATTGCCGGTGCGCGTCCCGATATGGCAGCTGAGTAGGAACATCAGTTAGACTTTCTGGGCGCTTCCTGTGCTGCGGCCTGCCGAGCGGTTAACTGGGACTTACCCCGTTCGTGGATATTGATGAATGGTGTTGATCTCCCAATGAACGCTCATGAACGAGACACAGTCTCAAATTTCTGTTTCAAGCAACAGGATGGTGAGAATAGCGCTTTGACTGAATGTGCCATAATGCTATCATCGAAAGACGTACTCGCTCGTTGTTGACATATCATTCTTGCCCCTCATCTGCACTTGCGGGCGTGCTTTTGAGGGGACGGCGTGTCGGCGTGTTTTCCTCGTTATATTGAGCGCGCCGTTCATCACGCCGTTGCGTGCGAGCGACGGTATCGTCCGACCTTCTCGGCGCTGCGCCTGCCAAGCGGTGGGCGCCCACCACATACTAACGTCAAAAGAAGCCTGTCGGGTTTGGTCTTGGAGGAGCGGGCGACGCGTAACAACGGACTGTATTGCAGCCATCGAAAGTGAGCAAATATATACATCATATCGATGTTCTGTCTCGCGGTACGAGGGGATCAGTCTCGCTTGCCTGCCCTATCTTTGATGCACACGCTACGGTCACACCGAGCCCTGGACTAAAGCAAACGCAACTTCACGTACTTATTTGACTTGACGTCTGTGTAATTGCACTCAATTTGCACAGCAGTCCGATGCACGATAGCTCCGGAGGGTGCGCTGCCCGCTAGGCTCCCCTGGCGCCCCTGTGAATCACTGCGCGGAACCGCAGGAAAGAAGTTGCGAAGGAACAAGTGGACATCGACCCGCATGGACTGCACTCCCCGTGGCAGGACAGGACCCGTTCGGGCATCATGGCGCCTGTGTATGGCAGGGAGAGTCGCGCCGAGGCGAAGAGAGGAACGGGGAATGACACGGCGGATGATGCGAAGTGATGCTGGCGGGAAGAAGGAGGGGGATGACCGAACCGGGCCGCGGTCGCACGCACAAGAGGGTCCGTGCGTGCGGTAGAAGTTGGCGGAACGCGACTTGCGGCATGTACGGGGACGCGTCTTTGTGCAGCTGTGCGTCAGCGTGCTATTCTTACGGCGAATGTGCGCCAGAAAACGCGTCGAAAGGGCGGGCAGACGCGTCGACGGACGGGCGGACGCGTCTGTGGCTGCCCGCCCGGCGTCCCACACTAGGCCCGCGCACATGGCGACAGAGTGACGTTTGCTGCAGCACATCAGGCCACGGTCTCAGGCGCGATATGCTCTCGAAAACGTCGGCGATCGCTGAGGCGTTCCTGGACGTGGGGCGGGCGGGCTGGCCGCTGCAGAACGATCTGCAACGGGCCGGTCACCAGAGTCTGACGCGAGCGTCGGATGGAACAGGGCGCACCATGCGGGTGATGGAGACGAGAAGACGGTTGGTTATGGATACATTGTACATGCAACCAGACAAGGTGCTGCACGAGTTCACGCCACGGTGCGGAGCCTGAGGAGGAAGGGAAGGCGGATGGACAAGACGCGGCGCGGCGAATTGGGCGACGGAGGCAATGTGCGTTGTGACCCGCCGCCGTTGTCTGCCGTCGGTCAAGGTAGTTTAGCAACGCCAACGAACGAGCCAGCACTGAGGAGAAGGTCGGACTGCATACTTTCATCCTCCTCCCCTCATGCTCAGCCTGCGCGAGCCCAGTGCTGCCCTCAGGCTCCAATGTATAAGCGCAAGTGATCTGTGGGATCACCCGGTCGCCGTTTGCAAGACATCAACGCTATGACGTGAGCGGCGTTGTATCCTATCTCTACATCCCGACTGCACACGGTATGGTGCCCGTACAACTGCGTGTAGAAAGGCAGACGATACACGGGCATTGAGAGGGAAAGGAGCCACAACTTGCACGAAAGGGGAGGCTGAAAGGTGACCGGTGAGCAGGAGGACGACTAGTCGGAGGCGCGCGGGATCCTGGCGGGAGTCGTAAAGGGCGTCTATGTACAAGGAGCGAATCATGCGCTAGCGCTTTGACCTCCTTCACACTTCACATCGGATTGTCCCAGCGATTGCCCACGTATAAATTCTTTGTATACCCCCTTCTTCCTCCTTTCTCCTCGTCGTCTGCGTCAGGCAGTCGTACACGTCGACAGATACCCTCAGACTCCGTCCTCGTCGTTGTCGCCCAGTCTTCGTCGTCGTCGTCGTCGCCGACGCCCACCACTCTCAAGGACATTCGCATTCTCGCCCGAGCCGTGTCGTCATGCCATCTCTCCGCCGCGCCCTGTCTTCCCCCTCAGTCAGGTCTTCTCCCTACAGCTATCCTGCTGCCTCCAGCCCAACCGGTCACGCGACTCGCGCAGGTGGCCACCAGCCACGCAGGTCCTCAGGGTCCGACACAAGTGGTCGTCGCGTCCTTGCCGACCTCGATTGGTGGCTGGTCCAGGATGGCCAGTACGAAGTCGCTGGCCCCACAGGGGAGGCCTCAGAAGACGGGGATGCGGCGGAGAATGAGCAGGTTCGTACGCTTGGTGCGAATGTCGCGTCCGAGGAGGACGTCCCAGTGCCCCCGACCCCAGTTGCAGCGACGGTCACTTTCGCTGCCGGTCTAGTGGCAGGAGGCTACGAAGACGAGATCATTTCGAGCCCCCTATGGGATGTGTCCACGGATAGCTCGTTTGGGTCGGGCTCCCCGGAGGTCTGTTGACTGCTACTCACTCCTCGCACGCCACTGCACGCATGACTGACCGCCAGGCACCTTCCCACAGCCGATGATGCCCTCCCCCTTCCACAATTCGCCGCTTTGTCGATTGCTCCGCGGACCCCGCTGCGCAGACACGCGTCCGAGTCGTCTCAGTCGTCCGTGGACAGCACTCCCGAGTTTGTTCCCGACTCGCTGTTCCCATTACCGACGTACATGGACATCTTCCGGCCGGCTGCACCCGCGTACCCTTCCGTGTTCGCGTCGAGTATCACTTCGCGTCGTCCTGCCGGTCGTGCTCCTGCGCTCACCTCCCGGTCCGTCAGTTACTCGGCGGTTGAATTCCAGTTGTCCACCACTCGGCTCCTCGATGACCGCTTCGATGACATCGTTCCCTCGCCCCCTCCCTTCTTCTCTTCCACAATGGGCGATAGCGACTTGGATGACCTGTTCTATTAGGCAGGCCGAGTGTGGCGTGGATGGGTGTCCTGCGTATCGCGTTGTGGATGAACAAAAGTGTCGTGTCAATACGCACGCACGACCCGCCCTCCCCCTTTTAACGTCACCTTGTCTCCTTACGAGCCGTTGAATATCCTCGGGCACTCCACATTACTCCTCATCTATTGCAGCCCATTGGATCGGCTCGTTGTATCACGGCGCGTGTTGTCCATTCCAGTGGCCTTTACCCTCATCCACCTGGTTTTACGACGACAACTGCGCTTCTCCATCTCCCACACAATCTCTGTCACCACCTTTCCTCGCATCTCGTCTCAACTCAACTCATCTATGGCACTCGCATAGGCGAGTAGCCACGCATGCATATCCATCTCATCTCAAGACACTGTAATTTTGCAATTCTGTTTCACCGCACACAACCAGTTCCGGCCCTCGTCAACGCATTGTTCCGTTCCGTTCCCATCGTCTCCCCTAACGCCTCACGTCCCCACGTCAATACGTACGACCGCTCTTGATCTCCACGACGCCCACGACGTGACGAACGTACGAACGCGCGCACTGGGCTCTTGTGTTTCATAGCTCCCCCGCATCACGAATACGCTTGCAATCTCCATTCGTTCCGAGACCGCGGCGTCGACTTGTGCCTGAGTTGTTGTCTCCTCTCCTCCCCTCCCTCATCTCTGTAATGACTAGACATGCATCCCTATCTGCCTGTCCCCGTCTCGGTCCTGCTGTCCTAGCGTTGTTGTTGCTCTCCACTATCACATCCAAACAAGTATCCTCATACGGCCACCCATTACTTAACGTGCTCCTTACCCCCTGTTGTAGTTGGCTCGATCGTCAACGCCTTCCCTCGCGCCCTTGCGGCCCACCTCTGTCTGACACACTTCCTCCTCATTCCCCTGGCCCCTTTGTAACGCTCTTGATGACTATTTACGACCCAAAAGCCCCCTGTGGAAGGGGGTTAGTCGCCGCGCTGTGTCCGCTACACATACAGCCGGCTCGCGATGTACATAGTACATTCACCAGCAGGCACTCGCGTGCGAGCTCTGAATTGATGTCTTTTGTAGCAGCGTTCTGCTTGTGTGTGCGCATACAAACCACAGCTAGTATTCATCGACATCGGTAATCAAGCGATACTGCCAACGCCACCCGATACTGCTAGATCGCGTTCAGGTCCTCCACTAAAGCTTCATCCCTTTCGAGTCCGCCGCGCGCGCCCCAATTTACATTGTTGATGGTGCACAGCGTCGTGCTCCCAAGACCGACCATCGTCGCAGTACGTCGGCCCCGCGAGAGCACACGCCGCGCAACCCACGGTCGCGGTCGCGTAACGTCGTCATACCCCACACCGGTCGCAGGCAGCAAGCACGCCCGCAATGTCGCGCAAAGCCCAAGCAACGCGAGGTGCCTCCTCCGAGTCCCGCCCGCGGCGTGCGGACGGTCGGTCGTGCGTGCCGGAGAGCCAGAGTCATCTGTACACGCCGTCGACCATGGACGGCCCGGAAACTTTGCTCCACGGGGACGGCGCGAGGCGCGCGTACCTGTTCTCGACACGCGCCGCGTCCGGGGGGCGGGGCTGGCGCTGCTGCTGCTGCTGTTTCTGCGGGTAGGGGTTTTGGGGCGGGTGCGGGGGGTGGAACGGCGGATGGTGTGCCTTCGTGCTCTGCGAGGGCGGGGGCGGTGGCCCTGGGGGCTGGCCCATGCGCGCTTTCCACCTGTTGCGGATCGAGAGCGAGCGCGCGAGAAGCTGGAGGATCGGGCGTGAGCATGGGTCGAAGAGAGAGAAACGAGAGAGGGGGCCACGCACCGCGTCCTTCTCGACGCCGTCGGCGATGCTCTTGATGATGTTGTCGACGACGGACTTGTGGTTCCCGTTCGGCTTGTCGCTACGGAAGCGCATCATGCGCCAGCACTCGCCGGCGACGTCCCAGTGCACCTCTACGATGCGGTCGTCGAGCTGCTCGTTCGACGTCTTCATCCTGCGCGCCAAGGACGGCGGCGATGATGGCGGGTGAACAGTAATGTCAGCTCGGTCGCGCTATCATGCTCAGAGCAGGGACGAAGGTATAACCGACCTCTCCCATTCGTCATCCTCGACATGCATGATGTCGTAGAATTCGTAGCGCGACTCGCCGCACCAGACGTGCAGCTCGAAGATGGGCTTCGTCTGGAAGTCTGGCACGCCCGTCTTGCCCGGCGTAGGCGAGAACCGCAACACAAGCTTGAAGTCGATGGAGTTCTCTGATGGCGGCTTCCACTTCAAGCTGGAAAATTTGAGAGCGAACTTTAGCGCAAATGACTCGGTCTTCTCGTGCGAAGCATCCATACATATTAGGGTCCGTGCCAGGTGCGTACGGCGTGCTCACGCAAGTGTAGATCAAGCCGTCGTTGCCGTGCTGCAATGCAGGGATATCGATGTTGAACACGTCTTCGACGCGATACGAAACCTTGACGTCCTTCACTTTGAACCTAGAACGCGAGTGAGTGCGGGCATCAGGTTGACGTACAATGAATTTCTTGCGCACTCGAATGGTTGGTGTAGTGCCATGTGTGGGAGGTCCTGCATCATCTTCTGGTATGGTTTGTACATCCACTCCTTCAGGCGCTGCACGAGTACACCGCGTGTTAGCTGGATCCGGCCCCGCGACGGCATACAAGCTCGGATAGAAGAGAGCACGTACGCCATAACGCTTGTCAAGCGTTCTGGACATCACGTGTTGTGCGTCCACAACTAGGCAGTCGAATGCCAGATAACGCAAGGTTTCCTGAACGGGCAAGCAGCACGCACGCGAAGGCAAGGTCAGCGGACCAGCGGTGGCGAGCAGAGCCGAATTCACAAACTTGCTTGGTGGCCGGGTCGAGGTCGATAACGAGCTCCCCGTCGACCAGCGTATCTTTGAGCGGTCGATGCGGATCTTCATGGTGAGGAAAGTAGAGCCCGGTAAGCTCGCGATAGGAGTTGTGGCGGTCGATCTGGGGTGCATGGGCACAAAAGCATAACATGAATGGAGTGTAGGACTCACCAGGTAGACTGTCTGGCCGCCTTCTGGGTCTGCTTGGACGAGGAGTAGTACCCGAATACCGTCTGACTTCTCGGCAACCCAATAGCTGCACATCAATCGGGATGAATTCATGGAGCGCGCCCAGATAGACACGGGGATGAACACGTACTCTTGGGTCTCCAACTTCTCCAAGTCCTTGGACGCAAAGCTGACAGGTTGGCTGCCGGGAAAGCTGGCGTAGACATGTGTTCCCGAACTATTTCAGACACAGATAGAGGTGCACCACCGTACCGTTCATGCTCGAGTCTGCAGAGCATTGCGACATGTCGTTTGAGCCAACGTTCCTGTGGCGAGTTGTGTGGGACGATGTTGCCTGGGATGTCAGGTATTCGATGCATGAGTCGGCAGCAGATGGTGGAGAGGAGAGAGGACAAGTGCTTTATGAAGCTGACGAGCCAAGTGGACAGAACACGTACGGCTTTCAAGAGCACGCTGTGACACGAAGCACATGATCTCCAGCCGGATTAAGACAAGACGCGGTCACACCATCCTCGTGCCGGATTGAGTCACTTTGACTGCGTTAGGTTGTCAAATGAGTTGAACAGACCTCCAGACGCACATTCGAAAACCGGTGCAGGGCTGTGGTCACCCGTCCACTCCCAAGGAGACACGCGGCAACGCTATGATTAGGACTCGTTTGTTCGTTTTCTTCTCGTGCGTGATAGAATACAGGGAAAGGAAAATGAACAACATGTACAACACAGCGCTGTGCAAGAACGACCGACTTCTACCCCGAACGTTCGACAGTCTAACGATCCTCGGCCCATTCCTGTAAACCAGTCGGTCAGTGCCCGCAACGGATTAGACAAGAATAGCACTTACGTTCTCCTTCTTGATTTGGGCCTGCCGTGCCAGAAACGTGTAAGGAGACGGAGACAAGGGGCTAGAAGGACAGAGTGCACGTACCTCCTCCTCAGGGGTGAAGTCGTTCACGATATTGAAGAGCTTCCGGATCTCCTCGGGCGTCTTGCCCTTGATCATGTTCGCGACCGTCTTGCAGCCAACGTCCCTGCGAGTCGCAGAGCCTCAGCACGCCTGAACACGATACGTGGGAAAACAATGCTCACAAGAGGGGCTTGATGTCAAGGTAGTTCGCGGCGAGGATGATCTCAAAGAGCATCTCCTGATCGACGGTGATGAACTTCTGGTCCCACTCGCTAATGTCCGTCGTCCGCTTGCGAGTCTCATCCTGGCTCTGCTCGGCGTCCGCCGCGGGGAGCGGCTCGCCCCGGTGGTGCTCGCAGTACTCGAGGACCTGAAAGGTGGCGTGCGTCAAAAAACCAGGAGCCAAGAGGGGTGAAAGACATTGTCGCTCACCTTCTTCAGGACGCTAGACGAGACGTTCGGGAGCGGAATGGGCTGGTCGCTCTCACCGACATCTACGAGACGGGAGAAAGGAGAGAACTGTCAATACCTGTGGTCTATGTATCTGTGGCGTGCATACCTTCAAGCATGTTCTTGATGAGCACGCTACGCTCAGCGACCTCCTTGTCGACGACAAACTGCTCGTTATCGGAGGTGACGAGGAGAACCATGGCGGACGAAGAGGTAGGAGGAGAGTCGGGAGGGGGCGATGGTGGGTTGATGAAGGAAAGCGAGATGCGGAGGCGGCGAGAAGAGTGTGCGCGGCGTACTTAGATACTCGCTGACATAAGCGCAAGCGCTGCTCCGAGGGTGGCACAAAGCGTGGGTTACCGCTGCCTTGTGGCCCTGCATCCACTTCGTTCTTGTCTTGTCTCCGTCCTCATCAACCGCGCACGACCCCGGCGGCCCTTGCTGCAATGTCTCTCCTGTGGCGATGTGCGGATATCTTGCGAAGCCCGTTCAGGACAGCCGGTGAGTAACCCTGACTCGGACTCGGACTCGGATACGCCGTGCATCCTGACTTGGTATCCGTCCCAACGTGTTCGTCACAGGTTTGGGTCAGGTCCGCACGGCCACGAAACGTGCTGGAGGCACCGTATCAAATCATGGAGGCTCTCCCGGAAAGCGGCTCGGTGTGAAGAAGTTCTCTGGTGCGCCCAGGTGTGCTGGTAGCTTTGTCCCTCTGCTCATGCAAGGCGTACCCTCATGCAGATGAGTATGTCATTCCCGGAAATATCCTCGTGCGCCAGCGAGGCTCGGTGTTCCACCCAGGACAGCACGTACGTCTCTTGCCCGAACTCCTTTGTCCGCACTGTCCAACCGTCCTGCCCAGGTGAAAATGGGACGCGACCACACTCTGTACGCGACAGTCCCGGGGTTTGTGCGATTCTACAAAGTACCAGGTTCGCGCAAGGATCGCAAGTTCGTCGGTATCGCTTTGAACAGGGGCGAGAAGCTCCCTCGCGACGAGACTATCGGAGGAAGGAGTCGGTTCTTTGGCCTTGTCGACTTGAACACGTTTACCAAGGAGCCCGCAATACAAGCGACAGCGTCAACATGACTGCTCCGTCCCATACACGCGTAGGCTTGTCGTCCGATGAGGAGATAGCTCCCATTGAGTAGCGCGTATCATACACCATCGTACCCCCTCTATTATTATAATAGCGTATGCATGCATTGGTGAAGCACCCGCCCAACCGCGGTCTTCTAGCTAGGTATACAAGAACAGTACAGGAGAGCATACACAAAATTTGAAGCAGAGAAAGATTATGCGTACATTCGAATCTTCAGATCTTCATAGCAGAGGTGCCTGCGGCCCTCGCAGACCTTACCAGACGGGGTTGTTTGGGAACTCGACGTCGGGAATATCTGGGGGGTCAAGGTCGACGTTCTCGACTACTTCGCGCAACTCGGTGAGGTCGGTGTCCGCCATGTCCTCCACATTCTCGTAGTGCGGCATGCAGAGCGAGAGACGTTTGAGAGCGTGGCCTTGGGCTTTTCGGGCCTTCGCAAACCTCCACCACTGGAGGGAGGACCACGTCTTGTCGTCCACGACCGTGATGGTCTCCAGGAGGGGGCATGTCAACTTGCCGGTGATTGCGTCCGGGGTAGAGAGCGCGGATAGGATGACCCTACAGAACCCGCTGTCGGTGATATTCTGGAGACGGATGTGGAGGGTGCGAAGGGAGGACATCTGGGTCAGCACCTGCTGCCAAATTTCCTTCGAGAATCCGATATGGGGGTGGTAGTACTGCGTCTCCGCGATGGTGAACTCCTCAAGCTGCGAGAGGTCGAGCGTCTTAGCTATGTGGAGGAGGAGGGGGCCGGACACGGTGGGCATGTCACCGATGTCGGTCCCCTGCGCGACCGTGGCGATGACCTGGAATGGGTGTCCTCCCGCCATGCCCCCGATGATCACACCGCCGGCGGCGGATCGGTACGCGACCTGCAGCTTGCGAATGTTTCGCAGGGAGTGTCCTTCGCTCAGGGAGTCTGGGATGCCAAAGAGGAAGCGGAAATCACTCCTCCGCTCGAGCCACACGCTGATGCGTAGATGGCAGTTGGGAATGATGAGCCGACTGAGGAGGCTCGTAGTCACGGACGCAGAGCAGCGAGCAATGTCAATCCGTCGGAGATTGTCCAGACGAATTTGGCGCGGCGGTTGCTCGCCGTCTTCGGGTTGGTCGTTCATGATAAAGCGCGCCTTGACGGTAAGGAGGACTTCGAGGACGGGGGCTGCCTCGAGGATCTGTAGAAGCTGCGACAGTTCCATCGTGATAAGGTCGCGCTTTCTGCCTCTGATATACAGCTCCTTCAGGTTCGTATATGTGACACAACCCATGCGCGGGTAGGAGTAGCATAGCTTCAGGCTGCTCAAACGAGGTGTGTTGCCCCCGAAGATGGGGGGAAGCGCGAAGCACTTGCCATCGTTCCGGACGTGGTAGAGATGGAATGTCTCCAAATTGGGTGCGGGTGCATCAATCAGGGTGGAGAGTAGCTGAGAGACGTTTCCGTCGTCGCCATGCAAATGCATCCAGGGGATGTATATACGGTGCACACGACTCATTTGTGTCAATATGCGGTCGACGATGTCCTTGGAGTTGGTGACGTTTGCTTGGTAGTCAACGACGAATGTGAGAGGTGCGTCTACGGAACGCTCGAGGCAGGTGAGCGCCGCGTCGGGGTATCGTGTGCTGACCTGTGTCCAGAGCGAGGAGCACGCGAGGGCGATGGCCCGCCAGCGGTAGCAGACGTGTGCAAAGTACGTCCATGAGCACGAGCCGAATGTCGAACTGAGAGGGACGTCATAGTCTCGCACGAGGTCGACGAACACCAGCGCTAGGATGTCTGGGGATAGTCGGTGAATGGGTCGAAGGGAGTTGCGGTAGCGCTTGAGCAGAGCAACCGACTGGTCAAGGCTGTCTACCTGTACACGGTCGGTCAGCACTGGCCGTTACCGCTGGGCTCCTGGAGATGCGTACCTTCTCGGCGATGTTATGAGGGTCTGTTGTACTGCAGGGATGCCAGGGACGGGATTAGCGCGGTCGTAACAGGAAGACTACTTAGGGGTACTCACTGAGGCCCGTTCCATTCCGGCAGGTCCCAAAGATTAGGGTTGAGTAGGTGTGTGAGGGTCAGCCTCGTCTGGCTGGGGGCCTCCGTGTCTTCTGGAGGGGGTAGGAGGGGTATACACGGGAGGGCAGACACGGTCGCCATGGGTGGGAACCAAGGAGGACAGAGGAGAGACGCGATGTGTCGACAGAGCTGTTGTCGAAACTGGCGCCAGAAGGGACCTTAATATGATCCCACAGGCTTCGCGAGCTGGAGTCACCCCAGCTCGCCGTCGAGCACTAAACATACCCACTTCTACCACTCAGATGGGGTGCGCGTGCCTTCTGATACGTCACCTCGACCACAAACCCGGACATGTGTGCCCTCTAATCACGGATGCCCAGAACGTCCTGTGCGAGTCTTGCCATTGCGGGGTATTAGGGTCCAGGACGCCCACCAGATCCGGGCGCGGGGATCATCCCGAGACAAAGAAAGACGAGAAGAGGGCAGGCAGGCGGTGGAGAACATCGCGGTCGGGAACAGAGGTGAGTGCTTGCTCGTCAGGCCGCAGGGGCAGCGCGGAGATGGCATCGATATGTACTGCCCCGGATCACCAGATCCTCGTCCCATACCTTCCCCATGTTGCGGCTGAGTCGATTATAACTTCCGCCCATAAGCAATCATAGGCAATCATATGCCGGTCGCCCAAGAATAACCTTCGCAACTAATTATCCATGGTTGTTGCTCGCACCTTGTCCAGCAAGACTCTCACTCTCTCGGGCTCAATCTCCCTTGCTTACCGACCGCCAACATCGTCGTCAAGTGGCCTGACTAGCTTGAAACATACCGTTGCCTGCAATGTCCGCCCCTGACCTGTACTTGTCCATAACCCCGCTCAAGATCTCCGGTACGACTTCCTTTGTGCCACCAGCACCCAATCACTTATCCAAAGTCGCTCGCCAGAGATCCCGGCGGAGGATGCCATCATCAAGGCGGGGCTCGAGGTCCTAGACTCCACATCCACCTGGAAGCAAGGCAAGACCTACCAGCACAACAAGGTCAAGACCTTCCACCGCTCCAAGGGGCCCAAAGACGGCACCGCCTGGTACTGCCGCGTCAGCGAGCACACCAAGGAAGAGGGCACCTTCGCCGAGTTCTGGAACAAGCTCGGGGAGAACAAAGCAGAGAACGAGATGCAGTACGTCTCCCGCCTTTTCATTGTCTCCGCCGCGCGAGGGAACAAACGCGTCCGCGTCCCGACAGGTACATCCCCGACATCCAGAAGGTGCAGCTCATCAAGCGCATCTCCCCGACCCAATCCGTCTGGACGCTCTTCTACCACCTGCCGCCCCCGATCTCCCCCCGTGTCTTCACGGTGGTGCAGACGACCTGGCTCAGCGAGTCCTCGCCAAAGACAGGGTGGGTGAATATGTTCCGCGCATGCTCCTCGGCGCCGTTTGGACTCTAGATCTAAAGACCTGAATCCAAACCCGCGCCAGCATCATCGTGTCCATTCCGGTAGACGTAACGGGAGATGCAGAATACGCCAAGCTCGAGGAGAAGGGCGTCAAGGGGCGCTACGTGGCCGTGGAACGCATCACAGAGCGCGACGACGGCACGCTCGAATGGCGCATGGCGACGTCGAGCACGCCCGGCGGCAATATCCCGCAATTCGTCGCAGACTCTTCCATGGCGAGCACGATCTCCCGGGTACGTCCTTCCCGCGGATGTACGTGCTGTTCGTGCGAACTGACTTGCGGCCTCCGCATAGGACGTGACTTGGTTTCTCGAATACTTGACGAAGACTCGTAGTGAGGCTGTTCCCGCCGCGACGACAGAGGTGCATGCCGATGCTCCCAAGGTAGAAGCGGCGCCCAATGCTGCTGCCGCAGAGGCGTCTGGTGCTGGTGCCGCTGGTGCGACTGCTTGAATTTAGTCGCTTTCAGCTTGGACGCACTTTGAATGGGATGGTGGAGTTTGAGCTCTCCGATCTCTTGAGTTTGATTCCTCTGAACGGCTGTACACCTCCCATCCAGGAATCATCGTCTGCAGAACCGATATCGAAGCGTCGCTCTTTGGATCTTCCACGGCAAACCCGCTCGTACCCCTGATCCCAAGTACTCATACATACACGTGTTGCACACCGCGTTTGATTCAAGCCAACTCCAAGTACCGTTCCACTACGAACCACACACAACGAAGGTTATGTCAGTCAGAGTGCCGATAAGTGTCGGAAATTGGGAAGCCAGGAAGCAACAGCACAAACGCACCTTCCCAGCTGGTCACCGCCTCGTTCCACAGCTTGACCTCGTGCTGCCGCGTGCCCCCAAAGTGCTCCACGAAGTCGTTCCCGAACACCGCCTCCTCGCGCGCGATGCTCTCGGGGCGCATCATGCGCTCCGTCGCCGCCTCGAGGGACTGTGGGAGCATCTTCACCTGTGCCCGGCCGCACACGTATACAGTCGGAGCAGCGTCCGTGCACGCGGCGGGCGCGTCGAGCGACGAGAAAAGAGAACGGTTCAGCCGTCAGCGACCCTGCAGAAATCAACACAAGGCCCTTGTTACGCACCTTGCCCGCCTTCCTGTCCTCCGCCGTGAGCTGGCCGACAGGCGGGCCCGGGAGGGGCAGCCGCTTCTCGATCCCGCGCAGGCCGAGCGCGAAGATGGCGCTGAGCGCAAAGTACGGGTTCATGTCCGCGCCGGGCACGCGGATCTCCATGCGCGTCGCCGCGGGCGGCACCGACGGCGGGGAGATGATGCGCACGGACGCGGCGCGCGAGTCGTAGCCGTAGGTGACCGCGTTCGGCGCCCAGAAGGCCTCGCCGCCGACGAGCCGCTTGTAGCCATTGATCGTGGGCACGACCTGCGTGGGCCGGGGTGCGCGACGGGGCAGTGTGGGGTTAATGTTGGACGTCAGGCATGAGAGTGCGGGTGGAGCATGAAGGGGACGCACCATAGGCATGACTGCGATGGCACAAGTTTGAGCGTCAGCGTGAAGGTCTGTCTCATGGTCGTCGTGAACGGGTTCTGCGTGAGAGCGCACCATCAGGGAGGCCGTCGAGTATCCCGGCGAGGAACCATTCGCCTTCCTGGCTGAGGAATTTGGTGTCTTCGTACTGGGCGTTTGCACGGCCAGTCTTAAGCTCTGCATCTGACAGGGCGAAGATGTTCTTCCCGCTCGCGTCACAGAGAGAGACGTGAATATGTCTGTTCACCGAGGGAGGTTAGCGAGAGTGGATGTCTCAGGCTCCCTCGAACGTACCCGCTGCACCCCGGCAGCTAGTGGAAGTCAGCATTCAATTGCTGGAGGTTTAGTAACCGCTGCACTCACGTTGCCCCACGGCTTCGCCATGAAGCTCGGCACGACGCCCCGTTTCATTCCGACGCTCTTGGCAAGGAATTTGAAGAGGATGGCATTGTCTGCCATGCGCAGGGCATCAGTATACGCAAGAGCAGTCTCGTACACTCCAGGGCCGGTCTCCGTATCTGATTGCAATGAGCGAGTGCGATGGGGACAGGTTGATCAGCGTACGATGTCCTTCGAGAGGCACCTGAAACTTGAGACTCTCATCGAATAGGTCGTTGAAGTACTCGGTATTGAGTTGCGTGCGGAGCAATGAATACCCGTGCACTAGAAGAAGTTGTGAGGAAGTGGTCGCGGATCTCGAAACGTTACGCAGCACCCACTCCCCGGAGTCAAAGGCTGAAGATCCCTATAATTCTTCTTCGCAAGGGATTCAGGAGTCTCTAGACAATAGCTTGTGCCTCAGAAACGAGCATATTATAGCGTCTCTGTAGCAGACGAATACCTTTGAATTGGAAGTACTGTCGGCGAATGAGAGGTAAGCTGCCAATGATGTCATCATGTTGGGACGACCTGCCTCGTATTCGCAACCAGCTATGCATTTCCAGCCGTTCAGCTGTGCCTTGGTGACAACCTGGCGCAGGACTCCGCGAGGGTCCGCACAGATCGGGTCCTTGGTGTCCGGGTCCAAGAAGGAGACCAGGAAAAACGGGACGTTGTTCTCCCAGGGTATCCTGCGGTAGGTCGCGAGATCGATGGAGGCGATGAGGTCGCGGTACCCGTTGGCTCGGTTGGATATGAGGAGCTCTCTGGAGTAGACAGCATCATGCATGTCCCATCCGCTGTATAGAGAGTCGGCCCTCAGCAAGTTCCCAATGCTTGCCGTGCTTGCACCAACACTCACAAGATCACACTGCAGAAGTTGAAGCCATCGGAGTCGGCGGCGCTGAGGAACTTCTCCTTCGACTGGGTCGTATTGATAAGACGGGTGCATCACATCGACTCAGCATGATGCTCCTACCATGTATTTCCCTCTCAGGACACCATCGACTACAAGAGAGACATGAGCGATGGCTGGCTGCATTTCAGGTATGCGTACTCGCCATCGATACCTAAAGTGTTCGAGAGTGAGCGTACTGGCACTAGTTGCTCCGACTAAGGCTTACCGGCAACTTTGACCTTGATGTCGTCCTTCAGCAAGGCTTCCAAGTCCGCAATAGAACTCGGAGCATTTGCTGTGGGTGAGACACTAGCCGTTTTCTCGTTTGGCATGCTGGTAACAATCCTTCGGTGTCAGTTTGTGCAGAGATGACCAAGGTGGTTTATCACAGCCGATAACAAAGTCGATGGTGGTGATGCTACTGAACCACCACTAGCCGAAGGCGCCCATGATGTAGGGCTAGACGCCAGATCGCGATTGCATCTCCACGGGCATGACGCGTTGACGGCGCGCCTTGCGAGATCCCTGAGGCCTGTAGTACGCAATTGGCATGTCCTCAGAATCCGCAGGTCCTCATGCAAACATCGCAGTACCTTCTCCTGTCTCCGCCTTAGCCTTGGGGCCTGATAACACTCTCTGTGTTGGTTCAGGTGCGCAGAAATATTATCAAATCCTCAGTCATGCGAAATCGCGACTCATGAATCTGTACTATGCACCAGATGACGGGAGTGTACGGTGGTACCACCTGCCCTCGACCAAGGTCTCTCGAGCGATCAAGTCCCTCGGCGCCGAGATCTCGTCCATCGCATGGCTCACGACGAAGAAAGACGACCCAGAAGCGGTCTGGATCGCGTGCGGCCGCAACGCCCTGCGCTTCCCCGCGAGCTCAGCGCAGAAAATGATCATGACGGCAGCGGACGCGAGCCCGTCCCTCGTGCTCGGCGAAGACGAGGACGACGTCCTGAACGAGGCACGCCCGTCTCCGCCGTCCTTCTATTGCCTGAGGAACATCTCGAGCTCACATGCGTATGATCAGCCAGCTCAGCATCAGCGACAACGGGAAGCACCTCGCGTTCAGCTCCGACTCGGGCGCGGTTGGCGTCGTGGACCTCTCCTCTCTCGCCGTCAGACGCATGCGGAGCCGGCACAACACGGTGAGCCAGCCAGCCGTCTTCCTGTGTGTGGCAGCTCGCCCCTGACCCAACGACACGATCTTAGGTTTGCGGCGCCGTGAAATCGATTCCAGATCGCCCCAATGAGCTGGTCAGCGGCGGGTATGACTCTGCGTTGTTGCACTTCGATGTCGCACAGGGCACGATCCTGTCCCGCGTAGATATCAGTGAGTAGTACCCCGTCGCCCCACGCCTACATAGACACCCCCGCACGCCAACTGACGTGAGTATCTCCCAGCCGCCCCCGCGCCCTCTGAAGGCGTGTCTCTCTCGCCTCCGTTCGTGCTATCCGTATCTGTCAGCGCCAGCGGGCTGCTGGCCGCCTCCACCGCGGACGGACGTGTCTGGCTAGGGGGAGGGGGCGAGAAACGGCCGGACGGCAAGAAGAAGCGCGCGCGCAAGTGGGACGGGCTGAAGGAGAGCGAAGGCATCTGGCTGCAGGTCGCCGACGGCCCTGTCGTCTCGGTGTGAGCACGGTCTCCCTGCCTCGCTCCCCCTCCCCTATCCGGAACTGAGCCATTCTCTTGTCGTTTAGTGCGTTCACCGGCGCAGACGCTTTCGTGACGTGCTCCCTTCTCGGGATCATCACCCAGTATTTGGTGTCGCTGAACGCTGAAGGATCACTTGAGGCTGCCAAAAATTGGAGCGCTGTGACTAGTGGTTTGGAGAAGGTGAACGCTATGGCGGCGGACGGGCCGTACGTTGTCCTGGGCGGTTTCGACACGAAGGGCAAAGGGATTGTGGAGGTGTGGTTGAGATGATACTGCCCTGAGGCGAAGGACCAGTACGCCGCCGCGGAAGTTGCGCACGATCAAACCCCTCACATCATGACATGCGGAAATCCCTGCTATCGCGAGTGTTATAACTTCCGTGTAGGTGCGTGCAGATAAACAACGCGTGATTAGTGTACGTTCTCGGTCAGTACTATCCCGGTCAGTATGTATAATCCAGCCACTCGACTGGACGCGACTATCGTACATTGACTTCTTAAACCGAGCCTCGGTCAGCCATCACCGGAAGACATCGACATCCAAACCGGTGCCCGTCGTGCGTGCGCGAGCCCGCATCCGCGCCCTACGTAAAGTACCGGTAATCCGGGTTGAGGTCGCCCAGCCGCTTCTTCTCGTCCTCGGACAAGTGCGCGTGCGCGCCGGCCGCCTGCGCGCGGTCCCGCTTGCGGTTCTCCCACGAGACGCCGAGGAAGTAGACCGTGTTCGCGGTGAGCGAGAGCAGGATGAACGCGATCGCGATGCTGTACCCGGGGATGTACCGCGGCGCGTCCTTGGCGAGGAACGAGAACACGGCGATGATCCCGCCGACTGTCGGGCAGACGGGGTGGTGAGCGGAGTGTCAGAGCGAACGGGCGTATGGGCACTGCACGTACTGTTTCCGAACCCGACTTGGAACGCGGTCCCGACCGCGCGTCTGTGGTGCCCGCCAACTAGTGCACCCCCACGGTCGTCAGCAAGCGCCGCAACGTACGAGACGGAGACGGAGAGACAAGTCGAAGGAGGACTCACGGTTGGTGTTGAACCAGCAGACGATGATCGGCATCGCCGAGTACGTGCCCATCGCGGCGAGGAAGAGCGCGGCGTACTGCACGTGCTTGTTGTCGTGCACGACGAGGAGGGTGACGAAGCCCGCGAGCGAGACGGCGGTCGTCGCGAGGATGAAGACGAACCGCATCCGGAGCCAGTCTGACGCCGTTGCGGAAAGCATCGCGAGCGCGAACGCGCATGCCCACGGCGGCACGGAGAGCAGTTGCGTGTGGATCGCGCCGTAGCCGAGCGACTGGATGATCGAAGGTGCGAAGTACGCTGTGGGCGTGGAGAGGGGGAAACGGTGTGAGCGGTGAGTTTTGTCGAGGAGAGGGGGCGGGCACTGACCGTAGCCGTATGCAGGGACAATAAGTCCAAAGTACATGAAGCCTCCCACAATAATTTTCCCTAGCGGTAGATCGGACATTAGACCACACAGCAGAGATGTACCCTGGAAGGCACGTACAGTCTTTGAACACCGCCAATACGCTCTTGACTGTGAGCGGCTCGTGGCGCTTGGAGTGGCCGACGTCCTCGTAGAGGCGCGCCTTGACGAAGTCCTTCTCTTCTTGACTGAGCCACGTGACCTCCTCCGGGAAGTCCGTGATGGTGAAGTAGAGGATGAAAGAGCACAGTACGGTCAGAGCTCCCTCTGTATGGCGGCGTAGTGAGCTATCATGGGCATGGAATGGCTTCACCTAGAGTTGAATGCTTACCAAGGATGAAAATCCAGCGCCAGCCGCGATAGCCATGCAGCCCCTCCATCTTGCCGATCGCGCTGGCGAGCAGGCCGCCGAAGCCGCCGGCGAGGGTGGTCGAGGAGAAGAAGAAGGAGTAGCGCTTCTGGGCTTCGGCACGCTTGTACCACATTGCGATGAGGTAGAAGCAGGCGGGGAAGACTCCGCTCTCGACTACGCCGAGGAAAAAGCGCGTCGCGATCAGCCCGCTGAGGCTCTGGGTCAAGCCTTGGAGGAGGGTGATGATTCCAAAGAGGAACATGCACAGCGACACTGGAGAGTATGGTGAGCACCGCAGCAAATGCACAACGTCATGGCATAGGAAGGGAGACATACGCCATACGTGCGGCTTGAAGTGTTTGAGGAGCGCGTTGGAGGGTATCTCAAAGAGCACGTATGGTACGAAGCTGACACGTTCTTTGAGCTGGGGGAGATGTTCGCGCAGGACCTGACTCACAAGACGACGAGTGCGATGTTGAACTGGTTTCCTGCGAGGTTGAGGTCCTGCTTGAGACCAAAGACCGCCGCGTTCGAGATGTTCACTCTGCACACCCATAGTCGTTGGCACACACAGGGGACGTGGAACCCGCTTTGAGAAAACTCACCGATCAAGGAACGCGAGGAGGTAGAGGACACAGAGGACGGGGACGACGCGGAGGTCGATTTTGCGGATGACCTTTGCCTCGTCGACATTGGGGAAGCGTGCCTTGTAGTCGCCGCCCTCCGCGTTGACATACGGGGCAAGGTTATACTGCTTCTCGACGTCGGGCGAGCCGGGGTGATCCTGGAGAGAAGAAGCCGCTGTGGGTCCGCGCGAAGCTGAGTGAATGGCCGCAAAAGGCGTGAGAGTCGGACTCGGACTTGCCTTCTGAGCCCATGACTGGCAACTGCACGACCGTCCGGGAGGAGAAGGACGTTGCGCGAGATGAAAAGACGAGCTGAAGGGGCCCCGCTCGCGTCTGGGGTGTTATGAGAGACGCGGAGAGGAGTCAGGAGGCGTCTTGCGCTCAGCTGAGGCCTCCACCGTACCCCGCGTACCCTCCTCCGATCACATCGTCTGTCTTACCCCGCCTTTAGCCCCTTCTGGGAATTCTCCTCGTAAACAGTTTTATTCCAAGTGTCGTACCCGCTCATCCGCACATTGTAATCCCAGTCTCCATTACAGCACGTACGTACAGTACTGTGGTCGCGAACACAGGTATGTGAGCTTTGAGCGCGATATCCTGCTCACGAGTTCCCACCGGGACGCCACTTCACCCGCACAAAAATCTGACTGCTTCATCCAAGCTTCAGCCCGGTGCCTGAATGCTACCCTCGTGCACGGTACCAGGTACCTCGATCGTGCGTCAATATCCTCGGGTTGCCGAGATCAGGGCCACCGAGGTCAAAGTCTGGACCAAAGAAGGTCAAATGACAGAGAACACCCTCGCACCGCAGGCGTTAGAGGGCCGTTCGACAACGGCCAAGTACCGTTCGTCGTGCCCGCGAACGAACAGGTTGAGCGTACGATTACCGTACATCATACACGAGCTCAACCCTAGCCGACTTGGTGTGGTTCTGCCAACCACCATACATCACCCTCGTCCACAGTCCCACTCTGTCCCCGGGCCGCAGAGCGTCGACGAACCCGGCACCGTCACCGTCGCCCATACCGTATTCTTCCGAGTCCTCCACCGACCCTGGCGCGTCCGCCGCGGCCGGTCGACGTCTTGCAGTTGCACTCGTCTCCGGACCCCACTCGACGACATGCCGCTGGAATTCGCGCTCGGCCCCGCGGTTGCTCTGGACGCGCCAGACGAGCTCCGGGGCGTCACCGCTGGACCCGACGTTCGCGTTGCAATTGGGCACGAGCGTCCAGCCGACCTCGCCGAGCTTCGCCTGGATGTCCGAGCTCGTGCGGTACCAGGCGCTGTGCGTCACGAGGTAGTCGAGTTCTGTGCCGTCGACGTCGACGTCGGGGCCCTTGCGTCCGGACACATGGCTGGGCCGGAAGATACATGCCTCGTACCACGAGTTTGCGCCCGTGAACGACCCTGCCTTCCCCGTGTTAGCGCCGCCCTGGCCGTCCTGTAAGCTGGCACTAGGACTCGTCACTTGCCAGGATAGTGACCGACCCAGCCCTGGTTGTGCCCCTCGACCGTCCACGTGACGCTCTTCATCCTCCAACCCTCCCCGTTCCGACCCGCTGGCAGCGGCGGGCTTACGAGGTAGAGGAGGGCGGAGCAATGGTCCCGGGGCTTGTAGTGGTCGGAGAACATGCGGACAATGTCGGTGCGCTCCGCGCGGACCGCGGGGTAGTACTCTGCGAGGTCCATGATGTCGAGCACGAGCTCAGCGGGAAGGCCGAGCTCCGCGAGCAAGGCGCGGATGAGGCGGACGGGCTGCGCAGGGTCTGCGTTGTCTGTCTCGGAGTCGACGTCATATTCGAAGAGAAGCGATTGCAGCGCGCCCATGAGTGCTGTTCGCTTGCAAGTGTCAGCGATAGCGGA
Organism: Daedaleopsis nitida; assembly: GCA_022606115.1. Lineage (NCBI taxonomy): Eukaryota > Fungi > Basidiomycota > Agaricomycetes > Polyporales > Polyporaceae > Daedaleopsis > Daedaleopsis nitida. Next base: position 2,449,747 of record JABYQM010000006.1, on the reverse strand, counting down.
GGAGGTGAGGATGTGTACAGACTGGTTATAGACTTGTGCGAGAGGTTGTCTGAACTTCCAAAATAGCGAACATGACGTTCAGTAACAAGATGCGTAGACCATAGCACAGCCTCCAGGTTGGAATCGGACCACACGTGCTCCTAATGTGCTCCAGGCTCGCAAGTACGAGTCTCTCCTCGCAATCACACATACGAACTTCGCGCTCTCCAACGCTTGTTTAACCATGCTTTCAACTGCAATCGCGTGCTTTGCAAGATCTATGTAACTTGGCATCGTGCCTCTATGTCAAGTGTATACGTACGGTGTTTGACGCCAATCCGGACTGAGTGAAAGCCAAGCCGGTCTATCCAGGCCAGGCGAACTTCTTTCTCTTGACTATGTACGTATCTTACATATATGCCAAGACCTGTTTGCGCACATGTATCCAAGTATGTATGCTCGGCGTCGTGATCTGAGCGTCTGTCATCGTGTGGTATCTGCTTTGTATGCGTAGATGCGAAGAACTCAGACAAGCTTGTCGAGCTGGTGCACGCCCTCGATGCTCTTCTTGTAGCTGTGGCCGAACGCGCCCGCGCCCTCTCTCTTCGCCTTCTTCAGCACGCGCCCAATCGCGTCCAGACCTATTAGCGGACGGCCGTCAGCGTGCTCGTCCGAACAAGCACAACGCAAACGGAGCGCAAGAAACGGGAGACATACCTTTGTCGAGGTCCTCGAGCGGCGGCCCGAACGAGAGGCGAACAAAGTGGTGGCACGACGAGTGGAAGAGGTTCCGGCGATGAGCGGGATTGATGTCGAAGAAGATGCCGGGGATAACGATCGTCTTCTCCTTGAGGAGCTCTTCGAAGAAGGTCAGGCCGTTGTTGATCGGCGCCGGGAGGCTCTCGAGGTTGAGCCAGATGTAGAACGTTGCGACGGGCGGGACGGAGACGTGCAAACCGAGATCGTCGAGCCGCTTGAGGACGTGGTCACGCTTCGCCTTGAAGTGCCGCTGCAACGCAACCTTCTCCGCAAGCACGCGCTCGGGGTCGAGCAGCGGGATCGCGGCGAGCTGGAGGCTGTGCGGAGCATGAGTGAGTGGTCCGCATGGGAACAAATGAGGGAACGTACGGGTGGTTGGCGCCACCGTCGAGGAAGGAACCGGACTGCGAGAGCGCAGTGATGAGGTTCTTGGGCCCGAGGACCCAACAGATGCGCCAGCCGGGGAGGCGCCAGTTCTAAGATAGCACGACAAGCTTACTGTTAACTTTCGGCCTCACAAATGCGCAACAATGTAGTAATACCTTCGTGAGACCATTCACAATGACCACAGAGTCCTGGTTAACGTTGTCGATGAACTCGGCGGAAGATACCGACTTTCCGTAGTCCTCGTCGTTTTCGGGATAGATGTACCACGAATAAAACTGCCGACTGGTGAGCCATCTGGTCTAAACGGGGTCATAGAACAATGGGTTACTTCGTCCAGGATAATCGTCGCGGAGGCATCGCGAGAAACTTGGACCAGATCCTTCAGATCCTGACCCTGAATAACCTGACCAGTTGGATTGCGCGGGTTGGACGCGATGACGACCTCAAGACCTTGGGTCCTGATGTCTTTCTTGATCTGGTTGACATCGAGGCGATATTGTTGCGCCTCGTCCAGACTGTGCACGATGTCATCTCAATCTCTCAGATGGGAAGATTGGGCATCAACTTACGCCGTTGGAACAGGAACAAGGCGCCTGAATGCGCTCAGGACCTGATCATACGCTGTATAATCCGGGATTTGGTACGACTATGAAGGTGATTAGTACATGCCCAACTCAATGCGGTAAGTTGTTCTCAACGTACGCAGTACACGTCGCCAATGACGGCAGCGACACGAGAAAGACCCGCACGCCCTCCTGGCACAATGCAGACGTTCTCGTAAGTGTACTGGCTGAGCTTGCCCTGACGGTATTGGTGGTTGTATAGGTTGGCCACAGCCTCACGTAGTTCTATCTTCCGACATCAGCGGCGGCGCAGACGGTTTGCTCCACGTGTCAAACCTACCCTTGACACCGGTGGTGGGCGCGTACTCGAGCGAGTCCTCTGGGAGGGGGATGCTTGTCGGGCGAGGAGGCGCGTCGGGGATTTGACCGACCTCTGGTGCACCTTGACCAAGGTTTGCCCACTCGTGCGAGGACGCGTAAGAGAAGCCGTTGGCCATGGCACGGTCGGAGCAGTAGATGACTCCGGTGCTACCTGGATGTTCAATACCAGGAACGGTCTCCTCATCGGGGTTCACGGTCTGAGGGAGAACGCCCCCGGTCTTGGGCTTGTTGTGACCCGCGGATTGACGGAAGATCTAGAGCATCGAGAAACGTTGAGCTACACTCATCTGCAAGATATCTCTCTGAGTCGACACGAACCCTGTGGGCTTCGGAATCCTTTTCATGGCGGTAATGCCTCAAGACCTCGTGCACCTACGAGCGGTCAGCGAATGCCGTGATAGGCGTTATAAGAGAGCTCTGCTACTGACGACGTCGCGGAAGTGCAAAGGGGTAGACCTGCCAGACCAGGAGACGGGGGTGGTAGTGCCGGACATGGGAGGATGTTGCGGGGGATGGGGGAGACTTCAGCGGGCTAGAAAGTCTTATATATATCGTGGACATCAGAGCGATGATGTCGCCAGAAAAAGAAGAGTACTGCCTGCAGGCGGGACTGCGGGTGTTCAGACTCATCAGTCGTCCGCCAACGTCATCGTCAGCAGTTAGATAATTCGGTATTCTTAGCCAGCCGGTAGAGATTAGATTAGATTGGCGCACGCTACACCACGAGACACCATTCATTTCATGACAAGCGCCCACAGGTCCTCTTAAACTCGGACCTCGGAAGCTTGGCCTGCGTTCCTCTCTTCCGTTTCATATCGCTCTGCACTGGCACCAGACGACCTGCAACTCGACACCATGGCGTCCCATCTCGAGTCTTCCGTCTCTCGTTTCCTCCCCGACCCGAAGTCCGTCGCGGTAAGCTACGGTTTCACGTTCACTTCTCTCGCGTCTGAACAATTCGGCAGATCGTTGGTTGTCCATTCAGGTGAGCCGCACGCGTAACAAAGCTCTGCCATGCACCTTACATGTGTGCTGTTTGAACTCAGAGGCGGCCAGGTTTGTCACCACGAGTCTCCGTGTCTCCGGATAGACTGATTGTTTGAGCACCGTTAGGCCAAGCTGGGTGTAGACAACGGTCCCATCCACCTCGTCGAGGCCGGTCTGCCACAGCAGCTATCTGAGCTCGGCTGGCAGGTCCAGTTTGACGGTCACCATCAATTCATAGAGATCGATGCCGAGAACGATCCGCCCATCGGGAAGCTTAAGAATCCCAGGTTTGTGTCGCGTGTCTGCAAGGCCGTCGCACAGGCTGTCGGAGATCATGCCAAGAAAGGCCAATTGCCCCTCACCCTCGGCGGTGATCACTCTCTGGTATGTCCACACCGAGAATAACCTCGGCGTAACCCATATCTTTACGCTCATGCCGCACCCGCAGGCTATGGGCACTATTTCTGGCACTCTCGAGTACGTCAAACTACTTCACGTCCTCTAGAGCGAACCAATCATAGTCTCGCTCTGCAGGAAGTATCCCGATGCTTGTGTTATCTGGGTAGATGCCCATGCTGACATTAACACCACCGAAACTACGGATACCGGTGAGCTTCTCTACCTCATGGCTAGCAAAGCCGCCGGACTTACCTCAGCCCCCCTCCAGGAAACATCCACGGCATGCCACTGTCCTTCCTGCTCGGGATTGGACCCAAAGTTGATGAGTTCGCATGGGTGAAGCCACTCCTAAAGCCTCATCGGCTGGTGTACATCGGTCTGCGCGACGTCGATCAACCCGAGCGACGTATCCTCAAAGAGCACGGTATCAAGGCATACAGCATGCACGAGGTCGACAAGTACGGCATTGGGCGCGTCGTCGAGATGGCGCTTGACCACGTCAACCCTGGTCGTAAACTCCCGATTCACCTTAGCTTCGATGTGGATGCTCTTGATCCGACCGTTGCTCCATCGACTGGGACGCCCGTGCGTGGTGGGCTGACCTTCCGAGAGGGTCACTACATCTGTGAAGCAGTATATGAGACGGGCTGTTTGGTCGCTCTAGACATCATGGTAAGCCACGCAGGGCTCATATGCGGATGTGCGAACTCACTTGTGATCGTAGGAGGTCAATCCATCGCTGGCCGACCCAGAGTCGGTCAAACAAACTGTTGCTGTAGGATGCTCCCTTGCAAGATCTGCCCTTGGTACGATGCACAATCCCCGAAGCTGTAGTGGTACTGACAATATTTACAGGTGAGACGCTCTTGTGAGCGTACCTCGACAGGCAACACTGTAGCCATGTAACTAGATGTAGCATAAAACACATAATGCTAACTGTCATACACTAAGCAGCTGCCCGCCTTTAGCACCCACGACTGCGATAATCCCAACGAACGCCTGTTACGCAAGTGTCCGCAGACGTGCGACACTGGCAGTGCGATCTTGTGCAGGCTCCAAGTCCTATGAAGTATAGCAACTTAAGGGAGACAGTACCTGCATTGCTAGACAGTCTGTTCATACGTAAATAGCAGTCGCACCTCAGTAGCGTCGAGTATGCCTCCCGTCCGAGTGAAGAAGAACCAGGATGGTAACTTTGAGTAGAAGTGAGCAGCATAGTAGTCCTGTTGCGACGTGACTTTTTCCACGGTCACGACTCAGACGGCACCTGCTACCGCAGTCGCATGAATTGGCGGCTCAGACTCTCGTTTCCTACTCCATTGGCACTTCCTCGTCGTCCTCGTCGTCCTCGTCCTCGTCGACACTACAACCGTTTCTCGAACAAGACCAACTTCTGGCATCACCGTGACCATGATCCGGCTCACCGACTTTCCTGACGACATCCTGGAGGATGTATTTGATGCCATGCGGAACCTGATATGCTTCCCGGGAGAACATGACTATGTACGTGTGAACTAATCACAGCAGGCAATTCTTCCTCTGAAGCATGTGTAGCATCCAGTGACTCAACTGGAATATCCTCTGGAAAAATCTGTGCCACTATGGGCCAACGTCATCGTCCTCTCCCACGTCTGTAGCCACTGGCGCAACCTCATGTGCACCCGCCCCCATCTCTGGACGTTCATTCGCGTAACGGGCACATTCAAGAACAGAGTAATGGTCAACGAGATGATCGAACGATCCAAACTTCTCCCCCTGTCCATACTGTTCACGTACCGCGCAGAAACCGTGGTGGAATGCAGAGACGATGGCACAATATTCGACCTCGTCGCCATTGCTAGCATCCTCAGCGATCATTCTGAACGCTTCCAAGAGCTAGGTATTGTTCTCCACTCGAAAGACTTAGCCATGATCATGAATGCCCTCTCTGCCGCTGTCGTCCCTCGATTGGAGAAGTTATGGTTCCATTGTGGACTACAAGGTAGCACTGGAGGCAAGTCCGAGGTGTCCTGGACCTCCCTATTTGACCGTATGTTGCCGCCGCTACGCGTCTTACACATGGATCACATCACATCCGCCTGGCTACCGTTCGAAAATCTCGAACGTCTCGAGCTCACTGGTGGACCAGCCCCCCCTCTCTCGGCACTCCTGCACACCCTCCGTCATAGTCCTTTGCTTAAAACTCTGGTTTTGCAGATACTCTCAGTGAACACCGAAGGAGTGGACGAGGCAGACGGAGTTGAAGGCGAAACTCGCATTATACTGCCCTATCTGCGCCTACTCGACCTACGAGTCGGATCCACCTACAAACATGCCTTCTCAGTTCTTCCCTACATCGCCTTCCCACAAACTACCGCCGTTCTTCTATCCTTCTCGTGTCGCTTTACATCGAGTCTATCTGGAAACTGCGACTCGTTGCAGGATCTCGCGGCTGCCATCGAACACACATCCCTCGTCATCCGTTCACCTAACATTGCAGACATCTTCTCCGAACAGTCCTCTTTACAACTCATGTACCAAGTATGCCCGTACGAGAACATCTCCCAGGATCCCGAGGACGTCTTCCATAGTCACATTGCCCGCCTCTGCGAGGGCTTCCGCGCCGTACCCCTTCCGTCGCTCACCTCTCTAACGCTCACTATAGAAGCGCAGTGGATCGAGTATACCCGTTCTCGCTTCATGGATCTACTCCAAGCGGTACCGACCATCACACATCTGGCCTTGAATGTCGGTGCTGCAGAGGCCGTCGCGCTCTTTGGGGCGCTAGGGGAGCTAGTGGGGGGCGAGGAAGATGCAAAAGTTTCCGTTTGCCCAAGACTCAAGGAAATCTCTGTGAATATGACGACCTGGCCGACCGACGACGACTTTTGGTGTCTCGAGCGCTGCTGCCATGCTCGCGCATCAGCAGGCGTCCCGATCGAGAGGTTGGAGACTCTCAAGTTTCCTGAGATCGTGTTGTCGAGCTTGCAAAGCTCGGTGCAGACAATCATTGCGAATAACTGACCCCTAGTACAACCGACATCTACATGTTTCATCCTGTACTACATACGTATATTGACAAGTTGGATATGTTGCGCAATTGTCTTGTATACTCAGACGGACTTTGACCTCTCTCGTTGAAGTACTTGTGAATGGCAAGTATGGCTCGTCGCTAATTCGGACGATGGCTCACTCGTCCTCCACATACCCCGCAGATCCCCCCACCAGTCCTATGGCATGTCGGTGACTGTCAAGTCGCCCTCGGACAAACTGCAGACCATGTTTCAAGTGACGAACGAGTGGCATTCGGTTACGCGCTTGGACGTGAGTCTGCATCGGCTTGCGGCCGACACCTCTGCGACGTTCGTGACCATTCTGAGCCGTCTGCCCAACTTGTCGTGGCTCCGCACCCGCGCAGATACACGCATGACAAGCACTATCCTGTCGGCTCTTCAGTCTCGGGATGGACGAGGTGTGCAAGCGGTATGCACCAAGTTGAGGCACCTGGTTGTTAACTGGTGGCGAGCAGCTCTTACGCCCACCATTTCCGACTTTGCGAGGATCAAAAAATGCTGTCGGCTGCGCGCAGTGATGGACGTTAGAATGGAAAAGCTGGAAGTCCAATGTCTCCCGACTGACTCGCTGAACAGGCTATGCGCGTTCATTGGGACTGTCGTGGCCGCCCCTCCTGATGATCAATAGACTAGCTTGGATATCCTCCTTGAATAGCCGTTCATTTGAAGTCATGTGTAGCAGTCCTGACTCGGAGCACCCTTAGATGAGTAAATAAGTACAGAGCGAAGAACGCACTCTTGCCATCACTGTGACTATGTAGTTCTTGAAGAGTTTGGAAAATTGAATGCTATTTGCGGTGGTCTCAATCGACTCGGAGGACGCGGCGCCAGCTTCAATGACATTGACAACAAGTTGAACGGGATGAGCGCTTGTTGATTTCGTCTACACGACACACGTGACCGCGCTAGCCACCATAAACACGCGACGCGTTTGTTTTCTTGCCACCGACATCTTGTTTGTTGCACCGGGCCACCAACCTGTCTTCTACACAAACAACACCCACTTCAGTCTACACCACCTGCGCGACCTTACACTCTACTCTGTCGAAAGGCTACACGATGAATTCTGTGCAACCTACTGCCAGTGCCACTGGCAGCCTCATAGCAATTGCAACGGACAGTGGTTTCGTATCAACCACAGGCCCCAAACGTCCTTCGCGAAGGCTTCCTGACCGCCTTCCACAACCTCAAACATCCAAACGGGCTATGGTATGTGCTCGTGTTGAATGTGCCGTGTATAACGAGGTATCAATTCGCGATAGCTAACTTGTTAGCAGACTACTGCTATGGCTCTGCACTCCGAGGATACGAATTCAGACATGGAACAAACAACAGGAAGGCGACCGGTCCCACATTTAGAAGACCTCAGATGTATCACAACCTTGGGTTGGTCTTTTATCCTCTCCCTCGTTTCCTTGTGAAGCTAAACAGACATATAACAGGCGACGGATCATGGGGTGCTGTATACCTGGTCCGAGTCAAGAAGCGACGCCGCAAGGGACGACTAGGCGAGTTGTTTGCTCTGAAATGCGTTGAGAAAAGGGCATATAGAGACTCGGAGAGGGTACGTCTCCCTCTAACCACTATACTCTTCCCCCTCATGCTCTTCCTAGAATGACCAACGCGAAGATCGTTGGGAGGCCGCGGAACTCAAACACATGGAGCGCCGCGCGCTTTGCACCCTTCCTTGGAATCCCTTCATTACCAACCTTCTGGATGCCTATGCAGACCCTCGGAACACCTACCTTCTTCTCGAGCTTGCGCCCCGGGGCTCAATCCACGACCACATCACGGCAGACCGTCCAATGTCCGCCGCAACGGCGAAGTTCTACTTCGCGAACATCGTGTTCGGCCTCGAGTTCCTGCACTCGCACGGGCTTGTCCACAAAGACATCAAGAACGAGAATATCCTGATTGGTGCGGACGGCTACGCCATGCTCGCCGACTTCGGCTTGTCACAATATGTCGATGAGGCGAAGATATGGGACCGTATGGGTACCTATTTCTTCGTCAGTCCAGAAATCATCGGCGACAGCCTGGACTCTGCTGAGGCCAAATACGCGTCGGACTGGTGGGGCGCCGCATGCTGCCTGTTTGAGATGTTGACGAGCAGGGTTGTAAGTCTGCATTCGTTCCTGATCCGCAGGAGTTTGCTGATCCATTTGCGGACAGCCATTTCGACCCTCAGTGGAAGTGAAGTCGTATACGGCTCTGTCTGAAGAGCAGCAGAAGAGGAATATCCGCTGGCCAGAGGATTACAAGGACGAAGGCTGCAAGGAGCTCTTAGGGGCTATGCTGGATCCGTGCCTTTCCGCCCGCCTCGGTGCGAGAACAGTCCAAGGTAGCGATGGGTCAAAGGTCAACACTGAACTCCGAGAACACCCGTGGTTACAGACACTATACTGGGACCGCATTGAAGCGAGGATCGAGCTCGTGCGTATCCCTCATACGCTACACTCGTGCATGTCCATTGGACAGTTATTGACTATATTACAGGCGCCATCATGGGCTCCTTCAGTAGAGCACATGTCCGACCAGTGGGATGCGTGTGTACTCCCCCAGCAGAAGAAGGTCCCGGGACTGCGCCTAAAGCGACGACGTGGTCCTCGTTTCGACGAGCATGGCAATCTCCTCGTCGAAGATCGTCGGTCGAGCAAACGACGACGCGTTGTTCAGGACGATTACAGCCCGACGTCCATGACAGGCGAAGCAGGCAGCACGTCATAGGCCATGCCCTCCGACGGTTCGCAACACAGAGTGGACCGATAGCCTCTCTTCTCCGTTTCACCCCAGATCCGACCCCCGTGCTCTCTGCCTGCATCAACAGACAGGGTCAACACCACACGCTCCTCGGGTCGCCCTCCGGCACGCTGACCTCGACGCCCGCAATCCGAGTCATCGCCCAACACTCTCTAGACTTGTCACTCGACCCCCCGAGCCCCGCACACACGTCTTGTCCTGAACCACGCGCAGCGCCAGTGGCAGCGCCCGCGTACCCGTCCCGACAATAAGCACCGCCGCCAAACAATAGCCCACTCCCTTCGCGGACCTGTATCTGAGCGCAAACCGCCCCGCACACATCCGCCGCGTGCCCTCCTGCGCCCGCGCCGGCATGCGCTCCTGAGCCTAAGGAGCGACGATCATCGCTGGCGCTGCCTCATGGCGAACTACGGTCCCGCGCGTAGCGGCCCCGGTGTGGTTTGGGCGTCGGCTCGGACCAAGGCGACTTTCCTGAACAGTTCTGCCCTCTCCGGCTCCACCGCTCGTCTGTGACCAATGAACGTTAACGCGCAACGCGAACAACACGCGGCGGCTGGGGACGACAATGGGCCAGGCTCCGGGGGTTTTCTGACGGTATAGCACACGCGCGCGTGCGCACGTTTGTCTAGTACATTGAAAACAATAGCAGCAGAGCTGCGAAGCGCATACACAGTAACCGCGCGTGCACGTTGTGCCGGACCCACTGATGGTCACAGTACATACAAAACACAAACACAAAACTCGGGAACATCCTAGTTCGAGAACCTTTTGCGCCGCCGCAGCATTCGCAGATGACTATGTGCCTATCATTGATGTCCTACCGAAGCGACGCATCCCGACCACACAGAAGCTGGGTAATGTTGTTGAATCTTGATGCGCACGCTCGCGAATCCGGGTCGAGAATCGGAAAAAAGCAACGCTAGCCACAGCTTGAAGTAAGCATATATACCAGACCTTCACCAGAGCCGAAACATTAATTATATCGCACACGGCGATTAGCGCAGACAGGCGGCCGTTAAAGTTAGGACAGACACTAGTGGGCATGCGGCACCGCGCCCACTTCCGTCATACTCATGGTACTCGTAATCAACCCAGGTCCCTCGGAGGACAAGACTCGGGATCTGGAGTCTGGACAAACAATAACGGCCATCGGGCGAGACGATCTCGTCAGCCCCAGCCAATTAAAACCTCCCGGTAACTGGTAAGCGACCTCGAACTTGTGACTTATGTAGTGAGTATGGCCTCCTGATAGACGTACTATGTAACTACATACTTGCCGCGGCACATCATGCCTCCGAGAGGCCCAACTCGTTAAAACTTAGTCTGTCTCAGGCCCCGCGCTATGTCACTGTGCGAGCGCGCTGCGTGGACGGCCTGGTGTGTTTCAGATGCCCAAGAGTGTTTGAAAAATGTAGGAACAGCACAATTGTCTGTCGACACCCACTCGCTTGCGAGCGGTGCGCGACTTGTTCATGACTCCGAGTCCGGACAGCGCAAAAGTGTACACTCGCGCAGTAGCAGCAGACAGACAGACAGAGACTCCGCACTCTCGATGATCGATGATCGACTATTAGGAAGAGCTCGGTGGCCGCGTATAGCGCTAGCACGGAAGGCAGAAGGACTAGAGTAGCATTTAGCAAGCGATTGATCGTTCTGTGGCAGGGCAAAGAAGACGGGCACGCGGCGCCCCGAGTCCGAGCACTCCTCCTCCTCTCTCGGGCAGGGCAAGTCCTCCTCCTCCTCCTACTCCTCGTCCCATCGTCCCTCCCTTTCTTCCTCTCTTCTCTTCTCCTCTCCTGACCCTCGGGTCGGCGCGCGCGCGAGCGGGGGCCCTCGGCGGGCGAACGTCTCGTGGCGGGGCGCAGTGCCGCATTAGGTAGGACGCGCGGTGGGCGGCGGTGTATTACAGCAGTGCTGTCCAGGCGCGGGGATTACAGTGATATTGGCGTACAAGCCGTGTGTGCGTGCGGGCGACGTGGGATTGGCGATCAAGACGGGGGTGGGTGCCGATTATTGCGGGCAACGGCCGGCCGATGGGTACGCGTAAGACGAACGGTTGTCTATGCAAGAAAACGGGCGGGGCGTGCGGCTGGGCAATAGTTGACACAGTTGAGGTTGAAAACGAGACCTGGACGGGGACGGGGACGGGGACGGGGACGGGTCAGCACCTCGGGCGGAGAGGCAGAACGTGTGGGTCCGGTTCGCACTCACTTTTGTTGTGGGTACTCTTACAGGCATAGAGATTACAATAAGATTATTGGGCGGAAGCGAAAGCGAGTCGACGGGTGAAGCGGGATCATTAGGGTGTTCTGGCCGGAATTGAGCACGGCGAACAAGGGCGGTTTGTGTAGAGGGGAAGGAACGGAGGTCGTGAGGGAGACAGTCGTGACGGGGAAAGAGTTGTGGGGTATGCAGCCTTCACTTGCTGCTGTTGCGGCGGAAGGTGGACGGGCCCGCCTCGGCCGCGCGATGGCTGATGACGGGGTCGGACGTGGAGTGACCGAGCCGGCGCGTCGTCCGCTCCCGCCCGCGAGGAGGCTCTCGGGCGCGTGCACGGGCGTTGGCCTTCGCCTTCGCCTTTGCCTTGATGAGGCTCATGTCGTCCTCGTCGTCTGCGAGGCACATCTCCTCCTCATCCGGGTCGGCGAGCGTCGCGTCGTCCTCGTCCTCGGATATGGACTCGTCCGAGTCGTAGTCGGAGTCGTACTCGCAATCGCTGTCCCACTCGCTGCCGTCGAAGTGGGTGTTCTCGCGTCGCCAGTACCGACCGAGGAAGAGCTTGAAGTCGGCGCCCATCTGGAGATACTCGGCGTTGCTCGCCAGCCCGTTCCAGGTGAGGTCGCCGTTGTCGAGAGCTTCCTCGATGAAGGAGGTCGAGCCGAAGTAGATGTAGTGGATGAGGTAGTGGAAGGACGCGGGGTCGGGGATGGGGAGATAGACGACCGGGTGCGAGCACGTAGAGGACGGAAGGATGCACGGCACGGGCAGGGTAGACATGGAGGATTGTCTGGATAGAGAGGGCTCCGGCGTAGAGTGCGAGCTCGCACAGCCGTCGGACGGCGCGTCCATGACGAGGTCGAACGGCGAGGCACCGCTCAGAAGACCCCTGAGGAGGGCGGAGTGGGCGCAGAGGTAGTCCATATGCAACTGAGCTAGCTGTGAGCATACACGCGACAGAACGAGGGTGCAAGGGCATACCTTCATGACCATCCGCCGCGGACGTACCGACTTGTGGGTAGAGTTTCGGAGCGCCGGAGCGGGGCTCTCGTCGAGTCCGAAGGAGTCTGTGCTGACCTCGGAGTTGATGCCCATGTTGCGGAACGCGTCGCAGACACCGGACGGTCCGAGCATCTTGTCGGTGTTCTCGTAGCTCAAGGGGACAGCTGCAGGACACGGACGGGCGGTTAGACGCGCGCGAACGGAAGAAAGAGGGCATAGGTACCGATGGTGCAGTCGGACGTCTCGGGCCTGGTCCAGTAGTAGGTGGCGAGGCGGCGGAGCTGGTCGACGATGTACTCGAGGGGGACGTCGGCGAGAGCGGGGGGCGGGAAGGGGCGGGGCACGAAGGCGACGGGGTGCATTGCACGGCGGGGCGCCAAAGAAGGGGGGAAGGAGAGCGGAGCAGTTGAGCGGGCAAAGGAGGGGATGGAAGCAGGAACGGCAAGGCTTATAGGAGCGGGCGCGGATGGGTTATTGTCTTCCGGAGACATAGTTGGGCAAGGCGAGGGGGCAGGAGTCGCTCCACCTGATTAAGCAGCCGTGGGCCAGACGAAAGGCGGGCTAGCAGGGATCTGTCACGATCGCTGCGCAATTGTTTCGACTCGGGGCTTCGCCCAAGGAGAATCGCCCAAGGAGAATATGCAAAGTAAGCGGGCAAAGAAGAAGGGCAAGAACGAAGATGAGGCCTGGAGGAGAGGGAGATACTGGCGAGCACACCCCTGCTGTCGTGATATAATATACAGCACTAGCCGTCCCTCGCAACAGCGACGATGGATGTCTTCGAACAGACCGCGCCAGATTCCCTCCCCGCTTCGCACTCCGCCCAGTCCCGCCCTCCGCGCCTCTTCCCGTTGCCTTGTCTTCCGAGCCTTATTGTCTTTCGCCTCCCTCCTCCTCCTCCCTTACCCGCCGCATGCCGTCCGTGCTGCCTCCTCGCTTGCAACCGTCATTTATGCTATCCTCAGTCCATCATGATCTCCTGACCATCATCCCAGGCCCCCGTCGCCTCCCCACACGCGCTCACAAGAACTGCAAGATCAGAATCTGCGATGCGCGCGGGCTTGCCGGTCATGCCGTCATCTCTCCTTTCTAGCTTCACGCGCCCGCATCCCAACAGATGGATCGCCCGACTTGGATCAGGACGCGCCTGATCCCAGCAGCGGCAGATAGCCTCGTGCCTCTTGCGATTTGGCTCATGATCAGTCATTAGTGTATCTCCTCACAGTCATTTCGGTTCTGCAGTGCGTTATAGGCTTATAGCCTCGATCTGGTGGCGTTGTTTCGAAGATCGCTCGCGATACAAGACGCTCCCTGATCTGCACTACTTATCCGCTGTGCTGTGGCTGGTATCCCTCGATGACGATAGAAGCGCAAGTCGAACATGCAGAATGCATCATAGCGACACGTCCAGAATCGTTGTAGCTGTGCGAAGATGCCGCTCAGCCTGAGAACAGACTAGAACGTTCAGTATTCGTTCTTGGCCCGGGTAGCACACCGAGTATGTAGCTATCACCAATATGTATTGTCCTTTGTCCTCGTCCTTCCTCGTCGCGTTGGTGAACGTCCGTTCGGGGCCCATGAGTCGGGATGATCCGTCTGCTCGAGCAATGTCACGCGTGGACATTGACAAAGGGATCGACAGGAAAGGCAGGTCGGCCTAGTCTGACAGAGTTCGTCGAGGACGGTGAGAAGATCCCAGCGCAGCGGACTTCTTCCCAACAGCCGGGCATTGTGCCAATCGCCGTGATGAAACTTCATGGAAGGCACTCTACGGAAACTCAAGGCGCAGGTATAGTTACCGACCGTAGCCTGTAGTATGCTGTAACAGTAGTATGCGCTTCCAAGGTTCCGACTCCCGAGTCGGCCGTATATGACGCGAAGCGTTTGGATGTCTCGCTTGGTCTGCTCTTGAACAGAGTCAGTGCACGAGTCATGTCCGACGTGCGATGCATCACATACCTGCCATTGACGAGTCACTCGCAACAGGACACCAACGTCCAAGCGAGAGGGCAGACATCACGTACAGCGCGCTCAGGCGGCTGCCTTCCTCTGCCTTCGTGATCATCTCTGTCTTCGGTACCTGCACAAAGGAAAGAGCGAACGCGAATGGCAGTTTGCGTCATGCGAGCGGTCTCGAAGGGAAACACTTGCCCGCCGATATGCCACCAACCATCTCCGGCGCCCTGTCGCGTACAAAAGACAATAGAGGACAACCTTCGCGGGATCAAGATGTCGCTAGGCGAACCGTCCGCGCACAGTCACTGTCAGTACGGTGCCTACCGCTCACGTCTTCTTCAAGGTTGTTCCAACCGCCGGACTGGGCCTGGGAGCAGGTGCGAACCGTCTGCCGACCGTGCCGCCTCTGTCCTTCGGCTGGGAGCGCAAAGAACAGTCGGCCAGTCTGGCCCTGTTGATCATTCTGCACGGTGTCGTGCCTGCGCGACCCGCAGTCCTGTGCCACTCATGTTGGCGCATGGCCGGATATGGCACCTAAACTGGCGCGGGTGTGGTTGAGGGTGGCACCTCCGACGGGATCCATAATCCATTGACCTGCCTGAGGTGCCGGTGATGTACTGACACCGGAAGGTTCCCCATGCGTACAACTAATGCTGCGGCACGGCGGTGTGCAGCACGCGGCAGCCAAGTATCGCGGCGTGCGATGCATTCACGCCCCGCACTACGAGAGCAGAGGAAGACAACCTGGAGTCAGCGGCAGACGTGCTGAGCGTTTGGGCGAGATCACGTACGAGCGGGCTTGGACGTGCATTTGCAGCTTGCTATGCGCACACTGACACATGCATGTGCGTTCCGCGCGGCGCCGGGACATTAGCGGCACTTCCATTGTGAAGCACTGTGCTCGAGACACGTCGCTAGCGTTCCAGTGGCAGACGTCAGATGGAGGTCATGCACAATCGAACGCAGACGTGCCACTCACCACATTTACCGCGATCTACCGCCTACATACACCCCGGAGCTGCGTCAGGAAAGCTCAGCTCGTGCAGCAGACGCTGCGGATGATAACGCTTTCCTAGGCATCCGCCGCAGGACCGACCGCTGCAGAAGGCGCGAACTCTGTGGGCCGTGGCTCTGACAGGCTCGGGCGCGAGTCGTCTCCAAGGTCAGCCACAGTCCTGCTCAAGAGACGCACCTCTCCTCTCTACTCCCACCCGTGACGATTATCTTAGCGACCCTCCGTCCATGCAAGTGTCTTCTAGGGAGAAACAAGCGCATGTTCGCAGCGGCGTTGGAGACGAGTGACACGGTTGTGAGAAGCAGCCGCGGCGAGCAACCACTGCTGGTTTAGGAACCATTGGCGCCCAACGCGTTCGCGCGAGGAGCCGGCGGCGGCGGTCGTTCTCCAGTGCCACGGGCCTCACTTCGCAGTCCATGTAACATCTGTCGCGCCCACGCCACTAGCGTCGACGAACCACGCCATGTCCACCGCGCTGTCCAGCAACTCCGT
This sequence comes from Daedaleopsis nitida, assembly GCA_022606115.1. Lineage (NCBI taxonomy): Eukaryota > Fungi > Basidiomycota > Agaricomycetes > Polyporales > Polyporaceae > Daedaleopsis > Daedaleopsis nitida. Next base: position 2,433,797 of record JABYQM010000006.1, on the reverse strand, counting down.
CTTCGACGCCAACCCGTACGAAGGGCACCCCAACCTGTCCGAGCTCGAGGCGGAGGTGCTGTGGCAGTACGCCAAACTGTCCCAGAATATGAAAGAGGTGCGCCTGCTGCTCGGAGGCTTCGCGCGCTGGTGCTCAAGATGCGGACGAACGTCGTGACGGCGGGCGCGATTGTAGCTGATCGCGGAGACGCGGCGGGTGAGCGAGGCACCGGACGAGAAGCTCCTGAAGCAGTTGCGGGCGTTGGAGGTGAAGATGGGTTTGGTCTTGACTCTGGTGCGTCCGTCCTCCTGCTCCTCTCTCACCTCGAACGCATTCAAGCGAACCGCCTCTTCTGTATGTCGGCAGTTCAAGGCGTCAGTCTGGGCCGTTATCAACGAGCAGCCGGTTGCGGACATGTCGAGCGCATACGCCGACACCACGGCAGATGACACGATCACACAGTGAATCCATCGCATCGACCGGCCACCCCTACAATCACGAAGTCGCACGTAGGAAAGGAAACGACGTTCAGGCAATTGCGACATTGCATTGCTACTCTTACTGTACAACTGTTGTCTCGATACAATCACCGCACCTGCATCCTGCTCATCTTCCCCGCCAGCCCCGCTGCGGCGACAGACGTCACGGCGTTCGCGTCCCAGATAACTAGCTTCCCGTCCACGCCGGACGTGCTGACCTTCGTGATGTTGCCCGGCACGCCTTCGTACGGCCGCACGCTCGTGATCGTGTTCAGGTGCACGGTGAACAGCTCCGATTCCGTCGAAGACGATGCGGTAGGAGAGCCAGGCACGTTGGAGATACCGCGCTCCGCAGCGTTGCGGAAGGTGTTGAAGGCCGCGCTGTTAAGCCGTCCAACGGGAGATGCTGCGCCAAAACCAGAACGTGCACCCCCCGAGGACTTGTTCGCCTGGGGATCGTCAAGGCTGCCGGCTAGCTCCCAACCGCCTGTGTTGCCCGCGAATACTAGTGGCTGGCAGTCGTGACCCGCTGCGACCAATGACTCCTCCGTAGTCCAAGTGAGGGTGACCAGAGGCAGGATAGACAACTTGATCGTGTAGACGGCCGGCCCACCGGGATACACGATGCTAACAGAGCTGTCGTGACCTTGACGGGAAGATGAGTACACACATCACTTCGTAAAGCGTTGATCATTTACCAGCGAACGCCAGAGCGTCACCAGATGGCGAGAATGCCACACTATGAACCCATCCACCAGAAGGGCTGGCATACTCGCCACAGATCGTGTTGAACGGGAGCTTTTCACCCCATACAGACGGAGCAGGCCTGGTAGATGGCTAAGGAGTTGCATGATAATCCGGAGTCTGCTGTACGCACCTCTTGTCTACATCCTTGATATACGCAGAGAAGACGCGCGCCTTCATGTCCGCGCTACCAGCAGCCAGCAGGACGTTGTTCGGGTGCCAGTCGACGGACAGCACGGTCGAGCGGATAGGCTTCTTGAGCAGCCGGGAGACCCACCAATCGCCCTCGGGATCAAAGGAGCAGATGGCAATCGCACTAGAGATCATGAACAATCGTACCTCCCACGACGAACCGGCGCACGTACCGAGCACCACTTGCGACGGCAAACTTGTCTTCGTTGGGGCTCCAGCGGACGAACGTCGCAGCACGGTTGATACGGAGGAGCACCAGAGTCGGCTTCCAGACCATGTGGCCGGTCTGCGAGTCCGGGGTTTGCTGCCAGACATACGCATTTCTGTCTTGTGCGGAGGTTACGATGCGGTTAGAGCGCGGAGCCCAGTCGATAGACGTGATAGGCTTGTCGTGCTATAGATGATTTGTGATGTAAGTATATGGTCTGGATGAGGGATCGCGCTCTGCGCACCTCGGTGAGAGTGTCGATATGGCTCCAGTCGCTCCCTTGGCGAGCATAGATGCGGACCTCGTTCGAGTTCAGACTCACGGCAACCTCTGAAGATGTGCTCGCGATCAGTTCAGAGGGCGGCGATGGGGGGAGTCAACATACGGCTACGGTCCGCGTTGAATGCATGGCAGGTGATTGGGCTTTGCTGACTGAGGGGGAAGACCTCATAAGGAGCCATTTCGTTGTCTTGTTGAGGAGAAGGTGCACAGAGGACTCTGGACAGTCTACTCTGCAGAATCGGTGATCAGAGTCGCAAAGAGCAAGTGTCGATGCTGCAGTCTCAGTCTGCACGGCGCGCAGCCGATGACGCTGGACCGATTATGAGCGCTTGATAGTCGCACCAGTTCGCCCCGGGATTACCGCTGTTTACAGTACGTCGAACCACTCTGCACCGTCAGATGGCACTAACTTTGGTTTTGAGAGTGATCCACTTCCAGCGTTCTCTCAGTCGAACACGCCACGATATACGACGACGTTCTACCCCCCAGCAGGTCTGGTGAAGTGTACTTGGTGTTCTATAGTGTTTTACTGACATTTGGTGCTACAGCTGTCCTCACCTAGTGTGACGCTTTGGTCGCTGCCGGAGACGGATTTCACGTCATTACTTCGCCTACTTCATAGACTTCAAGCTTCAAGCTTCAAGCTTCAAGTCAATATTCTCAGTAACATTGCGTTACTCGTTCAGATGTATCGCCTACGTGCGTCACGCAATGTGCCGCGCATGCCACTAGTGACTATGAGGCAGCTGAAGTACTCAGGTCAATAGCACATGGCGATGAATTCAGGTGAGCCTCAGCATATGTATGCGTTGTACTAGTTGCGCAATCGCTGGTCGATGTCACGACATGAGTTATGCTTCCATATACGATTCAGGGGCAGTCGCGTTCTGCGGTCCAATCAACCCTCCAAGTCCTGTGCGTGTCATTCGTAATCACCAGTTGATGCTGAACATTCCGATTTGTGTATCACAGAGCCAGCGTTGCCGAGCAGTGACCCAAGATTGCTGCATATGACAGATCTATGTTCCTCGGAACTCCTTTGTTCCATTCACCTTGAGGCACAGCCGCGTCGATGGAGGGCGAGATTCCTACGGCTCCTGGCGTTCCGAGCGACTGTGCCCTTGTCTTCCTCGTCTCACTGACCAATACGTCGACCGATAGAATAGCTTGAAGGTCATGAATCCAAGTTCCCCGAAACGGTCGATTCTGAATACGATTGCCCGCGCCGGTTTGGTCGCATATCGTATCTGACTGAGAGATTGGCTCACTCACTGTCACGTTCTCAGCTCACATACTGAACGAAGGCGGCAGCGCTGATACCATGGACAACGAATGGTTCTACGCCATCATCCGGACATGGCCGCCTCCAGATTAAGAGGATTCTGAGTCTCGCCCGGAGCCATGCCACAACGACGTGGCGACATTGTCTTGCCATTCTCGAGCACCCATTGAACACGTCGCCTCGCATCATCACAGTAGGCTGCCATGTGTCGCGGAAGCAATAATCCGTGTGATGGCTCGCTGCTATCCTGGGCTCTGCAGTCCGGCGGCGAGGACTTCCGGAAGTTCCTTCCTCACTAGGATGGAAGGTCGTGACATCTTCGAAGCGTCGGCGGGGAGGGGTCTATCAGCGGGCTATGAAGCTCTTGTTTCCAGACAAGACGGGCAGTGCTAGTATGTTGTTTGTGGTGCTAGTTCGTACAATCCTACCTAATACTTGTGAGTGGGATCCATGACATCACCGTATGGCGACTGACAGGTCAATTTGGATCCAGGTGGGGTGAAGCAGCTCATACTGTAAATCCAGGCACAGTCCCAGGGGCAAGGAACGAGCCGGCACAACTGCAGAGTCTACGTAAGCTTCAAGTTCAGTATGTAATGCCCGAACTCCTTCATCGACATCCTGGCCTTCCCTGCGACAGTGCGGTTTGAGGTCGATAGCGCGCGATGTGTTTCCCTGCAGCATCTTTGGCGTGCCTTGGAAGTTATGACGGCTATCCGTGCGATATATAATGGACGACTCGTTGGCTGATGTGTGGCCATAGGATACTTACTTACTTGTGGGCGGTTACCAGACTGTACAAGATGTATGATGCGCCACAGAGAGCGGACCGCTCCATACACGATTCTGCAAGGAAGGCCCTCATGTAGCCCATATACCCTGATAACCCATAGAGTCTCGCCCTTCCCGAGGGGTATGGGTTATAAGGGAGTCAACTGTACCTGTCTCAGCTCCTCTATGACGGAGCTGTCGGAGCTCGGGTGAGTAGCGGTGCCGCTAGAGTGATTGCGTTGTGATGCTTTCTGTGCCCGTCGCAAGGTGGTTACGACCATCCATTCCACAACAAGTGGCCAACTTGGAGATCAATGCAATCAAGCACCCAAGCGTCGGCGGCACGCATACCCACGCACAAGCCCCGCTATCGTGCGTGAACGGAGCAGCAGTCGTCTGGGATCGTCAGGATTGTCGCTGTGCGCGTGCTGGGCCGTAATTCGGGTCCGAGGGGTATGTCGGGAAGTACTTACTCTGGCCGATGACCCTGGAAAAGGAGGTATGAGTGGACAGTAATGAATGGACGGAGCAGGAGCGCCCACATCATTAGAAGACGGACTTATAAGTGTATCGATTTGTAATGTGATTGACCAAACAACTTCAAGCGGCCCAGCCTAGTGACTAAACCCGCCGGGGCGATTCCGTTCGTTGTTTCCCTACCCCCTCCTCCACATCCCGCACGTCGTCGAGGCCCTGTCCTCTCGTCGTCGCGCACGCCCCCCACCATGGCCCCGTCGCAGCCGTCGAATGCGGCCACCACTTCGGTGCAAGTCGGTGAGTCCCCTGTTCAGCCACGCAAACCAATCACCTCACGTTCACACATTTCAAGCCCTCCGCATCCGCCCTACCACCCAGCACGACCTTACTTCCATTCCAACCCGCTTTCAACGTAATGTAATCACCGCAGTCTCGAACACCACTGTCAGCGTGGATGCCGCTCCTTCCTCTGGTCCCGGTGCTCCCGCCGCACCCGCATCTTCCTCTGCCAACAACGCTAAAAAACAGATGTTCACCTTCGACCAAGTTCACCCTCCAGCTACCACTCAGCACTATATGTTTACCTCCACTGCCCAGCCTCTCATCTCTCGCTTCGTGGAAGGCTTCAACTGTACTATCTTGGCCTATGGCCAGACCAGCAGTGGGAAGACGTTCACCATGACCGGTATCGACTTGGACGCGGACCCTTCGGACCCCAACAACGGCATGGGCATCATTCCTAGGGCAGTCTCAACCATCTTCGCTCGTTGTCGCGAACTCAAGGAGGAACGTGCCGGCACATGGAACTACAGCATCAAGGGCTCTTATATTGAGATCTATAATGAAGACCTAATTGACCTCCTTGCGGACGACACTGCTGGGAAACGGGAGGTTCAAATTCGTGAAGACAAGCAGGGGCATATCATCTGGGAGGGTCTCCGAGAGGTGAACGTCAAAAGCGCCAACGAGGTCATGAAGTGAGTGTTCCTATTCTCTCCCGAGTGTGCCTACTAGGGTGGCCTTTGCGCCCTCCAGTAGCGCAACGCGTGATTCGGCAGCACTAAAGCGGCCCCTCCCCTGCAGGCTTATTCGTCAAGGTGCTGCTATCCGACGCACGAACGAAACGGACATGAACGCACAATCATCGCGCTCACATGCGATCTTCTCTCTAACCTTGACGCAGAGGAACTTTACCGGTAGCGGACCCCCTCCCCGTTCATCTTCCCCTCTTCCTCCCGGAGGGCGCTCGCCCTCGCGTATCGGCCGACCTGGCTCCGTCATGATTCCGTCAGGCGGAAGCAGGGTCTCATCTCCTACTTTTGGCCGCCCCTCCACACCAAGCTTCCAATCAGCGATCGCTAGAGGTACTCGTCCAGCAAGCTCGCTCGGTTTCCTCTCGCCAGATATGGGCAAGAATGGGGCTGCGAAGGATGCAGGCGAAGACCGTGGAGAGTGGATTACAGTCACGTCGAAGTTCCACTTTGTAGATTTGGCCGGCTCAGAACGGGTGAGTTTTGCAGGCCATATGCGGCCGGGGTCTTGTCTGACATGTCTGTAGTTGAAACGCACGGCCGCTGCCGGCGAACGTATCAAAGAGGGTATCTCCATCAATAGCGGATTGCTCGCACTCGGGAATGTCATCTCCGCCCTCGGTGACCCTGCGAGGGCGAAGTCTCATACGGCTTCGTACATCCCTTATCGTGATTCAAAGCTCACTCGTTTGCTACAAGACTCCCTCGGAGGTAATGCGCACACCCTCATGATCGCATGTGTCAGTCCAGCAGAGTGGAACGCGAACGAAACGGTCAACACCCTCAAGTACGCTAACCGCGCTAGAAATATCAAGAACCGAGCCGTCGTCAACGAGAAGGAGGAGGGATGGGAGGATGTAGAGTGGCTGCAAGGGATGGTCACGAGGTTGAGGAAGGAGTTGAAGACCATCAAGGAGGGTGGAGGTGTAGGGGCGGCGCCAGCGAACGGCTCTTCGGAATCGTCTGAGGCAGCTCCTAAGAGAGTCCTCGCCCAGATGACCGAGCTGCAGAACAACTATGAAGACCTGCGCGAGAAGTTTGTCGTGCGCACCGAGGAGCTCACCCGGTTGCGGAACGAGCTCGCGGAGAAGCAGCGCGGTTCTGGAGGCCGGGTAGGCGGGACTGCAAAGTACGAGGAGATCGTCGGCCCCGTGATCGAGGAGTACGAGAAGACCATCAGCGCGATGGAGGCCGAGCTCAAGCTGAACAGGGCAGCTCTTCGTCACACGAACGATCTCTACGACGAGAAGGAGAACGAGTACAGCGCTCTCGCGGAACGTCATGCTACCACCGAGATGTATCTCGAAGAGCTCAAGTCTCGTGTCGCTAAATTGACTGAACGCGAAGCATCCACAGAGGTATGTCTCGTGTAGCTCAACTGACCGACCGATCCCTAACTTGTTCCAGGCCTATGTCCACGATCTGGAGGAGAAGGTTCGCCAGTACGACGAGACTCAGATGTCTTCAAGTGGTTCGATCACAGACCTCAGGCGTGAGTTGGCGCGGTTCAAGGACACCGAGTCTCACTCTTCGTCGTATATCGCCGACCTGGAGTCCCGTCTCGCCAAGTCGGACGAGTCTGTTCTCGTCCTCCGCGCAACGGTAGAGAAACTTGAACGCGAATGCGACAAGCGTCGTGATCAGGTTGAAGCCCTAGAGTCTCGTCTCGAGACGTTGAAGCTTGACGGTGAGAGCTGGAGAACCGACCTGGAGGAGAGAGAGGCGAAGGTCCGGGCGCTCGAGCAGAAGATGAAGGAGTGGGAAACGAAGAGACAAGCTGCCAACGAGGACCGAGAGAGGTTGGGCGAACTGGCGAACGAGGTGGAGAAGGCGAAGAAGCTGCTCGAGGCATCGCCGGTCAAGACTGACGGAACGAACGGGACGACTACTAACGGCGCCAACTCCGAGGTATCTTCCATCAACGAACCTGACAACTCGGCCGAAAGCCAGCTGGTCGCCCTGCAGCAGACGCATACTGCCACCCTTGCGGACTTGTCCTCTGTTACTGCGAAGTACCGTGACGCCCTCCGGGAGATCGCGGACCTCGCGGCGCAGCTTCAGGAGGCGAAGGTCAACGCCCCGGATCCTCCAGCGGAGTCTCCTGAACGCAACGGGGAGATCTCCCCGAGGCGTAGAATGAACCGGTCCAAGGACCAGGAGGCTGTATCCGGATCAGGAAAGCGCCTTTTTTTCCGCAACGCGGCCTCGTCGGAGTCGCTACATTCGAGGTATGTTTCCTCCGACTCTATCGAGGTGCTTCCTAATCACATGGCAGTCAGATCGCTCTCGCAATCTGTATCGCTATCGCAGGAGCTGTCCTCGGCCAGGTCGCGCAACGCCTCTACGTCCAGCCACGGGACCAGTAGTTCGATCTCCCTGTCTCCGACACACTCGCGGCCGAACTTATCTATTTCATTGCCGTCGGTCGCTGTTTCACCTACAGAGCGTTCCGTGGCGAGCTTGGAGGAGGAGATCATGCGCCTCCAGGATGTCATCAAGGAGCGAGAGACCGAGATTACGGGGTTGGAAGCGACCATCCGAGAGAAGAACCAAGAGTCGGCCACCGCCGCACTTAATGGACACACCAAGCCCGTGGTCAACGGCGATGCCCTTCTTCATCTGTCACCCAAGACTATCACTTCGTTCACCGAGATTCGTAAGAGTCTTGATCTTCGTCACGCCAACCACTATACCGTCTCCGATGTCGATGAGTCTTTGCAGAGACTCAACGAGCTCATGCGGTGCGTCTTTCGGTGTTATTATACATTGTGTTACTCATACGAAGGGACAAATACAGGTCCATGGCCCAGAAGGAGTCGAGTCACAAGGAGGTCGTCGACGATTTGACAAGCCAACTCGCGCAAGTCCGTAAGCAGCACGACGAGCTGCAAGTGCTCTCTCGTGACCAGGTACGTTTTCTCGTGCCTGCAGTATAGTCCGCGTTGTGAATCCAGTGGAATCAGGCTTTAAACATGAGCATGGAGCTGGACGCGCTTCGCAAGAAGCATGCGGACGATCTTGCGAACCATGAGCAGGACTTGGAGGAGAAGGCGGATCTTGAGGCTCGTCAAGCAGAGCTGACTAGGTCCCTCGAGGAATCCCAACGGCAACAAGCAGATCTGCAAGCGAGCCTGGATAGCCTCGAGCAGCGCGAGGCTGAACTCGTCGAGTCCCTCAAACAAGCCGAGGAGGCTCACGCTTCTGAAGTGCAACAGCTCAAGTCAGCGCACGAGGAGGCGATCCGTGCGAAGGAGACCGAGCTAGACGACACCGTCGCCAAGCTCAAGGAGGGACACACTGCATCCTACGAACAGCTCCGTGCCCAGCTCACCGGCTCTTGTTCTGCTCTGGAAATAGTTCAGCGTGAGCATGAAGAAGCGTTTGGCAAGTTGAAGGCCGAGCACGAGCAGGAGCTCCGTCGTCGCCTTGACGAGGCCAACGAACTCCTTGAGCGTACCCGTTCCGAACATGAAGCAGCTCTTACGAAGGCGACCTCCGATCACGAGGGTGTCATCAACGTCCTCAAGGCTGACCATGCTGCTGCCATCGGCAAGCTCGAGTCCGACCACCAAGAGGAACTCAGGAGGCGTGCTCAGGAGGCAAAGGAAGCTGTTGAGAAAGCCCAGGCCGAACATGCCGATGTCCTCGCCAAAGCGGCCGCGCAGCACCAGTCTGCCACCAAAGCCATCGAGGAGCAGAACGCTGCTCACTTGTCCCGCATCGAGGAGGAGTACTACGAGGCCCTCACTAAGCTTCGTACCGATCACGCGCAGGCCCTGGAGAAGCAGACAGCTGAGGCAGCGACTGCGATGGAACGCCTCAAGGATGAGCACACTCGTGAGCTCCGTATGGCCGAGATCGCGCGCCAGGGTTCGCTCTCGGAGTCCGAGTCGGCTCGCGATGCCGCACTGCAGTCTTTGCAGGAGGAGCATGCTTCTGCGATCAAGAACAAGGAGCAACAGTTCGCGGACGATGTCCAGCGCCTCAAGGACGAGCACGCTCAGGCTCTCGCGGCGAAGCTCGAGCAGCATCGCGAGTCGGTGCAGCGGCTGAAGGCCGACCACGCCACGACTATCCACAACAAGGAAGTCGAGTTCGACGACCAGACGGAGCGCATGCAAGCTGACCACGCCCGAGCGCTCGCCGAGAAGGACAAGACCCACCAGTCCGCTATCGAGAAGCTCACGGAGGAGCACTCTGGTGCCATCGCGAAGCTCAAGGAGGAATCCACCCAGGAGGTCGCGCGCTTGACTGCTGCATTGGAGGAGAGCAAGTCTGAGCGCTCCGCGACCGAGGCCAGCCTGCGGAAGGAGATGGATGAAGCCGTCAAGGCTGTCAAGGAGCAGCAGGCCTCTGTCCTTATTGAGGTCGAGCGTGGTCATACCGAAGAAGTGCAGCGGCTCGAGGAATCTCACAAGGCCGCCCTGTTGTCATCAACGAATGGGTTGGAGGAGCAGAAGGCCTCCCTCGTCAAGGGCCATGCGGAGGAGATCGCACGTCTCAAGGCCGAACACCAGTCTGCTCTGCTGTCGTCGACAGGCGGACTCGAGGAACAGCGCACTGCCTTCGTCAAGGAGCATACCGAGGAGATCACTCGTCTCAAAGCCAAGCACCAGTCCGCTATCACCGATGCCCAGAACGCGCTTGTTGCTGCTCAGGAACAGCACCGGTCGGAGCTCGAGGCTGCGCGCACTCAGACTGAGCAGCTTCTTGCTTCTGAGAAGGAACAGCTCCAGGCGACGCTTGCTGACGTGGAGAAGACACATTCGGAAGAGCGTGAGACTCTCCTCCGCAACCACATTCTGCACCTCGAGGATCTTCGGGAGAAACACGCGGAGGAGCTCGAGAACCTGACGCGGGATCACAATGTCCTCCTCGACGAGCTCGACACACACAAGGCCGCTTCAGACGAGTGGGCCCTTGCTCGGGAGGAGATGCGCCAGAGTCACGAGTCGGCAATGCAGCAGAAGACTGCGACCATTACGTCTCTTCAGTCGGAACTGTCCTTTGTCAACACTGAGCGCGACTCACTTGCCGCTGAGGTCGCGAAGCTCCGTTCCGAGCTCCAGCGCACGCGTGACGAGAGTTCAGTGCTTGTCAAGGAGGCGTCGAAGCGGCAATCGCTGGTGGATGAACTCGACAGGCACCGCTCGGTCATCGCGGAGATGCAAGAGAACTTACAGCGCACGAAGGATGAGATGGACAACCTCATGGCCGAGAAGAACCGGCAAGACGCGCTCCTTCGCGACCTCCAGCAACAGCTTGGCAGTCCAACGCCGAGCTCCCGCCCGCCTATGGACCGCAACGTCTCATATACACGCTCCAATGGTATCGTGTCCCCTGGCAAGCTCCCTCCCCCAACCCCTCCGCCCACCGTCCCGATCCCTCCTGCGCCGCGTTCCATTCACGAACAGACCAGCTCGTCGTCATCAACTGCTATGTCGTCAAGAAGCATCAGTGTCGATGGCGAGACGCCATCTACTCCAGCGACGTCCGTCAACCACTCACTCGCAGGAGGTCTGCCATCACCGCTCGCCGGACCCAGAGAGCCTGATGCAAAGACGGTTGCGCAACTGCAGCAGCAGGCGAAGACGATTGACGAGCAGGAGGCGATGATCAAGACGCTGAACAAGCAGCTGACCCATTGCGAATCCGACCTGCAGGCTCACATGGACATGGTCGCTACGCTCGAGGCGTCGCTTGGCGATTCGGAGAAAAACCGTGAGTCCCGTCTTTGGCGTTTTGAATTGCACGGCAACGGGCGAGGAACTTTATCGACTGACGCCATGGCCTCTCCCACAGTTCGGAAGGCACGAATGCAGGCGACGGAGCTCGCGCGAGAGCGGGACGGCCTGAACGCACAGATCACGAACCTGCGGACAGAGCTCGCCGAGGCGAAGGCGGAGGTCGTGAACGTGCGGCGGTCAATTGTCGAGGAGAAGCAGACGCTGGAGACGCGGCTAGACGAGGAGCGGCGGGCGAAGGAGCGCGCGCGGGCGCAGCTGGACAGCCGGATGGAGGAGCTGCAGCGGCGCAAGTCCAAGTTCGCGTGTCTATGATCGGTGTTCTTGTGTACGCTTCGCGTTGGCCGGATCGGCGGATGTCTCATTCCCTCATTCACTACCACTCTCCCTCTCCCTCTCGCTCGCACTCTCGCTCTCACTCCCACCACGTCTTTCTCATGTCCTCACCTCCCTCAGCCCATCTCGCAGACATCTGTCCCCTCATCCCGCCGGTCTCGCTGGTGTGGGACCGAGACCGTCCTGTATAGTATCCCCGCTCCCTGGCGGAGAGGGCCGCGAAGCATTGGGTGCTCGCGGTCGGCCTTCCATTTCGATCCTCTGCCACGGTATTCGCTGTTTTCATCGTCGCGTTCGTTCCGCTCATCTCCTTACATACGATTACGTCTACAGAGCTATATACTTTAGAGGTTTTTAGTCGGTTTTGCTGTTTTGTTGTTGCTCCGGATACCCACACACTCCTTGCACTATGACCCCCTCATACCTGTCTCCCGTATGTCGTAGCAGCGTTCTATACCAACACTTGATATGCTCGGTGTCTGGTGTACATGTGAGGGTGCCTGATCATGCATAAGGAGAAGCAAAATTGCAGGTAGAGGAGGCAGACGCCGGTCGAGGCAGGACTCGAGTGGGGGGCCTGGGCCAGCGTCGAGTAATAGGCAACTGATGCCCCGCATCGGAGGGCGGACCGGGGCTGCGGACCAATGGGGATGCGGGGACGGGCGGTTATGTACTCTGCCTGCGCGAGAGCTCCCTGTCTCCCCAGGCTCCCGAGCCTGAGCTAACCCGGAGTCTGGCCACAGCTGTCTGCAACCCATCCTCTGCCAACGCGGCCCTTCCCGTCCCAATAAATTCGCCCCACCCCCGTCCTCCCTTTCCCAGTATCCACCACCTGCCCACCCCCCATGGCCCCCTCCCTCCTCGCCCGCTCCCTCCCCGCCGTCTCCCGTGCTGCCCTCCGCACCCCTCGCGTGGTCGCCGTCTCCGTACGCTTCAGCTCCTCCGATGCCGCCGCCGCCGCCAACCTCAGCGCCATCGCCGCCAAGGCACGTGTCGTGAAGACCCTCCCTGACTTCTCCATGGCCAACAAGGTATGCACGCATGCGCACACGCCCACCCGACCCCCGCTGACCCCGCACCAGGTTGCCGTCGTCACTGGCGCCGCGCGCGGTCTCGGAAATGAGTTCTGCCGCGCCTTCGTCCAGTCCGGCTGCACCTCGCTCGCCATCGTCGACCTCAAGGAGGAGGAGGCCGAGCACGCTGCAGAGGAGCTCGTAAAAGCAGCATGCGGTCAGTACCGCTCTTCCATTAGCCCCCGCCCCCCGCTCCGTCTCCGGACCCCGCCTCTCTGCATGACACGTTACTGATAAGGTGTGAAGTTGACAGTGAGATGGAACCCAGCGACTACCGTGTTATCGGCGTCGGCTGCGACGTCTCGTCGGAGCTCTCGGTGCAGCAGGCGTTCAGGCGTGTCATGGACACGTACGGGCGCGTGGACTCGGTTGTCGCCTCCGCTGGTGCGTCATACCCCCCGCATGCTCATCTCAGACCGGGTGCTTACTCCTCCCGCCAGGTATCGTCGAGAACTATTCTGCCTTCGAGTGCGTTGCGCCACATCGCGCCGCCGCTCCATGCGATCTAACAATCCGCCCCCAGCTACCCCTTCGATCGCATAAAGCGGTTGTATGACATCAACGTCCACGGCGCGTTCTTCACTGCGCGTGAAGCTGCGCGCAACATGATCCCTCAGGGTGGAGGAAGCATAGTTCTCGTGGCGAGTATGAGTGCCAACGTGAGTCCAAACCCCGATCAGGTGTCGGAATAGCAACGGCTGAGCACTCCACTCGCAGATTGTCAACATCCCGCAGCCGCAGACCCCCTACAACGCTGCCAAGGCTGGTACGTGGCGCGCACTTACTGCGATCTGTTTGCGCGCAATGTCGACTAACATCCGCCGTCTATAGCCGTAAAACATATGGCCGCAAGTCTGGGAGTCGAGTGGGCGAAGAAGGGCGTCCGCGTCAACACTCTCAGGTATGTCCGATGACGTCATCGCTTATGTCTCAGGTCACTGACCTCCCCTTCAGCCCGGGTTACATGCTCACCAAGCTAACGCGTACTATCCTTGCACACGACACGGAGCTCAAGGTACAGTGTCCACTAGATTAGCTCGCAGTCGGTCATCTGCTGATGCTCGGTGGCGCCGCCGCAGAAAACATGGGAAAGCCTGACACCAATGGGTCGTGTAAGTGCTCACGTCTCCACCCTCGTTCCCCCACTGCTTGCTAATACCGTCCGCCGCAGATGGGAGATCCCGAAGACCTCGCGGGCGCGATTGTGTTCCTCGCAAGCGACGCATCACGATTCATGACCGGTACTGAGATTCGGGTCGACGGTGGCTACTGCATTATCTAAGAAGTCAATATCGCCGTCTTCTGGCTGCTTCTCACACTGTTGCCCCGTCGTTCGAAACGGACAATTATCACCAGTGATGGCTAGAACTTTCAACATAGATGTACCTTACTGATGTTTTGGCTATTTGTCGGGGACACTGTTGCTCTGCTCACTCGCTCTTCCATCTTCTTTTCATCCTTCATTACATTTCAACGTATCTCTTGTTTCAACCACATTACCAATGATACTGTAACATAATCCTATATGAAAAGTACATGGGGTTTGGATTCTCACTGCTCAGATGGTCGTGGTTCCCTTGAGTGAATGAAGTATATACAATCCAAGAAGCAGGCCAGACAATTCGCAGGTCGAGGTACTTAGACCGAGAGGCTGAGGCCAGCTGGTGCTATGTTAAGCACTCGCCCAGCTATCCACACAGTTTCGAGGAGGCATGTCCTTGTACGCATCGACAATTTCCTTGTCGAGCTTCGCCCACTTCGACAACCGGTCGATGCTCTTGACGTCCAGGTCGATGACCGTGACCGCCCCTCGCTGCCCCGGCCGCATGCGCAAGATAATCGAGCAATCCTTGAACGACGCGGAGAGCAAATACGCCGCCATCCGGTAGCGCAGCTCCTCCTCCCTCTGCGCCTCCGCCGCAAGCTCCGCGCCGACAGGCTCGCCCGCCTGCTGGCGCGCCTGGTACGCGTCGACAAAGCGCGTCCACTCGTCCGTGTCCGGGTCCTCCTCGCCCTTACCGAGCGCGCGGCCGGCGGGGCGGAGCGCGGCCCAGAGCTGCGCGAGCCCCTCGACGTCGAGCGCGTCGAGCGTGCGTTGGAGCGTGGAGAGCGTGCGCAGGACGGGGGTGCCGAGCAGCAGGGGCAGGAGCACCGCTGTGAACACCTCCCGGAGCGCGGGCGTGTCGACGGGTGGGACAGGGTCGGCGAAAGGGTCCGAGGGGGGGTCCGAGGGGTCTGGGGCGGGGAAGAGCTGTGCGGCGAGGGGCGCAAGCGAGGGGAGCTGCGCACGGCGTGGATGGTCAGACGAGGGTTTGGGGGGGACTCGGAGCGGACGGAGCACGCACGGGGTCGCCTTCGGCGGCGGGCTTAAGCATCTTGCCCTCGATGAACACGCGGAGGTTGTTGACCGCGCCGCCGCTCCCGAGCCAGGCGGCCCAGAGGGCGTGCAGGGCGCGCGTGACGCGCGCCTCGTCGGCGGAGAAGAGGTCGAGCGGGCAGTACCCGAGCGAGGCGTCCTCGCCGTGGGCGCGCTTGAGGTGCGCGTGCATGCAGAAGCGGCACGTCCGCGTCTTGACCGCGCGCGTCTCGGGCGAGAGGTGCGTCGGCGCGGGGAGGAAGCCCCACTTTGGCTGCGTTCAGGCGGTCAGGACGGGCTCCGCACGTAGCATGACGGGGATTGCGATAGGTAACGTGGAGGAAGGTGGGTGCGGTATGCAACTTGGAGGACGTCGTGCAAGTGTGGCGCACCTTGATCTCGACCGCCCAGCCCAGCCCGCCCACCAGGTCCGTCGCGAGCACGGCCTTGGTCCTCTCGATGGCTATCCTGTCCTTCTCCCGCCGCTCCTGCGGGCGGTGCGGCTCGACGAGCGCTCTGAGCTCCTGCAGCCACCGCCGCTCGACGTGGACGGCATAGAGATGCGGGAGGTACTGCTTGGGGACGAGCCGCTCGATGACCGCGTGCTGGAAGACGATCGTCGGGTCGTCGGGCTCGACGAGCTCCGGGGTGTCGTACTTGTCCGGCTCCTCGTGTGCGGGCACGGGGCCCTTGCGGAGCCGGAGCGCGGTGCCGTCGAAGTCGGGGTGCGGGGGCCCGGAGTAGGAGAAGACGATGGTCGAGCCGCCCTCGGAGACGTACTTCCAGTCGTGCGGAGAGGTGTCGCCGATGTGCGGGTCTGCGGACATCGTGATGGCGTCGCTGCGTCGGTCGCTTCAAGAGAGGTCTTGGCTGGGGTCGGGCAACTTGGCCGCGGGGCGTCGAGAGACAAGCCGGGTACTACCCATCTCCTGATCGATCAGGTCGCCTCTACAGACCGACAAGCTGTGCACCGGCGTCTCAGTCAAAGTGCGGTTTGAGAGTGCAAGCATTCTGCAACTGGTCTGCAATCGAGGGGCAACACTGTATCGTACACTGGCGTAACATAAACAGGATCGGTACCTCAAAACACTGTGGTTCCGCCCTGTGCTGCTGCCTCCTCACTATCGTCTCCGGTCTTGCGAGCCTTCTTCGCCCATCTCAATCCGCACGCATTGCACAACGTCTTCGGACCCATCGGACCCTGATAGCAGTCATGTCTAGTCTGAGTGATACGCCATTGACATACTCGCGTCGACCCACCTTGCGCCATTCTGGGGAATCGGTCCTTCCACAATCGACACACACATGCTGCTCTGCAGCTAACCTTTTCACCTGCGCAAGATGGATATATGAGAGAGTGGTGTAACAAGTACACTCAACATACCTTCTTGCGGGGTCCGTCATCTTCCGCGTCTGGCAATCCACCACCTCCTCCCATGTCATAGCCTGTTCGCCCACCCTCTGCGGCACCGAATCCGTCCGACGTTGTGTAGTAATTGTCGTTCCCGCAGTCCAAAGCTTGTGCCTGTGCGCGGAGCTGCGCGACGCGCTGCTGCAAACGCTCGTTCTCCATTTTCAGCTCCAGGAACGTATTCAACCTGTCCACAAGGGTGCGGCCGTTCAGCACAACTGGACCCAAGCAACATACATACACACATGCGGATGAAAAGAGCATACGTACATCGCCTGGTTCCGGCTGGGATAGGGCTGGGCCATCGCAAAGTAGCACTTGAACTCGCCCGTGTCGGGGAGGTAGTGCGGCCGTCCCTTGATCTCAAACAGCACCTCCTTCGGCGCAGACGAGAAGTCCGTCGTCGACATGTAGAACTCGTTCTTCCACTGCATCCGCGCGTACGCGAGCATCTCCGTCTTCGACTGCACGCTCTCGGTGAACGCCTTGCGGAAGTTCTCTCGGTCATCGCCTGCGCGAAGGACGTAGAGACAAAGACAATGAGCCCACTGGCACTCGGGGAATGGAGCACGCCGTACGCACCGTTCATGAAGTCGATCAGGTCCCCGTCCACGAGCTCGTCGTCCCGCCAGCCGAGCAACTCCGTAACGGCGCCCCCGCAGTACCAGACTTGGCACGTCTTGGACAGCACGAACATGATGGTGTCGTTGAGCTCCGTGATGAGCAGGTCCGCCCACCGTTTGCGCTTTGTAAACTCGAATACGGGGATCTCCTTGACGGGGGTGCTACCAGCGAGCGGTTGCGTCGCGGCGGCGGGCTCGGAAGGTGCGGCGGCCATCGTGCGTGGGGGAAGTAGAGCGTGGGCGAGTAGAGGGGGCCATGCCAGCGACCCTTGACTTGGGCATGGGCGTCATGTCTTGAACGGAAGATGGAGTCCCAGACTGGGAGGAGCTGTCATCCTGAACCCGATCCTTTGCCTGGCGCTTGCACGGTCTCCCGCGGTTTATGTAAGCGGGCCACCCGCGTTCGTAGGTCCATGTAGGTCCAATGCACAGGGCCGGTGGTATGTATTCCATATCAACAGCGCATGTACACGTATCAAGGATACGACGACTCGATCCGGGCGAGGGAGAGGGGACCATCCAGAAGCATATGCAAGCTAACAGAGTACTAGGATGAACTTCGAGGCGCCGTACATCATGATCAAGGACCCAACGAGAACGAGCTGTGGAACATGTTCTGGAACTCCCCACCGATGTAGTCGTCCTCGGTCGTATAGGCCGCAAACATGTTCGCAATCTCCTGCGCGGATGCTTGGGAGGAGAAGGAGCTGGTCCTAGACATCGCTGTGTGGCCGGAGCTGTCAGATCGGACTAAAGTGGCAGGGCTCGGCTGGGACAGGGAGCGAACGGGTGCCGGCTCCGTCGACGGTGGATGCGCCTCGAACGACGGAACGCCGTACGGGTGGTAGTACCTATATGATAGCGCACGATCACGACGTTTGGGTGCGGTCGAGTGCCCAGCCGGGGACGTGGCGGCTCGAACAAGGGGAGGCGGTACCGCTGCCGAGCCGATATGTTGGTCTGGGTGCCTGGCATACTGTGGTGGATCCGCGGGTACAACTGAGCCGGTCGAAGCAGGTGCTGAGTTCGCTCTCGACATCTGATGGGGACTAAGGCAGTACCATGAGTATTGACTGTGAAGCAGCGAGACCTATGAAAATCAGTTATAGCAGGATAGCACTCACCGCAAGTGTTCGCTGCCATGGCTGCAGTGTGGGGAGGCGGGCTGCAGGCTGGGCAATTGCGCATTCTGGCCTGGCACCTCGCAGTACATGGAAGGAGACGGTAGGATGAAGGAGACAGACCCGCAAAGATCGTTTCTGGATGCGATATACGAATGCTGACCATCGTGGACCATAGGAGAGTCGCCGGGTGCCGGACAGAACGCAGTACCCGGAGTGATGTACTGAACCTGGCCGCCACACAGAGGAGCAAAGTCACTGAGAACTGCAGATGGAGGGAGCACAGACGAAGAGGAAGAAGTCATATGACGAGGAGGCGTCGAGATTGCCGCGGGATAGCTGAGAGTCGAGACGGGCATTTGCTCCGTCGACGAGAGAGAAGGACTAGCAGCTGTGACGACGAGCGTGGGCACAGACGGAGCGGTAGGCTGTTCGACAGGGTAGTTGTCTTGACCTCGACCTATAGGTTCTGTCTTGACACGGGCTGCCGTCTCAACTGGAGCCAACGCTGCTTTGTACTTCCTGGAGCGGTGGTCCTCGGCGTACACACATTCAAGGCCCCGCGTGGAGCAACGTGTGCACTTCGGTTGTTCGCCAGAACACTAGATGCATCCTGTGAGATACAGGAGAATGGGGTGATTGTTACGACCGACTCGCCTTGCTCTTCCGTTTTCTGCAGCACTCGCAAGCCTGGGTAGTCCTCTGGCGGTATCGGAGCGGAGGTGCCCAGAACAGCGCACGTCCTTGAATGACATCCAGCTGATGAAGACTTGGTTTGGAGTCATCGAAGGGGTCCTCGTGTACGAAAATTGGCATTTGACCCTGGCCATGTGGTTCCGGAGCGTTGCGGTGCGGCTCCGAAGGCGCAGCGTAACCACTCATGTTCGAGGTGGGAGCCAGAGGAGGCTGTCCTGTCGGGCTCGCGGACATGGCATCTTGCGAGAAGGCGTACGAGACAGGTTGAGCGACAGTGCCCGGGGTGAGATGACCATATCCGCCTCGGTCCTGAGAAGCGTTCACCGCGGTGAAGTATCCGTCCTGGGGCTGACCATGAGCGACGGAGTGCATGTGAACGTCGCGGGTGATAGCGGCGCAACCGAGATGCTGAATGAAGACCATGGGCGACTGTGAGGATGGCTGCGGTTGGACCGTATGGTCAATCTGGATGCAACCACTACCTCCCTTCGTGGGCGATGTATGGACTGCGATGCGGAGGTGAGAGTCGGAAGGGGGGAGGTAACTATCGGAGACCCTCATCGCAAGCTTAGAGAACAAGAGTGTGAGCTGTAGCAGATATGACAAGAAGGTTCGGAAGGCTGTAGTGGGGAGAGAAGATGCGTGGAACGTCGTAGTCGATGGGAGGTCGAGGCTTGAGGCTGACAAAAACACACCTGCCGCTTCCCGCATCCGGTCCGACCTGGCTCAGAGAGTGGTCAGCCATCTCTCCAGCCTCTAGCAACCTCTATATCAACGTTTTGAAGCGCTGTGCATTGTGTCGGGGATCCCAGTGGAGGCATCGGAGTCGTGTCGGGTATCTCAAATTGTGTTAGTGGTACTATAGAACGTGTTGAACACAGGACCTCGAGTCCAACGCCGCAGTGATAGGTCCATATAAAAGCAAGCTCGATGAACTGTCGATGAATTGTTGATGAACGAAGAGTCGACCGTGATGGCGAACTAGATTCGAGGGCAACAAGCTGACTCTACAGTATCCCGCTAAAGTGACGGTCATCGTTAGGTGACGCCACGTGATCTGTGACAGACGCGTTCTCCGGGCTCCCGGACCCCGGTCCGCCGTTCATCTGCCACGGGACCGTGGGCGCTCCTTTGGCGGCTGCACTCCACTCGCTGGTGCAACCAAGTAGTACTAGCCAGTCAGGCTACAGTTAAACCTCTTCTGCTCACGCTTGAACATTCCCTCTCCATTTCTAATCGCTTGCCTGGAGAATCCTTGTTATCATCATCTACAGTCTGCCACTCTGTGACGTTCTCAACGTTACTGGGATAATTGGTGTAATGGATTGGTATGTATAACTTCCTAGACACATGAGCTCATACTGAACGTTCCTTCCAGCCTTGAACTCAACATACGTCAGCTCATTCTTTCTGACCTCGCCTCCAACATCGGGGAAGTCGGGTCGGGAGCGCCCTATGCGGACAGTGTGCTCTCTGCCATTGACCTGATTTCATCGAAGGTCGAGACAAGGGCGGTCACTGAGTTGGAAAACAAAGAGGAATCTGAAGAGGAGAATGGTGTTGGGATAGCGGAGGAGAGAGTATTTATGGTATGCCTTGGTTGGTTTGATATGGGTGTCGATTGGCTCATACGCTACAGCCCAATTCCCGCGTGCAATGCAACATTGGTTTTGCAGAATTGGCCTTGAATCTACCCAACTCTCACGTCAACGACACAGTCCCAGTCCTCATTGACATCCTGCGAGACGTTCCCTACATTGATTTTGATCGATGTCTCTCCTGGGACGGTGAGGTGTGACGTTTCGCGTCAAGATGTTGAATCTGAAGAAGTGGGTTAGAATGGGCCATGCCTGATCAGCTCGTCTCCACGACGGTGACTGCCCTGCTCAAGATCGCCAGTAGTCATCCCGAACATAGAGATGGCGCATTCAACGCCATTGTGGCGCTTGTAACGGAGATCGTCAAGAGGTTCACAACAGCGGATCGTAGGTCTCATGGTACTCTCGAGTCGACGCCTAACTGACTGGTCCCAGCCATCGACGTACTGTCACAGTATGCTCCCTCCTTCCATGGACTCTACAGAGCCATTATCTCCATACCCTTCGATTGGTCCCCTACAGAATGGTGCCTACTAGCCCAACAACTCAACGCCCTGTTCGCACCCGACGTCGTGGAACGTCTTAACAGGCTGCCAGTTGACGCACTGTCTAGCACTGGGGAAGACATCGAGAAACTCCAGTTCATCCAAACACTTGTCTCACGCTACGTTTCGCGTGGGCGGCCGCTGACAGGCTACTTCATTGTATGCTGTGTCATCGAGGCACAGTGGACTATTCTGGCACAAGCACTGGGTCGCTCCTACTCCGCAGAGGACATCGTATCCGCTTCCCAAGAAGCCGAAGCGGCTAATCTGGCCTGGCAGAAGCTTTTGCGCTATCATGAGCCTGGAGCAGGACTGATTGATAGCAAACAGCAAGCTGTATTGCACGCGACCATGAACAGCGCGATCCACACCTTCACCACCCTCCTTGTCCAGATTCAGGAATTGGACGCTGACCCTGCCGAGGACAGCTATGCTTGGGAAACGATGTCCGAAAGTCTTGTCAGTGGAACATACGCTCTCTGGGTAGTGACATGCTAACTGTTGGAATCGCAGAAACTTGCATCTGTGTGTTGTGCAGCTCTAGACGGTCTTGATGAAGTTCTCTACGATCGCCTTCAAACGCTTCTCAGTGCGGACTCGCCGATATTTGACAACATGATCCAGGAGGCTGCCTTGAAGTCGACTGCCATCCTCGTGCGAAGGTGTGTACACTCTCATCGACGTGTGCAGGTTGCTCACTCATCACAAAACTACTTAGCTTCCCTGACATTGCGGCCACCATGGCCAATCATTTGCGCCGCTTCGTCACATCGCCGCTGTCGATCTTTGAGTTTGAGTTCGCGACCTCGGCACACACACCCTCACCTCTCCTCGCAGCAGCAAGATGCTTGTCACTCTGCATAGATGTGAGTCTTGACTTGGGAACCTTTAGAAAACCTACTGAATAAGCAGTGTCCTCTAGCTCGCACCAGGAGACGACCTCATTATGTCGTATATGTATTCACTCCTCAATTACGTGGCTGCTACCAGCAAGGACATGTTCGAAACATCGAGCGTACTCATCATGAACCTTGGCGACGTATCCGACCTTTCCACGCTGCACTCGGCCGAAACTAGTTTACGTGGACTGTCCGAAGAAGAAAAGCGTACTATCGGGATTAGTACTATCTCTGTCGCCACGCGGCTTGCCCTTGAGAGTTCATCTGAAGAGGCAAGTCTAGCGTCAGTCAGTGTATCTCATCAACGCTAACATGAACCGCGTAGGTCACACGGCTCACGGTCTCGATGTTATTGCAACGTATGCGGTCTGCGGAGCCTACCGTCGAGGCAGCGATCGCGTACAATCTAGTAGACCTGGCCCTTGCTGCGCCCCAGAGCTGTTTTGTTGATATCATCCGAGCATTCTCTTCTATTAACCGATCGGCCAACCTAGATGACACGCGATTCTCCAACAACATGGTGAGGAGGGTTGTTATGAGCCTGTCAAGGAGGTATATTTATAGAATACTTGCAGGTCCTCGCTGCACAGACAAGGCTTGCGAAGGAGCTTCGAGATCATCCCGAACTATACCAACTCTATCTCATCGAGTTGCTTACGCTGTTTGCGGACAAGGGAGTTGCTATCCAGAACGCTGCAATATCCAACCATCACGCGAAGGTTAGTATATCCTTCATTCGAACGTTCACAATGTTCTTACGCAGCTATGAAGCTTGAGGAGATGTCTGAACAACTTGCTTCCCTGTTGTTGCCAATCGACGCCCTCCTCAGCCATGAAGACTTCGACATCGGACCGGTTGTCTCATACAATCTCGTCACGCTCTTCCGGAATATGTGGTTCCTCTGTGTCTTGTTCGGTTTCACTGGTCCTGCAAGCCGTTCGCATCCCGCGATGGAATGGCGGCAGCCTGCGCTCGCTCGGATTGCTGCTCGCACGCCTCCGATAGTTCTTGAGGAACCTCACGACACGATCGTGAGCGATCTCGAATATAACACCGTCATCCGTCAAGAATACGTCGAGACGGTGATCGCGCAGCCTCGTGCGTTACTGACGAAGTACATTCCTCTACGCGCAAGTGAGGTGCGCTACCTCCTATCGGGTCAAGTTCTGTTCTTGCTAGCCATGCACGATGTGGAGAGCATGCGTGCGGCCGCCGGCCTTCCTTCTTCGCTCGTCACGTACTTCGTCAATAAGGGCATCAACAAGACCGCTGGACTACTCATGTGCATGGAGTCGGTCGCAGAGAAGGTCATACGCGGAGCGATCTCAGACCTCAATGGACAAGCGGCCAAACAAGCGCTCCCCAGTGAACTATCCGTCGAGCTCCGTACGCTACTCATCGCGAGTACACACCGTATATCCAAGGCACGGGACATTGCGGCAAGATACCTCAATAGGCTGATCACCTCCTTCCCATCCCTGATGTGCGATCCACCTCTGGTATTCGCCATTCTTGAGGTGTTGACGCTACTGCGTCAAGCGACGGAAAACGAGTTCTTGGACGAGGTGGGTAGATCACGGCTTGGGCTGGTGGGCTGGGCTTATGAGGCGCGTCTAGGACAATCCAATCTACGAGTACCGTTCGGAACGAGTGAACATCACTCTGCAGCTGTCGGACAACTACCAAGCACGCAACCAAATGCTTTCTCAGCTCCAGCGGGATGCCAGTACTTGGTTCGAGCTTGCTATCAGCAGAGCGCCGATGGAGTTGCATTCGACTCTACAGGCGAGGGACTTCGACCCTGCAGTATTCGAACCGTATACTCATACTTCCCATAGAAATACCTCGCGCTGCAAGGAGGTTCCGTAGCAGACTCTTCGGAGCTCGGCGCTTCCATTGCTGTCCAGTACGCGAAAGCGATCGGTCCCATTGACAGGAAGCTCGGTAAGTATTCTCACCGTTGTAATGTAAGTTGTATTGACGGCTCATGATCACTGTCGGAAGCCTCGCTCTCGTCGATGTCTCCTTCCAAGCCTGACCGCGCCAAGACGATGACAAGTCAGCTAGCTTCCAAGGGATACTTTGCCGGCGAGGCCACTGGGTTCCGGTTTGGACGAGCGAGCGGTGAGTATAATCGTATTTATGGTGGAATGGAGTTGTTCTAATGTTTCAATGGATCTAAGGCCTTGATGGTTTCGATGATCCATTGAAGTTCGTGCCAGAGCGGGAGATCGCCCAGCTCAAGAAGCGTATAGTCGCTACCATTGTCGCCATTCGTGACAAGGAGAGCAAATTGACCATACCTGACCTGAAGCGTCTTCTGTTCCGTGCAGCTTCGACGCTCATCTATGTTGAGCAGGTTAGTCGTTATCCCGCAAATCAGCTTCGCAGCCATTGACGCACGTACAGTGGGATTACGACCTGGCACATTACCTGGTCGCGCTGCCCTTCGAAGTGTTCGCTCAGTCGGCTATTTCCGCAGGGATCGAGGCCTGGTCCTGGGTCATCGCAGAGAAACCCGACTATGAGATGACACTTATGTCAGACATTGTTGCAGCATGGGACAACAGCGTGAAGCTCAGAAAGGGTATGTTCTCGAAGAGCCAAAAGTGAGTGGGCTTGACTGTCATGCCTGGTCGGACCAACCCTGACGGACGGACATAGCTACGTGGACCCATTCCTGCACGAGGTGCAATATAGCCCAACGGACAAGGTCGCGATTGATCGCGCGGCCAAGGCAGTAACAAGACTTCTGGCCCCGCACACTCTCATCCTTCAGCTGCTATTCAGCAGGTTGCAGGCTGCCAGGTATAGGCGCCCAGGTTTGATGTTGCTGTTCCAGCGAGTTGCGTTGTCTTCAGCGCGCGCACACAAGACAATGTGGTCAGTAACTGAGACACACAACGTTAGGATGATCGGCTCATCATAGTGTAGCACTCATCCTTTGGCTCGCGAAGCCCGCTTCTCGTTCCTGTTGTTCGGCTTCGAAACATTGAAGAGTTCCTATCTGGATGTCTTCAGTGAGCACCAGCTCAGAGATAGCCTCTATCAAGCTGCGTACTCTTGGTTCGCCGTGCGTCCGCAGTGCGTGAATGGTCGTTGCTGCAGGATCCAGAAATATGCTAACGGCATGCTCCAGATGGTCGTACGGTTCGAATCGCGTACAGGTTGACGCAGATATCAAGCTCTTATCGGAGTTCCTCTCTTATCTTCAAGCAGACTCAATCAGGGGCTATGCAGCGATCTCCAGTCTCGCTCCAGCTCATGCGCCATCCCAACCATCTCGTATGTATTCTAGTTCACGTCTCGGCGGCGTCAGCAGGCTGATTGTCGACAGGCTATACCGCGTTGCTCAAGAATGTCAGTCTCCCGTTGCGACTCTTGGTGGAGAAAGAGGTGTTCCGTTTGACAGTCTGGACCAACCCTGCCAACGACGCCAAGCGAGGATCCGACCACATTTGCGCACTAGAGAAGACGATGCTTGATGTGCGTTAAAGTGTCGTGCCATGTATAAGAGACGAATTGACATGTCACTCGCAGAGCACTTGGACGAGTGCGGTCCGGAAGACATGGGAGATCGACCCCGCGATCTCGATATATTTTGCGGAGCGATTCAATTATCCAGCTGTGCAGAATGCTGTTGGAAGTCTGGTTCGTTCCACGACTCAAGATGTTCTAGACGTACCGGAGGGGCTCTGCTTCCTGGTCGGCGAGAAGCTCGACAACAGCGTCAAGCGTGATCTTAGGGTCGGTTGTTCAATGCTAGATGTCTGCTGTGTCTTACTCAAGTTCGCTTGATTATTCCAGTATCTGCTCCTATGGGCTCCGGCGACCCCCGTCCTTGCTATCACGTTCTTCGAGCGGCGCTACAACAATCATCCTCAAGTGCTCCAATATGCTCATCGGGTATTGGAACAGCACCCTGTGGATCTCACCTTCTTCTTCGTCCCGCAAGTTGTTCAAGCCCTTCGTTATGATGACCTTGGTGCGTCCATACATTCCACTGCATGACACGCGCCGTTGACTCTCCATAGGCTATGTATCGCGGTTCATCTTCGAGACTGCCAAAATCTCGCAGCTGTTCTGCCATCAGATAATCTGGAACATGAAGGCTAACTGTTACCGTGATGACGCGGGGGAGCTTGTGGGCAATTCAGTCTGATATCGATTAAGGGCGGAACTGACCACTTTGCACAGGAGGACCCGATGAAGCCTACACTGGATCGGATGACGGAGATGGTCGTTGAGTCTCTCTCTGGGGAAGCGCGTAGGTTTTACGACCGGGAATTCGGATTCTTCAACGAGGTCACATCCATTTCGGGCAAACTCAAGCCCTTCATCAAGAAGACAAAGCCCGAGAAGAAGGCGAAGATCGACGAAGAGATGGCCAAGATTGTCGTGGAAGTGGGCGTATACCTTCCTAGCAACCCCGACGGCAAGGTCATCGACATCGACAAGAAGTCCGGTCGACCGCTCCAGAGTCATGCCAAGGTGGGCACGGCCCTATCGTCCTTTCTCTACTATGCGTCCAACTGGCTTCACCGTGTAGGCGCCGTTCATGGCTACGTTCAAAGTACGAAAGGAGCGCCTTGTCGTGCGCGCGAGCTCCGACAACGTACTGGATGCCGACGGTCAAGGCAAGGAAGAAGTCGAGGAGTACGACATGTGGCAACAGGCTATCTTCAAGGTCGGAGACGATTGTCGTCAGGATGTCCTCGCTCTTCAAGTCATCGCCATGTTCAAGAACATCTTCACGAGTGTCGGATTGACCCTCTATGTGTTCCCCTACCGTGTCACAGCCACCGCTCCAGGTGTGAGTACCGTCAGTGGGCACATCATATTCAGCGCTAACATCCGCGCAGTGCGGTGTCATTGACGTCGTGCCAAATGCGACTTCTCGTGATGAGATGGGACGCGCAAAAGTCAACGATCTCCTTGACTTCTTCGTGGCCAAGTATGGCGGAGAGGACACGATCGAGTTCCAGAAGGCTCGGTTGAACTTCATCCAATCCATGGCGGCATATTCGGTCGTCTGCTACATCCTGCAAGTCAAAGATCGGCACAACGGAAATATAATGATCGACGGCGAAGGCCACATTGTCCACATCGGTAAGTTCAAATAACAACATGTGTTAGTATTGGTGCTCACACAATGCATCATCTAGACTTCGGCTTTTTGTTTGACATAGATGAGTGGTTCCTTTCCCACCGTTTCATTATTCTCGTCTGACAACACGTTTTCCTCCTTCGCTACGTCCTGGAGTAAGTCATACGTGTCAAGGAAAGGGTATCACCGAATGCTAATATCATATGTCAGGGTGTCAAATTTGAGCCAAACTCCTTCAAGCTGACCCACGAGATGGTAGTCTTGATGGGCGGACGGTACTCGCAGGGGTATCTACTATTCCAACAGCTCACCGTCAAGGCTTTCCTTGCTATCCGACCGCACGCCGATCAACTCGTCAGCACGGTGCAACTCATGCTGGACACCTGTCTTCCGTCGTTCAAGGGCGAGCCTACGATCAAAAGGCTCAAGGACCGGTTTGCACTGTCTCTGAACGAGCGTCAAGCCGCCGACTACATGATGTCTATCGTGAGGAACGCCCACGAGAATGTCCGAAGCACTGCGTATGACGAGTTTCAGCGGGTACGGTTTATCACCATGTTTGTCTTCGCGCTATCTCTGATCGGTTGTTCATCAGCTGCAAAATGGTATTCCATACAAGTAGCCACTGTAGCGTGTGGGATGTTCGTACCATCGTTTCGCAAATACACATCGTCATTGCTTCCTACAATCTCCTATGAGAATTCGAGGGTCTATGCTGATCATATAAGTAGCGCACAGTATGTAGTTGAGTAATTGCGGCAAAGCCCGACGAATTACCATTTTGGGCCAGAACGCATGGTGGCGCTTAATGTGTGGGAGGGAGGACGAGGATGGGCCACTACCGCAGCACACACGTCTCTCTCGAGACTTCCAACAATGATTACCTCTTTGTCTACTGCCACGATCTGAATTGCGCTCGACGCTCTCCTCTGATCTATTTGGCCTACAGACCTCAGACAATAACACTTCCAGGACTGGCCACAGCGCAGCATACGACAACCGACGCCGCACGAGGGTCAAACTTCTGCTTCTAACCTCACCATACCCCGCCACTCGTGTAGAGAAGATGGAAATTGAGCTTGCTGATGTGTCCTTTGAAGCGAACGTTTGGGATGTCAAGCGGGCCTTCGGTGCTATTCTTCACGGGGAACAGTTCTACGACGCGTCTGATCCCAAAGCTCGGCCAATGTAAGTGCCTCTATCCATCATCCTCACGTGGCTCACTTGACTGAGCAGCTACCACGGCACCTCTCAGCAACTTCAAGGTCACTCTCAATGCCGGTCAGGGTGTTTCGAACAATGGATCTGGAAGCATCATCCTACCCAATCGGAAGATTGGCGACAAGCTCTTAAGGTGGGTATACGAGGACCGCAACCCTATCCTCATCAACGGGCGCAAGGCTCGTCTGTTCCGCACCAAGAATCGCCCAGGTCGTGGCTTGAAAGAGACTCTCGAGAAGACGCCGTACCTGGAGCCGGAACTAGAAGAGAAACGCGAGGACAAGTTGCGCAGGCTTGACATGGGTCTGCATGTGGACAAGTTGCAATTCGGCGTCTACTACCGTCGTCCAGAAGACCCGCCCACTGCGTCTCGCATCTTCTCGAATGAGTACGAGATCAGCCATAGGGACAAGGGAGCCGGGTTGTTGTGGTTCGAGTATGATCACAAGCTCATCCGGATACAGGTCAGTATTTGCAAGCTGGAGTCGCTGCGTTATTACGTGCTCATGACTTCTCAGCTGGGTGATAGGATGACAGAGGAAATTGGCCAGAACGTTGCAATCGCATTCTCTAACATTCGAAAGGTCGCGATTGGCTTCGACTTTGGCAATCCATGTAAGCCCTTCATACGAGGTCGACGTTCTGGTTCTGAGTCTTCTACTAGTTGTCTGCTTTGAGCTTCTGACCCCGCCGATGCTCGAGCGCGAGCGCTTCAACCGTATGCTTACTGGAAACGACTGGAACGACCAACGGAAATTTCGACAGAGGCTAGACAGTCTAAACGAAGCCCATGCTGTTGTTGCACCCTACGCCCACCACATGCGTATCATCCTCCATACAGAAGACGATATACGCAAGTTCGCGGAACTCTGCGTCGTAGCGGACCTCAAGCGTCCTATATGGGCGAACGTCGAGGCATTCAACAAAGGCTTCTACTCCCCCAAGAGGCTTCATGAGTTCCGCAACTGGCTCAGGCAATTTGATTGGCCCGTGGCGTTCCAACTTGAGGCCCTTATACGGAGTGGCCTTATGCATACTGAAGATCTCCTCGTGCACTTTCGGCGACACGTTGAGAAGCTTTGCAAAGAGTATCCACTGGATGCTGCCGACATACTTCGCCACTTCTCTGAAACCGTTCGCACGAAGAACCCTGCCGACACTCTCATGGACTGCTATCTCCGTGTTGCACCTGTGAATGGCAAGCCGTCGAAGGGGATGCGGAAGACGAAGGCAAGTAGGGACGACGACTCCCAAATAGGCGACCCGGACATGGGCAAGTTCAAATGCTATCACGTCACGTTCACACCCACGCGCATGGTGCTTGAAGGCCCGTATGTGAGCCAAAGCAACCGCGTCATTCGGCAATTCGTAGGTTTCGAGGATCACTTCTTGCGCGTCGACTTCCGGGACGAGGATCGACTACAATACAGATGGGCACGGGAGGTGAATGTGCCATATCCAACATTTGGTTGTTGATTCTTACTGGTATGCAGGTCGACGGATCCACGCTACTCAATGAACGTGTTGGCGGGATCTTGAAACAGGGCTTCGAACTCGGCGGGCGTCGATATGAGTTCTTGGCGTATTCGTCTTCGGCCTTGCGTGAGCATGCTGTTTGGTTCATGAACCCCTTCGACCACCCCACGCGAGGGTATGTCACCGCACAGAGTATCCGCGATAGTCTTGGGGACTTCTCCGAAATTCTCAACAAACCATCCAAGTACGCCGCTCGTCTCGCGCAAGCCTTCACCGCTACGGATCCTTCAGTGTCGATCACAAAGAATCAATGGGAAGAGATGCCGGACATGGGCACCGAGCCTCATCTGTTTACCGACGGTGTGGGGACAATCTCCCCGCAGCTTGCGAACATGATCTGGGAGGCGCTTTGCACTGCTAAGCCAGACTTGAGACGTATTCAGAGGATACCCTGCGCAGTCAGTTTGCTAGATATTCTCTCCCAAGTATTTTGATACTGATACTTATACTCCCACTAGTACCAGATACGGTTCCTAGGTCTGCGACTTCTCATTCTACTCTTGGTGTATATCGCTCACAGTCAACAGGCTACAAGGGAATGGTAGCCATTGATGAGAGGCTCGAAGGCATCAAAATGCGCCCACGCCAGTCGATGAACAAGTTTGACGTCCCTGACAAAGATGTCGCTCCAATCGAGATAGCACGATGGTTTGAAAAGCCTGGCACCTCGTACTTGAACAGGTATGATATCATCCCCAAGGACCGGGTCCAAGCTCTCATTGTGTCTGTCAAGAGCACTGGTCATGATCCTCGAAGACCGTGGTGTTGACAAAGATGTTTTCATGGAGCTGCAAGAGCGTGCCGTCAAGGACATCGTGACCGCGGTGGACTCCGTCGAGCAATCCGTCACGTTGCTCAGAACCCACAGTCTTGGTTTCAGCTTCGGAATTCCGTGGATCCTGCGGGGCCTGCGCGCTGTTGGGATGGGCATGGATGCCGAGGGGCTTCCGGCGAACTTGAAGGGTACCTTCCTGCATAGCTTGGTCGCATATGCACAGAACCACGTGCTGCGCGATATGAAGCACAACGCGAGGATCCCCATTCCGGACAGCTACCTTTTGGTGGGTGTGGCTGACGAAGGGCCAGCCTATGAGCTTGAGGGAGTGGAGAATGTGTTCTCCCTGAAAGATGGTCAAATATTTGGTAAGTAGACATGTCTGCTGCTGCTATCTGGCATGACACACCGACATGTCCCGTCAGCTTGCATCCAGAACGAAGAGGACGAGATACCGACCTTTCTCCACGGTATGAACGTCGCACTATGTGATCTCACGCGATGATACTACTAACGACTAATATAGGGTCAGTTGTCATATCGCGCAGTCCTGTTGTCCATCCTGGCGATGGTAAGCTTTTCCATGACTTGTCGTAGGCTTTCCTTACCTCCAGTCGAAAGTGCAACGCGTATTTGCTGTTGGAGAGCCTCCGGCAGACAAGGTCTGCTTCTTCCGGAACCTCAGAAACGTCGTGGTCTTGCCCTCCACTGGCAGTACGTCATCAATCTTCTACTATCCTTGTGATTATCGTGCTCAACGATAGCATATAGGCAATCGGTCATTGGCCTCCAAGCTAGGTGGCGGCGACCTCGACGGGTATGTGACTTCACAAGCACCTGAGCACGGAATCTCACGAATTGGCGGGTCTGCAGCGATCTCTACTCCATCATCAAATACAGCCCTCTCTTGCCGACTGAGCATGCAGAGCCCGCAGCCTATGAACCCGTTGGAACACGCGTCATTGACCGGCCCAGCACGGTAGAGGATATCTGCGACTTCATCGTGGAATACATCAACTCTGATGTCCTCGTATGTCTTCATGAAGGCATTCTTTGTTAGGGTTACTAACCTAACCGGTATTTCAGGGTTTGCTGTCTGACAGACACCTGATCATCGCTGGTGAGTCACTTCGCCCCTCCAACGCATCTCCCCCGACCGAACTCAACGGCGTTGCATGATCTCCTCAGATCAATCGAGAGTGCGTATCATGCTGCGTGTCGTACGAAGCGTTTTCTGAACGCCAAACACAGGATGGTACCAATGACCCGCACTGCCTCACTCTGGCCGAGTTGTGCAGTCAAGCCGTGGACTATCCCAAGAATGGTATTCCTGTGGATATCCACGATTCACCTCGTCTACTGATTCGGGCTAAACCTGACTGGAAGATGGTACGTCTTCCTCTAAATTCCGGCTCCGTCTATGACGTGAACACTCGCTGTACTACTAGGCGGAGGATAATGATCCTCGAGACACCGATTACTACGCGTCGACCCGAGCGTTGGGCGAACTATTCCGGAGCATCACGATCAGCAAGCCAATTGCACCTACAGAGTCCTTCCCCGACCCGCTAGGTCCTCAAGTCGGGCAAAAACAGGCGAGGGTGCAGCCGCTCACAGACCCGATCTCCGTCGCGCTGCAACCGCACATCGAACGTCAGCTACACTACTCCGTCAACGATGACAGAAATGTCGCTGAGATGAGGGGGCTGTTCGCTCGATACGAACGCGAGCTGCGATACATCTGTGTCACCCATGCGCTGTCGGATGCCCCGGAGATCCGACTACAGGAAGAAGAGGTCGCGATTGGAACCATCCTCGCGAACTGTACCCAGCGGCGGTGGCGGACCGACCGGATGCACCGGATGCGCATGCACTCGTCGGAGATCGTACGCGACGTCAAGAGCAGGCTCTATCATCCAACCGACGTGCTCAATCCGGACCAGGGAGAGTTGTTGTATGGGTTGTCACAGGCGTGGCTGGCTTGGGATTTTGGCATGAGGAACAGCACTGTGTTTGGTGCGAGGAGCTTCAGCTTGATCGCGCTCGGTGTGGTTCTGGACGCTCTTTTCAAGCTCGGTGGCCTCCCAAACTAGTACCACCGAGTGAGTTTAGAGGATCTCTCGGAAGTTATACTAGTAGCACTGTGTACTATCTCCATAGTATTGCCGTTAACGATGTAACCCTATGTTATGGTCAGGAGCGTTTGTAGACTCTCTCGTCGACCACGATGTCCACCTGTGCTCGACATCGTCTATCATGGCCTCCTCTGACATTCTGGCGGCTGGCCTTGCTGATCTTGGCTGTATTCTCACTATCATCAACAGCTTCCAAGCTGGGACCTCGTGACTTCAAATCACTGTCCTCCAAAGCTATCGCTTCCTTGGTCGCGTCTCCCGACCCCGTTCGCAATGTGGACCCTCACAATCCAACCTCGCATCTATCGAAGATACTCATTCCTCGAGCTCCGGATACTGAGAACAACACAATGGTCCGGGAATACATCGTCAACACGATGAAGAAACTGAAATGGCACGTCGAGGAGGACACCTTCACCGACCGAACACCCTACGGAGTGAAGCGGTTCACGAACATCATTGCTACCAAAGATCCGAAGGCTCCTCGACGCGTCATTGTGTCTGCACACTTCGACAGCAAGTTCTTCTCGTCATATCCTCAGAACCAGGCGAGTGTAACGCGTCTTATCTCGTTGAGTATGTTTCCGCTGACGTGTCTGGTAGTAGTTCCTTGGCGCTACAGACTCTGCCGCTCCGTGTGCATTCATGCTCGACCTCGCCGAAGCCCTCGATCCTCTCTTGAATGAGCGGCAAGAACGCCTGGAGAACGGAGAGGAGGAGGATGAGGACGTTGCGGAGACTACCCTTCAGTTGGTATTCTTCGATGGGGAAGAGGCGCTCAAAGATTGGACTGCCACGGATTCAATATACGGTGCAAAGTAAGTGTGTCTTCGACTTGTTCGCTATGTCGCCAAAGTTCACGACGGTAGGCATCTGGCCGAGAAATGGGCCACTACCTACATCCAACCACACGAGAAACGCCGACTACTCCCGGCATCCAGCACTGAGCTCGGGACTATTGAGGATCTCATCCTCCTCGATCTCCTTGGTGCCAAGAACCCGCGGATACACTCCTCGTTTATTGATACGGCGTGGTTATTCGACCATATCGCCTCCGCTGAGCAGCGGCTCGCAGACAGCGGAGCGCTTGTCTATGAGAAGGACGGGGTAAAGGCAGATGCTAAGTTCACACCATACTTTACCCCGCGTTCAGGTCCTCAATTCAATTTCGGTG